>JAKSZT010053887.1:90858529-91064268 GCA_026826555.1 Tolypeutes matacus
GGGCAAAAGATTTGAAAAGACAACTGTCCAAAGAAGAAATACAAATGGCGAAGAAACACATGAAAAAAATGTTCACCATCACTAGCAATTAGGAAAATGGAAATCAAAATTACAATGAGATATCATTTCACATCTATAAGACTGGCCGCTATTAAAAAGTAGGAAAACTATAAATGGTGGAGAGAAAGGAATGCTTATTCACTGTTGGTGGGAATGTAGAATGGTACAGCCACTGTGGAGGACTGTTTGGTAGTTCCTAAGGAATTTGAATATAGACTTGCCATGGGACCTGGCAATACCACTGCTAGGTATATACCCAGAAGAACTGAGAGCAGTGACACAAATAGATATCTGTACACCGATGTTCATAGCAGCATTATTCACAACAGCCAAAAGTTGGAAACCACCCAGGTGTCCATCAACCAATGAATGGGAAAACAAACTGTGGTGTATTCACACAATGGACTATTATGCAGCGGTAAGAAGAAATGAAGTCGTGAAACATATGACAACATGGATGAACCTGGAGGACATTATGTTGAGTGAAGCAAGCCAGACACAAAAGGACAAATACCATATGACTGCCTTTTTATGAACTAAATATATTAAGTGAAATATAAATATATTATGTGAAATATGAATATGGGTAGAATTGCATATATATGACTGTTTTTCTTTGAAGCTGAACAAATATAAGTTAATACTACAAAATGTTAGTATCAGACCACAAAAAAACACGTTATACTAAGTGAAGGAAACCAGTCACAGAGTACTACTTTTGTATGATTCCATTTATATAAAATGTTAATATAAATCAGTTTATAAAGATGAAATGAGATTATGGTTATGTAGGTCTGAGGAAGGAATGCTAAGGGGTGTGAAGTCTTTCTTTTTGGAGTAATGAAATTGTTTTAAAATTTTTGAGATGATGAATGTCCAACATTGTGATTATACTAAAAGCCACTGATTATATACTTTGGATAGAATAGCCAGAAACAGCAGCTATGTAGAGTGAGGGAAGCAAAGAGAGATTGAGAGGTGAGGAATTTTCTTGTCTGTTGTTTATTATTATTGAAATATAATGAAAATGCTCTAATAATGAGATTCTAAGTAATAAACACACAACTATGTGATTATACCAAATATGACTGATTGTACACTTTGGATGAATTGCATGCTTTATTAATATGTATCAAGAAAATTGATTTGTATTAAAAAAACAAACATTAAATTACAAGTGTTGGATGGAGAGGATATGGAGAAATAGGAACACAGTACATTGGTGGTGGGAATGTAAAATGGTGCAGCCGCTGTGGAAAACAGCATGGCTATTCCTCAGAAAAGGTTAAGTATAGAATTACTACATGACCTGGCAATTCCGCGTCTACGTAGATACCAGAAGAACTGACAGGGACTCTGACATGTGCACACCAATGTGAACATGTGGCATTATTCATAACTGCCAAAAGATGGCAACCGAAGAGTCCATCAACAGAGGAATGGATAAACAAACTGGGATATGTACATATAATGTAATAGTATTCAGCTGAAAAAAAGGAATAAATTCTAATGCATGCTACAACATGGCTGAACCTTAAAGATATGATGTTAAGTGAAATAAGCCCAACAGAAAAGGACAAATACTATATGATCTCATTTATATTAAATAAGCAGAATATGTATATTCATAAAGTCAGAAAATAGGTAAAAGATTAATTACCAGGGAGCCAAATGGGGGTGAGGAATGGGGAGTTAATGTTTAATTGGTATGGAATTTCTGTTTGGGGTGATGGAAAAGTTTTGGCAATGTATGATAATGATAGAGGCACAACCTAGGGTACTGTAATGAACACCAATGAACTGTATATTCGAAAAAGGAAAAAAGGTAAATTTTAGATAGTTAGCACATAAATGCAAAAACCCATAGAACTGTATAACATAAAGAGTGAACCCTAGTATAAACAGTGGGCTAAAGTTAATAGCATTATTATGCAAAATGTTAATAACAGGAAAACTATGTGTTTGAGAAGGGGGTATATGGGAACTACAGATTTTCTGCACAACGTTTCTGTAAACCTTTATCTGCTCTTGAAAAAAAGTGATGGGGGGAGGGTTAACCCTTTCCTCTCTTATATGTCTGAATAGTCTCTGGTAAACAAGAGGCCTTAAAAAGGGAAGTGGAGAAGAAAAAGAATGCTTGAGATAGTTTGGGCTCCATGTAAATTTTTTCCTCCCTTGATGTTAAGCTCCATTCAATGTCTACTCTGCCCCATCAAGGGGTACAAACATTTAAAATGAGCCTACCATAATAAATGTAAACACAACCTGAACATGTCTGAAAATAATTTTAGGTTTTCCTATTGTTCCGATAGTATTGTATGCTCCATGCACAATAAAAGACCACAAAAAATGTGATGGATTTCATACATGATCAGGTATAATCTATCCATTAAAACCAATGTCTTCACTTTAAAATACACTGTATTTATCAGTTTCAACTTTCACTGATTCAGTAAATACTTTGAGGGTCTCCTATGTGCCAGGACCTGGAGATACAATGATAAAAATATGCACGGTCCTTTCCTCTCATGGAAATAGAAAAAACAAAATACACATACACATATAAAATCACACAACACATGTGAAATCACAAGAGAGAGATAAACAAAAGTGAGCAAGTCAATAAAAGTAGAAAAGGCTACTGTGAGGAAGGGATGCTTGCGTTGACAACCTCAAGGAAGAGGTAGCTGGTGTGAAGGTTTAAGGTTACTAGGCAAAGGGAGGGAAAATCATGTACAAAGGCACAATGTCAAAAGGGAACCTAGAATGGTGGCAGAAGGGGAAAAAAAAAAAAAAAAAAGACCGTGGAGTGCAGTTTAAATTTAATTATTTTACTAACCTCAATTTCACGAAGTTTGGCTCGTTTTTCCTCACTCATTTCAGAGTACTTAGAGAACTTAGATTCAGTCATTTCTTCTTTGATCGGATTAGAGTACAGGTGGTGTTCTTCAGATTTGGAACTCTGAGTATCTTCTTCATCTTCACTTTCTTCTTCTTGGCTTTGGAAATAAAGCAGAATACATTGTATGTCAAGAAAGCAAGCAAAAATTATTGTTTTACACTCTGCATATTTTACTTTTTACTGCTTTAAAGCTTAAATGTTAGTGAAACATAAGACAAATCATCACCAAAACTTTTTTTGCAAAGTATTTGATCAAACCATATTTTATAGACATTTGTAAAATTCCTGTTACCTCCAGAGATAGTGTGCACTTCAACATGACACATTTAATAAATTCCATTTAAGTCAATGTTATTTGTGTGTCTTTCATTCTGCAATTAACTTTCCTTCCAGCAATTAAATGAAATCAATCAATCCAATGATATCTGCATACTTCGCATTGCAGAATAAGGCCACGAAGCTTAATGTTTAATAAGCCAAACATTTATCCTCCCTTCTAGTCTATCAACTAGAAGACATGAATATGAGGCATACATGGTTACTATGAAACAATAAAGACCTTTTCTGATTAGTACACCAAAGAAACCACCCTAGGAAAAATCAAGGTGCAAATATTAGTACACATTAGTATTCGTGTTATATTTGATTTTAAAAATTTGTACTGGTTCTAGGTCACACAAGAACATAACTAAAATCCTTCACAAACGTCACATTCTGGGCCCCAAAGTCATTTCTACCACATTTAGATACAACTCAACACAACACTTAGCAAAAGAAGAAAAAGTCAAAACCAGTAAAAACAAAAACAACAAAAACAAAAAACCCACAATCCTATGTTCTTTCTGGAAGAAGGAACTTGTCAAGAACTTCCTAAATGCAATTTTTAGTTAATCTTTAAAAACATCAGTATTTCTTCTTTTATGGTGAAAAAAATTTTTTACAGGTGTCTTATTAGATACTTTTAAATAGCTAAAGTGTGTGTGAATATATAAACAGAAAAGTTGACTGAAAAATTACTCTGAAAAGTGTCACTCAATAAAGACCTGACTTGGTTTATTAAATTGTGTTATCTATGCAATGGAAATTACTTAACAAATTCCAGCCTATTTACAACTTTTTTTTTTTGTAATTTCAAACATTCCTTGGTAAATATACCTATATATTCTGAATATTTGCTTTCAACCACAGATGACTGCAGAGCGGATAAATATATGGATTGACATGGAATAATACCCTTCTCACTTAGGCGAAAAAAGTGGGTCAAAAATAGTATTATATCATTTGTACTTAAAATAGATAAACATGTTTATATGTGTGTATGTGTATGTTGTGTGTGTGTGTGTGTGTGTGTGTGGTCTGGATGGCTGGACATCAAACAATAACATTTTTAAAAATTTTGAAATTAAGCTATACTACTTTGATAAATTAAAAAAATATATATATATTTTACAGTCTCTATTATGATTTTTCAAGGTCTGTGAAATCAATTTTAGTTGGGTTTGGTCTTTGCTCTTGGTTACCAGTTCTAGGTTCAGCTCTCATCATACCTTCCTCTTACTCTTCTCTTAAGAAATGGAAACTCATAAGTATAAATTCATACAGACTTCATTACAAATGAAACTGCTTTTCTGACATTTTCTCCAAAGTGTTGGTAGTGCTATTTTCTTTTGAAATCACTTTTCTTACACAAATGCAATAATGACTAGTTTAAAAAGCACCCTAAGTAAACAGGCATTTTGGATTCAGCCAGTAGAGTAGCAGTGAGGCATAAGAAAATCTCAAAGATGGGGAAAGTTGTATGTGAAAAAGTATTCTGTCCTTTATTTTCTTTAGATTCTTTATAGAAATGGCAGCTTTAAAAATAGAGCAATTTTACATCAAAACAAAACTCTAAGACAGCCTGGACTTTTGTATTATTTACATAAATATAGTAATGACTTTCTTTTTCAAGAAATATTACTGAATTTGAAGCAAATTAGAATGGCAATGCTTTTCACATTCTGGCCAATTCCTTTTAGCAACAGAATCTATCTATCTGCATGTCTGGTTTCAAATTCTTTGCCTTGTACTTTTATAGTCATTTTAGATTAACATGATTTTTTTGGAGTTTCTAAAAAAAATTCTAGTATTCCATGCCTCACTGTACCAATGCATGACTATGCTAATGTCAACATTCAAATGCATTCGTATTCCAAACATTAACACAAATATCAAATTTACAAAAAAAAATATACCACCTTTAGAAACAAAACCAATTAGACAATATTTTGAGTTCTGCAATGGCAATTTAGAAGTAAACACTTTTCTACCCTTCCTTCCCCCGAATTAAATAATTATTATTATGAGTATATATACTTATTTTAAAGGAGTAATTCTAAAATGGTAAGAGAAAAAAATCTTAATGACAAGATCACAGACATAAAAGAAAAACTCTATTTTAAAGAAAATTGAACAGAACTCTTCTCAATTCCTGTACTCCTAAACAGCCTAAGATAGCTATTTCAATTAACAAGTCACATCTATAATTTTTTTGTCATAATCATTGCAGACTTGTTCTGATCACACTAATATTTTTGCAAAGATATCCTCGTTGCCAGATTTTCCTCATCACATCAAACTGTGTTTCCACAAACTGATCACATTTCCTTAACAATATAAATGCTACTAATAGCCAAATATTGAATCCACATAAATATCCAAATTGTGCTGGGATAAATTAGACATTTCCTTTTACTCTTTCATCTGAGAACAATCAAAGAGAGGGACATATTTTATAACAGAAACCCGTGCTTTGTGATTTGATGCTATCTCTTTTCCTATCTGAAAAACTAACTTCCTTTGCAACAATTTTAAAAAGCATCAGCGCTACCTAAAAACTACAAAATACAAACTTGCAGAAGAATTTGGGATAATCACATTCAGTGTAAAATGAAAAAAAAAAAAAAAAAAAAAAAAACCAATATTGGGATGACAACCAAAGAGCAAAATCAAAATTATAATTTCTCTATACTTTAAAGGTATTTTCCCTTTATTCATTCTTAGTTCTTCTGAAGACTTTACATTCAAAAAACAACAAAATGTCATAATGCAATATTTTCTTAGCAATGTACACCTGAAGAGACAAGGAGTATAACATTCCCACTTATATTTTTAAAATCATTTTGTGTGGTACCCAAATGATATTTGATGACAAAGATATGAAACAAATGAGTTGACCAATTAGCAGCTACAGAGCAAGAATGTATAACCTGGCATAGAAAATAACCTCAAAGCAAGGTAAAACCAGATTCATCAAGATCAGAAATCAAAAACTCGTTATTCACTGGGAAAACAATGAGGAACTGAAAATGACCCTCTTACAAGATTTTTTTTAAGAGTGTCGTTTTCCTCTTCACTATTATCTCTTAATTATCAAATGTATATGCACAAGAAACTGAGTATATTCAAAACTTAAGAGTCTTACTTTTGATTTTCTTCTTCTTCTGATTCTTCATGCTGGTCAAATAATTCCCATTTAGAAGTTGTTACAGCTAAATGGAAGGAAAAAAGAATGCAATTCCATAAGGTAAGTAAGCATTTTTGCAGCAGCACAGAAGGCCAGCTTTAGAATTAAACGTTTATATTACAAGAAGTTTTAATCTATGTTTATCTATTCTTTTCATTGTCATTTCTAGGTGCCATATCTACTTCTTTCCTCACACCTACACTATAATTTTAATCAAATGCATGGAATAATATATACTCTTGTCACACGTATTTCTGTGCTATTGGTAAACTTTATTTAATTAGAAGCTACAAATATTAACAATTAGAGATTATGATCATTACGATACGTGTCCTAGTAAAGTATTAGAAGCACGTAGGTAGGTCTAAATGCATCTAATAAGTCAAGCATTATGAAAGGGTCAAAGCTCGGTTTCTTTGAAATTGAACTCTAAGTAGATTTCCAAATTGGTACAGCTTCCAGTCTACATTTTCTACTGAAATGCCTTAACCTAAAAGGATTTTGGAGATTTCTCTGATTACTCACATTAAGTTTCCAAAGTGAAGAATTTAAGAAAATTATAACATCAACTACAGTGAAAAGTTTAGCCACTAAACATAAAATACACTAACACTGGGTGTTAAAGTTCAAGCACAATATAAAACAAAAGGAAAACTTACATAGACAAATAGAAACACATGACAATGATTAATTTATCAGTGTTTAATTTTTCAAAGTTCATACTTAGTAAAGTTTTGCTCACCCTGTGCTTCCAATTCAGATTCATCTACCGCTTCCCATTTTGATGGGGCAACCTTAAATATAGGTTCATTCTTCTTTGAGTCTTCAGTTGCATCTACTATTGAGGAAATATGCACCATTAATCCAAACTACTAGAGGATGACCCAAAGCCAAAGCAATGAGTTCATGGGTAGTCACTATATTATTAAAAAGTAAAATAAAATAAAAGCCACACATGGACTAATAACAATAGTTTCAAGAACCAAAGATTATGACTACTCCAATTCTCTGCACCTGTAGTCCAATTTTTAAAGAATATACCTATCAATTCAGAAAATACAGATCAGTGATTTCAAGCAATGGGGAAGTTGAAGTAAAAAATCTTCAAACACTTTTACAGAATTACTGTTTAAACTATGGAATTTATATAATGTTCACTATTTCAATATTTTAACATATAATTTAAAAGTACTTGAGACAGTATACACTTCCTATTTCCTAAAATGATTCTAGGCAGCCAGCAAATCTGAATCTTTAAGTCAGGAAAATTAATAAAATCAGAACTGATAAAACTAGTCACCTGAATATAATTGAGCTCATATTTTAGCCTATAGTTCCCTGACAAGAAAAAAGAGAAACTTGCTAATATTATAGGAGGCTAAGTGTCTCAACAAAAGTCTAACCAGAAAGAAAATCTCTTTCTTGACATTAGAAAATGTATCACTGGGTATTTAAATTTTGAAAAGCCAGAGATAAAAGAGAGAAAAAAGATAATGATTTGACACCTTTTAAATCAGATTTTATAGCCTTTTGCCACAGCCACATGTGTAGAAATTAAAGAGTGTTGATAATCAAGTTTATTAGCTAGATATAAACATTATGAAATCTGAACTTACAAGGCACCCCATCAAGATCATCATCAAGGCTCTTTATAGGGACTCCATCAAGGTCATCAATGGGAGTAGCATCAATAGGAATGCCATCCACATCTTCAAGAGGTGCCCCATCAAGCTCTTCCTCAATAGGAGCACCATCAAGATCATCTGGTACATCCTACAGAAACATGCATACTATTGTAACATTTTCCTTAGCTTGCTAAAATCCTATTGCTACAAGATTAATTTGTAATCCAGTACAAACCAAACAACTTGATACCCACATTCCCAAGTACAGTATGAGGACACCATAAGAATATATTTTACCATCCAGTATGCCAGAGAAGCAGTCATTTGTGCATTTATTTATAAACTATTTGCCCACTGCTTATTGGTACCAGGTACACCATGTGAGGCACTAAGGATACACTGAGCAAAAACAGGCCTGGTCCCTCCCATCATACAGCTTAGTAGTTTTTTGTTTGTTTGTGTTTCTTTTGGAGGAGGGGGAAATCCAGACAGTCAGATAATAACAATATACATATAACTGCTACAATGAAAAGGTATACCATTCTATCAGAGTGTATAATAAATAGGTTTCACCTATAGAGGTCAGAGAAGAATCTATTTAGGCTCTCTGATATTATGCTTAAGCTGACATCTGAAGGATAGGTAAACAGGAGAAGTTCCAGAAAGAGGAAAGAGCATATACAGAGGCCTATGGTAGGAGGAAACATGGTACATTTAATAAACTGTAACATGGACAGTGTGATTGGAGCAGGGAATAAAGCAATCTGTGGTGTAAGACCAGGCTAGCCTTGAAGGCAATATTAAAGAACTTGGTCTTTAACAAAGTAAATGTTTTGAGCAATCAGAAAACAAAATCAGATTTACATTTCAAAAAGACTACTCTGGCTGTAGTAAGAATGGACTGAAGGTGAATACAAGAGTGGATTCGAAAGATCAAGTAGGAGATTCTTGCAGAGGTAAAAGTGAAAATATAATAACTTGACTAGGGTGGTAGAAGTGAAAATGGAGAAGAGGAAGGATTCAAGAACTATTCAGGAGGTAAAAAGCAACATATGGTGATAAAGAGAGCCTGCTACCATTTTGGTACATCTTTTCATGTGCATATCAACTTATATAGTTATCTTTTACAAAATGAAATCAGGCTAAATTATAAATATTGCTCTATTACTTGTTTCCCTATTAATGTATCATATAAATGTTTTCATGTCAACAAATGAAAACCAGCCAACAATTTTCACATAAGGATACAAATCAGGGAGTTTCTATTATATATAATTTCAATTCCTGGGCAGAAGCTTTCTAGCAACAAAATTCCACGGTTTAGTGGTAAACCGGTTTTTTTGGTTTGTTTTGTTTTCACCATAAACTGATACCTGCATCTATTATATATCACACTTCCTCAGCATCTCCCACAAATAAATTTTAAAAACAATTAGACAATATGCTGAATGCCTACCTCTGTTTCTTTTTCTTCAATAATATTTACAAGTCCTAGAAAAATGTTTTGTAGCTTTATCAAAAACGGTTCTGGATAAATTGCCCAATCTTCCCATGCTCTGAAGCAGGTCATTACTCGTTGCTAAATAAGGAAACAGACAATGAATTAATATCATAAGATAGTATGTCTCAAACTTGAGTTCATGAGAGCTACCACCATAATTCACTGGATTTTCCTTTAAATTGGCATTCTTCATAAAATTTATGTAAAGTAAACAACAATATATCACTACCATATTTTTTTAAAAAAACCAATGTCACCTTCCATTAAAAGAAAATAAGTAATCAGAAAAATTAATATAATGGAAAAGAAACAATAACTGTTCTTGACCACCTAACATCAACTACCTTACCACTAGTGGTATAAATAAGGCCACATTCTAGAAAACAATAGCAGAGAAAATCATGAAACTTGAAAATTAAGTTAGCCAAGTTTTGACCTATATCTCTTATGGTCCACTGAAGAACTTTCCAATTTTGGTTAACACTTTTCTCTGCCCCTTCCCTAAACTCTTCTGTAAGTTCTCACCTATCATCAAAATTTAAGATAAAAAACAAATAAAATGGAGTTGTTTGACTACCTTAAGAGGTAGGGTCACTGGGCATCTTCCCAAGCTAAAAACTGTCCTTAACAAAACATCTTCTAAACAAGACTGCAAGTTACCTAATCCAGCCAAACTGTATATTCCATTACAAAACAAGTAATCTTCTGAATGTGTTTTGTATAAAGGGAAAACTTAAATACTTAAATAAAACACTAAAACTAAAAATAAACTCCATGCAAAATAACACTAGTTAATACATTTTAAAATTCCTAACATCTTTTGACAGTGAAGGTAAAATAGCAGAACTTTAAAACAGTATTTTCTGAAACATCCAAGTTTTTAAGTTATGGCTTAGACTATGTTCCTTTCTAGTCCTCCACACGTTTCCCTTCTCCACCCCCATTTAAAACACTAGGACAAAAGATAGTAAAATAATACACATACCTTAAAGTTTTCAGACTGTAAATGGCCTTGAATTGTACGATAGGTAGCATTGAGGTCTGAAAATATCTGACATAACTTTGTTTCAAAACTGAAATTCAAATAATATAGTCTTTTAAACCAAATTTGTTTATAAGTTCCTATCCATAATGTCAGTGAAAACCCCTCCTGGACTGAAAACATTTATAAAACAATCATGGAATTTTTAAAAATCAGGAAGTAGGTGTTTAAAACCTAAAATCCTAACTGAATTGCTTTACCTCCTATTAGTCTGAATTTTTCTCCTGCAAGTTCCCACAAAAGAGTCTCAAGAACTAGTTGCCTTTATAACCAAGGAATTTTACATCTATGATACTTGGAGTCTTCATCCAACCTCTTTGTTTTATAGAAAAAGAAACCAGAAGCATTAAGCAACTTGTCCATACTAATGGTAGAGCTAAAAGTAGGAGACAGGCCTCCAAATTTCCTTTCAGAACTCTAGACATGGTCAGTTCTTAAAGAACAGCTTCCCTGAGACTAAGTCATAAATTAAACAAAAAAGAACTCTGGGAAATGGAGGAAGAGTTATATATTAATTACAGTGCAGCAATATAATTTCCAATTGCTTTGGAAAACATTAATAATGAATAATGATGATCAAAAGAGAACACAGTTCCCCATACATAGTTAATATCATGTCTTTGGTCTCTTCCTTTGTGCTTGCCATTATTTGTGTTCTTTTTGTTCATTTTTTTAAATAAATGTGGTTAGAAATGCAATAAAAATGAAGTTTTATTAAACTCCACCTATTTGTTCTACTGTCAATAATTAATCGAGAAACCGGTATGAAACAGAAATGTATTTAGCTTCAAAACATTGGAATAATTTAGCTTATAGTGGTCTAGTTGAATAAATGCAATCAAATTTTTTGATAATCCCCACAAACCACAAAGAAATTCAAATTATTTCTTATTGCTAGAGGGGGATGTTAATTAACAAAACAACCCTCTTTTTCTGAACTACTTATTCTTAAGTGTTTTATTTCAGAAGTTTCAGTTTAAATGGTTATACTTACAATTTTCTATAATATGAGGCATTGGCAACTTTGGCTGAAGAGTTGTATAAAACATCAGAAACCAAATATAATCTGGCAATCTAACATAGCAAAAAGTAACACAAAGCAGATTAAAAATGGTTAGGCAATACATCTAGCCAATATACCTAGAAAACAATTTATACTGTCATTTCTTGGAATCAGTGATACAAGTTTACTCTTTAGCTATATTTTAATAATAGCTAATGAGAAGAGTTAAGAGATATTCAACATTACTGCAACGCCATGTGTTTTAGCAGGGATAAATCTGTAGATCTTTTCTGTTTCAACCTGTTAATTACCTGTGTGTCAATGAACCTAAGTTTCCCGGGTAGAAAGATAAGACAGCATGGGAAAGATTTCTTCAGTCACAAGTCATGCAAATAAATGAATTCCAATTCAAAAATAAGTCTACTATCATCTTCTCCCCTTTCCTTATTAAGCATTCTTAAAGAAAATTCATTCCCATACCTTTTTAGGAAGGGGAGTCTTTAAGATGGACAATGACTCAGTAATGCAATCCACTATTTCTTCAGCAGCTTCAGCATTATTAAGACAGAAAACCATTGCATCTCCAATATCATTTTTCCTTGGAGTTAATCCCCGCAAGATTTCTTCTAATTTGTCCCTCTGTCTGAACATAATTTTTTTAACTTGTAAATATTTTATAGATAGAAATATCAAATGCTATTATAGCTTCTGCTCATGAACTAATTTCTTTAAAACTCAACTCAGATAAAATAACTCTGAATTGTATTAAGTCTAATTGTGTTAAATACACCAAATTTGTTACAATTTTTTTGTAGAACTTATATGGGGAAAAATACAATCCTAAAATAACTTTTCCTGGACTAATAAATGATATTAGTGATTTTCAGCTTATAAACGAAGTAAATTTAAAATAATGGGCATGTTTCAAGAGTCTCTGAGAGTGCCCCAATCCTATTATACCATCAGATTGAATCTTTATTCTCCTTCTTTGAAGGAAATCTGTCTATTCTTTTAGGACTTCTATTTGGATTAGGACCAGCTAAAACAGAAGTTGGCAAACTTTTTCTATGAAGGGCCAGATAAAAATATTTTAGGCTTTGTAGGCCAAAATATTTTATAGTCTCTGTCACAACTACTCAACTCTGCTGTTTTAGCACCAAAGTAGCCATAGGCCATACAAAAAGGAAGGAGACATGGCTGTGTTCCAATAAAACCTTATTTACAAAACAAGGCAGCAGTCAGATTTGGCCTGTGAGCTGAATTTGCAGACCCCTGGGCTAAAGTAATAACCCACATCTTCAGAAGCAAACACATTTTCAAATAAATTACCACAGCCCACCACTAACAAATGCTCTCACAAACAATACGCCAATACAGCAAATATTTAGATTTATAGACTATACAGTGAAGTAAATAATCCTATCTGCTAAAAATTCTTTTAACCAATTTTTTTCTATGCGGTATATAAAGGACTTCCTCTGAAAGTTAATAATTAAATTTGTTTCTGCTTCATAAAATAGGCTGACTCTGTACTGTACCAGTTCTGCCTAAGTACAATAATAACATATACTTCCAAGGTGGTCTAATAGCTCACCACATCCTGGCAAGCTCTGTGGAAATGCTTTGCATAGTCAACCATCTGACCCCACTAGCCATAAAGTAATTTTTCCCCTCTATGTTGCATTCAGAGATGCCAAGAATTCTAAGGGTTCCTAGATAATTTCTGTAAGAATATGAAATATCCCAATACTAGAGAAATAAGTTAACCATGTTTACGAGATCATCACTAGTTTTATCATTAAGATGATACCGAGGTCAATAGTACATATACAGTTCTATTTGTCAAGATGACTGCTTAAAATGACAAGGCATATACTGAAAGATGTTACTATTTTAAACACTCAAAAGTGAAAAAACATTTTCTTTAGGAGTTAACATCTCAGTAAGACCACTGTAAGAGTGTAAACAACCTCTCTGAATGTGTATCATATAAAGGGAAAAAAATCTTACTCTTCCTTAAGTGCTCCCTTTTTACTAGGCTCCTCTACAAAAGCTTCTGTTTCTTGCTCTTCTGACATGCCATGCAGGTATGGATTTAATGGTGGTGGCCTCCAAAAGGATCCGTTTTTGAACATACGAAAATCTTCAGTCCGCCACTTAGTTGGAGAATCTCCCTAATAGAAATCCAGAAAGGTTAGAAAGGTCTAATTTTTCTAAGTCAAAATTAACAAAGTAATTGATTCTACTTGCCTGCAGAATGGAATAAAGTTTCCACCTATAGTAAACATGGGCTGGTGTCTGGTTTTCAAATAAGAACCTAAAAGCAAAAAAAAGAAAAACACATTAAACATCACATTCTTTAATGAAGAGCTATACTCAAGTAAACATAAACAAATGTGAAATGTTAATTTTCTATTTAGTTTTACATAAAACTGAAAGCAAAGATTCCTGAAGAGAAATCCTCACCCACTGCTGCCTCCCACACCAACCACCAACCCTCCCAGACCGCAACTGCCTTGATATCTTACTGACTGATATTAATGCTCAAAAGGACATCATGCATCTTGCTGAGTCTTAGGATCACTTTTACTGAATACTTACACTTGAGATACTCTGGCATGGAGAGATTTTGCCAACTCAATTTCAAAAGCAGTGATTTTACACTACTTCAGTAAAAATAGTGTTAAATTAATTTCTTAGATACCATATCAATTCAGAAAATAAGCAATTTCCTTTAAATCTCATTTATTCTAATATATCTCCATTTATGAAAGACTATGATGGAAAAACATAATGAAAAATATTTTCCTACTAGAATGCCAGAAACAATGCTATTTAATTAATTAAATCAAAATCAGATAGAAAATCAACACAAGCACATTCTTGTCTAATTACTATATCTTCTTTCTTATTCCATTACAAAAAAGAATCCCATACTTTTAGAACTTTATTCTTGAAAATATTTCTTAATTACAAAAGTAGCTTTAGAATGCACACCTGAACATAGGATTGTTGATTTCTCTGTTCATAATCATAGCTTCAAACATTGGCCCTTCACGTACAACAAACTCTATCATTCGATGTATCAGGGCGAGCAAATTCCTACAACAACAACACAGTTAAAGAAAATGGATTCAGACCTACCACTATATAAAACTATACTTGACCTAAGTTATTATAATTGTGCAGGAAAAGATTATGCTGCTGACTAATACAGAATTTTATACCAAAAAAGTAACCTGGAACATATGTTAATGCCTTATGCATTAAGAGGGAGTGGGGTGGTGGGGGTAGGGAATGGGAGGGGAAGGAAACGCAAAGGGAGAGGGGGGGAACCACAACACAGCCTCATAGTAATAAAGATTTAATTTCTAAATGCCACTTAAGTTTATTTTCCAAATGCAAAACATTAAATTATGAATCACAACTAATTGGAAAGCTGCAAATATATAGATCAGTACTTAGAGCTTACATGTTATCATAGCCGTCTAAAAACTTACACACTATCTATTTTAAAAGAAAATATACCTAATCCAACAACATTTGTAGTGGTTCTGAAATATTATAACCATGACTATAATTTTTTAAAATGCAAAACTCTTTAACAAGTTTAAGGCCTGATTTAATAAAAAATCCATCCAACTCCTGTGCTTTTCTGGTACACACAGACCAGATGGAGTTTTTATTGGATCTGACCTTTATGGAGGCAACATCCCTTTGGACCACACTTCAAACTTGTTCACACAATTCATGAAATGTATAATTCTGCCTGTATGTTAGGAGTCAATGAAGCAATTATAGTGCCAAAGCCTTATAAATGGAGTCCTATTCTGCCCAAAATATTCCACAATGGAAGACATGGTGAGAGGCTTTCCATTTTCAATAACAATTGTTTTCCAATATTCAAGCCAAAAATAAACATATACAAGTAAATTTTTGGTCCAGTCATTTTATTGATTAGGTTCATAGAAAGCCTATATTTTAAAAATCTGAAGCTGGGTCCTAAAATCACGTGCTATCATATTAGACTACAAACACAATTTCAGAAATTGATTATGGTGCCAGGCAAAAATGATCCAGCTTTATAATACGCTGCTTTTGATTTCTCATTTCACCAGTCCCCCATTAACAGAGTGGGCAAATAACAATTGGGAAAAGCAAAAGGATATTGGCTCTTGGTACAAGGTACACACTAAATTACACCTTTAGCATTCCCATCTCAAATTCAGATCACATCATGACTAGAATATAAATATATATATAACTGTAGAACACGACAGATTTTTGGGTGGTTTTTTGTTTTGTTTTGTTTTGTTTTTGGCTCTCTAATGCCCTGCTTCAAAGTACATGAACAATAAAAATAATTTATCTCGTGGTGATTATAGTCATTTTCTCAGAGTTTTCAAACATACCTACTTAAGTGGACACTAAAATTTCTCATAGTGAAAAAAGTTAATTTAAGCCTAAAGAAGGTCAAAAAATTATATGAGGGTTTAAATCTTTACAAGGGGGAAACTATACATTTAAAACTATTACTTCAATCTCAAATTGTTCAAACAAAAGACCAAAAGCATCACTTAATTTTAAATCTAAAAATTCTTTTTCTTTCACAAAACTATTAACTGCTCTGCAAACAAGCAGTTCTTGGTATCTAAATGAGAATGTATTCTCAGCATCCATATTATTTGAAGGAAGGGAGATAATGTAAAGTTATGATTCACTTCCAAACCTCTCATTGGTATGAACCAAACTAAAGCTAAGGGAAATTTTCTGTAATTATCATAATATATAAAACCAATTACTTGATGGACAAATGTTACACATCCAGAAACTTGCATGAAGTCAAAAGCAAATTGACTTCAACCTTAAAAGATAAATGAAAAATGGTTTAGCAGATTTAAAACAAAGGATTCATACTAATGGTGAGTCAAGACTTCAGCAAAATGTATACTCAACTAATTTATTTTGTTTAGAAATAAGCTGAGCCACATGTAAAGATACTACTGGATATATGCTTTTTGAATATATACTTTCCTGTAATTGCTTTACCAGTGGAAAAAAACTCCCACTACAGTTTTAAACAGGCTTGTAACTGATAAAATCTATTTTCAGAAAATTTAAAGTTTAAAAGAAGTTTGAAAATGTTTCATATGATTATTTAAAATCAAAATCTGACAATTAGTTGCTCCTAACTTGAATTCAAGATTATCAAAGAACTGTAATCAAACTTTTTCCCTAGGGACTGTGTGTTTAAATTCTTATTTTTTAAAAATGGTGACTGTTTTAATCAGAATGAAACAGTGTAGTACAAAAAGATGATATATTTTAAAGTGCATTATTTTAAAATGGTAATTATCTTATTCTGGGCAATAACAACAAAAAAATTGTCTCTCAGTTATAATAAAACCACATTTATTGGAGTCGATCGTACCAATGTCTGGTCAAAAACTGTATACTTTCCCAATCCATCCCATGATGTTTTCCTGGTCCCCCGCTGCCGCAGACAGTTCAGCTGGTGTTGCTCACCAAGGCCAATGTCAAAGAGAATTTGGTATTCTTTGGTGTTCATTTATTATTCAACCAGTGTTGTGTTCCTGTGTTTGGGAAAAGGCTTAGCTTGACTGAGCAAGAGCACACCTAGAGCAAGAATTCTTCTACTTTAACATTATGTCGAAAAAGGAAAAAAAAAGAAAGGAAAATAAAAGAATTCCAAACACCCTTGTCATCACGGAAAAAAAAAAATTCTCTAGTCCAGTGCTCATGAAAATAATAGGAATTTCTTCTTAAAAACAATCAGGAAAACAACAAAACTATGTCTTCAGTAAGGAAAACCCAAACCAAGGTTGTAATATTAAATGTAGTTAATTCAGACACCAAGAAAAAATAACAACAGTTTGGGTCAAATTTTAACACTACCTAGAATTTAAGATACATTTAAAACATTTATTTTCCCCTGATCACAACAGTCTACTATTATTTGACTAACAACTCCAGATTAAATCTATTAAACACATTCTAACAACTAAAGCTACAAAATTCCCTATACTTATAACAATAAAAATGAAAAAGATAATGACACAAAATAACAAATTATACTAGTTAAATTTCACATATCCCCCCAAAAAAGTAATGGGAAGGAACCATTGCTCAGTCAAGATATTACCTTTTCCTGAACACCATTTTTTTTTTAAATTCAGAAGGGGATATTGTCTATATTTAGATCAGTAATAATAAAGAAAAAAACATGTACCTTTCTGTTGGGATAACCACTTTGACTATGGCTTGCGACAGAGTCTGTATATGAAGTCACATCAGATAATAAACATAGAATATGTGAGTATTGTTAACAAGTAACAAGCAAAAATATACATATGCATTGAAAATACTACACATCTAATCACAAGTTTTGCAGGCAATCACTGCATTTGAAGTAATTATACACTAAGCAATTACATAAATGCAAATGGATGTGTCCAGTGAACAATAAATGTTCACCAAATGCAAAGAATCAGAACATTCCTGCCAGAATGCACATCAATGCACTGAAATAGGTACTACACTGAGAATTATCAGATAAAGATTTTAATTTGTGAAATAATTAACTGTTTGTCTCTGACCATACAGTTTTGCTACTTTGTTCCCAAGCCTTTAAAACCAGCCCTGTCATTTTAAGTGTAATTAATTCATAATAGAACCAACAAATTCTTATAATTTGAAATTAAGTTGGTTTTATGTTTAATAAAAAGAAATACTCACCCTTTGCGTTTACTAGAGTAGTTAACTATTTTTTAAAAACCACATATGCTCCCAAATATTCTAATACTTCAGACCTTGAGGACTAAGTTAGCTAGTTGCCATCCAAACAGTTTAACTATTTAGGAAGTCATTCCAATTGAAAAGTCCCGTAACCAAATATAAAATAATATCACTTTCTCAAAACAAAGTAAATTTAGCTACTTCACTTAAGCATACCTGGATACAATACTGGACAAAGGGGAAAAAAACAAACTTAACAAGTGGTCAAAAAAGGAATGATAGTCACAAATACAAATATGACCTAGTATTTCAATATAGGGTTTCCATGGGCTAAGGCAGGGAACACATCTATTTATTTAGATGCCAAACAGGATTACACACACATTTTCTATAAAATTGTTGAAAAGAAATACTACCACAGACTTAGTATTTACAAATTAGATGCGTCCCTATATACATTTTTTAAATTACCTTCTCAAAATCCTCCTTGTTTTTAGGTGGTGGTAACATGGGAGCATTGGGGTTCTTTAATCGCTCTCTAGGCTGCGCATTAAAAGGCAGTCCTGATGGAGGTGGGGGAAGCGTATGTTCCATCATAGAAGGCGGAATGTATATTGGATGTGGAGGAATAGGTACAGCTTTACCCCAACCTAATTTCATTTCAAAAGACATAATCATCTTTCCTAAAAGAAAAAAAAAGAAAGGTCACTTTGCTAACTCTCAAAAGAAAATACAAGAATTCTGATGATATGAGTTAATATTCATATTCATCATTTCCATTTCCAACCCATTTTCTCCCCTAGAGTTTTTAAAAACATCTTTAAGAAAAAAAGCTATATATTAAAAAAAGGTCTGAATTCTATAAACAGATAATAAAATTACCATTTAAATTTTTTAAAGCTCTTTCAGCATCTCTTCTATTCATAAAGGCCACAAAGCCACAATTTCTCTCTCTCGCTCTTTCTTCATCAGTTCTGGGCCACATAATTTTGACACTAGCTAATGGTCCAAATCTTCCAAATTCTTGGCATAGCATTTCTTCATTCATCTATAAAAAAGCATAAGAGTTTGTTGGTATGCAAAAAGAAAAAAAAATCCCATGTAACATAAAGCAAAATAGTTTTATAAAATGAAATGGAACATTAATGCTACAATTTCCCATTCAAGTACTAGGAACTCTACACAGGTAAAATCCTGCCCTCATGGGGCATTCACAAGTCTTTTCATACCAGAAATATTCTGTTTTACTTAAAGAAGTAACCAGGGATGAGGAAGCCAAGTGATTTGAGAACTCAAAAGCAAACTTTTACCTTCCCACTCCTAGATCTAAATAAGCTGTCTATAGCAGAGATTGATTTAGAGATTTAGCAACATTATTTAAGCAGGAGTGGTGAACACATTTAAGTTAAGGAAATATTAGTGATGAAAGGGAAAAAAAGGAATCTAGAAACTTTTTCTTTTTCCAGTACCCAACTCTCACAGTAATCAAAAGCAGAGAAAACAGAAAATGGCACATATTCAGTAACGGCTCAAAATATATATAATTTTTAAAAAGAGCAAAATATGTATAACAAACACTACATCCTCCTTAACACAATTAGCAACAATGCAGTGGGAAAGAAAGTAATTAAAATATAAAAGGCAAAACCACAAATACTAGAGTTTGCTATTACAAGGAGAAAGAGAGAGAGGACCCCAAAAGGAAGCAAACTTGTACCAGAGAGGGGTAGTCTCAAATGAGTGTTTTCCAGCACCAGTCATAGTCTGACTTCATAAATACAAATATAGGCCCATGCCAGTACGTTTGAAGCTTACAGATAATTTTAGAGACTACTTAGTTCCACCAGATACACTACTTCAGATACTTGATTTTATTTACTAATTGATAAAGCAGCTTTCTTCCAAGAGTGAGTCAATATTCATCTTACATTTCTATTATTACCTGTGGATTAATATTCCCAAGGTATAAATTAGTAGTGCTTGGATCTCCTACATCATGTGAGCCAGGCGCATAATCATCAAGAACTAGGGCAAGGAGGGGGAAAAAAAAAATTATAACCTGCAAAATACTAAGTTTGGAAATTTTCTATTAACTTAAAAAATCAAAAAACTATATTACCACCAGATGATCTATTTCTTCTTGAAGGTGCATCCACTTTAAGAGGAAGGAAAACAATTCGTAAGTTTTCAGAATAATTAATCACAAGTATAAACATTAAAATAAATGTCACTTACTAGAACGACGCTGACCATCAGAATCTGACTGAGGTGGCTCAAATCGGCTTAACCTGCCTTTTGTTTTATGTCTCTCATCACGCTCTTCTTGAATTCTGTTGAAAACATTTAAAATCACTAATAATGAGCCAAAAATAGCTTGTTTACATTTAATAGGAATAGAATTTATCAAGGTACGATCTTCAAAAAACTTCAAATATTTGTGAGTAATCAAATGTCAGTATTGACAACTTAGATTACAGAGTCCCTCAGCTGTTAACAGAACCAGGAACAAATTTCTGATATATCATACTAACAACAGAATTACAAAGTTCGCTTTTTAAGAAACTACCAATTTTGTTGTTTCCTGGCTAATTCCCATCTTCGTCCTCCATAAGTACATTGTTTCCACTGCAAACAGGACTCCGGATATTAGATAAATCAATCAAACTGAATTCATGTAATGAGAGCAACTTAAGCACGGGACTAAATGTTAATTCATTTTCAAAACATGCTCCACAAAATATCACTACAATATCTAAACAACCTCAAGGTAAAGCTGGTTAGAAAATTGATACACTATGTTCTTCAAACCTGCACCTGTAAGTATCAGCTCAATACACCTAAGATAGTTATTCTCCACACTATAAAACTTACTGTTTTAATTCTTCTTTGAAGAGTTCCAAATTGCTTTTTTTCTTTTCTTTCTCCCCTTTCTTCAGTGGCTATGAAGGATATGACAAGTTATACATCAAACAAAAGAAGGTTAAGCGAAACTAATAGTTCAATGATTAGATCATTTTAAATCATTTTTACTTTAATGTCATTTACATGTTCTAATTATTTTAATTAAAAAGAATGCTGTTATCATTGAACTTCCCTTCCTACTTCTCCAAAATAACAACTGCTACTATCTTTAAATAACAACCAGTAGTCTTAAAGTAAAGGAACCATTAACTTAATCCCCAAAGTGTGCAATACTTAGGCCTGAACTGGGGAGACAGGGGCAATATTAATGAGCAAAAAATAACTGAACTGCCATGTAAATTGCTGTGAACAAATACGAGAAGTATGGCTCTTCAAAGCGAAGTATGGCTCTTCAAAGCAATCACCTTAAGAGGCTATGAATTACTGAAACTATCTGTAACATCTTTGGAACCCCTCTTTTAAAATTACTTCCAGAGTGCCAATGGAAGAAAGAATAGTTTTTTTCAACAAATAGTGTTGGGACAACTGAATAGCCACATGCAAAAGAATGAAGGTGGACCCCTATCTCTCACCATATATAAAAATTAACTCAAAATGGATCATAGACCAAAATGTAAGAGCTGTATCTATAAAACTTTTTGAAGAAAGCTGAGTAAATCTTCATGACCTTGAATTAGGCAATGGGTTTCTTTGACACCGAAAGCATAAGCAACAAAAGAAAATAATAGATAAAATTGTACTTCATCAAATTAAAAACTTTTGTGCTAAGGATACCATCAAGAAAATGAAAAAAGAGAATGATCTGCAAATCATCTATCTGCTACAAGGTTTATATCCAGAATATATGAAATATTCTTACAACTCAGTATTTATTAAAAAACAAATAACCCAATTAAAAATTGAGCCAAAAATTTAAACAAACATTTCTCCAAAAATATACAAATGGACAATAAACACACAAAAAGATGCTCAACATCACGAGTCATTAGGGAAATGCAAATAAAAGCCACAAGGAGGTACAACCTCACACCCATTTAAGAGGAATAAATTTGTAAAAAATGGACAATAAGTGTTGACAAGGATGTAGAGAAATTAGAACCCCATACATTGCTGGTGGGACAATAAAACCACTTTGGCAAACAAAGTTCCTCAAAAGGTTAAACACAGAGTTACCATCTGACCCAGCAATTCTCCTCTTAGGTATATACCCAAGAGAAATGAAACCTTAGATCCACATAAAAACATGTACACAAATGTTCATAGCAGCATTATTAATAAGAGCCAAAAAGTGGAAATAACCCAAATTTCCATCAAGTGATGAATGGATAAACAAAATATTGAAAAAGCCATAAAATGGATTATTCGACATAAAAAGGAATAAAGTACTGATACATGCTACAACTTGGGTGAACCTTGAAACATTATGCTAAGTGAAAGAAGGCAGAAACAAAAGACCACACCTTGTATGATTCCACCTGTATGAAATGTCCAAAATAGGCAAATCAATAGAGACAAAGTAGATTAGTAGTTGCTGGAGGCTGGAGGTAAGAGGGGAATGGGGAATGACTGCTAATGGGTACGAGGTTTCTTTTTGAGGTGAGGAAAATGTTCTGAAATTAGATAGTGGTGATTGTGGCACAATCAGTGAATATACTACAAGTCACTGGATTGTACACTTTAAAATAGGGATGAACTTTACAGTATGTGAATTATATCTCAGTAATTTATTTTATAAAGTTGTTTTCAGAGGTATTTTTAAAGCCACACAAGAAAACTCAGCCCCATTATTCAGTATAATCATAATTATCACCAAATTTGGCTCCAAATGACTTGACCCCCATCTATTTACCATCCTCATAAAAATGCCACCCTCAAAGAATAAAAATTTTTCTAACACTGAGACTATTTTTAAAAAGTATCACCAGTTCTGACATTAATACCAAATAAGTTCCAAAAATGTTCTGGGTAATAGAGACATTGCTAGAATACATATAGTCTTCCAAAGTAACTTTTAGTATAGGTGCTAATATAAATACCTCAGTTCAGAATTGTAGAACAAAACAAAACAAAACAAAAAACCATTATTTTACATTTACACTTAAAATTATAGTCAATTTTTGACTTATATTAACAGAAACCCGAACTACTGATAATTACAAGCTCGACCTATAGGAATATGCCATGAGTAGAGTAGCAGCATGCAATATGCTATGAGTTTATTAATAGCAAATGTTCACTGGTCAAAGAGGGCAAAGAGTATCATCTGCACATCTACTCTAATTTATTTATCCATCATCTGAGTAGATTACTATTAGAAAGCATCAAAACTCAATCTCTATCCCCAAAAACTTAAAAATAAAAAGCCAAAGTCCTGCTTACAGTGGAAGTACTGAAAATATCATGGGCAGCACCTCATCTCTAAACTATAAATGGTCAATTATTTAAGTATGACTCACAGGTTTTTTGGTTTCAATGATAAGAAGAGATGGTGGTCTTTCATTGGATGACTGATTTGGAGGATTTTTTTGATCTGCAAATCTTGAAGATGGCTTATAGATTTTACCTCTTTTTTCATCTGTTTCATGTTCATCTGAAATTTAAAATATTAAATTTCAAAACCAGTATCACATTATTTGGATATTTTTACTCACTATTTTTATATTTTAGTTCAATATAAACAAAAATTAGTACAATGCTTTTAGTATTAAGGTTTTTCACTACTGACAAAATATGAAGTTAAATTCAAATATCACCACCTTTAAAATGTTAATTTAATCATTTTAGAATAAAAATGTGATATATAATAAATTTTTTGCAAAATGCTCAGCAGTCTCAAAACCTGAAGGGTACTAAATATTTTTAAAAGTAATCTGGCTCCAATTTTTCCTCATTAATCAACATTTTGGCCATTTATTTTGCTGATTAATATCACCACCAGAGGGTGCTGACAGAAAGGATATGTAAAATTCAAAAGCAACCAAACATCTTTCATAAGTATCTACTTGCAGTAACTATAATATTCACACTTACCTTTAGCTGCATTAACAACACCTCCTCGCACAAATGTTTTCACTTTATTACCATCACTTCCTTCAAAAGCAGCAAGAAATTCCTCATAGATCTCAGCAGCTGCCTTTTCATCCTCCTAAATATACATGAAGATATTAATTTGTTATGACATAATATAAGATTCTACCGTACATAGCATTTATTCATTAAGGAATAACACAGATGAAACTTCCCTTCCCTAGGGAAAAGAGGGTAAGCAGTCCAAGTAAGCTGTGATATCTAATCTTTAATAGCCATTAGATATTAATTAACACTGAAAGTAAGAGAAGCTTTGCTCCTCTATTGGCAATTTATGGAACTAGAAAGGGACCCACTGAATATAGGCTGACACGTAAATTTGTTTAGAGACAATTCAAGTACCAAACTGTATGACAATTGACTAAATGAAAATATATTATTCTATTACTGTTTATGAAGTGTAGTGAATATAAATATTTCCTTTTCAAACCATCCAAGACATGACCATCAGAATTTGGAGACGCAATATAAACTCTAGGTAGGGGGCATGGAGAAGAGTAAAAAAAGAAAGGAAAAAGCTCAAAAGAACCAGAACCATGACATTTTCAATTACAAAAATTCTAAATGACCCCAAAACATATATGACTAGAAAGGTCAGCGAAACAGAACAAAAATCCAGATATAATCCAACAGCATGTGGAATTTAGTATTCAATAAAAGAGGACATCTCAAATCAGTGCAGAATAGATACACTTTTCAATAAATGATGCTGGGATAGTTGCAGAACCATTTAAAAAAAAAAGATAATCAATTCTTCACATCATATACCAAGATAAATTGCAAATAAATCAGTTTAATTTTTTAAAAATGAAACCATGTAAGTACTACAAAAAAAAAAAGGAGAAATTTCTTCATAACCTGGGGATGGGGAATACTTGACTGAAAAAAAAACAGAATCCATAGAGAAAGACTGAAAATTTTGATTACATAAATATACGTCGTTTGCATATGGAAAAAACACAGTATCTAAATAAAAAGACAAATGACAAACTCCACCTTGTTTCATAAGAAAGTGTTAATACAGTTAATATAGAAAGAGCTTCTTAAAAGACAGATGACCTACTAACTTACAGAAAAACGATTTAGGCATGAGCAGACAGTTCATAGAAACAAGCACCAAAAAAAAAAAAAAAAAAAAAAAAAATTGCTGCTCCACCTTGCATATAAGAGAAATACAAATTAAAAACTACAGGGAGGGAAGCGGATGTGGCTCAAGCAATTGGGCTCCCATCTACCATACAGGAGGTCCAGGGTTCAATTCCTGGGGCCTCTTGATGAAAAGCGAGCTGGCCCGCGCAGAGATCGGAGAGCTGGCGCAGCAAGATGACACAACAAAAAGAGACAGAAGAGAGACAGTAAGAGACGCAGCAGACCAGGGAGCTGAGGTGCACAAGAGATTGAGCGCCTCTCTCTACTCCAGAAGGTCCCAGGATCAGTTCCTGGTGCCTCCTAAAGAGAAGACAAGCAGACAGAGAACACACAGAGAGCAGACAGCAAGTGCAAAAACAATTTGTGATACATTTATATGTATAAGACACACATTCCAAAGAGCTCTAACTGTGATAAGGCCTGATTGCTAAAGAAGCCTCTTAACTGGTCTCAAACTCTGGGTTTCATGTTGGGAAGTTTTCTGTTGTCATTCTGTAAAAATTAGAGCAAGTACTCCTATATTTCAGAAAAACTAAATCCTGCCGTTAATTATGTAATTATGGAATCCTTTTCATAGAATGTAAATAGGAAGTTAAATTTCAAAGGTGAGAAGGGTAATCCTGGATAGTTTCCGAATCTACTTACCTTAAGTCTAAAGGGGAAGAAAAGAAAAAAACAAAAACAAAAACATAGCAAATGGGAGTGGATGGTTTTTGTCCTATTTGTCTTGTTCTTTCTTTTTTTTTTCATCTTGTTAAATTTGTAGCCAATATAGAACCATAAGTTAACTTATCCCACAACTATAAAAGGTAGGTGTCCCAGTTTGTTTTTGGCCTCTTAATGAGCAAGCGCATTGAGACTGGTGCTTCCTGCTCCTGTGTTGCCACACCATAACACCATGCCTAATGGGAACTACAATTGTAGTTTGTGCACCACATGGTGAAGAGGTTTGTGTTCAGTTTGGAAACAACTATGGAGCGAAGTACTATCCCATAAAATGCCATTCCTGGCTATTTTCTAAAGTCAAACAAAATCTTCCACAAAGCATACTAAAGCCATCTTGATAGAGAGAAATGCATGACAGCTTGATAATCTATTTTATTTGTTGACTAGTTCCTTCAAAAGTCAGGGAAGGATTTTTAACCCACTAAAGTCTTTTTAAATGTGGATGATCCCTTTCAATCTTTGAAGTTCACCTTTTTTGTTGTTGACATTTTATTCATTCACTAAATTAAATGACCCCTTGCAGTGTAACTTGTATATAAAATGCTAGAAAATCATGTTTCTTGTCCTGAGTAAGAATTAATCATAGTAACTATGCATCTGGAGTTGTTGCTATGATATAGATTGTGAATGTTATTTAACAGATCAAATCCTGACCTTGAAGTGCTTTTATACAGCTCTGTAATTGCAAATATGATCCTAAAATCATTTCCTGAAACACAAATGGAGTATGCCAAATTTTATATAATTTTTCAGGTTCTGTAAGCTTCCAGGTTTTTATAATTAGAAGATAATGAGATGAGATAACATGGTTTGGGGTTTATATTTACATAACTTTATCTCTCAACATTTAGCCCATATTACCCTATGAGTGATTCTGGAGTTGCTTGTCATGTAAATCAACCATGGTCTATGAGTTTACAATATTACTGTCTGTATTGTTTCACCTAATCCATTGCTTATTTAGTGCGTTGTTTTCCCATGAATGATTATATTGTGGTCAATATGTTATATAGCATGGCAGTATTTTCAGATACTTTTTTGTTTGTTGGGTTTTGGGGTTTTTTTTTTTGTACTTTGCATGAACTATCTTACTTTATCATGATGGAATTGCTTTTTTCCTTTGTCTTGTGATTTTTTTTTTTTTGAAGTGAAATTTAGCTTTGTGTGATTATACTATTATACCAGTCTTGAGTGTCTTACTTGTACTGTATCACATTCCATACTCATTTAATTCTTAATAAACTGTTCGCTTGTTTTTCAAAAAAAAAAAAAAACAAGAAAAACAAGGGAAAGGGGGGGAAAAAAAAAAAAAAAACTCAGGGAAGCCTGTGTGGCTCAGTGGTCAAGTGCTGGCTTCCCACATACAAGGTCCCAGGTTCAACCCCTGGCTCCCAGGACCTCAAAAAAAAAACAGAACAAAACAAAACAAAAACCTGAGAGACCATTTCTCACTAGCAGAGTGGTAAAACTCCTTCGGTAAAATCCTCTGTTGGCAAGGCTAGAGAAACAATCACTCATTCATGCACTGCTAATAGAAATACAAAACGGCCCTGCAACCATGAAGGTCAATTTGATAATATCTAGCAGAACCACATTTATGCATTTACCATTCAACCCTGAAATCTCACTTTTAAGAATATATTACAAAGATAGACTACCAAAATAAAAATAAAAAAATTTTAATAGCACCAAAAAAAAAAAAAAAAAAAAACTCTCTATGAGTAACAACACTGTTCATAACAGCACTATTTGTAACAGCAAAAAAACAAAATGCCTTCAAAAACCACAAATGCCCTCTACAGGAACTTAACTGAATAAACTACTGCACATCTACACAACTATTAAAAATAACTTTAATAAAATAAAATTTAAAAAACTATTTCTATAGACTTCTATCAAGTAATCTCTGAGATATAATGTTAAGTGAAAAAAGGAAATTGAAGAATCTAAGAAAGGAGACTGGGATATGATATGTACATACATGTGCACGCATTTATATAGAAAAAAGAATAGACCAGAAAATAACCAAAGTTGTTACATAGAAAGGAAGAGAGGAAACAGGGTAGAGGGGACAGGGATATAAGTTGGACTCTGCTGAATATACCATATGTTATATAGATTTGACTCGGAGGTAGGAGCTTAAGATACCTTAGAGGTCAAGACTCTTTGGAAAACATTTCTCTACTGACTCCACACTTACTGGCCCCTGTGAAATATTCATTTCCAAAGATAACTCAAAATATTTTTTTTTAAAGGAGGTACCAGGGATTGAACCCTGGTATGGAAAGAAGGTGCTCAACCACTGAGCGATATCTGCTCCCCAATGAAAGTTGGTTTTTTTCATTTGTTTGTTTTTAGGAGGTACCAGGGATCAAACCTGGAACCTCATACATGGGAAGCAGGTGCTAACCACTTGAGGTACATCCACTCCCTCAAAATACATTTTAAACATTACCTTTTTCTTTAATTCTTCTTGCTCCTTCTTACTTAAAGTTCGCTTAGCTGTACTCATTTTCCCAATACTGAATGCTTTAAGTTTGTTTTCCAGAAGAGGCTATGAAAAGAAATAAAAAGCATATCTTTACATACATAGTTAATGCTCTCTATAACTTTAACATACCTCAATTGATAGCCAGGTCTTCAGAAGAAATGATTTGTTTTAAAAAAAATTTCAGGGAGGCGGCTGTGGCTCAATCAGTAGGGCTCCCGTTTACCATATGGGAGGCCCCGGGTTCGGTTCCCGGGGCCTCCTGGTGAGGGCAGACCTGCCCGCACGGCGTGGTTGGCTGGCCCAGTGAGCACAAGCAGCAGGGGGGGGAATAAATGAATAAATGAATAAAATCTTTAAAAAAAAAAAAAAAAAAATTTCACTGTAAAGAAGAAAAGTTGGGGCTACTCTAAGCATCAGGTGCTTGCCTTGCACTTGATTCTGATAAAAGTATTCATTAAAGCCTTTATTTGCTAGTTCGAGGTCAGAAACATTCAAAAGCCATTTAAAAAAAAAAAAGGTAAAAATACAACACAGAGACAAATACCAAGGCTTAGAACTAATGCAACCCACTTGTTGGTAGCAAGAATAAAAGCACTTCAGGAAGGATAATACAGATGTTTCTGAGCAAAAGTAGTGGTGACAGAAAACATTCAAAGAAGAAGGAGGCACACATTTCCATTGTCCAGGAAACTAAATACCATTTATAACCCCACTGCAGGTACCCATAAATTTCATCCCTTCCTTTTATAATTCCATAAATTACCTCATTTTTCATCAACAATACTGATATTTATGAATATAACAATTCATTTTCTTTGCTAGGAATGTATCACCACAGTTTTTCCAGTTTCAGCTCAAGTCAACCTACGTAATTAATTTTGAATATAAGATAATAGTATTTTCATGAAATCTTCATTTATGTAACAAAGAACAGTATCTTTTGAAATAAGTCCTGAATAAACTGTCTATAGATCTTTAGTTGTTCAATCAAGTTAGTCACTTGAATGTTAGATTTTGAATCATAAACTTAACAGAAATGTTAAATACAACCTAAAGTACTAATCTACAAGTGAAATCGCAAGTCTTCTCTCTCTCTTACTAAAATGAGATGTTAACCAATTACAAAATCAGGCTTTGTCAATCCCTTTGTAATTAAGTGGACTTGCCTTTGAGGGATGTAGAATGGTTGAGTGATATTGCTGCAAATTATTTTAAAGTTATTAAAATCCTTTGAAAATATAAAGCAGTTAATGACCCAAAGTCAATACTGGGTTTCAGAAACAGAATCATAGTAATTTTACCCTCAAAATAGAAAAGAAAAAAAAAAAAAAAAAATTGCCATCATCCAGCATCTTCAATTTCTACATCAAAAGTTCAAACAAATGGTAAAAATTATATAAAAGTACAAAATCAAAATACTCAACCACCAAACTGAATCAAGGACAAATTAAAATCAACCATCTTTTCTAATCTTTCTCAATACTCACTCTTGAGAGATTCTGATGGGGAGAATCACAAAGGCTTTCACGGGCATTTTCATTCCTATAATTATGCTTTCTTGGGCTCTTAGGTCGTGCCCGACTTGGGATATCACTATCTGAGGGTCCAGATGCATCCATCTTCAGGAAAAGTAAAAGAAGTTTTAAATATATAGCACTGAAAATTAGAAACAACTCAAATGTCCAAATGTTGACAAATTTCATCATATACTATCAAAAATCACATCGCCTAACATCACCACTGATATCATCAGAAAAGTCTGTTAAGTACAGGGAAAGTTTTCAATAATTCCAATTTGTCCTTGAAAGCTCAAATTTTACTACTGGCAACAAATAGTAGTTCTCCTTTGAAGTATAACAGGTTCATCTCCTTCATTTTTAAAAAATGTATGCCAAATACTCAAGCCTAATTAACCATACTTTACTTGAAATAAAGTAAAAATGATATTCCACAGAAAAAACAGCCAGTTCATTTCTCAACCAAACAATCACATAAGAACTTTTCCTCAAGACAAACATCACACTCTGGTAAGAGAACTGCTTCACATACTTCCCATTTCATCACACAGAATCTTTAAAAAGCCCGTACATAGAGTCAAGATATAATAATATTAATTATTTTTACTGCTTCATCAAAAACATTCTTCAATGAAACCAGCATATTTTTACTGTGCCTAATGGTGAAGAATACAATGACAGTACATTTTGGTGGTACTGCCATGACTCATGCTAAGGTGCCAAGAGTTTTACCCTCCAATTGCTTCTGCACCAATGGTAAACATGTCAACACAGTGAAAAGGTGAAAAAATGTCTTAGTATTGTTATGAAGATAGTTTTGGACTCAGAGACCCCCTGAAAGATTCCCAGGGACCCCAGACCACACTTTGGGCACTGCTGTAATAACATATATAAAGGAATGTTTACCCCACTATTATTCAAAACGTCAAAAAACCTTTAAAAAGAAAGCATATGCCCATTAACAGAGAAATAGCTGAATAAATAACTGTACCTCTCCATCAGAGAAAGAGCTGAATAAATAACTGTACCTCTCCATCATGAAACATTATGGTGCCATTAAAAAGAACAGATTAGAGTTATGCCAGCTGACTTGCAAGGATTTCCGTGTATTGTGCAGTGAGAAAAGAAAAGATCATGTATAATGCAATTTCATAACCAATGTATAAGTACATACGCTTATGCCTGAACAGAATTATATAAGCACAATAAAAAATAAGGAAATATACATACTAGGTCATTAACATGGTATGAGGGGGCCAACTTACGCCAGCAGAACATGAAAAAAAAGTAAAAAGGGTAAAATATAAAAGGCACATACAATATAATCATATTTACTCATCAAGTAAAATCATAGGTGTATGGATTTATAGAAAGAAAAATTAAATTTTTAAGAAAAATAACAAAGATTGCCTTTTATACTCACATGTGCATCTGAAGATCCAGATGAATGAACATCTGATGATCTGGTCTGAAAAAATATTAAAAATAAAATTATTAGTGTAGACTGGAAACCCAACCTATTTTCACAACAGAATTTTTGTGTAGAAGCTCTTTCCAAGTCACAAGATACACTGTTTGCCATTACAAGCAGCAACTTCTTATTGTGCCATAAGCAAAATACAGCAAATAAACTTCCCTTTCTCTATCATCCAAAGTCACATAAGCAAATTCTAGCAGCAAGAAAATCGACACACAAACCCTTACTACCTACTAAGAGGTTCAAATTCTACTGCAGAAATAATTCAAGACAAATAAAGTCCTATTGTCAAATGCCTCACAGACCACCAATTAAAAGTTGTTTTTAGGGGGGCTGTTTCTACTCTAGCATGCTACAGAAAGAAATTGGACTTCAAATAATTCAAATAATTGCACTTTCCAAGAATGCCAACAACAGAATTTGATCTTTTTTAAAGTGATCTACATTTCAGATTACATATGGCATATAATAATCTATTTGCTTTTTCCCTATGAATCTAAAGACCAAGAATTAAGGTGGTTAGATTTCACAATGAATCAATCTGAACCCCAATGTACTGGGCCCAAAGTAAAATCAGCTCAAGACAACCAAGCACTGGATACCTCCCAACCCCATTCTTTCAATCTTTTTTCTGTCCCCAACATTCACCATGTTCCATTTCATTCACTTTCTTCCTCCAGCTAACCTTTCTTAAAAGGTAAGATGCTATGGAAGAAGAAATATTTTATGATATTTAACCCTAATTCTATGGAATGCATTTCGAAACTACTTGAAAGATACCTTGAAATGTGTCTATTTGCAGATACTTAGAAAATCCAAGAGAAAAGAAAAAAAATTCAGTTAAGAGGCTGAATGAACTGGGGAAAGAAAAAACTGCTTTCCAATTTTGTTAGACATATTAGCATGTTAGGCAACAAAAATAATATCCTAATCATAAAAGCAACAAAAGATATAAAACACTTAGGAATCAACTTAAGAAGTGCCACAACGTGTGTGAAGAAAACACAAACTTTACTGAAGAATTCATTTATTCAAGTCACCTTTTGAAGAGACCCATCATATTCTGGATGGGAAAACACATATATTAAAACATGTCAGTTATGCCCAAATTTATTTATATATTTAATGCAATGTCATTCAACAGCTCGAAATCTCAAAGGGAAATCTTTGTAAGGGGGCAAGGAGATGCCAAAATAATTCCAGAGTTCACCCAGAAGAATAAACATGCTAAGTTGCTAAGAAAGTCCTTGTCTTTCTTTGATCTTCTATGTCATTACATCCAAATCATCAGTTCTACAGTTTAAAAATAAAAACCCCAAGAACCTAGACATTCTATTTTTTTTTTTCATATAGCTAAATCTTTCCTGACTCCAAGTCATTTAAGATGAGCTCTGTAATATAACCTTCAAGAATCTCACATGTATCACTATCCACTGAATTGGTAAATAATCTCTAAAATAGAATTTCAAAAGTTGCACTTCTGTCAGCTTTCTTAATAACATAATTTGATGAATCTGCAAGCTGAGCCAATAAGTAACAGCGCAGTTTAGGAAGATATACCAGCTCATTTCAATTAACCTAAGATGTCACTGGTGCTATATTCACTGCGAACCAGACACATTTCCCCCTGATATGCAGCTACAGCAACACTGCATTCAGAATGGAACTTCTTTAGGCAAAGAACAGTTAGAGAGATGCAAATATTAGTTAATAAGATTTTAAAGAGAGTAATAACCTACTTCTGATGCTAGCAGTCCAGGTAAATACTAAATATAACTCTGCTTCAGAGGCTGAGTTCCTCCCTCTTAACCTGCAACTGAACTATAGTATTTGTTTTGGGTTTGGGTTTTCATCTTTTAACTGAAGAACACAAACTAATGATGCTTAAAATATTTTCTGACATGATAGTTTAAAGCTGGGTGGATCCCAGAACATCCTGTTCTTAAAGCTAATTCATCCCTATGCAAGTAAACCTATTGTGTGGAACCTTTTGATTAAGTTAAGGGCCTTTAATTAGATTGTGGGGTCCAGGGTGGGTCTTAATCGATTACTCTTACTGGAGTCCTTTATAAACAGAGGAATAAAAGCCACAGACACAGAACAGAGCTGCAGAGACAGAGAAGAACCCAGAGGCTGAGAGAGAAGGTCCTGAAAGCCAGAGGCTGGAATCAACGGAGCACAAAGGCATGGAAAGAGGCCCCTGAGAGGCTGAGATAGAAGGCCCATGGAAAGTAAGAAGCTGAAAGCAACACAACCAGGAGGACAAAGGCAGGGACTGGCAGAACCGCCACTGTGCCTGCCATGTGGCAGGAGTCCAGGATTGCCAGCAACGGACCTTTGGAGAGAGCTTCACTTGACATTTTTCTCAGCCTCAGAACTGTAAGCTTGTAAGTTAATAAATCCCACTGTAAAAGCCAACTCAATTCATTTCTGGTGTATTGTACTGGCAGCCTTTAGCAAACTAAAACAGACATCTACAGTACAATTCCTTATTGAAATAAAAAGACGCAAATGCAAGAAACGAAAAGGTAGAATTAGGGAGATCTAAGGCAATTAAAAAAGCAGACAGGAGGAGTTTATCTCAGGTTAGAGAAAGCAGAAGAGTACAGATATGGAGATAGTACAGATGTGCAAGAAAATCCAGAAGGAAAAAGGAGATAAAGGTGAAACTAACTATACTACACCACATGGCCCAATATCTTGCAGATTGAAAATAAAAACTATTTTTTCCTGGCTGTTCCTACTTCAAGTAAAAGCCCACACCATTGTTCTCAAGTTAGCAAGCTATCCACAATATTCTCCACCACCACCATTCTGCCTAGTCAGCTTTCCATTACTATATATCTATCTTCTAAATGTCTTCTTTCTCCTCTCACCCTCTAAAGCATCAGTTTTCATCTCCACAAGTTTAACAATTTCTCCCACAAGGAGCTCATCAACACCTTTATTATACTAAGATGGGTCCCTTTAATCTTCATCCCTCTCCTGAGTTTAAATCTATTCTCAAACCACCTCCTAAATATCTTCACCTGTATGTCTACATGCTCCTCAGATCTAACCTGTCCAAAATTCCTCCCAAACTGGCTTTTCTTCTTGACCTTGTTATTTCCAACACTGGGTCCTAACTCTCAATCAGTCATAATCTTGAAGTAGAACAATGTTGTTAAAAGCACAGGTTCTGAAGCCAGAGTTCCTGGGTTTGAATCCCAGTTTCAGCACTTCCTAGTTTTGTAAACTTGGGCCTAGTTTCTTCATCTGTGAAACTGAACAGAACCTGCCTCATAGGAGTGTTAAGGACTATTACAGATAAAGTATTTAGTAGAGTGCTTGGTTCATAGTAATTGCTCAATAAGTGTTCACCAGCAGCCGGGACAGCAATATTATAACAAGGTCATCCCAGACTGCTACTCCTGCCTTACCCCCCATAATCAAGTGGTAGTCAGATCCCATACATCCCACCTTTAACACAGCTCTTCCATCCCAACTCTAACATAGCTCTTCCATGGTTCTTCTCTTTCTACAGATATCATTGGGGTTCAAATATTCCCTTTATTCAACTGCTTACCAGGCACCTCTTATGAGGCTGGTGCTATGTCTTGAATTGAAGATATAAAGTAAAATAAGACATAGCACCTGTTCTAGGGAGCTAGGAAACACAAAATAAAACAAGGTAGTTAAGCCACTAAAGTACAGAAGGGCAGGTAAATCTTAATGAAGTGAGAGAATGTTAGGAAAAGCTTTCCAGGAGAGGATCTGAGGTGAGATTTTGAAGCATGCCTCAATATTTATCTGCACTACTGCAAGAGGCTCTAAACTAGTCGTGTCCTCACCACCAGCCCCCAGAATAGGCTTTCATAAAGGACTTTCTTGCCTCAAATTTTCCATGGCTAATTGTACTCCCTAGCATTCAAAGCCCTCTACAATTTGGCCCCAACTTACCTTTCTAATCTCTGCTTCTTTTATTCCCTATGCCCTGGCTAAACCAATCCTTTTTCCAGCAATTTTCCTCACCTCCTCCACCCTTTTTATATTCCTATCTCTACCCTTCAAAACTGCTCATTGTTTAAAGGACTCAATCAATCAAATGCCAGTATGCTCTTGAAGAGTTTTCCCACTCTATTCACCTAGATGTCACTTCTTTCTCTGAACTTCTAGAGACTTCTGATAGCTCTGCCTTATATTGAGTGTTGACTATCTTCTTCTACTAGACGGCATGATCCCCTAAGTGGGTACAGTCTTATTTTACATCTTCCTCAAAGGACGAAATATGGCAAGTGACAAAGACTCAATATACTTGTTAACTTATTCTATCAGAACAAGTACCTCACATGCAAACTTAAACTTCACATTGTCCACATATTATGCTGTACACTCATTAACAACAAGTAGCAGCTACCTAGCTTAATACCACTATCCAAAGCCAAACCTTTCAAAGGAAAGTAAGATCAATGAGGCATGAACTATGCATAATAACAAACCTGAAATGCTTTTTAAAGTTACTACCCAAATAATATTAATATGTGAAAAGTTACAAGTATATTTTGAATGTCCTTAGTTTATCTAAACTGAGGAAGGGCCCAGTGAAAAAAATTAACTCCTCAAAAGAAGAGACAACTAATAATATCAAATACCTCAAGTACTATTGACAAATATATCCTTTTAAATAAGTTATTTTAGCAAAATACCTGCACACAGCTGGTCTGTAACAAAATGTTAACGCTATTAATAATAGTATAAAAGGCAAATATTTGCAATATTAATGTTTTTTATTTTAATGTCTCATAGCAAGTTTTTAATTTTTATTTAAAAAATGATGCTCTTTGTAAAAGGGAGCAAAGAGGCAGGAGTCTTCAACTTGCAATCAAATGATCCCTCTTCTCATTTGCCAATAAGGCAAATGGGTATCTTTGTTAGATTACTTTCCAGAGAAAACAAACCTTCATTAAAAGTACATTAAGGGGAAGCGGCTGTGGCTCAAGTGGTTGGGCTCCAATTTACCATATGGGAGGCCCCGGGTTCGATTCCCAGGGCCTCCTGGTGAAGGCAAGCCGGCCTGCGCCGTGTGGTGAGCTGATGGCCCGCACGGTGCGCCCGCAGTGAGCTGGCGCAGCAAGGTGACGCAACAATGGGAGACAAGCAGACACAGAAAAACACACAGCAAGTGGACACAGTGAGCACAAGCAGCAAGGGGAGGATAGATTAAAAAAAAAAAAGTACATTAAGGGTGCGAATATTCTCGCTGACCTCATTTTGTGATATTCAGGGTGGGCTAAGCATTTGCTGTATTAGAAACCATGCATGTGTACCCAGACCTAGTTTTTCTCCCTAGGTCTGGTTTTTAGAATGCTGATGATAAACCAAGCCTGATTTATTATATGACCATCCTGTATGGGAGGGGACTATAACTCTAGGTATCTCTGGTCAACCCTGGGACATATAGCAGGGGGATGGATGCGGCTCAGATAGTTGGGCATCCATCTCCCATGTGGAGGGACCTGGGTTCAATCCCCAGGACCTCCGGTAAAAATTTAAAAAAAGAAAAATAGAGAAGGCACGTGCACCGCCAGGCCCCGCAAGCAGGTGAGCCCACAGGTCCCACGCGTGGGTGTGCCGTCAGGCCCTGCAAGACACGCAGCAAGATTATGATGTAACAGGAGAGTGATACAAGGGAGAGCCAAGACAAGACACGCCAAAAAAACAGTAACTAGGTGGCGCAGGCAGTAGGATGCCTCTCTCCCACATCGAAGGTTCCAAGGATCAAATCCGGTCTCAATAAGACTTTAGAAGTATATGTAAATGTCTGTTTTTCATAATTGCTCTTTATATTGTGTGTTATCAGACAAGATAGTTATTTAAGAAACATGGGAAAAGCAGAAATGACTGCAGTGCAGCAGTAATTATGGTGCACTTTTTCGCTATTTAAGTTGGATATTTCTCTACATTCCTGAAACAATTTTTAGATTTTTTTTGTACTAGAAAATGCAGGCAGTGTTTTCACAAAAGTAAATGTACAGTGATTTGAAATACAATAAATGAAGGCAACGCATGGCCTTCCAATAAAACATTTGAAGACTGGGAAAAAAAATAAATAAATAAAAATTTAAAAATCCAGGTGAAGACAGGAGGGGAAGGATGAAAAGAGAGGGCAGGAAACGGGCACAGAGAGTTGCCTAGCAAATGGACACACACAAAAAAACAGCAAAGATGGGGGGGGGAGAATGGATAAAAGTAAGTAAGTAAATAAATAAATCCTTAAAAAATGTATAGGGGAGTAAGATACGGACTATAGTATTAATACTTTGACTATGCTCTTTCATAATTTGTTAACAAATGTTTCACAACAATGCAAAGTATTTGTGATGGGGTGATGTATGGGAGCCCTGTTTGATGTTATGCATGTTTGTTTTGTAAGTTCACAATGTTTACTGAACACTTGTAGTTTATGTATGTTCATGTATGAATGATATACTTCAATAAATTGTTTAAAAAAAAAAAAAAGGTACATTAAGGGAAGCGGACGTAACTCAAGTGGTTGAGCGCCTGCTTCCCAACTACAAGGTCCCGGGTTCGATCCCCAGTACCTCCTAAAAACAAACAAATGAAAAAAATCAACTCTCACTGGGGAGCAGATATAGCTCAGTGGTTGAGTGCCTGCATCTCATGTACAAGGTCCTGGTTCAATCCCATGTACCTCCTAAAAACAAAAGTACATTAACACTGTACTTTCAGAGATCAAGTGAATCCAGTAAAATAAGAAATAACTGTCCCTATTTTATTCAACAATTAAAGACCATAGCATTGGCAACAGTCATCTTCCAGTACCAGTTCTGCAGATACTAAAGTTTCTAAGGCACAAAAAAAGAAAATGGAAGTCAATAGTTCCACCCTCCATCCAAAAATACAACTTTCCACCCAAAAAACCAAACACCTTATACTGTTAAGACATAGTTACAACCACACCATATGAAGATTTAATTTAAACTAAAAGTGGCAAAATATGAAGAGTCCAATTGTCAAGGTTTGTGTTTTGTTTTTCCATCATATTTTAAAATCTTCAGGTACCACAAAAAAATGTACATTGGCAGTAAAAAATATCTAAGGATCACAAGTCTTAAACGGATTTTCATTTTACTTATTTCTTAAAAGCTATACTCTCGTTAATCTGCAAAAGCAGTCAATCAATATCATTCCCAAAACAATTCAGCACTGGATGTCTAAGGAAGCGAGAAGTATTTCCTACTTTATCCATTCACCCAACTCAATTTTTGACAATATGAAGGAAAACAAGCACTGTCACAGAGTGAAATAATAGAGCACAAAATTCCATTATGTTAACAGAATTATCAGCATAGGGGATTCAGAAGGAAAGAAAATACCACATTCTCTTCTTACCCCCATTTAGTTGAGCACGCAAACAAAACTATGCTTAAAATAAAAATAGTAAATTAAATCTTATAAATTAAATTCTAAAGAAAAAAAATATATATATATATATTTAACAATATTCTAAGCAAACAATTATATGCTCTCTCTCTGTTCCTCCTTCCAAAATCAAAGCTACAACACAGCATCAGCATCACCCATCCCACCCAAAGCAATTTCTAGCCTGGGGTTAAACAGGTATAAATGTAGAGGTATTTCTGGCTCATTCGGAAACACTTACTGAGTTTCTACCCCTGCCAGGATAAAGCAAAAACTAAACAAAAACTACAGGTAAATTACACAGAAAATAAAAGGGCAAAGGGCCTGTTCATCAAGGACAACTATGCATAAATGTACATGCTTATACACACATAAAATGTAATTTTAAAGTTAGAAGGAATTGTAGAGATTATCCAACTTAAGTTTATCTTATAATTAAGAGATAAGTGATTTTGCTATTGTCACAGCAAAAAACTGTATATTTTACATTTTAAAATTACTATTTCCCCAATGTCTAGAAATATGATTAATAAGCATCCATACCATATCCATGGGAATCTAACTACCAAAGAAGCAGATAAGCATGAAACAGAAGTATGTGTTCACTCCATCTGTATTATAGAACATAAGCCTCTCATCTACTCTCCCCAGAGGAGGAGAAATCAAACCACAGAGATCAAAGGTTAGAAATTCCAAATATGTAGTATTAGCCAAAATGACCTTTGACTCTCTCCAAAATTTCTGGATTTGTGTTTACAATTAAAAACACTCTAGGCTATCATTATGATAGCTGAAGACTTAAATTCCAAATCTTAGGATCAAAATTTATCCCAACATTTTGAAAAGTAAGGACTTGTTATTTCCTCTAAGAACAAAAAGAAGAGGGGGAAAGAATTAAGATTTGTTACATACTTTAAGAGATATTAACTCATTTATTCCTTACATCAACACTGTAAAAAAAAAAAAAAAAAAAAAAGATCATATCCATATTACAGGCATTGAGGCTCAAGAGTTTTAGCAATCTGCCTTAATATTGCAAATCTAGTTAGTTACCAAATCAGGATTTGAATCCAAATCTTTTGTTTATTATCAAAATCCATAACTTTTCCACTGCATCATGCAGCCTCCATACTAAGGAAGAAAATCATGCCAATATCATTTTACTCCTAAGAGAGTGATTCCTTTTACAGATATTGGTAAGAAATCTATTAACAGCATCAACAATATAAATTGAAAAAGATTTATTACTGAAAGATTCCTTGACTTATAGGGAACAGTCACACACTGGCAACCATGAGACATACTGCTATAAGAAAGAAGTTTGAACATACACATGGAAATGTTTTTAATGTATCCAAGGTCTCAAACAGGAGATACTTAAAATTACTTTGACAAGAAGCAAAAATTGTGCATTACATGCATGAAAGAGTATTTGGATGTAAGCAGCTTTACTAAAGTCTCCTAACAATAAATGGGGCTGTTTTTGTCTTGAATCTATCGAGAAGAATGGTCAGAGAAGTGAGGCACCCACCTATCCCCTCACCCCTACCCTTACGCAAGAAAGGAAATGTACTAGGGAGAGGGGAAACTGACATGGGGTATATGTCTTTGATACAACGCAGCCAAAACTGGCCTCCTACCAGTTTTTATATGTGATAGGCAGGAATCCTCCCACTGAGCTATTTTGCCTGCTTTCTACCAGTTTTTAAATAACTAAAGAATGTCTGGCTAATCCATTACTAATTTCGAGCTAATTACGAACATCATTCACCAAATGGCATGAAGATTCAGATTTATTAGAAACTGAGAAAGCAAGTATAAAACGGGTTATTTTTCTAAGAACAAATTGTAAGCACAAGGTTTGCCCTTTCTACCGTAAACTTGCTAACTTTCTAATAACCGTCTTATAATCACAGACACTTCTTAAGTAAAATAGAACAGCCCTAGAACTTGTAAGTGTTACACAACTTCTTGCACGGGAATCAAAAAACTTAAGAGGCTAAGATGACAACTAAGATCTGGCGCTAACTACAATCTAACTAAAGCTAAACTACTTTCACTAGTTTAACAGTATGTGCACACTGTTCTCTATAAACACAAATGCAATTTACTAATCTTAGGTGGCTTCCAAGTCTACGAAAGTTTTCCTTTCAGTGGAATACACAATATGGTGATAACAGGGATCCTTGAATCCTCGACTCCCAGAAGAAGTGCTCATTTTATACTTCCTCTAAAATGAGATACAGAACACGTGCAGAGTGTAGCATTAACCTTGGCGATGCAGCACTGTAAAGGAGAGCTGCTCCCGCCTCTGCACTTCCCTCTCGCGTCCCTCCACTATTAGTCCTCCCCTCACAACTTGCGGCCCTAGAGATTATTTATTCCCTGGAGGGCATGAAGAATACTAAGCGAGCTGGAAGAATGTGAGATCCAAGACCAAAGTACCGAAGAGAAGCAACCATACAAGCACCGAGAAGCGATTCCCGCCTCTCCCATGGGCTATCCCGAGGCCTCAGAGAGCAACAAGCTCAGATACAGAGGCGCGTTCTCAAGGCTTGAGAACTCAACCTGAATTCCCGATTTCACTCCAAAGCCAAGGGCGGGCCGAACTACTCATGCCCGCTCCTTTCCGCTTCAGTCCCCAGACCCGCCAGTCTCGAGCTGAATCCAGGCTGGCACCGAAGAAATATACGAGGCCTCTCAACCTGCGCACCACGGTGCGACCGCGCCAGGGCCTACCGTCGCGACCAGAACACGGACCGCCACCTCGCTCGCCTTGCGCTGACCAGAAGCGTCTGTAGGCCCCAGACAACAGTGACAGACCCACAGATTTCCGAAGCTTTCTAAGAAATTACCTTTGAACTGGTTTTCTGAGAGCCGCCTGGCGTTTTATCCGCCATCTTGCGCTTTGCCCCTCCTTCGGCGGCGGCAGCAGCACGGGTGAGTCGAGCACCGAAAAAGCGGATCTCAGCGGAACCCGCCTGAGGTGCCTGCGAGACTGAGTAGTCGATGGCCGAGATACTGAGTGCAGGCCGTCCGACCCACGTGACTTCCGGTACCAGTAAAAACCGGGCCCCGCCCATCCCTCTAGTTTTCCTTAATGTCTTCTGGTCTGTAGGGAAGGCTGGACTGGTAAATTTAGATAAAGACTCTCCTTGTCCTCACTTTCAGGTCCGGCTGATATCTCACACTCTTTCTATCGCCAACCCCCGATAGGTGCAAGTTAATTGTATTTCCTGAACGCGGCGGGAGTCACTCAAAGGAGAAAAGCACTGACCATCTGGGGAGGAGCCTTTACTTCAACTCAGAAAACAAGTCTGGAGCCAACTGGGAGTGGAGCGCTCGCACTCGCGGAACAAAGACGCTGCTTGCGCCGCCTTGGGAGCTCATCCCCTGGTGGGAAAATCAAACTTGCAATCTGCTCGCGTTAAAGATGGTCAATGTTGAGATAGACTTGTGTCTGGAAAGCCGAGAAGAGCCGGAGAATCCGGCAGTGCGATTACCCCATACAGACTCTGCAAAATAGGCTTGCGCAGAGAGGGTGAATGAAAAAATCAGAACTATAAAAAGACGGTATTCCAAATCTAACATATATGTAAGTTTTGTGTCACTTAAATATTACACTTTACGGTTTAATAATTGTTTTCATTTTTTTATCACGTAAATGGGAAAGCACCATACACTTTTCCATACTGAGGATTTTTTAAACGTTTTTAATCAGGATCTGGATTCAGAGGAGAGCTTGCTTGAGAAGGTCATTCCTGAACCGAATCAAAGAAGATGGGAAGGGCGTTCCAGGCAGAGAGAGCAGTTGGAATAAAAGCCTGTGGCATGCAGGGCACCATAGGCAGTCGAGTTTTATTAAACTAGGAGGTATAAGGAAGGATGTGGCTGGAGAGGTGGAAGAAGCAATTAACACGCAAGGCTTCAAGGTAACCAGTGTGCCTGGGAGTTAGAATTATTTACTGAGAATGAGAAGGATTGCGTTCGGTGGGGTTAAGTAGAGCTGTGTTGTCGTCAGATTTTCATTTTAAACGCTTGCTTTGAGGACAGTGGAGGATTTTAAGGTGGGGAGACCAAAGTATTGAAGGGGAAGAAGGGCTCAAGACTCTCTCCCTAATTCATTTATTTGAAATATATTTGCATACAAAACCCTGCACCAAGTGTTGTGAGGTTTATAGGGATGAGTAAAAATACAGTCTTGCTATGATTTAAAACTTAGTGAGGAATAGGGGAGAAAAACAAAGATTCTACAAACCATGCAGAATTAAACTTACGCTGCAAGGAAGGATCCACTTCTGTGGGAACTCTGAAATAATTCGATGGTAAGGTTTGGATGGAGAACTGAGGGAGGTTTCACAGAGAAGGAAGGGGCTTCCCCCACTAAGCCTGTATTAGAGGCCCTAATTCTGTTTCCATAAAAATTATGCTTTTCCACTCAACTAGTTCATCATACTAGATATTGTCTGGTTACAGCCGAGGAATAGAAAGTGAAATCATTAGCTGAGATGAAGGGGGAAGGAATATGGTTGGGTTTGCCTCATAGTATTTTGGAAATGCCTCAGGCATTGTTCCTATGAAGTGAATATATGCATGCTTTTCATTCCAATCACCAAAATCCTACTTCTCTTTAAAAAAAAAAAAAAAAAAAAAATCTTCACTAAACACTGGTACCACCAAGAGGGTCCATTTGCCCTGTGTGCACAGAAGCCAATATTGAGTCACCAGGATTTCGAGAAAAGAGTTTATTGCATAGTCAACCAGCCAGGAGAATGGAGGCTAGCCTCAGATCAGTTTACTGAACAAAATGAGCTCTGGGGTTTTATACAGTCTGGGGAAGGTGGGCTTAAGGCAGTGGCTAAGGATAAGGTGAGATAACATGGGCCAACCCAGTTGGGGAAAGGTGGGGTTAAACAGCATGTTCAGTTGCAAGTTATGTTTGATCTTAAAATGGAGGCCTAGCATGCTCAGTGATTAGAATCGGTCAAAGCTGGATTAAGCAAGTGATGCAAGGAGGAGAAGAAACAGTAATTTATCTCCCAAGGGAACAGGCCTCTTCTGAATAAACATGAGGAGGTGGGCATTTGAACAAAAGGGAAATAGAAACTTCTACAAACCAGTAAAGGAGGGGCTATTCTGAAAAGTAGGTTAGTAAGTGACAGTTTCAAGGGGGTTGGTAAATGGCAGTTTCAACATTTTATACCTATGAGTTAAAAGTTCTCTATTTTTCTTACAGTAAACCCCAAAGCAAGTCACACAAATGTGATCTGACAAGAAATATATAGGCTTTTGTGGTAGATTAATTATGTACCCCACTTTAGACATGTCCTTAATCTTAATCCATACTCCTGTGGGTGTAAACCCATTATAAATAGGATCTCTTGCAGATGTTATTTCTAGTTAAGGTGTGGCCCAACTGAGTTGAGGTTGGGTGTTAATCTGGATTACTGGAGGTTTTGTAAAGAGAAAAAAACAAAAGCCAGAGTCAGAAAGGGTCACAGGAAGAAGCAGGAAGTCAGCGGGAACCCATAAAAGAAAGGAGAGGACATTGCCATGTGATGTGAGGCAGGGATTCAAGCCAAGGAACCCCAAGGATTGCAGCAAGCCTTCTTAGCCTCCAAAACTATGAGGCAGTAAATTCCTATTGTTTAAGCTCATTCATTGTGTGATATTTGTCAAAGCAAGTGGCAAAACTGATACAGTCTTTATTAAGGCCTAATTAACTGCACTTTAAAAAAATTCACAATCAAGATTATAAGTAGAATTCTACTTGATACATTTAAATCATGAAAACTTGACCCTATTAAGCAAACTATTATGCTGAGATAGCAAAAAAGAATCCAAATGAAATTTTAAAGAATCTCAAATATTTAATTAGATTCATAATTATTATCACCAAGGGACTATATATAAGTAGTAAGAAATTCATATAGTTTTCTGCATTTAGTATTACTTTTTTACAGTCACACTAAAACTATGCCGTTTTTCTCTTCCTGATGTGTTGGTTCTCTAGACCCCATTTTTAAAGATTCTCTCTGCAACTGTTTTTTAACAGAGATTATAAAATAGTGCCAGTTACAGTCCATGTGAGGTTATTTTTTGTTTTGTTTTGTTTTTCCCAATTGGGCAGGGTCTTTGAAATTTGAACTAGTATTTTTTAATTGGGAGATTTTACATAAAATTTCAGATTTCCAACTTTTCTTGAAAAGTGAGGGTTCTCCAGAAAAACAGGACAGGATACATATATGTAAGTATTAAGAGATTTCTTATAGGAGTTGGCTTACATAACCATGGGGATTGGTAAGTCTGAATTCTGTAGGGTATGCCTTAAGTGGGAAACTCAGTGAAGGTGACATTGACTTCCCCAGGAGGAGCCACAAGTTGGGAATTCGATGATGATGTGGAATTTCCCAGGAGATGCTGGCTGACTGGAATAGAAATAGAAATTCTTCTTTCTGGCAGCTGAAATCCTCAATTCTCCCTTTAAGACCTTCAAATGATTGGATGAGAAGACTTCTCTCATTGCTAAGGCAGTCTCCTTTGTTGACTGAAAATATAATCAGCCATACATGCAATCAACTGAATATTGATTTAAATCCAGGAAATACCCTCACAATGACCATCAGACCAGTGCCTGCTTGACCAAACACGTGGACACCATAACTTAGCCAAGTTGACACATGAAATTAACCACCACTAATGGGAAGTTCTGGTAACACTGGGCAAAAATCCACTGGAGATGAGCCATCAGAACATCTTGGAAAGGAGACTGCTCCAGTTTGCTAGGGCCTTCACCATTTACCATGTAGAGTAGATAAAAACCATATACTCAACCTGCTTCTAAGCATTTGTGTTTTCTACTTCTGATGTGCTGTTTAAGTCTTACTCAGGCTGATGAACAAAACAATTAACAACTAGCCCCCCCAAATACCAACCAGATGGATTTATCCATTATGTATGAAGGCTCAGTGCCTAGGGCCCATAATACTTTCTGCAACCGCCTCCCCTCCCCCCCAATGTTTTAATTTCTTTTAAAATAATTTTTTAAAGGTGGAGTGGAGAGGCTGGGACAAAAGCAGCCATTTAACTAAATGGTTCTGGTACCTTTATATGCTAAATGTTAAAGACCTTAAAAATGATTCCTCCAAAGCTAAAATATCCTGTATTGTGCCAAAGGACTTCTATTTGTAGCACTTTTTTAGGATTTATTTTATTTATTTATCTCTCCCCAACCCCTCATTGTTTGCACTTATTGTGTCTGTTCGTCATCTTTGTTTCTTTAGGAGGCACCAGGAACTGAACCCGGGACCCTCTGATGTGGGAGGGAGGCTCCTAATCACTTGAGCCACCTCTGCTCCCTGCTTTATTGTCTCTCATTATGTTTTTCTTCTTGTGTCTCTTGTTGTGTACGCTTGCTGCACCTGCCCGTCGCGCTAGCTTGCTGTCTTCTTTAGGAGGTACTGGGACCCGAACCACGGATCTCCCATGTGGTAGGCGGGAGCTCAATCACTTGAGCCACATCCGCTTCCCTGTGGCACTTTCATTCTAGCAAAAATTTTAATAGCTTCTCCCTGTTCTCTAGGACTCAGGATATAGGTTGGTGAAAGCACAATCTCATCCATTTGGTCATTTGACATTTATTGAATTCCTGGCATGTGCCAGACTCTAAAGAAAGGGATAGAGGGAGGGAAAACAGGAGGGACAGATAAAAATCAAGTTTAGCCTCTTTGATCCTAGCTGCATCTAAGAATAGTCAGGGAACAGTCTTTAAGGATGTGATCTTCATGGAATGGAAGATTCTGATGAACCTTATTGCCTGCCCCACAACACCCCACACTGCTAACCTTACAATAAGATTTCAATGTCAGCAACAGCTTGTCTTCTACCCTTTTCTCCCTTCCAACACCAAAACAATGAACCAACTTACTTACTGATGATATCTAGAATTCCTTTGACAATAACAATTAGTGCCATTTTAAAACTATAAATGCCTGGGAAGTAAGAAATTTGTAAAAGAGGTATCAAAAAGCTTATAGCAAAATGGGTTGGTAGCAAATGTGGAAAACTGAAATTTCTATTTTAACTATGTTTCTGCTGAGAACAATACTCTGACTATGTAGCAATCATTGCACTTATCAAGATTAATAAAACCAAGGGTGATCCAAACAGAGTATTGTGGAAAAGGGTGATGGGCATTCCTGAGTGAGGGTGTGTGCATACAATGTGTTGTGTGTGTGTGTGTGTGTGTGTGAGTAAGACAAAGGAGGGCTGCAAGTGCCCGTAGCAAGTCATGAGAAGCAGCAGCAGGCAACATCACTTGCCATGGTCTGACATTCTAAAGGTGGGCTTGGCCTGAACCACGCTTCAGCTGTTGGGGAGCCTGTGTATCCCCAGGGAGACTGAGTCTCTTGAGACAAGACAGGTAATACAAAAGGCTGGGTGGAGAATGCAGTTGTGGAAGGAAAATGAAAGAAGGCAACTATATCCCTTAGCAATTTCATTCGGTTGCAACATTTTCATTTGAGTAACAAGCTCAATTGTAGTGATCTTAAAACACATGGCATACCTTTCTTCATTTTCAAGCTTTGGTCTCTTCACATTGACTGCATATTTCTTCTTAGGTTTATTTTTAGGTATTCTGTGTTTTCTGTTGTTACCAAAAAATGGAATCTGTTATTCCATTATTTAATATCTGTTCTAATTTGTGTATATATCGATTACTATACATTAATTTTTTGTCTAGCCCCTTTGCTGAATTTTAATTATTTGCATAGTTTTTCAGTTAATTTTGGGGAGCTTTGAGGTATACCATCATCTCATTTGCAAATATTGACAAATTTACCTCCTCCTGTCCCATTCTTTATGTCTCTTGTGATACCCAGTACCTCCAGAATAACATTAAATAAAGTGGAGATAAAGGACATCCTTGTCTTGTTCCCAACTTTAATGAAAATGTTTTTAGTGTTCTCATGAGGATGAAGCTGACTTTTGGGTAGTAATGAATTACATATTAATTTTTAGCTAGTCACAGCACTGAAAATACAGAACTTTAAATTCTCATAGAAAACTCAGGGAAACTGAGGATATGCCAAAGAATGCCAGTGGTCAGCCAATACTGTTAGAGAAACATTGTTACAGACTTGTGTTAAGATAAATAAACCAGGAGGACGCCTCCATGACCTGGGGTGATAAGGAAACAACGTAGAAATGCCCTGCTCTGTGCACCAATGAGAATGGGCAAGACCGAGGGCAGATTAGAGGGAGCACAGGTAGCGATTTGTATTAGTTTCCTGGGGCTGCTGTAACACGTTGACACAAATTTAGAGGCTTAGAGCAACACAAATTTATTATCTTAGTTCTAGAGGTCAGAAATCTAAAAATTTGTCTGTGGAACTGCATTCCTTTTGGAGGTTCTGGGAGAGAAGCCATTTCCTTGCCTTTTCCAGCTACTACAGGTTACCTACGTTTCTTGCCTCAAGCTGTCTTCCTCTATCTTCTAGGCATCTCCACATAGCCCCGACCTCTGCTTCTGGCCTTGTATCTTCTTTCTAACACTGCTCTTTCCCTCTTATAAGTACTCTGGTGATTACATTGGCCCCATCGGGATAATCCAGGATAATCTCCCCATCTCAAGATTCTTAATCACATCTACAAAGCCCTTTTGCCATTCACAGGCTCCAGGGTTTAGGACATGGACATCTTTGGAGGACTGTTATTCAGTCTACCACAGGATCTTTAATGAGCCATCTGCAGCTGTGTTTTGTTCCCAGCTGGCAGGGCACAGCTTTGCTCTCACCAGATAACTGACAGGGGATTTGTCCTAATAAATACAGTCATCTCTAATACATTGAGTTCTGAGATTCAACAGGTGAAAGTATGCTTCCTGTGACGATGGGATGAGACAGGTCCCAGCTGCCAAAGGGTTTACCAGGCGATGAAATAGATGTGTCACGATAAGAGTGCAATAAGTGAAAGCTGACACTTTAGTCTGACTTGTTCACTCCTGTTTCCACAGTGCCTAGAACAGATCAGAGGAAGCACAATGCTGGCACGTGGCAAATACTTGTTAATGAATGAAATTAACATCAGAGATGGTTCTTTGAGGGCTCTTTTGGAAGAAGGCTGGCACTGTCTGAGAGGAGTCAGGAAAGACCTCATGAAGGATGCAAAAAAAAAAAAAAAAAAAAAAAAAACCACGTTGGGAGCATCTGCCCAACTTTCAAGATTTCATCTCTGGGGCTAAATCCCAAGAGTTGCTAGAGGTTGCTCAGGGAGATCCTAGCAGTTTTATTGCATTTTAAGAAAATTCAAATTATGCTAATTTGAAACAAACTGAAAAGTCTCCCTTCGTGTACAATTTTTAAATAATACAAATCTTCTCTTATTCCCAATTTGAAATTTTTTTTTCAAGAATTGTGTAATTTCCATGTAGGTAAGTTCAATGGACTGTAAACCTCATTTAGTATTTTGCCATGTGGTGGTCTACTGCAGCTGGTAAACAAAAACAACCATCATCCTTTGTAGGTACCTGTAAACACGAACTTGAACTTCTGTGAGTGATCTTGGTGCTCATGTCACATGCACTGTTATAATTAGAAATCTTTCTAATATCCTGTCATTGACAAGCAAGCTTTCATTAAGCAATGCTGCTAGCGCTGGTGCTGAATAACCTGCTAAAAAATAACCAAGACAAGGAATATGATAAATGTGATAAAAAGCCATGGTATACAGTTGTATTAGTCAGCCAAAGGGGTGCTGATGCAAGATACCGAAATCTTTTGGCTTTTATAAAGAGTATTTATTCGAGGTAGAAGCTTCCAGTCACAAGGCCCTAAAGAGTAAGTTACTTCCCTCACCAAAGTCAGTTGCCACGTGTTGGAGCAAGATGGCTGCTGGTCTCTATGTGGGTTCAGCCTTCCTCTCCCTCCTAAGGCTCTGTGGTCCCAGCTTCTTCTGATCTCAGCTGTAGGCTGGCATAAGACTTGTCTCTCTCTCTCCAGGGCTCATTTCTCTCCAGGCTCAGCTGCAGCTGCAGGCTCATCTCTCTTCCCAGGGCCTCTGCTGTGTCTGTGGAGCTGACTCTATTCCTCTGTGTTCTTCTCCTGGGTATCTACTTCCATATGTTCTTGATTGAGCTCTGTTTATATAGCCCACCAAGGAGGGCGGGGACTCAACCCTGCATGCCCTAATGAATTAAAGCCCTAATCTTAACATAATTTAATCAAAGGCATCTCATCTGAATCTAATACAACCAAAGGGTTATCACACCCAGAGGAACAGACCAGTTTACAAACATAATCAAATATCTTTTTGGAATTCATAAATAATATCAAACTGCCACAACAGTGCTGTTAATTTAGGAGAGAACAGTCCACAAAATATTAGAGATAATAAAAATATTTGAAATAATTTCTCTACAGTGAGGCTTGCTCTGCTTCTCAATAGAATGGAATCTCCAGGAAGGCAGGTGCATTGCTGAATCCCAGTCCCTATGACAGGGCCTGGCACATAGTAGGCAAAGAAATACTTGTTGAATAAATAATAAATGAACACAGAGGAAGTTGGTTACCTTAAAGTTCCCACCATATATCCCCACATTTTTACCTGTACACCCAAACTAACAAAAAGTTTCTGGTACCAAATTTCAAATTCTCAGGCATGCATTTCTGACTAGTCCAGCTTGGGCTAGCTGCTCACTTCTGGTTTAATCACCTGTGCCCAGAGGAGCTGTGTTACAGAGTACAAACTGTTTCTGGGCGCTCTCCATGGGATTGCCGGGGTGGTGGTTTAGGGCATGAGCTATAAGCAGCTGTAGACAGTGTGAATAGTAGGTCTCGCACACATGCACAACAGTTTGCAAGTATTTGGAGATGCTACCATGATCGATAGGATACAATTCTTGAATTCACAACAGCTCTGTTATTATGGATACTCTCAATCAATGGTCTTAAAAATACACCTGTATCATGAATCATGAGCAGCAGAAAAACTGGCGTTTTGGGGTCTGCATGCTTGATATTTTTTCAAACCTTAAAACAGGAATATGTTTCGAGAAGAATCAGTGTGGTGGTGTGCCTGGAAATCGATTTTTGAGAAGATGGAATGATGCAGGTTAAAGCTGTCAGTCTAGAGAAGAGCAAACTCAAGGAAGCTATGGGAGTTGTTTTCAAGGAACTTTTTGCTTTTTCTCCCTAAGGCAGACAGAAAAGCACCAGGTTTCTGATTTCAACTCAATGCACAATTTTTTTTTTTTTTTTTTTTTTAGCACTGAAACTATTTAACAATGGAACAGTCTACCTTAATGAAATAAGTATGTCTCGGTGAAAATACAGAGACAGAAGCTGACTGATTGTAGAAAGGATTCCAGAATTTGGAGGGGAGTTGGACTATCTGAGGTATATCTGGACTGTAAGACTTCTTTCACCCCCACATTCTCCATCTTTCTAATGCCTGAAGCAGCAGGAGAAAAGATAAAAATGATGGAAGCTGTAAAGTTTCCAAAGTAAATAATTATTCAGTGTAAACTTTGTTTGATATTCATTGCCCTCCAGAAGAAGTTGGAATTTGATAAGCTAACTACTGAGTGCTGCTAGAAGAGCTGCACAACTCTCAGAAGGGAAAACATTATCTCAGCTTATAGTGACAGGAGCCAGAACAGATCATCGCGTGTGCCACTCTCATTTATATATTATACTAGGAAAATACCCAGGTAAATCCAAACCAAATTAAACCAATACTGCAATAGGGCCTTGTTACATTTTGTGTTAATAAAAGTTAATGGCTAGGGAAGTGGATGTGGCTCAAGCGATTGGGCTCCTGTCTACCATACGGGAGGCCCCGGGTTCAATTCCCGGGCCTCCTGGTGAAGGCAAGCTGGCCTGCACCGCGGAGAGCTGATGGCCTGCGCTACGGAGAGCTGGCGCAGCAAGATGGCGCAACAAAGGGAGATGCAGTGGAGAGACAGTGAGAGATGCAGCAGACCAGGGAGATGAAGTGGCTCAAGCAATTGAGTGCCTTTCCCCCATACCGAGGATCAGGTCCTGGTACCTCCTAAAAAGAGAAAGATGAGAAGACAAGACAAGCAGACAACGGAAAGGACACACAGCAAATGGACACAGAGAGCAGACAATAAGTACAAAAACAACAAGGAGGCAGGGAGAAAAAAATAGTTAATGGCTACAATTTGGTTTGGTTTCTAGTTTTGTTTCCCTTGATTTTTCTTTTTTCATGACTTGTGGAAAAAATGCTTCAACAAAGTGTGGTGAAGCAGACAATTTGCATGCTTTGGGGTTGGAAAACAAATTGGTACAAACCCCTTTGATGATAATTTGGCCATAGCTTTAATAGATATAATGTTATGTACACATGCCCTTTGACCCAGCAATTTTATTTGCAGGACTTTACCTTCAAGATGCACTTTTATGCAAGTAAAGAATATGCACAGCGAAGATCATTGCAGCAAAAGATATAAACGCCCCAAGTATCTATCAACAAGGAGCCACTTAATAAGTATCACATATCCAAAGAATGCTCAGAGTGGACTTGGGGCTGAAATACTATGCTTCTATCAGAAGAATGACGGAGATCTTTAGGTACTGACTTGGAAATTGCTCCCAGAAACATTGCTGTGTGACAAAAGCAATGTACAGAACTTTGTGTTGTTGTTGTTGTTTAAAGGCATCTATAGATATAAATATAGAATACACCTGTGTGGTAGGCAGCTCCTAAGATGGTCCCCAGTGACCCCTACGCCACTGGTATGTATGCCCTTATGTAATCTCCTCCCTTTGAGTGTGGGCTGAACATCATGACTTGCTTCTAACAAATAGGATACGGCCAAAGTTATAGGATGACATGTCTGAGTTTAGGTTATGAAAAGTCTTTGGCTTCTTGGCTTGCTTGCCCTCCCTGGCTCTTCTCATCTGTTGGCTCTGGTAAAGCCAGCTGCCACGCTGTGATCTGCCCTCTGGAGAGGCCCACATGGCAAGGAACTGATGGAGACTCCAGCCAACAGCCAGCAAGGAACTGAGTCCTGCCTATGACTGCATGAGTGAGCTTGGCAGCTAGATGACTGCAGCACCAGCTGACAGCTTGACCACAGCCTTGTGAGAGACCCTGAGCCAGAGGACCCAGCTAAGCCTGAAGTCCCAACCCACAGAAAATGTGAGATCATAAATGTTTATTGTTTTTAGCCTCAACGTCATGGGGCAATTTGTTACACAGCGATAGACATATAATAAAATATGTATGTTTGTTTATGCATGCATTGATTTATTTAAAAATAGGTAGTGGTACTTGCCACTGGCAAAGGAAATTTAGAATTCTGGGGGCCAGGGGGTGGGAGGAAAATTACTTTTCATTGTATGACCTTTGGACAATCTGAATGTATTGCTTATTCCAAAACAGATAAATAGGCAAATAATAATATTTTTAATATCCTCCAAAAACAATAATTCCAAAGACCCATTTCTAAAATTCTCCTGTGAACTTTTTTTTATATACATCTACATTACATTCATCACCCACAAAGAAGTTCTTTCGTGCTTTTCTGCAACTTGGGCTCATATCACATACTTTCGTATCAAAAGGAGACTGTCTTTCCTTTTGCCTTTTTTGGGGGAGAGGAAAAATGCCTTCTTTTCAGACTCATTGCTTGCCTCTCCTGGCCTGGCTCCCCTGTGCTCCAGCCACAACCAAGGGTTCCAGTTCCCACACTGGACCCTGTTGTTTCCAGTCTCTGTCCCTTAATTTACACCGTCTCTCAGCTTGGAATACTTTTCCTCCTAGGCCTCTTCCCCTACTAACTCCTATACAAAGTATAAGAGCCAACTCTTGGCTCTTCTCTGTCACCCTCCGCCCACTTCTACCACAACCCACCTCATTCCCTTTCCCTCTTTCCCTCTAATGCAGCAATTCTGTTCCTAGGTGTATATCCCAAATAAGTTGGCCCCTCACTCTTCTGGGCTATCTCTGTATTTCACACTTAGTTGCATGATAGATTTGCACCCACTGTACTGTAATTTTTTGTCTTCCCTATTAGACAGTAAGCTCCTTGGAGATGAGCAGGAGAAGGGCAAAGAGTAGGAATATAGGGTCTGTGGTACAACATGCCCGTTTCCCTTCTTCATTTCCAGTGCATAATCCAACTGAAAGCAGGAGGAGTGGACAAGCTTAGCCCACAGAGGCTGCCTATGTTCTTGACAAATTCATAAGAGATGTTTGAGGATTTATAAGCCCATCATCTAAAGATGTACGTATAGGCTACCCCTAGGTGCAACTGACAGAAGGCTCTCCCATCCCCACTTTGTGTGGCTTAACTGTAGGGAAATTTTATTATTCATTCATCAAGAAGTCCAGTGGTAAGACTGTTCTGGGGTTAGTTATTCAGCAGCTCAGCCTCATCAAGGACTAAGGTTCTTTTCATCTCTCTGCTCTGCTATCTTCAGAGGCTCATTCCCCTCACAGTCACAAAATGGCTATCACAGCTTACAAACACTTACCATAAAAGTTGATGCAAAGATTAAGAACAGGACTTCCGGGAAGATGGCCGACTAGTAAGACACGGGAATCTCTTCTCCAGAAAAATAGCTAGAGGACAAGCTGAAACAACCCCGAAAAAGATCTTCTAGGGTTTAGGTCACCAGGTGAAGGCTGCACACCACCCAGAAGAGAGAGGGACAGAAGAGGGAAATCGCGACTACAGAACTGTGAGTTGCAAGTAGCAGCTTCTGCTGCTGCCGGCACCCTCCCCCACACTCTTCAGAATTCTTGGGCCCCTGGGCCTGCGACCACAGACAAAGGGGGTTTCAGGGATCTGCCACTCCCAGAAAGGGGAGAGAGAGGGACACAGCCTTAGGCTGACTCAGGTTCAGACCTGAAATTTGGGCTGCAGAGCCCCACAGACCCTTCCACACGGCGGTTTGCCCTGGGAGCCCGGAAAGGACTGGAGAAATCCGATCCTCGCAACCTCCCTCTCTTCTAGCCTGGACTAATGGTTGAGACACCACAGGGGAGATAGAGCCTGGGGCTGACCCTGCTTTGGACTCCCAGGTTTGGTCTGCCCTGTCCCAAGAGCCCTTCCAGGCTGGGTGGGGCTGTGCCATTGTTTGCCTTGGAGCCTGCTAGGGGCTAAAGATATACAAACCTCCCAATCTCATCCTCTACTAACAGGGACTGATTGTTGAGGATTCAGAAGGGAGTGGAAATATTTCCTAGCTGGGAAAAGGGGGGTGCTGCTGGAGAAGTCTGGAGAACTGTCTCGGAAAGTTTGAATCACAGGGCTCCGAGCCCCCAGACAGGAAGCTCTATCACATTGATCTGGTCTGTGTCACAACAAATATGCTCCGACCAGGCATTGAATTGAAAGCAGCCAACAAGCACCATCTCCTGGCAGACCAAGGAAGTACACATAAGAAAATTGATCAGTAAGAGAGTCTTTTCCTGGCCTCTATAGCCTCCCTGCCCAAGGCCCTAGGAAACGACTCTACAACCAATTACTGGGTCCAGTGCCCAGTTTTGAGCAACCAGCAGAACAATCCTAACAATCAAGGTGATAAACAAGTTAGACCTAACAGACATATACAGAACACTGCATCCAAACTCAGCGGATTATACATTCTTCTCAAGTGCCCATGGATCTTTCTCCAGGATAGACCACATGTTAGGTCACAATACAGCTCTCAATAAATATAAAAAGATTGAAATTATACAAAGCACCTTCTCAGATCATAATGGAATGAAACTAGAAATCAATAACAGACAGGAAAAAAGGAAATTTGCAAATGTGTGGAGACTGAACAATACACTCCTAAATATTCAGTGAGTCAAAGAAGAAATTGCAAGTGAAATCAGTAAATATATTGAGACAAATGAAAATGAGAACACAACATATCAAAACTTATGGGATACAGCGAAGGCAGTCTTGAGAGGGAAATTTATAGCCCTAAATGCCTATATTAAGAAACAAGAAAGAGCTAAACTCAAAGATTTAACTGAACAACTTGAGAAACTAGAAAAAGAACAGCAAACCAATCCCAAAGCAAAAAGAAGGAAAGAAATAATAAAGATTAGAGCGGAAATAAATGAAAATGAGAACAAAAAAGCAAGAGAAAATCAACAAAACCAAAAGCTGGTTCTTTGAGAAGATCAATAAAATTGACAAACCCCTCGCTAGACTAACAAAGAAGAAAAGAGAGAAGATGCAATAAATACAATCAGAAATGAAAGGGGGGAAATTACAAATGACTTCACAGAAATAAAAAGAATCATAAGAGGATATTATGAGAAACTATATGCCAACAAACTAGACAACCAGGATGAAATGGACAAATTTCTAGAAACTCATAACCAACCTACACTGACACAACAAGAAATACAAGAACTTAACAAACCAATCACAGTTAAGGAGATTGAATCCGTCATCAAAAATCTCCCAGCAAAGAAAAGTCCAGGACCAGATGGCTTCACAGGTGAGTTCTACCAAGCATTTCTAAAAGAATTAACACCAATTCTATTTAAACTCTTCCAAAAAATTGAGGAGGACGGAAAATTACCCAATACATTTTATGAAGCCAACATCACCCTAATACCAAAGCCAGATAAAGATTCCACAAGAAAAGAAAATTACAGACCAATCTCTCTCATGAACATAGATGCAAAAATTCTCAACAAAATACTTGCAAATCGAATCCAACAGCATATCAAAAGACTTATACATCACGACCAAGTAGGATTTATTCCTGATATGCAAGGCTGGTTCAACATAAGAAAATCAATCAATGTAATACACCACATTAACAAGTTGAAGGAAAAAAACCACATGATCATCTCAATAGATGCAGAAAAGGCATTCGACAAAATCCAACATCCTTTTTTGATAAAAATACTTCAAAAGATAGGAATAAAAGGGAAATTCCTCAATACAATAAAAGGCATATATGAAAAACCCACAGCCAACATCATACTCAATGGGGAAAGGTTGAAAGCTTTCCCCCTAAGATCAGGAACAAGAAAAGGATGCCCACTGTCACCATTGTTATTCAACATTGTACTAGAAGTTCTAGCTAGGGCAATTAGACAAGACAAAAAAATTAAAGGCGTCCAAATAGGAAAAGAGGAAGTAAAACTCTCACTGTTTGCCGATGACATGATCCTGTATTTAGAAAATCCTGAAGTATCCACAATAAAGCTACTTGAACTAATAAATGAGTTCAGCAAAGTGGCAGGATATAAGATCAACACGCAAAAATCAGTAATGTTTTTGTACACTAGTACTGAACAATCTGAGGAGGAAATCAGGAAGAAAATTCCATTTTCAATAGCAACAAAAAGACTCAAATACCTAGGAGTTAATTTAACCAAGGAAATACAGGACCTATATGCAGAAAACTACAAAACAATGCTAAAAGAAATTAAAAAAGACCTAAACAAATGGAAAGACATTCCATGTTCATGGATTGGAAGAATAAATATCGTGAAGATGTCAATCTTGCCCAAACTGATTTATAGATTCAATGCAATACCAATCAAAATCCCAAAAGCTTACTTTACAGAATTAGAGAAGGCAATTACCAAATTCATCTGGAAGGGTAAGTGCACCCGAATAGCCAAAAGTATTCTAAAAAAGAAGAGCAATGTGGGAGGAATTTCACTGCCTGACCTTGAAACATATTACAAAGCTACAGTGGTCAAAACAGCATGGTACTGGCATAAAGATAGACATATCGATCAGTGGAATAGAATTGAGAATCCAGAAATAAACCCTCACCTATACAGTCAACTGGTTTTTGACAAACCTACCAAGCCCACGCTGATGGGAAAAAACAGTCTCTTCAACAAATGGTGTTGGGAGAACTGGATATCTATAACCAAAAGAATGAAAGAGGACCCCTATCTCACCCCCTATACAAGAATCAACTCAAAATGGATCAAAGATCTAAATATAAAAGCCAGGACCATAAAACTACTAGAAGAAAATGTAGGGAAACATCTTCAAGACCTTGTAGTAGGTGTTGGTTTCTTGGACTTCACACCCAAAGCACGTGCAACAAAAGAAAAAGTAGATAAATGGGACCTCCTCAAAATTAAACACTTTTGCACCTCACAGGACTTTGTCAGAAGGGTCAAAAGGCAGCCAACTCAATGGGAAAAAATATTTGGAAATCACATATCTGATAAGGGTTTAGTATCTAGGATATATAAAGAGATGTTACAACTCAACAATAAAAAGACAAATGACCCAATTAAAAAATGGGCCAAAGACTTGAATAGACATTTCTCCGAAGAAGAAATACAAATGGCAAAAAAACACATGAAGAAATGCTCAACATCACTCATGATTAGGGAAATGCAAATCAAAACTACAACGAGATATCATTTCACACCTATCAGAATGGCCACTATTAAAAAGACAGAGAACTACAAGTGTTGGAGAGGATGTGGAGAGATAGGAACACTTCTTCACTGTTGGTGGGAATGCAGGATGGTACAACCACTATGGAGGACTGTTTGGCAGTTCCTAAAGAAGTTGAATATAGACTTGCCACGTGACCCTGCAATACCACTACTGGGTATATACCCAGAAGAACTGAGAGCAGTGACACGAACAGACATCTGCACACCGATGTTCATAGCCACATTATTCATCATTGCCAAAAGTTGGAAACAACCCAGGTGTCCATCAACAGATGAACGGATAAACAAACTGTGGTCTATTCACACAATGGAATATTATGCAGCTGTAAGAAGAAATGAAGTCATAAAGCATATGGCAACATGGATGAATCTGGAGGACATTATGTTGAGTGAAGCAAGCCAGACACAAAAGGACAAATACTGTATGAATGCATTACTATGAACCAAATATATTGTGTAATATATTGTTTGATTTACACACACAAAAAAACAAAAAAACAAAAAACAAAACAAAACAAAAAAAATTTACATGTATCCATTACATTTAATTGAGAAATGTATATATTTATTCATCTGTGTTTACTTTTTAGTTTTTAATTGCTTATGTTTTCAATTATTAAATGTACAAAATAAAGTTAAAAAAAAAAAAAGATTAAGAACATGTCCTTTTGTGGGGTACATAATTCAACCTATCACACCTCCAATTTACTAAACTGTCATTGAAATTATCGTTAAAATAAAAGAACAGGAAAACAAGAAAAAAAAAAGTTGATGCATTTAATTATATCAAAAATTAAGACGTTTTATTCAACAAAGGACATCATAGATAAAAATAATAGATAAAAGAATATTAGAAGATATTTGTAGTGTCTAAATGTGAAATGGTATTAATATCTAGAATATAAAAGAACTCCTACATATCAAGAAAAAGATGGCAACATCATAACAAAAATAGGGAAAGGATACGAATGGGCAATTTAAGAAACGTAAACCCAAAGCCCACCCAGCATATGAAGAAATACTCAATTTTATTAGCAATCCTAAAGAAATCCAAATTAAAACAACATATCACTTTATACCTATAAGATTGGAAAAATTAGAAAGCTGGATAATGGCAAGTATTGGTGGGGATGTGGAAATAATCATGCGCTGCTCATGGGGGTGCATCATTTATCTATTGCTGCATAACAAACCACCCCAAAACTTAGTGGTGTCAAACAATAACTCTTTTATTTAGCTCACAATTCTGTGGGTTCACAGTTTGGGCTGACCAGCTGCTCTCTGCTCACTGGCATGTCTAGGGCCTAAGCTGAGATGGCCCAGGTGCCGGGTCTCACTCTACATGGTCTCTTAGGCTTCAGCAGGCTAGCCTGGGCTTGTTCGCGTGAGGTGGAAAGGCTCCCAGCTCTACAAGAGAAGCACACGATCTTGTGAGATCTAGACTCGGAACTCAAACAATGTATTTTTTGTTGCATTCTACTGGTCAAGGCAAGTCACGAGGCCAAGTCAGATGCAAAGGGTAAGGAAATAGGCTCCATCTTTTCATGGGAGTCGACTTTTTTTGTCCTCTACTATGGGGATTCATCTATGCCAAATCCATAGCAATCTAGAGAAAAATGTGGTACCATAGTCAAATGAAATATATTCATATACCATAATGCAGCAAGTCCACCCTTGCATTTATATTCCAAAGGCATTCTCCTCAGGCTCATAAGGAGACAGCGTTATTTGTGGTCACAGGAAGTTGGAGACAATCGGTTATATATCATTTGGTGAGTGGATTGTTAAAAACCATGAAATATGGCTACACACCACAAAGTATTGCACAACAGTTAAAAACAATGGAATAAATGTACACATGGCAATATAAATGGATCTTAAAAGTATATGCTGAATGAAAATAAACAATGAGATATATAATACAATACCATTCAATTAAAAATGCATGCACACAAACAAGAATACGTATTTTGCAAGAAACATATAAATAAAAAAATACACATTAAACACATTAGAATGGGTGCCTTTGGGAAAATAAAGAGAAGCAGATAAGGAGAAAGGAGATAAAAAAAATAAGTAGGGAAGCGGCTGTGGCTCAATCAGTAGGGCTCCCGTTTACCATATGGGAGGCCCCGGGTTCGGTTCCCGGGGCCTCCTGGTGAAGGCAAGCCCGCCCGCACGGCGTGGTTAGCTGACCCAGCGAGCACAAGCAGCAAGGGGGGGGATAAATGAATAAATAAATAAAATCTTTAAAAAAATAATAAATAAATAAATAAATAAATAAATAAGTAAATCACAAGAGGAGCCTTGCTCAGACCAACAATAAAACATACCTTGATCTGAGAAGTGTGACTATCTTCATTTCCTAGTCGCTAAAACAAATATCATATAATAGGTTGGCTTAAACAATGGGAATTTATTAGCTCACAGCTTTAAGGCTAGGAGAAGTCCAAAATCAAGGCATCAGCAAGGCAATGCTTTCTACCCAGACTGTGGCATTCTGGGCTGGCTGTGGGGATACTTGGTTCTTGGCTTTTCCTTCTCATGGCAATGCACATGGTGGCATCTTCTCTTTTCTCTTCTGGGTTCCGTTGACTTCCAGCTTCTGGCTGCTTCCCATGGCTTCTCCTTCTGTATCCAACTCCCTTTGCTTCTAAGGACTTCAGCCATATCAAATTAAAGCCCATCCTCCTTCAGTCTGGGCACACCTTAACTAATAGCATCTTCAAAGGTCCTCTTTACAAATGGGTTCACACCCACAGGGCCAGGGATTGGGACCTGAGCATGTATGTCTTCCTTGTGCAGAAGATGATCCAATCCCCGTCAGTGACTCTCTGAAACCCCTGCTCTTGAGGTCAAGGAATAAAAAGATAGATATGAGATCTCCTTCATCTCTTCCCTCCTTTCTCACACTACTGTTCCTTTTCATCATAAACTATTAAAGAATTGTCAGTTTCAGGGGGGAAAAAGTAGGAAGGGAGAAGAAGGGCTAGCCCAGGGAAGAAGACACACTTAAGGGTTATATCTTGGGGTAAGGACCACTTTTACAGGGTTAATTTTTTTCTTTAATGTGGTATGTTAATATCATGTACACTTTTGTCAGAGTCCAAGGGTGACACATATGTGTTCTTCATTGAAAAAGTATTCCACACTGATTTTGTTTTCCTACCCCTGACCTGGGTGGAATCTCTGATCAACTTCATCAGGGTGGCCCACAGCTCATTCCACTGCAAGCTGACTGTCCAGTCCTGTTGGACAAAAGTGCTCTCGGAAGACCACATCCAAACTCTCCACTGGCTTCCAGAACTCTTCAGAGAAACCCTGGTAACCCTGGTCACCACGACCAGGTCCAAGGATACCTTGTGCAAACAAAGGGCCTCGGCCATCATGTGTCCATGACACAATTTTTAAAAAATTTCTATGAGTTTTGTTCTTAGATCATTTACCAAGTGTCAGGCATTCTTTCACTAATATTCCAGTGGCTGTTTCTGGTGCATCTTTTGTTTTGTTGTTTGTTTTTTCAAAAAGAACCTTTACAGTGACAGTTAGTTTAGTTCTGCACTTCCAATTCAGTTAAGTTATGCATATAACTGAATCTAGACTTTGGAAAATCACATTTGATCTGTGTAGTTGGCTCGTGAGAGGCAGATGGTAAGACACATTCAATATGTTTTTTCATATTTTTCTTTCTTAATTATTATCTGGTTTTAATGTAAGAAACCCCACTCGGTATGTTGATGTTTTTCAAGATTTTCTTTTTTTCTTCTTCTTCTTTAGAACTTAGAAGAAAAAAAAAGAACTTAGAGTCTTCAATCAGATTTTTAAAACCATAGCAGTTTTGATTCTTCAGAAAATGAGGATCTGGTCAAAGAACAGTTTGAGAGAGTGTTTTCTTTAACCACTAGAGGGCACATTACATTTGGGTTTTTGTTTTTCAGTTTCGTATATTGTATATTTCAAAAGAACGTCAAAGATAAGAAAAATGCAATTTTTCCCATGTAAATGTTTTAGAAAAATCCCATTAACCTAATGGAAAATGTTTAAATTATGAGAAGACAGGACAAAACAGATTTTTAAAAAAATCAAAATCCTTCAAACCAAAAATTGATAAATCCAGATACTGTCCTTGACAATCTAAATAAATAAATAAAACTGTCATGTCATTTACTAAGTGGAAAGAGGCTAACTCTGACTCCACAGGAAGCAAAAAGAGAGAGTTGCGGCCCTAGTGAAGAGCTGTATTGCAAAGTGTAGGTAAAAGAAGCTCTGTGGAATTGTGATAAGAAGAAATATCCTACTCAATTCCCTACTTAAATAGAAGTCTTTAAATTTTTTATTGCATTTTTTTTTTGGATTGGCAATATATGTATATCATAAAAATTAAAGAGCTACACAGCAGTAAACAATGAAAGGTAAGTCTCTCTTTTCCCCACAACAGCTTCTCTTCTTGGAGGCAACCACTGTTACTACTTTTTTATGCATCCTTCAAAAAATAATCTTACAAACATAGAGCTGAGTAAATATATTGAGTTTTCCCCCATAGAAATGGTAGTGTACTAGTGCACTGTTCTCACATTGGGTTTTTTCCCACTTAATATACCTTGGAGTTCCTTCTATGTCTGTACATAGAAATTTGCCTTAATACTTGTAGTAGCTGCCTGCTACTGAAAGTGCATTATATTTATAATTCTATTGAAGTTACACCCATAATTTATAGCAACAGTCCCTATTGGTGGGCATTTAAGTTGTTTCCAATCACTTGCTTTTATAAATACTATTGCAACAAATGCCCTTGAACTTACACCATTTCACACTGTGTAAATATGTAGGGTAAACACCAGGATTGAGTCAAAGGGTAAGTACAGTTAAAGTTCTGATAAGCACTGTCACTCTGTCTTCCATAAAGGATGTACTAATTAAATTCCCACCACCAGTCACTCAGCAGATGTCATGAGACCCTTCTCTATCAAACTGAGACAGGACCAGACACCACCTGTGACCAAAAGGAACCAAAGCAAGGCCATGGTTTCCAGAGTGCCTCTCAGCCCCATAATCCTCAGGCCTGCTCTGAGCTAGCCGCTGCCTCATTCCTTTACTTCTCAGGTTTCTGACACTATTCACTGCCACCCCCATCCAAGCTTTGCCACATTTGTAATTAACATGTTCTTGTAGCCTTATTAAAGAAAGTAAAAGAAGCAGTGGTAATGAGTTTTAATAATATATTTTATTTAACACAATATATCCAAATTATTATCATTTCAATATATCACCAATATAAAAACTTATTAAGGAGATATTGGAAATTCTTTTTGTACTGTCTTCCAAAACTGGTGTGTATTTTACACACACAGAACATCTCAGTTCAGACTTGCACATTTCAAGGACTCCATAGCAGTATTTGGCTAGACCAGCAGTATTCCACAGAATTCTGCAATGGTGGAAATATTAAATATAAATACTCTCCTATATATGCACTCTTTCCCGGGAGCACTTTTTCCCCTTCTTGTGTCAACCGAATCCAGGCCCTCTCTTCAGGGTACTGCTCCATCCTCAGGCATTCCTAGTGGAAGCTACTTATTCTTCCACAGCCCACACCACCAGAACCATTCCTCACACAGCCTTAGCCCAGACCTACACTGTCCAATCTCATAGTCCAGTTATGCCTGGCTATTTAATGTAACTATTTAAATTTAAGCAAATACAGAAAATAAAAATAAAATATATTTAATCTAAGCAACTCAATTAAAAAATTTCAGCAAATATAACACATATTAAAAATAAATAAAATAAGAAATCCAATTTCTCGGTTGCATTAGCCATGTTTCAATTGCTCAACAGCCCCATGTGGCTTGTGGCCACTATATTGGACAGTGCAGGTCCAAATTATTTCTCTTCCCCCATCTGATAAAGTCCTTTTTCCTTGGAGAGCCCTGGCATGCAGCTCTAGTCCTCCAGCCAAATCCTCTTGGATGTCATGGAGCTGCCTCTCTAAGACTCTTAGTGGTTCCTCCTCACTCTTTGTAGGCTTCGAAGCTGTCTCATGGTGTCTCACCCCAGCTCCCAGCATCACACCAGGGTTTTATAACCTCTCTGTACATCAAGGCAATGGCTAGGCTCAGCAATCCTTTTCTTTTTTAAAAGCTTTATTGAGATGTAGTTCACAGGCCAAACAATTCACCCATTTAAAGTGTACAATTCAATGTATATTCACAGAGTTGTTCATTCAAAACCACAATCAATTTTAGAACATTTTCATTACTCCAAAAAGAAACCCCATGCCCCCTAGCCATCACCCTTTCAACACATCACTCCAGTCCCTAGCCCCTGGCAACCACTAATCTACTTTCTGTCTCTATGATTTGCCTATTCTGGACATTTCATAGAAATTGAATCATACAATCATGTAGTCTTTTGTGATTGTCGTCTTTCACTCAACATAAAGCTTTGAGGTGGATGACCAATTCTCGAACCTCCTCACTCCAACCTCACCAACACTCACTTCAATCACCCACTTCCACCACTTAGTGTTTTATTTTATACCAGGTGGTGGGCACAAAGCAATCTCCTTAATAAAGTTGGTCACAACCAGGCACTATTCCACCCCAAAAAACTTTTTAAAAAAATTTTTGTTTATAATTAATCAATAAGAAATACTTACTACATCTTTCATGGAAAAAAAATCTAGCCATGTAGCTCAAGGGAAAGTCTCTCTTGGCCATCCCACCCCACAATCTCAGGCTCCTCCTCTAAGCACTGCTCCCTTGTATTTCTGAACATTGATATGCATGTACATATTGTTCTATAACTTGTTTGTTTTTCTTAACAATATGCCTGCAGAACTTTCCTCATCAGTACAAGTAGACTCGCCTCTTTCTTCATTATATGTATATGGGGAGGGCAGGGGCAGGTAATATATTTACATGGTTTAAAACCCAAAAAGGCTCTTAGAGCAGGTGGCAGCAATAGCAGCAAGTAGTGCAGCAATGACCAAGATCAAGGTATGTTCTTTGCAGCAAGGAGAGCTGCAAACTTGCTGCTTGAAAACATGTAGATGGAGCATCCCAACTGTGCATCACCAAAACAACAGGGGGCATGATGACCAAGTTCTTCAAGATTCAAGTTGGTCACAAATCCTCTGCCAATGTTCTCACTGTTAAAAACCAGACTCAGAAAGGCCACTTCAGGAAGCTCTACATGATGGAGAAGTACAAGTGCCTGGATCTGTGGCCCAAGAAAAGCATGCAAGTACCCCGCGCTCAACAACCATGGGGAGAACCTGAAGACCAAGAGTGGCTGTAGCCACTCTGGAATTAGATGGTCAAAGCCTTAGCTTCATGGAGTTAACAAAACATAAACTGCAAAATAACGATATTGGATCCCTACCTCAAACCATATAGAAAAATGGACAAAGAACATAAACCTAAGAGCTAAACCCACAAAATTCTTAGAAGAAAACATAGGGGGAAACCTTCATAACCTTAGATTTGGTGTGATTCTTTTTACATATGACATCAAAAACACAAGGAACAAAAGAAAAAACAGATAAAATGGACTACAAAAAAATTTAAAACATTTGTTTATCAAAGAACACTATCAAGAAAGTGAAAAGACAACCTACAGAATGGGAGAAAATAATTGCTAACCATATATCTGATAAGGGTTTACTATCTAGAACATATAAAGAGCCCCTACAACTCTACAGCAAAAAGACAAAAAACTCAATTAAAAAATGAGCAAAGGACTTTTATTAGTCAGCCAAAGGGGTGCTGATGCAAAGTACCAGAACTCTATTGGCTTTTATAAAGGGTATTTATTTGGGGTAGAAGCTTACAGTCACAACGCCATAAAGGGTAAGTCACTTCCCTCACCAAAGTCTGTTGCCACATGTTGGAGTAAGATGGCTGCAGGTCTCTGTGAGGGTTCAGCCTTCCTCTTCTTCCTAAGGCTCCATGGTCCCAGCTTCTTCCTTTCTCAGCTGTAGGCTAGGATTGGCTCATCTCTCTCCCCAGGGCTCGTTTCTTTTGGGTTTTCTCAGCTATTCAGGGCTCTGGTCTCTTCAGCTGCAAACTATCAGGTGAATGGCTCAGCTTTCTCCCTGTGACTCCAGCATCCAAAACTGAACTCCCTGTATTCTCCTTCTCTGTGTATTTACTTCCCTGTCTTTGACTGAGCATCCATTTATATAGCCCACAAAGTGGGGTGGAGGGCAGGGGGGACTCAAACTGTATTGCCCTAATGATGTGGTCAAATAAAAGCCCTCATCTTGATTTAATAAAATAAAAGTGAAACCTCTGAATCTAATATGCCCAGAGGAACAGACCAGTTTACAAACATAATCCAAAATCTATTTTTGGAATTCATAAACAATACCAAACTGCCACAGACTTGAATAGACATTTCTCCAAAGAAGAGATACAAATGACCAATAAGCTCATGTAAAGAAGCTCAACATCATTGGTCATCAGGGAAATGCAAATCAAAGCCACAATGAGATGTCACTTCGTGTCTACTAGGATGGCTATTATTTTAAAAAGGAAGTAACAAGTATTGTCAAGAATGCGGAGAATTTGAACTTTTATACATTGATTGAGGATAACAGTGTAAAATGGTGCAGCCACTGTGGAAATCAGTTTGGCTGTTCCTCAGAAAGTTGAACATAGAATTACCATATGACCCAGCAATCCTACTTCTTGGTGTATACCAAAAAGAACTGAAAGCATGGTGCCTTATTGCCTTCCACACGTGCCAACCTGTACTTCCACGAGTTTATACATCATTCTTTTTAACTGCTGCATAAAATTCTAAAGTACAGAGGATATATATTATAGTTCATAGGCTCCTCTTACTGATGTACCTGAAGTTGTTTATTATGCAATAAACATCCTTATTTGTTTCCTCATGTGTGAATTTATTCAGGATAATTAAAGAAAAACAAATTAAAAATGAGATGCCATGTTTCACCTACCAGACTGATAGAAAATTTAAAGTTAGTAATACCCAGTATTGTTGAGGTTCTGAGAAAACGGGATCTTCAATCTGTTGTTGGTAGAGTAAATAGGCACAAAATTTTTAAATGGCAATTTGATAGTGTTTTATCCACATTTTAAAAACACATATGATTTGATCCAGGGATTCCAGTATTAGAAATTTAATTTAGATATATACTCAAAAAATTTAGCAATGCTATTCAAAGATGCTTATGGCAGCATTGTTTGCAGAATACCACAAACAACCTAAATGCTTATTAATAGGGGGCTGGTTAATTACATTTTGCTATATTATAACAATGGGACACTATGCAGCCATTAAAAAGAACAAGGAAGATCTATAAGTACATGTCTTAGTTTCATGGTGTTACAACAAATACCATGCAATAGGTTGGTTTAACAACAGGAGTTTATTGGCTCATGGTTTCAGAGGCTAGAAGACTTCTTCCTCCCAGGGTGGGTATCTTCTGGCTGGTCAGCAGTCTTTGGGGTTCGTTGGCTTTTCTGTCACATAGCTATGCGTATGGCAGTATCTTCTCCTTTCTCTAATGGGTTCCATTGGCTTTCAGCTTCTGGCTGCTCCCCGTGGCTTCTCTCTGTGACCTTCCCTATAAGGCCTCCAGGAGGTGTAAGTTCATTGAGGTTGGTGGGCCACACTATGGGAGATGTTTGTGTTGGATGTGGTGGGAGGTGTGGGAGGTGGGCAACATGGGAATCCGAGTGGGTTCCGTATAATATTTTAGGTAATCTAAGCACCTCTTAAAATATATGTATATATATATATAAAAAATAACATTTTTGTAAGCAAATACACATATATGCATATATATTTATATATCATTTTACAAATGTTTGTATGTATTGTGAGAATTTTGATTTTTACCCATAATAAAAAAAAAAAAAAAAGACCCATCCTGATTCAGTTGGGCCACACTTTAGCTGAAGTAACCTCATCAAATGATTCCATGTACAATGGTTCACACCAACGGGAATGGATTAAGATTAAGAGCATGTTTTAATGGGGTACATAACTCTAAGCCACCACAGTCCTGCTCTGGAATAACTGCCAAAATTCACTGTTAAGTGAGAAAAGTAAGGTGATTAACAACTATATCTAGCAGGTTTCTATTTGGGTAAATAAAAATGGGACACACATACATCTATTTATGGTGACATAGGCATAACAATTGTTCTAGAAGGATACACGAGAAACTTAACAAAGATATCCTTTTGGGAGAAAGTCAACTGGAGGTTGGGGATGGAGTGGATAGAAAGAGTTTTACTTTTTGTTTTACACAATCTGTTCATATGACCTTGTGAACACGTTTGCCTTCGATTATATTTTTTAAAATTTAAAGCCTGAATGGACTACAAAGAATAATTTCAAAGATCTAACTTTTCTTATCAATTCTGAGTGGTGGATACACCAGTATGCCTACTAGTCTAAATACGTTTTTGTGTTTTGACAATTTCTCTCAGAAAGTAGCCTATTCACAAAATGTTTTGGAGAGAACTTATTGGTGAGATTCAGGTGTCATCAGGAAGCAGGAAAAATAATCTGTAATTGAATATATCTGTGGTAAATGTATGGATGCCCCAAACAGAAATCTACAATCCCATAAGGGACAAAGTCAGAAAATATTTCCCTTTAACACATCACTACTCTGTGTGCTCCGGGGATCAGAAGCATCAGCTTTCTCTGGGAGCTTATTAGAAATGCAGACACTCAGGCCCCACCCCAAACCTACTGAATTGAATCTGCATTTTAATAAGATCTGCAGGGATAGGTTACACATTCACATCTGGAAGCACCACAATGTAACAGACTAATAAAAGTCAGCATAGATGGCTCCCAAGTCTCCCAATTCAGTTCAAAAACTAGGATATTCTCTTAAACAAACCCACAGGGGCCAGGTTGTGAATATTTAGGGAAGAATAAGTGGAACAGAGGACAATGCTAAGAGTCATAATCTTGTCAATTGCCGGAGTAATTGTTGATTATCATCGCTCTCAAGTTTGGTGCTCCAAAAAAAAAAAAAAAAAAGAGCGAGCTAGAATTTGTCAGCCTGTACCAGCACTGCTCGAGGAAGACTGGTCAGTAGGGCCTTTCTTAGCAGAAAAGCAGACAATCTGGAGCTAGCCTGCCTGCTATGGAATCCTGGTTCTGCCTTTCACCCTGAGTCCTTAGGCAAGTGACTTAATCGCTGTCTGCCTCAGTTTCCTCATGTGTACGATGGGAATTATGACACTCCCTACCTCACAGTATTATGACAAAGATTTAATGAGCTACATTGTGTCCAATAGAACAGTGTCTGGCCTGCAGCAATGACTCATGGTAACTGTTTATTAAATAAACTAAAGCCAAGAGCTGAAAGTCAGGATGGAGGAACTAACATTTGCTGAGCAAAGAAAGCGGTTGGCACTTTCCTTCTCTTTGTGAGATACATACCTACACTTACTTTCAAATGACAGCTTCTCAGTAGAAGACACCAATAAACCCCACGGTGCTTTGGTGTGATAGGAATAAAGAAAAGAAAGGTAAAGGAAAACAGCAAGCAAGAAAAATAAGGCAAAATGGTGCTTGCTGAATTGAGCATCTACTATATGCCAGGTGGGCACTGTGCTGTGAACACTGGGAATAAAATGAGCCAGCAGTACACATCTCTGCCCTTTTGAGCTTACAATGCAGAGGCAGGAGGCAGGAAGAAAGCAGGCAAATAGACAAAATGATTACAGAATGGGACAGGCCCTCCGAAGGCAAATGATAGGAAGAGTGACAAGTGGCGTGAATTTCCCCCTTGTGGAAGCTCCTCTGAGGTAGGAACCTAAAGGATCAGAAGCAGCCCTGTCATGATTGTTTGTGGGCTCTGGGATGGGGCAGAGAGGGAGTAAAGCTCCAAAAGCTCCAAAGTGGAAGAAAGTTCAGTGCAAAGAGAAACAGGGAGAATGCTGGAGTGACCTGAATACTGGGAGCCATGGGGGGAGGCCTCAGGCCAGATGTGGGCAGAGACTGTAATAGGGTCTTGGAGGCCACAGTAAGGGTCTGGATTTTATGCTAAGATTAAGAGGATCTGGTTTACACTTTAAAAGATCACTCTGGCTGCTGTATGAAGGATTTGGAGAAAAAGTTGACAGCCATTGCTCATGCATTGGTGGATTGGGTAGGGGTGGGGTGGGTGAGAGTGGTGAAGGAAAGAGAGGAATTAAGGAATGCTTCTCAATTTTCTTCTTGAGAAACTTGACCACTGATGGTGGAATTTACTGAGATGGGGAATCTGCGGGAGAGAAAGACAAGCTTGGTGGGAAATAGTGTTCAGAAATAGGTGATCACAACAAGAGAATTCAAAATCCTTTTCTATGGCAAAAGACACCATTTTAAAAAGTCAAAGGGACGGGGTGAACATTTTATTGCATATATGTTACAGTCAAAAATAGTGAGGAAAAAATAATCCAACAGAAAAATGGGTAAAGGATATGAATAAGCAATTCACAGAAGAGGAAATTCCAATTGCCAACAAACCTATTTGGCAGTTATAGCTTATGACATTAATCTGTTCATTTTCTGCACAAGTTTCTGGTCTCTGCTTTTTCAATGGTACCCACACTGAAGCAGAATCAAAATCTCAAAGAAACTGCTGACCAGATATAAGCTTGCAGAGGCAATTTTTCCATGCTCAAATAATAGATGAGACTGAGAGAGGGGATGGGGAGAAAAGATGCTGGAGGAGCAATAGGACCAGAAAGGAAGATGAGGGGCCCTGGGAATTCATAGGGTAAAAAGAGGAAGTAAGACCTTCCATTTGAGGTCTAGGCTATGTAGCGGACGGGGCTTGGCCCTGGGCTGCCCCCACCCTTTTTCCCACCCACCACCTGCCATGCAATTGTCCCCATTAAACAGAGAGTGGGGCCTGGGGCATTTTGGGCAGGGAAAGGGAGTGTGAGGGAAAAGTCTTACTTTCTCATCAAGGTGGAACTGGGAATTTCTCCATGAGCCTGGACAATGGCAGACACAGGGCCACTGGTCCACACGGGGAAAAGATGCCAAATCCCATGTGCTATCTGCAAAATGCCAATTAAAACAATAAGATACTCTTTCAGCCCCTAGGAAGGGCAGAGATGATTGAGTTTGGTGTTCACTATGTGCTCAACATTATCCCTGAGATAAATTCTACTTAGAAATTAGTGCTGGGGAAAAAATGCATGCCCACTTCCTTCTCTGTCTTTCCATGTTCCTTGGCCTCTGCCTCCCAGCACTGTCTACCCTCATTCTATGGGGTTTAGGGGTCTGTCACTCTCTCTCATTGGTCCACAGGTGGTCTCTGCTGCAACAGAACTCCAGCCCAGTCCCCAGGAGAAGATGCTTGACTCCTCATACAGACTCAAGCCCACTGCTCTCCCCGTTTCCCTCAAGTCTGCTCAGGCTCCAAGGCAGGTTGTACCTGTCCCTTCACCTGGCTTTTGACTGGCCCCTTGTCTGGTCCTTCAGCCTCCTGTTTTAGATGTAGAGCCTGTCCTGAACCACAGCTCTGTAGCACCTACCTGCATCCTTCCCCTCATCTCTGGGGCCATGTCCACACCCCTGCCCTGCTGGGAAACCTAAGAATTTGCCAGAATGGTGGCAGTAATTCCAGTTAAGAGGCTATTGTGGAAATTCAGGCATGACTGGACTCTCGTGCAAATAGGGATGAGAGGGGTAATGGGAGTGCCCGCTAGTAAGTGATGGATGGAAGGTATATCGCCCAGGTTCTATCATTTGCAAGGGCCCAAGACCTAAGCTGAACTAGCTCAAGCACAAAAGGCAATGTATTGGCTGATATACTAAGGAGGGCAGGGGTGAAGCTAGGGGCTAGAGAACATGGGGGCTGCTGGGCCACCGGGACCCCATGTCTTGCCTCCACTTCTCCCCACATGCTTGTCTCCCATTGCACGCAGGCATCATCACATAGCAGCAGGCACGGGAGGAACCAAAGAGGAAAAGGGGCTTCTGTATCAGTTCCTGTCCATCAGTTCCATACCCCCTGGGACCAATCATAGTGGAGCCACGTTGGGCCAGCCTGACTGTTCCTAGGTCCCGTGGTAGAAAGCAGGGCCCGTCAGGAGAGGAAGAGTCACCCCCAGTGTGTCGAGCCATCATCTTCATTCATGTCTACAGCTGAGGGGGCTAATCTTAGCAAAAAGACTGTCTCCGAGACGGGGGAAAGAAAGAATTCATAAGCTGTCAGCTTGAAGTGAAGATAAGGGTAATTGAAGAGAGCTCTATACATATGAGGTCTAGTTGCAGTCTGTGGTGATAGGAAGAGGAGGACACAGCAGATGGGACTGGAAGAGAAGTCAGGCAAACAGCGACGGATGTGAGAAGGGGCGCTAGGGGCCTGGCCGAAGTCAGATAAATAAACCCGTAGCAGGTTGCACCAGATGGCAAGTAAACGTAGCCCTGCACCCAACTCAAAGAACCTACAGGAATCTGTAGAGAGCTATGAGGGGCACGTGGACTAACAAGACAGACACAGTCTGCTCTCAAATAGCTTACACTCTAGCAAAGGATACAGAGATTAAGCAAATAATTACAGATGTAGACAACAGTCCATGAACAATGTGAGAGAGAATAGAGCACTGGCTTTGACATCAGATTGCTCTGCATCTGAAACCATGCTCTCCCACTTATTAGCTGTATGACTTTGGTCAACTTTCCCTCTCTCTTTCTCTGTCTCTGTCCATGTGTGTTTGTGCCTTTCTTTCTCTCTGTGTGTCTCTCTGTCTCTGTCTCCCTTTCATCTGATTTCTTCATCTGTAAGGGTTATTGAGAGAAGCAAATGAGATCATTTTTGAAAAGCACCTAGCACTGGTAAAAAGGAGATGCTTAATGCATATTGAGTGAACGAATGGGGGAAAAATTCCCCTTTTCTCTGCCATCTGTCATCTTGTGTGTCCCCTGCTGACCTTTCCAAGCAGTCATTTTGGTTCTAAGTTCCTGCCAGTCTTTCCGACTACACAATGTGGTTACCAATGCAGTAAACTGAGCTCATTAAATCTTTGCACGTGGTTTTGCCAAAACCATGCCAAGTAATGCAAATTAATTGTTTGCACTCCTTTGGGTTTATTCTTCTTCCAAAGTTATCCTTTTAAAAAATGAAGAAAATGCCTCTTTTCCCTTTGTTCCTTTCTATTAGCAGGGAATCTGAAGTATACTAGAAATGGTAGATGGAAGAAGTAATTTATTTGATTAATGGATACCAAATTATTATGTTTAAGTTTATCTTTTAGACCACAGCTCCAAGGGGACATTAATAAATTTGGTTGCTTTTGCTAGAATATTCGTTAATCCTGTGGTTTAGTGCACTGATAATGGAACATGCTGTTCCACTGACTTTTAATGAGCTTACTCCCCTGACTAGCAGAGAAGCAAAAAAAAAAAAAAAAAAACAAAAACAAGTTTATAAATGCACACATGTTAAAAAAACTAAAGTTTTAAAATCCCCATACACTCCCAGAACTTGTCATGAAAGTGTTCTAAAATGTAGTTTTCTTTTCCTTTTCTTATAGGCTTTTCTCTATCGATGTCTTTTAAATTTCAGGTAGAAATCTGAGGAATAGTACTCTTAAACTCTTAAAAAAGATGATAGTTATTCCTAGCAATTGGGATTTCAAAGTCTTTGGTTGGCATGGAAGCCTTAATTAAGGTGATTTGTTTTAGCCAGTTACAGTATTTTGCCTTTTGTGAGTTACTAATTCAAAACTGACAAAGGAATATGATAATAGATAAAGGGCCTTGTTGATTCAGGTTATAGCCAGTTGAAAAGTGAAATAATGTTATTTACAAAATCATGTATGCTTTCTACTCAAGGACAGTACATTGCCTAGATTCCAAAGCACCAGTAGCCTACCCTCCTGAAGTAAAAATGTTAACTCTTGTGTGTACTTTCAGTCCTTCCTCTGCCGCACACACTGCAAATGAATGCATATGGCAAGGATACTTTTTCCCTATCTCATGCTTAACAAAATGAAATTAAAGGCTTCTGGTTCAAGAGAATGGACTGAACATACGCATTTGCCTCCCTGTTGTTCCAGAGACCATCACTATATAGATATTTTTTAAAGGGGGAAAGGGTAAAATTAAAGCAGCAAAGAAAATAAAAGATAAAGTCACAAATGGACCATGCATTTCTGAAGACAAATCAGATAAAAGAGCAGAGAAAGCCAAAACCCAGAATACACCATAGGGGAGGATACTGATAAGGAAAGAGAGAATCCTCACAATGATGTTTAACTAGGATATCGTCCATAAATGGCCTATACATTGTAAGTGCTCAATAAATTTGCATTACTCTGGAACTTGTCTTTGTCATTCCAGGTCAATCCATACATATATAATTCATTCTTTTTTAGAACTGCATAATTTTCCATAACTTGTTAACCCTTTTCCTTATAACAGAACCTTCAGATTATTTTCAGGGTGTTTTTGTTGGAGGTGGTGATGATGTTTTTGAGGGGATAGAGCACAAAAAATGGTGTAATAAATTTCCTTATACATCTCTCCCTTAATTAATAGAACTTTTTAGGCCAGATTCTCTAAAAGAGGGATTGCTGAGTCAAAAGGTATGTGCATGTTTAACTATAATTGATTTTGCAATTAACTTAATTAATTAACTTTCAATTAACTTTCCCAAGGTCACACTCACCAGCAATACCTAGGATTGCCTGTTCTCCAAACTCCAACCAGTGCCGGATGTTATCCATCTTGTAAACTGATACATTGATACTTTTATAAATTTTTGACAGTCTGATGGATTAAAAAAAAAAAAAGATAGCTCTCTAAGGACTGAATAACACAGTGAACCCAGAGGTGGATGAGAATTGTGGTTAATAGTACAAATGCAAGAATGTCCTTCTGTGAGCTAGAACAGATGTATGTCACTATTGCAGGGTGGTGGTAATGTGGAGAAGCATGGGAAAACTACAATTAATGTAACCTATGGACTATAGTTAACAGCAATACTGTAGTATTCTTGCATCAATGCCAAAGATATACTCTGTTAATAAAGGGGGAATATGGAAAAAATATGCCAAATGTACACTATGGACCATAGTTACTGGTAATAGTCTGATATTGTCTCATCTGTAACAAATATTCCACCACGGTGTGGTGAGTTGGTGAAGGGGTGTTCTATGGGAATTCTACACTTGTGCATAATTGTTTTTTAAGTTCACAACTTCTGTAATGAAAAGATATTAAAAAGAAGAAAAGAAAAAAAAGATAGCTCTCACTATTATTGTAATTTGCATTTCCCTGGCTTAGTGTAATTGAGATCTTTCTATATGTTTATTACCTATATGAAGTTCTTCATTTGTGAACTGATTGTTCGTATCCTTTGCCCATTTCTCTTTCCTTTTTCTCTATTTCCTTATCAGATTGTAGGAGTTCTTTGTATTTTAAAGATATTCATTTCTTGTCTGTCCTATATTGACTTTGATGACAATGTTTTGCCAGGCAAAAGTTCCTAATTGTTATATTGTTGAATTCATCAGTTTTTCCTTTTGTGGCTTCCAGATTTCCTGTTTTGCTATTAAATCTCCCTGAAACTGAGATTATACAAATAGTCTCCTATATTTTCTATTTTTGTTTTCTTTTTAAAACTTAGATCTTTCATCCATTTGGGATTTATTTTTATATAGTGTGGGGAAATAACAGTAATAATAGCTAGCTTTTACTGAACAATTTCTATATGTCAGCTGCTCTATTGAGCACTTTACACAGTTCATATAGACAAGAAAATTAAGGATTAGAGAATTTAAGGCACTAGTCAAGTTTACACAGCTAAGGCACAAAAGTAGTATCTGAACCCATACAATCTTACTCTGGACCTTACCCTCCTAAATATCCAGATGAACAGCTAATTATGCCAACCCCATTTTATAAACATTCTTCCTCACTAAACTAAAACATAAATGTTATGATCCAAGTTCTCAAATATAGTTGGTCTGCATCTGGATTCTGTTCCAGTTGTGAGACAACTATACCATTTTGATCTTAGTAGTTTTATAGTAAGTTTTGTGCTCTCTCTCTGATAAGGCAAATGCTCCCCTTACTAATCTTTTCCAAATTTATTCAAGAAACTTTTGTAAATTTTTAAAAAAGATTTATTATTATTATTATTATTTTCCATTTCAACACTCCCCCCCACCCCCCACCCCCAGTTCTGCTATTTTTGTGCCCATTCGCTGGACAATTGTGTCTGTTTCCTGCCCTCTCTTCTCATCCTTCTCCTCCAGTCTTCACTGGGATTCAATCCTGGGGACCTCCGATGTGGGAGAGAGGCATTCTGCTACCTAGGCCACCTCAGTTCCTGGTTTTCAGCATGTCTCGTCTTGGCTCTCCCCTGTGTCTCTCTCCTGTTACATCATCTTCCTGCTGCGTGGCTCGGAGGGGCCTGGCACACCTGCGCGTGGGGCCTGGCAGCACACCTGCACACAAACCCTGGCAGCACGTGTGCCTTCTATATTTTTTTAAAATTTTACCAGGAGGTCCCGGGGATCGAACCCAGGTCCCTCCATATGGCAGACGGACACCCAACCATTTGAGCCATATCCACCTCCTGGAAATTTTTATTCCATGCAAACATTTAAATTATTTGTCCAGTTGCAAAGAAAACATCTTCACATTTTTATTTGGGTTGCATTATATATGTCTATTAATTTGTTAAGAATTGATATTTTAATATTTTAAAAATCTCCTTCTCCATGAATATGATACAATGCTCCATTTATTTAGATCCTTCAATAAAATGTTAGAGTGTTTGTTTTATGTCTCATACCTTTCTCACTGAATTTGCTCTATTTTATAATTTTTGTCACCATCATATATGGGATATTTTTTCCATATCAAACTGATATTTGCTAATATAGAAGAAAGTTATTAACATTGGCATATTTAGTTTGTATTCAGCACTGGGCTAAAATCTCTAATTGTTTTTTTCTTTTTAAATTTATTTTATTTTATTTATCCCTGCCCCTTGCCGCTTGCGCTCACTGTCTGCTCTCTGTGTCCATTTGCTGTGTGTTCTTCTGTGTCTGCTCATCTTCTCTTCTTGTCTTCTCTTTTAGGAGGCACCAGGAATCGATCCTGGGACCTTCTGACATGGGAGAGAGGCACTCAATTGCTCGAGCCACCTCAGCTCCTTGGTTTGTTGTGTCTCTCGTCTTTTTCCTCTGTCTCTTTTTTGTTGCGTCATCTTTTTGCTCCAGCTTTCCACGCAGGCCCACTTGCCTTCACCAGGAGGCCCCAGGAATCGAACCCAGGACCTTCCATATGGTAGACAGAAGCCCAGTTGCCTGACCCACATCCACTTCCCTCTAATTGTTTTTTAACGGCATCTCTTGCATTTTCCAAGTATACAATCACACCACTGCATAAAGTTTATCCTCTTTTCTAATATTTATACCACTTAAATTCAAATTTATGGAAGGAAGTTCTTATGATTGTATAATAATGGAGAATGTTGACATCCCAGCTTTGTCCCTGATTTTAATGGCAGTAGCTTTAATTTTTCACTTAATGATATGACATTGATGATTATTTATAATTCATAGTCTTTATCATGTTTAGATAGTTTCCATTAATTCCTATTTTACTTGGAATTTTTATTAGGAAACTGGCTTAACTTTATCAATTTTTTTCATCTATTGTCATAGTCACAATTTTTTTACCTTTGATAATATTCTAAATTATGTTGTTATATATCCTAATGTTGTAATAACCTTACAATTCTAGCATAAGCACTACATGATTATTCTTATGCTTTTCAAAGCATTCCAGACCATGGAAGAAGGTAGAAAACTCTTCATTGTATGACTTTATCATATCCTTAATACCAAAACTTAACAAAGAATATATAACTCAAAAATTATAAAATAAATTTCACTTATAAAGATAGATGTAAACAATTCTAAATAAAATATTAGCAAATTTAATCAGCTCTATGTTAAAGGAATGATAGCAAATGATAGGTGAGTATAATTAGAAAGCCTAAGAGATTCGACCAAAAAATACTAGAGTAAATGAACTTGAAAAAATGGCTAGATATATGATTCATGATACCAAAAATCAATAGCCTTTACACATGCTACCAGTCAGAATTGGAAATACAAACATATATATATATCATGTTTGTACTATGGGGTTTTTTTAAACAGAATTTTTGGAAGAAAAATTATTTTCACTGTTATTTGAGTATTTTCAAAACATAATATGGAAAAATGGAAAGTAAACATGGGTGGAGCACTGCATGTTGTCTAATGATTAATTAATGTGAGACAATTTGGCGATAGAGCCTGAGGGCATCGCTGACTCATCCTTCAACGACCCTGCCTGGGTCTTCTTTTCCTCAAGAAGGACAAGCCTGCAGTTTCCCAGAATACTTATTTTTTTAACTTGCATTTCACAAGAAATTCCCTGGAATTGATTTCCTTTAATACAGACTGATTTTTCTATGAAGGGCATGGCTAATGTTCACTTTTTTTTTTTTCTTTTTGCAAAGAACACATGATTTATTAAAGACAATTTCTCATCAACAACATTGGTTCAAGAAAAAAAACAGCTGATGTTCACTTTAACAGTCTGTTAAACATTGTTGTTAACTATTTTAAAAAAAGAAAAGAAAAAAGGCACAGGTAGCCCAGATAGAAAGTTCCCTGGAGAGAAAATACTGGGTTGTCTCATTTATTAGAAGTTTTCTATTTCTAGGAATACATTCACTCAGAAATCAAGACTGACTCATCACTTTGCTTTGGAACACCAAAATGGAGAGCAATTGGTGAATGAAGAATTGGTTATCTCCGTGTCTAACAAAAAAAATATAGGGTCTTTTTTTTTTTTTGGTCATATCATGAAAGACCTGATAATATACTACAGTGATTGCTACTACTACACACAGAAAATTTCTTTTCCAGTTCAGTTCTGTACCCTACTCCCCTCCATTACGCGGGGTTCCCATTCTCTAAGGAGAAAGAAAAGCAGCATTTTCTCTCTGACTTCTCACCGTTGCTGAGGTCAGCCTTGGACTGAGGTCAGCCTTGGACCGAGGCCAGCATGACTCAGCTTGCCCAGCTTGGGCTCTCGTCTCTGCCTTGAGGCTGGCCTTGATAAAACCTTGAGGCATACATGTGGTGTGGGTATCTAGGATCAAGGGCAAAGGTGAGGCTAAGTCCAGCAGATCCCTGTGGAATATGAGGTGTGAGACCTTCGTGGACTTTTGGGTTGGCAGGGTAGCCAAGAAAACCATCTTAATTTTTTCAAATAGAAATTTGTCAATCATAACAGGAAACCAACAAACTGTTTGTATATATTGATCTCATAGTTCCATTTTGGGGAATTTATGGCAAGGAAACAATCTAAAAGGGAAAAAAAATTGTTCAAAGATATTTTCATAACAGTGCAATTGGCAATCATAATAAATTCTTAGTACCCCAAACACTTCCAATAAAGATCTATAATGTAATCTGGGTGAAGCAATATAGAGTTATTAAAAATGGAAAGGATGTGTACTATGCTAATTCATGGAAATAGCTACATTAAAAAACAAAACAAAAGATGGAATTCACACATGAATTATAATTATACAAAACATCTGTAGGTATATTAAGAATGATTGGAAGAGAATTTAGAATATTGTCAGTGGTTTAGAATTTAAGTAGGTTTTTTTTCCCTAGAAATTCTCTATTTAAAAAAAACAACATTTTCTGCAAATAAGAATAAATGGCAATAAAAAATAATTTAAAAAACAAAAAACAAAAAAAAAAATAAATGGCAAGTGATGTTTTGACTTACACAAGCTATTTTTGCCAGGTTTAAAAGGAAAGAGCACAAGCAGTTTCATGCATGTTGGGATTTGTCAGTCTGTCCCCACCTGCAACCTCTCTCAGAACCTGAACACGAGACCAGGGTCCGAGAAGCCACCACCTCCTAACAGCTCACACTGATTTTAGCTACTCAGACCTAGATGTTGTACTGCAGCTCCACTGGTTTCCGGTTTCTGTGCGTTGTCCCGCTTCACCCTCACTAAATGGCATTTCCCGAATGTGGCCACTGTCCACCCATCTGAGGCGACTGCTGGCCTGGAACACCACCACTGAAGTCTTCAAGTCTTTTGTGTTCTCCTCACTCAAGGGCTTCCTCCCACCCCCCTACCCTCCCAAAAAAACCCATCCACTCTGTTTCTTCCCACTGCATTAATTGGATTATGCCGGGATAGCCACCCCATTGTTAAATGCCCATCCTTCTAAATCTTGGCAGCTTTTCATTTTCAAGGATCCCTATTAAAACATAAACACCTTCGGAAGCTGTAACATCTTAAGCTGGTATTTTATTATGTAGTGGCTGGGTTATTGTTCTTTGAGAGAGAGGGGAACATAGGAATAAGAGTAATTCTATCACGTCACACTACACTCAATGTAGTCTCAGAGAAAGCCCAGGGCTGGGAGTCAGAAACCCCGTGCCCCATGGGTTTTAGTCCCAACTGTGTGACCTTGAGCAAGACTGCTTCTCTGAGCTTGATTTTCTAATCTGTAAAATGAGTGAGCTGCTACAAGTAAATAAATAAATCCTTTAAAAAAATATATAGGGGAGGAAGATACGGACTATAGCTAGTAGTAATACTTTGACGATGCTCTTTCATGATTTGTTAACAAATGTTTCACAACAATGCAGGGTGTTTGTCGGGGGTGATGTGTGGGAGCCCTGCATGATGTTATGCATGTTTGTTTTGTAAGTTCACAATGTTTACTGAACACTTATAGTTTATGTCTGTTCATGTACGAATGATATACTTCAATAAATTGTTTAAAAATTTAAAAATAAAATAAGGGAGGTGGTCTTAAAAGTCTGCCCACTGGGAAGGAATAGAAGAGGCTGAGAAATGGCTAAAAGGTCCCCCCAAAGCCCTCCCTCCCCATTTCACCACAGGGACCACGGACAGGCCATCGTAGGTCCCACCTGGAATGATTCCAGAGAGTTATCTATTTACAGGGAGAAGAGGAGAGAGGCGGAGGGTGGTCACTAGAGTCAAACGCTTCCCAGCTGCCACGTGAAGAAACAAGCACGGGACTCCTTACACATTTGGAAAGAGAATCTTTGACAGAAAACTCTCAGCAGGCAACTTTAAGCCCTGTAATCAAAATATCTTCCTATATGACATGGGGAGAGTCCTGGCGGAAATGTTACAGGCCGTTACCCTGTATGTAGGATTGGCAGTGAGGAGGCACTCTTGGGATAGGCTTAGGGGAGCTCTGAATTTGGAGAAATGGCTGGAAGAAGGAAATACATCCGAATGTAGTTTTTAAATTCAGTGCTAAATAATATAATCCTAGCCTCCGTCATCAAAGAGAACACACAGAATGCAAATGAGAGGAAGCACTGAAATTGGAATAAAAGCCCCCTGTGAAGGTCAGGCAACAAGGCACAAATTGTTCTTTTACCTGGAACTGCCACCAGGTGCAACTTTCCTGTGTCATCACACACAAATATAAAACCATCCCTCTAATGACGAAAACACAACGCTGTTTCCTAAGTGTCTCACTGAGCACATGAGGTGAAATAAATCCAACCTCAATCAAAACGGGTGGCATGTGAAGTTCAGTTTCTTCCCATCAGTTATGGATGCTGAACTCAACCTTCCTCCACATCTCACATACCCACATTTCCCATGGTCCATAGCTATTTTCCTCCCTACTTCTCTGCAGTCAGCCCTTTGGGCTGGATGCTGCCATTAGCTTCCACCCTCTGCAGGAGGCTATCGGGTCACCTGGTGCCAGCAGGAGCTGCCACCCAGGAGAGGGAGTGCACATGGAGTGGCACATGGAGAAGGCCTTCCACAAGACCTTAGGGTGGCCGGCGGCCGAGGCCTGCCTGCTCCTTCTGTTGATCTCAGGAAAGACTGGCCTTGGGGCTACAAGTGCTAGTGCCAGAAGCGAGCCTGCTGCTTCTGTGTAAGCCAGTTTCCCTCCGCAGTAACACACTCCTCTGCGCTTTCACCAGTGAGTCAAAAATTGGCGTGCAGCGGTCTGAAAAGCTCTTATGACATTTGCAAAGTGTTTTTTAAACCAGATGTTCAGGAAGAGGATCTGTTAAGTTCTAAAAACTTAGTCCATACATAGGTAAAGAGGGTGTAAATTTTTTATACCTCCACTGACATTTATTTCTCTCTGTTTCAGTTAAGGTGAAAATATGGTGAGACAGAATCCTAAACAGACTCTACTAAGCTGCAGGGGTGCTAAATGATGCTATTAATAGAAGAGATTGAGGAATTTTCTTTGATACAAACTACTTTGTTAGAACTGACCTTTAAATTCATATCAAAGTTTTGTAATTCTTTCCTACCATAACAGCCTATATGCTGTTTTTGTTTTTGTTTATCTTTTTCTTAAATTACTAGGCCACCAGCCCAACATTTCTTACTCCAGGAGCTCCGCAGAGCAGAGGGTATAATACACACTGGTTTTGCTTTGTTTTAAGATCCCTGAGTAATTGATTTTGAAGGGCAGGAACTGCTGCTCTAGTCACTGAGGTTCACAGCCAACAGCTTTTGTGTTTTCTATTTTTAGTTTAGCATTTCTGGGTTGTGGAGGTCAGTTAATTAGAGAAGATTCTGGCTGAGCAGAGTCAATACATATATTCTCCATCAGCCCTAACTCTGGGCTTAGAAAGCTTTGGGGACGGGGTGTCTTTTACTCATTCCCCAAAATGTTTATTAAGTGCTTACTTTGTGCCAGGTACTCTGATAGGTGCTGAGGCTGGAGCAGCCAGCAAAGCCCCTGCCTTCACGGAGCTTATATTTTAGTAGGAGAGAAAGAAATGAATGAGTAAATATATTAAAGCATATATTGCAATGGTACAATGTCTAATAGTCAAAATATGAAGAAAATAAAGCAGGATGAGTGGTCAGAGAATGATGGCGTTGCCCTTTTAGATGTGGCAGGCACAGAGGTTTATGAGAGGTGGTAACGTTAAGCAGAGACCTGAATGATGGCAGAAGAATGTCTGGGAGGAAAATACTGAAGGCAGAGGAAGGCAGACAGAAACAGCAAGTGCAAGAGCCCCGGGGCAGCTGCCCCTCTGCCAGTGAATAAGGAAAAGGCATCCCTTCTCCTGGGCAGACAGCCTGTGCCTGAGTACAGAGCATGACTGGCAGAGCATGGGCGACCTTTCACATCTCCCTTGTCCCTTCAGCCAGGTTGTTGTACAGGGGACAACCCATGCATAGCCACACAAAGTCTCTCCCCTTGGAGTAGCTCATGCTTGACAAAGCAGGAAGGCTGGTGTGGAAGAAAAGAGAAGATAGACTGAGGGAGTTGTGGTAACTAGCACCTCAGTCTTGAAAGATTAGTAATTTCGAATAAAAATCCCTTTCTTATGTGAACTAGCCACCACCAATCACATGGGCGGGACAGGACTCAGGAGCACTCCCTCCACTGGGCTCCCTCCTTCCTCGGTTAGGGAAATGATTTACTGCCATCAACCATGAGGCCAGGGAAGAATTTAAAACCACATGGGCCATAATGACAGTAACATTTCCATTTGGAAGTCTAAGGTAGCTATTTCCATGTCCATCTCACACTCAGCAATTTTCTCCTCTCCCTGTTTTCACTCCTTCTTTTCTTGTTTTTATACCCATGTTTATCTCTCCTGAGGCAAGACGTTAAGTCAAAATAGCCCTGGTATAAGTGTAAAATTATTCATACTTTTTAACTTTAAAAGAACAGACTTTCTTTATCTGTTCTTCCATCCCTAAACCCTGTTTCATTTACTACTATATTTCTGAATTGTTTAAACTGTTTTACAAATGTACTTCTTTTACAACCCCACATGAAATTACTTGATTTTTAAAAATAATTTAGGAAAACAAGTGTTTCGTTTACATCTACTAGTCCTGGGCTAGCCTGTCTCCCCAAATAGTTACTATAAAGGAGTTCAATGACAGTAGATAGAATGCATGCACATTGCTGAAAGAGCTGTTAGAAATGCTAATTGAGGATTTTCTATGCAGTCTGGAGCTGGAAATATAAGATTGGATTGAAAGCCAAAGAGTTGTTCCATTCCCACCCAAACCTTCCTCCCACCTTCCCATCCAACGTAGACCCAACTAATAAGGTTAGTATAACCAGGAAGCCTCCAAAATACAGGAGGCATTCAATTTAAAGTGGAAAACAAATAAGTTCCATTATCTAGCATCCAAACCTATTTTTTAATTAAAAGTAAATGAGCATAGACACTGTTACTGTAAGGGGGAATCAGAGAGTGTGAGATGCAGGCTGGGGAAGTAGTTCTCCAGGATTTATGGTTCTCTCTGAGATGAACAAGTGTGGCCAATTGCTTGACTTTTGGTTTTACACGGTTTGCTTGCCAGATGGTGCTTAACCCTCACTCCAGCCCTGACCTCCATGAGGTCAGGGATGGGGTGCAGGTGTCTGTCTAGCACATTAGTTAGAAGTAAAAACGTTGAAAGCTTAATGGTGTTTGAGGCAGCATTAAAATGTTCCTGGTTTCAAATGACTGTATCAAGTAAGTAATTACGAAATGGATGCATTAAAACATTGTGGGCCCATTTCTCCTGCAACTGAGAATAGGGACAATTCTGACTTGTTCGTTGTGCTTGCACCTCTGTACAAACATGCCCTGACCTCCTCGTGTACATAGCTTTGTACACAGTATTTATTATTGTTTCTTAAATAACCAACCAGGGACCCTTTCCTGAATGTGCTACAGATTTATTCAATAATCTCTGCCGAGTACTGGCAAGTATTTCTAGACAGTGAGTTAAGTGTGTATGAGAATGAGGTATCCAGAGTTGAGATTGGGGGTGGGGGGTTGGAGCAGCAGGGCAGGGAGGAAAAATTAAACAACACTAATGCCTTTTGACTATAGAATTCTCAGAACACAAGGCTCAAAGGAAACATGCCAATGGGTGACCTTGAGAGTACATTCCTAGCAAAAAATGCTCCTTGTTCATTGTGTAGATGTGAATTAAGTATACTAAGGAGACTCTTACTGATAATCCCAAATACCTGGGGTTTTCACATGAATGGGGCACAACATGAACGTTAAATCACTGAAACACTCTTAAAGCATCAATATACAGTACATGAGATTTCAATTAGTTTAGTGATGTGCATGCAGAAAATTATGTTGATAAAATAATCAGCAAACACATATTGAACCTCAAAGAGAAGGAAATCATTAGCTTGAAAACAAAATGGATCCAATAGCAATTGAGTTTAACTGAGATCCAAACAGAGCCCAGTAACTGAGATACCTTCCCCTTTATGTTAAGTATATAATATCATAGCAGAATATTTTCCTTTCTGTATTAACCAATCACTGTAATCAGTAACATTGTGCTAAGTGCAAGGATCATTGACAAAATCAGGGACTCTGCTGCTTGCCTTTCTGCAGAGATCTAGGGTATGGCAAGCCCCCTAGTGACAACAGCTGCTGTTTCTTTAGAGGAAGGTGCTCTTTCTATTAAATGTGCCTTCCAGCCATGCCTAATCGATATCCAGTCCTCACTTTCTGCATGCACGCAAGTTATATTGGCATCTTTGCATCTTGTTATTCGTTTGGGGGACTTTTTAACCATATTCAATAGCACTTGTGGCTGAACTTTGGGCCAAAGGGGCAGGCATGTGTTTCTCATCAGTTGTGCTCCTGTAATTATTTACAAAATTTTCCAACAATAACAACAAAAACTTAAGTGGAAATGGAGGTCCTGTGAAGTATTAAGTCCCTTTTCTGGAGCTGCTGAAGGCTTCACAACGGCTTCACCCTATAAAGGAAAAGAGTGGGGTCTTTGGAATCATTAGGTTTGACTCTCAGCTCTGCCACCAAGCTGTTTAACATCTCTTAGCCTCTGTTCTCTTGTCTGAAAATGAGGATAGCGTATTTACCTCGCAAAGCGTGTTCTGAGAAGTAGAGATAATATATATAAAGCTCCTATCACAGTACCTGGTTACACCAGATGATCAATAAATGGAACAAATTATCATGAAAGCGTAGAGAATTGGACTAGATGACTTTAAGAATTAAGTAATACTCCCATTCTAAGATTTCAGGATTCTAAGTTCTAACCTCTTAAAGACTTACAATACTGAAATAAAATCCCAACCACAAATATATGTTAAGTGTCTTCTAGGTGCAAAGCACTATGTTTCAAGGAAAATTGTCAATAAATAATGGGGAGCAGAAATTCAATAGTCTACCTTATAACTTGCATAACTGTTTCTAGTTAAGTAAATGGAAGATATCTTAAAGGCTCTACCAAAGCCAGCAAAAACCTATAACAAAACAGACTTCTTCCCAAAGGGTAACTCTGAATTAGGGGGAATGTAACATGTAAATATGAGGCCTTAATAGGCAGGCAATCTAAGCTCTACCCAGGGAAAAGGAAGGGTAGAATTGCGAAAAATAATTCTTGAATGGAGACCACCAACCTTGCTCAGGGAAGCTATGGGAGGGTTGCTGAAGGCCCAGGTGCTAGGGCAGGTCTGATCAGAGCTTGGGGACACAGATGGTTGACCCTAAAACACCTTTTCTAGGGACCTAAGATTCAGGAAGGGGAAGGACATCCTGGACCTTAGAGAGGGGATGGGAGCAGGATGGACAAACAAGAGCAACTGAATATACAGCAGAGGTCAACAGTTTTGATTGCACACCCTTATCAAAGTATTCTGACCTTCCCCTCCATATCTAAAGATATTATTTGTAAATTACCTCCAGATACTTCATATTAAGTATACAAAACCTACACAAGGTATAGACATTTAAAAGGATGAGCTATATTTAAACAGATGTTGTAATAGTTTGTTCTTTACCCTAATAAATATTTTATTTTCCATACTGTATCTTCTTGTGCACCCCACTTTAGAGACCACTGGGAGAGAATAGGTGACCTTGTTGGGAGGGAGGGACGGAGATGTGGGCTTGTCACTCCCTATGTGGAGCCAGGCAGAAACATCATCAACAAGTTTCCCTTAGCTTTTCTTCAAATGAAGTGAATAGGTAGGAAGGGTGTCATAAGAATTCAATCTCCGGGAAGCGGCTGTGGCTCAATGAGTAGGGCTCCCGTTTACCATATGGGAGGCCCCGGGTTCGGTTCCCGGGGCCTCCTGGTGAGGGCAAGCCCGCCCGCACGGCGTGGTTGGCTGACCCAGCGAGCACAAGCAGCAAGGGGGGGATAAATGAATAAATAAATAAATAAATCTTAAAAAAAAAAAAAAAAGAATTCAATCTCCAACTGCTCTCTTTCCAGCTTCCAGCTGTCCACCTGACCTTCAGATTGTAGGACTTTCCCCCAGAGGTTGCCATAGTTACATCTGATGCCAATACCATAAGGTTTTTACCATTAAGAAGCTCAGATCCTCTTATTTCGTAGTGACCATATCTGACCTAGAAAATTTTGGTGGATAACATTAGAGATGTTTTCAATTTGGCAAAAAAGAGAAGCACTTTGTTTAGATTGTATACTCTCGGGAGAGGAACTGGACCTTATACAGAGTCTTGGGTGCAATTAAGCACTAGGTCCACAGTGTTTATTTGTTTTGGCTAAAAATGAGACTAGAAAGAAACAGTTTCCTCCAAAAACAGGTATATTATTAGCAAATATCATAGCATATTTTCCAGCAGGTTTTATAGAGAGCTACCTGTCCCTATTAGAAAACATCACATTTCCTGTGGAATTTTCATATAGGCTTCATTTTACAAGTGAAGAGAGAAACACAAATAAATCTATAGTTTGTCTATAAGAACATCATCCAAGCAAACCAGATTGAAAAAAGCCACATTTGTGGCCTTGGTTTGAGGAAGCTTCCAAAGGGACAGAACTAGCTGCTTTCTGCCTCTAGAAATGGCTCTGATATTCCAATGTTAGGCCAGGTGATTGTTCTCTGTGAAGAACCTTGTAGTTGGTCCTGGGTACTTTAGAATGTCCAGGGAATGGCAACCAGCCCTCTGCTTCTATCTGTGTAGCCAAGCCTGGTAGATGTGAGCGTGGTTCTCACTGACAAGAGACATTAGTTTACTGGAATTAAAAAACAAAGGACAAAACCCAGCCCATGCTGGGTTTGGGGAACATATTTTTATATCTCAACTAAAAATCAATTCTGTAGATTGATAGAAATTAAGACAAGTCATATTGTTTTATTTTACAGCTGAGGTGAGTTTTGCTGGTTCCTCAGTTTCTTTGCAAAAGCAGCTCTGTCAAGGAATAGCAAGGACAGCGGTCTGGGCTTGGCACCACACAGTGTTCGTGACCACCACTCCGTCACTCCTTGCTTTTATATCTCATGGGGGCCAAGGGGTAGGTGGATGAGAAAGGAGGCAGACAGAAATCAAAGACTTACTGAATTATAAGAATGTCAGGACGGATATTTTGACTTTACAAAATACTGTTTTTTTAAAGAACACAATATTTTATTATAGTCGAGCTCACCACTCTTAGTAATGAAAATAACTTATTTTATCTAGAGGTTTGAATATTGATTTACAGTCAATTCCACTATTTTGCTTGACATGAACTTTCTATTATATCTTTACTGGTTACACAAGTGAGTTGATTATGCAACTAAGAGGTTGGTAAGTATGGGAATGATAATTGGACCAACATATTTCAGGAGCTACAACTCAGGTTGTCTTTGAGGTAACAAAAAGAATAAGAAAAAAATTGTTTTCCTAGTCTGCCCTCGATTCAGGTTTATCATTTCTAGGCTTGATTTATAAATGCTTGAGCCTTAATTCCTTTTAAAAATTAACATGGGTGCTTAGTCCAAATGTGAAAAGACATTAGATTTTGCTTTAAAACAATGAGACTACAGACAGTAGAAAAACAGAAAACATTAAAATAAAATACTTGTTAAGTAACCACAGCAAAACCTCATTTAATAAAAATCCATTAATCTGGAATTTGTGATATTTCAGAAAGACACAGAATGAAGCATACCTTTGGCCTAATTGTGTAAAAATTTGCTAAGTCAGTTATTAGCAGAAAACATATTTCAGAAAGAAGCCTTTAACTTCTAAATAAACTGCTTCTAGTACCCTTAAGTAATTTTGGACATCTACAATACTGAATAATATCTTAGCTATAAATAGTTCTTAACCATAACTTAGTTACATCTTGAGCCACTACTAATTAAATCTTCCTTAACCTACTTCTAGGATTAGCTATAGTGATAGAAGCCTTTCACTCTTGAATGAAAAGGAAAGCCTTTCCCTCAATCAGACTGTCCTTCTCTACTTGGTTTAGTCTGAGCAAAGCAGATATTCTGGTTTAAGTACATAAAATCTAGAAGTAGCCTGCCTGGGGACAAATCCTGCCTCTACCATTTGGGCATGTTATTTATGAGCTAAGTGTCTCCATTTTTTCCTCTATAGAATGGGAAAATTAAGGAATACCTAAGAGTTAAAACCTCTAAAGTAATTAGAAGAGTGCTTGGCCCCTTAAACATTAGCTCTTGTTTTCATGGCACTATATTGCGGGTTGGTGGTGCAAGTTAGACTCTGCCTCACTCCCAAGGCATCACTGCAAGAAACTTTTGTGAAATAGTAAACATTTCAGAACATACAGGTTTCTAGACCCCCTTCTACAAGGCTCAAGGACATATTTTCACACAGCAAAGCACCGCGATGGGTTTTGATTCTCGAGTCTTCTTTTGACTTCCAGCCACACCAACCCAGCCTGCCAGGTACCTCTGGTTAATTACACATAATTTATCCAAGCCAACCCCTCCCTGTCTCTACGAATTGATCTTCATTCTCTTTTCAGTTTATGCTAGAATGCACCTCCTCCCTGAAGTCCTTCCTCATTAGCGCCCTCCACTACCATTAGCCTTTTACTCGGCTACAAATCCGCTTGGAAGCCCACTTCTTATAAGAGTTCTTAGATCGTTAGAGACTTTCTGAGTCACCTCTTCCAGTTTTTCATTAAAGCGTGGAGTTTGAGCAGTCCACCCTTAGTTATCAGACTCTGGGTTCCAAATAATATTCTGAGTTAACGACATAAAAGCAAGAGGATGGGTGAGCGAGGCAGGAGGCCAGTTTAGGCGCGGGTTCGTTGGGATAGGACTATGGAGAAGGGAAGACATTGACGCACCTGAGTAAGTCCGCGGGACGAAAGATAAACTAAGGCTTGATGTGGTGCCATGGAAGACAGAGGCCGACGCACGCGCGCGCGCGCGCACACACACAAAACACACACACACGATAAAACAGAGAGAAGAGGAGCCCTTAGGTATCTAAGAATGACACAGACCCGATCCGCACAAAGTCTCAAAGCCGCCGAATTTCCGGGGAGCTCGCTCCCCGCTCCCCCCCCCCACCTCTGGGGATTACTGTTAGCTCATCTCTCCACCTCACCCGGCTTCGGCGCGCCGGGTACCCGCCACCCCCCACCCGCGGCCACTGCTCCCCGCCCCCAGCGAACGCGGCTCCCCAGTGTCCTCTGGAACGCCCGCGTGGCTGTCGGGTTTCGAACCCCGCCACCGACCCTGGCCCTCGGCGCGATCGGCCGGGTCGCTGGCGCAGCCTTTGGCCCCCGCATCAATCATTAACGGGCCAGCTCGGACTGCGGCCCGAGGAGGGGGATGGTACGGAACCCGAGACCAGAGACAACACTATCCCCCGTGGCTGCGCGAAACCCTAGCTGGGGAGGCCCTGGCCCTCCCTCGGTGCGCCCGTCCCTCCCTCCAGAGCCTCGGCTCGCACATCCCCGCCTCCTGCGCCAGGGGCGGCGGAGGCGCCAGCACCGCGCGATGCCCAGTCACCGCAGCGCTGCCGCTGCCGCCCCCGCCGCAGTTCGCTGCGCCGCCGCCGTTGCCGCAGCGCGGGCGGCCGCGAACCGAGAGTAGGGAGCCCGGCAAGGGGGCCGCCGAGTCCCGCGGCCGCCGCGCGCTCCTGCCAGTAAGCGCTGCGGCGGCTCCTCGCGCCGCGCGAGCCGGGCTGCTTATTAATATCTCATCTTATTTTTCAGGAGCGGCTGCTCAAAGGAGCAGATCTTCTCTTGAACCTGCAGGGACGCCCTAGGCGCCGGCACAAAGGCTCCGACGGCGGACGGCGGGGTCTGCCGAACGCGCGGGAGTCGGCGCCAGAGGTCGCCTGCGTGCGTCCTAGCCGGGCTCCCGACACCATGCCGCGGCGCCTGCAGCCCCGGGGCGCGGGCACAAAGGGCCCGCCCGCCACCGCCGCCGCGGCTTCGGGGGCGGCCCAGCGCCCCCACCCCGCGGCAGCCGCAGACCCCACGGCGTCGGCCAAGCTGCTGCTGCGCTGGGACGAGGTGCCGGACGACTTCGTGGAGTGCTTCATCCTGTCAGGCTACCGGCGGCTGCCGTGCACGGCGCAGGAGTGCCTGGCCTCGGTGCTGAAGCCTACCAATGAGACGCTCAACTTCTGGACGCACTTCATCCCGCTGCTGCTGTTCCTAAGCAAGTTCTGCCGTCTGTTCTTCTTGAGCGGCCGCGACGTGCCCTTCCACCACCCGTGGCTGCTGCCGCTGTGGTGCTACGCGTCGGGCGTGCTGCTGACCTTCGCCATGAGCTGCACGGCGCACGTGTTCAGTTGCTTGTCGCTGCGCCTGCGCGCCGCCTTTTTCTACCTGGACTACGCGTCCATCAGCTACTATGGCTTCGGCAGCACGGTGGCCTACTACTACTACTTGCTGCCTGGCCTGAGCCTGCTAGATGCCAGGGTCATGACCCCGTATGTGCAGCAGCGCCTGGGCTGGCACGTGGACTGCACGCGCCTCATCGCCGCCTACCGCTCACTGGTGCTGCCGGTGGCCTTCGTGCTGGCAGTGGCCTGCACCGTGGCCTGCTGCAAGAGTCGCACCGACTGGTGCACCTACCCGTTCGCCCTGCGCACCTTCGTCTTCATCATGCCTCTCAGCATGGCCTGCCCCATAATGCTCGAGAGCTGGCTCTTCGACTTGCGCGGGGAGAACCCCACGCTCTTCGTACACTTCTACCGCCGCTACTTCTGGCTGATCGTGGCCGCCTTCTTCAACGTGAGCAAGATTCCCGAGCGCATCCAGCCGGGCCTCTTCGACATCATCGGCCACAGCCACCAGCTCTTCCACATCTTCACTTTCCTCAGCATCTATGACCAGGTGTACTATGTAGAGGAGGGCCTGAGCCAGTTTCTCAAGGCGCCGCCCGCCGCGCCCACCTTCTCAGGCACAGTGGGCTACATGCTGCTGCTGGTGGTCTGCCTGGGGCTGGTCATCAGGAAGTTCCTAACTGGCTCCGAATTCAGTTGTAAGAAGTGAGCCTCCCCCTTGGAGGAGGCCGCTGGTTCGCCCACCTGTTTGTTTGGAGTTTCTGTTGTGCTTTAGTTGGTTTGTTTTCAAGTTTTGTTGTGTGTTTCCTTCTTTGCTTGAGGAGGGAGCTGCAAAACCACAGGGGAAAAGCCCTCCCGCTAAATGGGGGTCCCAGGGCGCTTGGGGTTTTGAAAGAGGGAGAGGGGATTGAGCAGGAGGGAGAAGGCGGCTGGTTGTTGCCACTGGGAGAATTTCAAGCGGGGTTTGGAGAGTCTGTGATATCCAGGGATTTTCAAAGGCAGTGAATAAAACCCCCAATAAAACCCCAAATAGTTCTCTCTTCCAATCGTCTTCTGTGCCAGCGGTAATAACGAGCAGCCCCATGAAGTCAGGTATGCAGTGAAGAGGGTAAATATACAAAAGCCCTTGGTACTTCTATTTCAGTCTGAGGAATGCTTGGATTTGTCAAAAGAATGGAGCTTTGTAGGAAACAGGCACGAAAACATAAACCTAGGGCTTATCCTGCTAGAAAATGCATGGAATGTGAAAACGTTAATTAATGCTAAATGTTTTCTCAGATGTTATTTAAATAGTAATATATACAATGATTTTTTAATGATTTATCAAAGCCTGTGATATGCACTGAATTTTCTTTGACATATAGTTTTGAATTTTGCAGCCCTTCTACATTGCATTCACTTGAACTGGACATCAGGGGCAAGCTGCTTGAGAGTTTTCAACTACTTTTTAAACAGTGTTTTCTGAAGGCCTATGTGTGTCATGATACAGCTGTGAATTATTCTACTTTTTAGAGACCCTGGTTAAACTATTGGTAAGGAGCTCACATGGTTTGTATAGACCCCAAAGTCCTATTTAATATATTCCACAAAACCCTTCCTGGGTTTTCGTTTTGTTTTGTTGTTTATGTTTTATTATTATTATTGAATATTATCCTTTCCTTCTCTACTTATTTAAATTGCCACTGGAATAAATGTGCCTTTTGAAGCAATGCCCAAATGACTGGTCCTCAAACACAGTTTCTCACTTGGGGAGAGCAGTTAGAAGGAAGCTTTTCTGACTTTACTGCAAATCAAGGTTTAACATTCCACCCAGGAGGGAAGGACATTGGTATTGGCTGTAAGTGGAGGACTGAAAGTGGTTTACCGGGACATACATAGAATTTGGTGTTTCTGCAAGGAGCCAACTGCTATTGTGGCTGTGTTTCCTAATGCAGCCTGGGGGAGGGTGAGAGGACACTTTTCTAAACTATTGCCATCAATCCTTGCTTAAACTTAAAAATGAGGCAGTTATATTAGGAAAATCAGAAGCACATTACTTGAGTCCTAGCTGAAAAATCTGAGTTAAATGCCTGTGCAGTTATATACAAATTCCATTTGGGTCCAAACTAGGGCAGTGATTGGTGGTCACCCTAAATCCTTGAAAAATTAGTTCAGATGCCTCCTTTTAAGGACCCAGATTGGCCAGTGTTATTTAGACATTTCTTGTAAGTGCTAATCTGTAGTTGAGATGGCAACTCAACACAAACCACTGAAGTGGCTTATTTAAATACGTACCACACTTCTGGATAACTCTTTTGGGTTAAGAGCCAAATAAGCAATTCAATGGGAAGTCTTGACTTAATGGTATAATTTAGATTAAGCACATAAAGTAGATGGACAGTTACCTCAGCATTGGTAGACTGGTGCTCCTAAAAGATTGCTGTTTTGGTTTTTGCTTTTAATCGCTACTGTATTTGTAAAAAGAGGCTGGACACAGTTCCCTGGAGGAACCAGGATCCTTGCGTATTAATTTGCATGCAGAAGTTATGTATATGCTTATATTTAATTTAGAAACTTTTATTGGAATTGTTCACTTTGCACACTTGCTGATGGGTATCAGTCTCATCCTTTGTGAAGTGCAAGGATATTCATATTAGGTTACAGAGTCTGATATTTTGTGCCTATAATGGATGTTACTCCTCAGCTGAAACTTCAGTACCACATATTCAAGAGTAAGTGTGGAAGTCAGGATATTTCCACATGGAAACTTATTTGCATTGGTGTCTCTTCTAGAGCCCCAAGAATGTTGATTTGGAAGCTAGATTGAGGGGTATTTTGTAGCTTCCTTGAAAATGGAAGGGGACCTCCCCTTTCAGAAGGAACTTTCAGGAGGCAGACTTCTAAAAAGGTTGATGATTCAGAGAACAAGAAATAAATATTATATTTGTCATTTTTAATTTTTGTTGGCAAACTTCTGGGATCACAAGTAGAATTCTCTCCTTGCTGTCTTACTCTTTGTCCTTAAGCAGAGGCCACTTAAGGATAAAATTATACCCGTATCATTTTCAAGTGATTATGATGCATGAGCCAGTAAGATGACACACTTTTCCCTGCCAAGGTTTCAGCACCTGGTATGTCCCAGAGGGAATGAGGACTCAACTTTCATTTTCCCTTTGACTTTTCCTTCCTTCACCTTTCCTTTCCCATTCAATCTTTGATTTTATAGACCGTGTGAAACATTGACAATAGGACATTCTAGTTGATGACAGTGGCTTGGTTTCAATTCATTGTGCAAATAGGCTATGCATTCAATATATAAGACCAGGGATGATTTGTTAAACTATGTATGTTTGCTAAATTATGTCAGATTTCTGTCAAGGTAAATGATGATATTTTGGAATCAGGAACTATTTACTGAGTCTGCACATCTGCATGGAATTGTCCAGGAATATTAGATATTTCCGGAGTAATATGGCAATCAGAATATTTTTTTTCACTATCTCCTTTTTGCCACATCTATTAAAGTTGAGTTTTGCTTTATTGTGTTCAGCTGTTTGAAATGTAGGACAAACTATAAATAAGAGTCACTCCGTTATCTCCGTACAACCTATTTTAGCAGTAAAATTTGGAAGCACATTATGTAATAGACTTTATTTTTACTTGTTAGTCATGATCTAGATGACATCTCAAGGACCAGAATCATAGAGTCATGCCTGGGAAATGAGGGTTGGTGGCAGGGATTGACTCATCTGACTTAGTTGGCTAACGGGGGTTCCTCTCATCCCTTCCCTTCCTGAAGCTGCACCCTTAGGTAAAGAGGATGACCTTCCCAGAGAGAGGGCACGAGTTCTTCAGTCATGTTGTGACTGCCTTGTAAAAATAAATGAGATCTTTTCCACTGGCCATACACTTTCTATAAATAGCCTTGGGAGAAAGTATGGGGCTTCAGAGCTGGCCAGAATGGCCTTCCCATGTTTCCATTCATAAATCGTGCCTGTAAGTGTTTGTAGTGAAAACCATTTGGCCTGATTCATCATGCTACTTCATGGGAATCATTTCTAAGAATGCAAAATGTAAGGATGAAGGTCATTTTTATAATTTTTAAAAAATTTGGTGCTAAATCTGAGGGCTAACAGCAATAATAAACACCAATTAGTTAATCTGCACAAAGTTATAGTAAGAGACGGGTACAGCAGGAGTTATCTCTATTTCAAGGTTTTCTTGCTGATCAAGGGGACAGAACTAAGTTTTCAAACTACATTAGAATGTGGGGATAACTGTGCCCAATGGAGCATTTTAACTCGTTTTGCATGGCTATGATGTCTGGCCAAGCACACAGACATTAATTGATTTTGTTTTTGTCTTTTAATTGACTACTTTATAATTTTAAAATGGAATGAAGTACAATATGGCTATCCTTGAAATTAGATATAAAAATCTCATATGAAATGTTATCAGCTATTTAAATGGTTTTTATCATCCTGGATTGTTTGTTATCTGTTGAAATGCCACATTTTTCACTCTATCAGTGTCCTTTGAGTTGATTTTCATTCATTCTTTCATTCATTCATGTAATCCCTTTGGTGATCTTTGAATAACTACTGTACATAAGATGTTGAGCAAAATCTCTCCATATTCTTATAGCTGTTCCCCTCTTGTCAGCTGGTGAAACAGATTTCGGAGCCCCAGAAAGACCTTTTGACCAGGGATCAAACTCAGACCTTGACCACGAAAAGTTTGATTCTTTTCTCCTTCCTATTACATAAGAGCAATACATAGATTAAGATGCTAATTTGCCTAGTCAATTTCTTTCTTCCTTTCCTCTCCTTCCCTCCTCTCCCTTCCCCTCCCCTCCTCTCCTTTTTTTTCTTTTGTCTGTTTGGTAGGCCTATGTGAACATTATGGTTAAAAATAACTTGAAAATTTAATGTACATTCCAGGCAAAGAGATAGCGGACATATGTATCTGGAAAAAGTTGAAAATTTTATCACTACTAATTAGTAAAGACACTAATAACAGTAACTTTTGGAAGGTTAATAGTATTCATACCATTACGAAATATGGTTCATCCAAAGTGCCTAAATTGTGATGTCATTAAGTGTCTAATTCATAGATAGCATAATTAAGTTTTTTTAAAAAGCGAGCTTAAATGCTTAAATCTCCAAAGATTCATATTCTTCAGCCTTTTTCCCCTTTTAAAATTTTGTATTGTAACCTATGAAACAGGTCTTAGAAAGAAATAGATCTGAAGGAAATTGTAAAGGAAAAGTAAAGTATCAGTGAAAAGGATAGGAAGAAAGCATGGGAATGGGAGAAGGAGGAGATATAGATTCAAATGGCCAAAATGGAGCAGCAAATTCACCTATAGACAGTTTTGCCAGAGTTTTAAATTTTGTCCCTAGAAAAGCCTGTGAACTCCTAGGGTGTTAGCATTCAAATAGGCAGGCGAGGAATTGTATCTGGTAGCCTAACCACATCTTGCAGCTTTTGCCCCATCACTAGTGCTCAGGTATATTATACTCTTATCTTATGGCTTAATGTTCTTAATTTGTTTCCATAAAATTAGAGCATTAGGGGATAGCACCAGCCAATTGTAAATCACCTTTTGAGTCATTTTCTTGAAGGATTGCCAGTATTCCCTAACATGTGTCATACCTGACAAAGGAAACAAACATAGACAAATTGAAAAAGGAAGTATTCAGTGGTTCAAGCCAAGTGCTGCTGTATTCCTTTGTGAAAGGCCACATGCCTTCCTATTAAAGATTTCATTTCTTCTTCCATAATATGAATTATTTCCTAATTATGGAAATAGTTGTCAGTTCTTAGTCACTATTCCAAAAAATGAATGCAAATTGTATTGCATTTCTGACAAGCAAATTTCTAACCAGTTTGTAGGTTTTTGTTTCAGAATAGTTTCTTAATCTGTGAGCAAGTTGCAGAATTAGAGTGTTTATTTATAGGTCCGGGACCAAAAAATGCTCATTTGGCTGTTAATTGTGGCAGGATGTGATTTTTGAAAGCTCTGAACACACAGCCATATATAATAATGTGCTCACCCCTTTACTATTTAACTCAATGGAAAAACAGCCTTTTTTATTGAGCTTTTGAAATGTTCCCCAATATATTGTGCTTCTAAATATACTGTATGAGCTTTAATGCTTTTTGTTCTTGAGCAATCTTCAGAAGCTCTTCCAAACACGGTATTTCTCAAGGAAACTTAAATTTCTGGAATGCGCAAAATTACTCTCGAATGTGTAAAAGTGGCAGGCCACCTTTCTCATGCCTTACAGCTCTACCCAAAACACACAATAAGCACTCAAGTTGCAGTAGGAGTCTTCAGTTGGTTATTTAGCAGTGCTGCAGAGGTGGCCTGCTCCCCACGGCTCACTAACCTATTGAGAAAGTACAGTGTAAATAAACTTATCTCTAGTTCTAAATGGAAGAAGCATGGGGACACACTCTCATTTCTTCCTTTGGTTCTGTCTTTAGTTAGAAAGCATAATCTGCTTTTGATATGCTGGATGCAAAAAAGAAAATTAATGGGGCATTTTTACAAGAAGTATTTTAATTTTATATTTTAAAAGTTTATAATAGCAATTTGTTTGTAAAAATAGGCCTTAGCACACAGATGAGAACCAGCACTTTTTGGAAAGCCTCATCTTTGTCCTGAGAGTTTAATCACCATGAGCTCTTACCCAAATGATAAAGACCTCATTGGTCTTTAAAAATGTAAATAATGCATAGCTCAAAGAAAGGTAAACATTTTTTTTTTTTTTTTGAAAAAAGATGAAACCTGACCAGATATGTTCTAGATATGTAACATGGTTTTAATGAGAAGTCTTTCTTTTATTCTGGTTAGATGCTTCATTAAATTCACTCTCCCAGCAAGGCTTAGCACAGAAGCTCTACTTTTCTATCAGGTTGGTTTTCTTTTCTGGAGTCTATCAGCAAAATTATCCTAACTAAACAATTAAGTACCAAGACATTAAAGAGGTAAGGCACACATCACTTTTTGATGAAGTTATAAACCACAGTAAATAATAGCTAGTAAAATGTACAACCCTGGGCACTTTGCCTCATGCCATAGCTACATACGCAGGGAAAACGCTTTCTATGATTCATGGCTCGGGGAGGCTGCTGAGGCTGCTCTAATACTAGATTAAACATGAGGTAGCCCCTAACGTCTCCCAGCCTATTGCCATCACCCTTAAAGTCTTCACTTTCTGCAAATTCAGCCTTGAAGACAAAGATGGGTTTCTAGAAGGATTCCATGCATATTTATCCTTCTCAGACCATCTGCCTTATGAGGTTCTTGCATTTCTAAATTAAGGCTTTAGATAAGATTTCTGTACTCAGATTTACCAGACTGTACAACCAGCAGGTCCCCTTTTGCAGTAGAGGGCATTAACTGGAGGGCCATATTCATTTTTTTCCTCAGGTCAGAGGCAGAGAGGAGATTTAACAGTGACCAAATAGAGACCTCTCTATGTCAGTATTTCTTTTTTTTTAAGCTCTTTTAAGGGTGACAATGGAGGAAGAAGGGAGTAAAGGATGATGCAGGCATGAAGAAAGAAACCATAATTTTTTCCCACTGCTTGCTCAATTAATTATTCTTCGACTGCTCTGACTCCAGTCATCACTTATATCCTAAATAGCTGTACTTACCTAGCGAGAGGCTTTCTCAGGATGTGTGTACTTCTATACATGGTTTCAAATCAATAATGTATTCTGATGGAAATCATAATTACTTAATCATAATTCCACATTGCCTGATAAATTAAGCAAAATAATCTCTAGAAATAGATATCACTTTGGTCAGTTCTCTGCATGTGGCTGAACAAAATTGTGACTCATTTCTGTTTTGTAGTTTGCTATCATTTTAGTTTTCTGAGACACTTGTTCCCTACAATCTTGATATGAAATAAATAATAACTATGCATTTTTGCTGAAAAACAAATGTATGAAATAAGAATAAATTATTTGTAAGCATAGTGTTTAGGACTGCATTTCTATGCTTCTGTGCATGTTCAGAAAATATCCTTCAGCACGTTAGCCCTAAACTCATAGTAAAATATGCTTAACACTAATAAACATGATTAAAAAAACATTACTCTTTGTATAAAAAAATCAGCTGGCAGAAGGGAAGAGTTTAAAATTTGTCCTGCAGAGTCCCCTTTTGTATATTACTTCTTACAATACTAGTTAAATGAAGAAGAGAGTGGAGTTATTTTGAAACCATATATTCTAAGAAAATAATTTTATAACCCAGGGTTTAAAGCTTTTCCTTGCACCTCCTTATTTTTCAAGGGTATGTTTGGTCTGTGGCCTTCTGTATGGTCCAGAACCCTTGTGATGTTTGTCAATTTGCAGTACCTTTGTCCTAAATAACTGTAACCAGGGAGATCCAACTTTAGTTCTTCCGCTCCTGTTGACTAGTGAAGTTAGGGGCTTTTGGTTATCAGGAACAGAAAATCACCTCTAAATTAAGCAAGAAAAGGTTTATAGGAAGAATGCAGGAAGGGGAGTTCACAGGATGTACAGAGCTCACCACCTCTGCCTCAGGAAGGACAAGGAGCAGGGCAGTGCTAGAGATTCCATCCGGGAACTCCTGCCCAAGTTGCTGTGCAGGACACTGCTGTCAGAATGAGCCCACTCCACCTGGGTTCTGGCCCCGCTGTGTCTGTTGCCAATTCAAATTCCAGGGAGATAGTATCTGATTGGCCTAGCTTAGGTCACAGACTCTTCTGGCCCCAGGGTAGGGTGCCTGTGATTTGCAGTCTTTTCCAAAACCATGTGAAGTGGTAGGTTCTCCAAAGGAAGGGATGGTAGGCAGACAGACAACAGCTGTCCATTACTTTCAGCCCCTTGCCTGTTTGGCACACAGGCACACCACTGTAATCCCAACTTCTGGGGAGTACGCGGATAAGGGTCATAAGAGATCAAATTTCCAGACCTATGGACACTATGTAAAGCGGTTGTCCAAGCCAAGTGTCCCACCGATTTGGGTCCCCAGTGAAGCCCTGGAGCACCTGATTACAGAAGGAGGGAAAAAAAGAGTGTTAGCTGGCTAGCACACACCCTCCTTGGCATTACCCCTTAATGTAATACAGCTATTCCTTGTATGGTGTAAGTGTTCTTGTCCCCCTTCCCAAAGACAACCCAAAGTCCTGTCATACCTACAGTCAGCTCTGAGTACCCAGAAACTCTGGATGTGCATTCCTCTTCATCAGGTCAGGATGTGACTAAATGAGAAAATCAATGCCCCTCCCACCCAGCTCACTGTACAATAGCAGGGGAGAACTGGATCGCTGACATGCAAGTTCCCACTCAGGATGGCGTTTCTAATGGCATACCATAGTCACCAATACATGACAGCCACCACATGCCTCTGTGGTCCAGGAAAGACAAGGCCTCCACAAACTGGTAGTGGAGCAAGTCCCTCAGGTTCTTTGAGCTAGGAGGATCTTCTCTGGCTCTAGGGCCATTCCTAAGAGGGACATAAAATGGAAAAGCTGGGCCTGTGCCAGACATCTGTCTGTTTGCCTTCAGATCCATTTCCCCATCCTTCCCCTGATCTCCATAGCGGAGGAGCTGAATCCAGGCTCCTTTGCCTTATGGATTCTGGATCTGTTAGATCCTGCCAAGAGAAGAAATGGTGAGAGATTGGATGGAAGGAAAAGGAGAAAAAGCAAGTATTTCTCTCTCTCCCCTCTGTATCCCTTCTTTATGGTTCCAGTTTTTTCCTGGGAGCTTCAGCCCTGGATGCTGCTGGCAAAGTGTAACTCCAAGGGAAGCCAGCATAAAGATAAAGCCAGCACATGGAATAGGGCAGAATAAAGTATATCACAAAGGGAACCTTGATCAATCTGTGCCAAAAGCCTATACATCTTTGAATTTTTCCTTATGTAAGTCAATAAATTCCCTTCATTTTACTACCCAGTTTGAGTTGTATTTCTTGCAATGAGAAGCAGTGTAAACTGATCCACAAGGTTTACTAATCTCCCAGCCATGTAAAATAGGATTTGCACAGTCCCTTACCCCACCTTGACACATCCAGTCCCACATTTTAGGATCTACATGTTAAACATTTGCAAAACCTCATATTTAGGCACAGATTTCTGTATTAGGAATGAATGCTGCTTGGTGAGTCTCCTGTGTTGCCTGAATTGCTTTTTCCCTGTTCTCCGTAGGTGTTTCAAATCTCTGATCTGACCACTCCCACCCTCAGCTCAAGTGATGACTTTTTGCTTCCAACTTTCTAGAGAAAATGGAATCCATCAGGGGAGCATCTCCTTCAAATTCCACCCTAAACAAATCATCTCTACTTTGTCCTTTCCTCCTTCTCTTGCCTCATTAAAATACAAATGTCTCTCCTTCAGTCTGAGGCCAATCCCTCTCCCTTTGTTATTCATCCCATTCCTTACCATCTGTGACCATTTGAAGCTGGATAGACCCCAGAAGATTGTGTTCTTAAAATTAATTCATTCCTGTGGGTGTGGACCTATTGTAGGTAGGACCTTTCGATTAGGTTATTTCACTTAAGGGCCTTTTGATGAGGTTACATTAATTAAGGCATAGCCCAGGATGGGTCTTAATCCTCTTACTGAATTCCTTTATAAATGAGATGAATATGGAGAGAGAGACAGAGAAGGCCATAGAAGCTGAGAGAGAAAGCCAGAAGAAACTGAAGCAATAAAACCCAGAGAGTGGGGGGAGCCTAGCAAACACTGCCATGTGCCTTGCCATATGACAGAGGAGTCCAGGATTGCCAGCAGCCAGGGAGGAAGCATCACTTGATGATGCCTTGATTTGGACATTTTTTCTTAGCCTCAGAACTGGAAGCTTACATTGAGTTGCAAGAAATAGAATCCCCATTGTATTAGTCAGCCAAAGGGGTGCTAATGCAAAGTACCAGAAATCTGTTGGTTTTTATAAGGGTATTTTTTAGGGTAAAAGCTTACAGTTACAAGGCCCTAAAGAGTCCAACTCAAGGTTCCTTTCTCACCAAAGGCAGTTGCCACATGTTGAAGCAAGATGGTTGATGATCTCTGCGAGGGTGAAGCCTTCCTCTCTTTCAGCTACAGGCTGGCATAGGGCTTGTTTCTTTCCATCATCTCTCACTGGAGCTCCAGGATCAAAGTGCTCTCCTCTGCCTTGTCTATGGAGCTCTCTTTCTTCCCTGTGTCTTCTGTGTGTCTTATTGAGTGAGTGTCCGTTTATATGGCGGGGACTCAATCCTGAGTTAGACCCTAAGAATCAAAAGCCCTAACCTTAACATAATTTAATCAAAGACATCTCAGCTGGATCTAATACAATCAAAGAGTATCACACCCAGAGGAATAGATTTGTTACAAACATAATCCTTCTTTTTTGGAATTCATAAATAATATCAAACTGCTACACCCATTGTAAAAGCCAACCCATTTCTGGTATACTGCTTTCTGCAGCCTAGGAAACTAAAACGTTATCCCATTCCTTACCATTTCCTCAGGTTTCTGCATTGCTTTCCTTCCTGTATACCCAATGACTTCTACTCAATGCTTGCTACGAGCATTTATACATAAACTTCTAGTGTCTCCTCTATTCTTAAAGAAAAGCACCCTATCTCTACTATGTTCACTGTAACAACCACCCCTCCCTCTCTTGTTTTTCACAGCCAGGCCTCACTGTCTTTTTCTTACTTCCCCCTCACTCACTTCACCCACTGCAATCTGGCTTCATTAATCTCACCAGAATGGCTCTTACAGAGATTTCCAACACCCTTCATGTTGACTGGTGGACATCTCTTAAATTCTCTTTTCCATTCTTTTCTTAAAACATTCTTCCCCTGGCTTCCATGACCCTGCATACTCCCAGGACTCCCTCTTATCTCTGGCTATTCTTTTACAATCTCCTTTGCTACTTTCCCTTCCCCTGTTCATCCCTAAAGTCAGTTTTCTCCAAGTGTGAGCACAGACTGTCCACATTAGAATAGCTTAAGGATGCGGTCAGCAGCTGCCTGATTCTGCCCCTTTCTAGAGCTTTGGTGGTAGCTTTTCTGCTCACAGCAGAGGCATTGTAATTCTTATTCTGGTAAGTTTAACCTCGAGCCTATTCCTTCAATCCTTCCCGTGCATTTGTAAGCCAACCAATGCCTATTAATAAATCCCCTTCAACCCCAACTAGCTTGATTGGATTCTGTTGTCTACAAGTGAACCCAAATTGATACACCAGGGTAGGCAGAAAAAGATGAATCTTTTTGCTGGAAATGGGAAGCCATAGTTCTTTTCTCCCCAAATCAATTGTTGGCAAATTGTCCCTGGAGTCTCTGTTTTTACCTTTAATTTCCTTGGCAAGACAAAGCAGGTTATGCACCAGGCAGCTTTTACAGAGAGTTTGGTCATATTTTCAAACAAAAAAGAAACAGGAAATTTTTTTCCTTAATTTTGGCTGAAAATGGGTGAAGGAGACACTAAATGCATATTTTTTCAATTGAAAGAAATGTAAAATAGCAAAGCTCATAAACAATATGTTTATTGAATAGCAAAGCTCATAAACAAATACATTATTGAACATAGCTCACCAGTTTGGCCCATGACATTCAGCCAATAATAACTAAAATCCATTAAGTATAAACAGTATATAGAATTCCAACATTGGACAGGAATCTACAAATCTTTGATCTAAAAAACTTAACTGTGGTCCTCCATCCTGGTGGGGTAAGAAGGAAACAGGACTGCAGCAGCTGCTTAGTTTCATCTTTCCCTGGACAAATGTGCTTATTCCTATATTGCATCCCCCTTCTAATGTTAGAAGTATACTGAATTTCCTTTGAAGAAGGATCCTGTCCACTGTGAAAACCTTGGTGGGGCTTCTCTCCCTGGCCAACTGTGGGCATGTGACCCAAAGTGAGCCTGCAACCCCAGAGCTTCTCTGGATTTCCAGTTTCCATGACTTGTTTGCATAGATCTTCAGGCACTTCTGTGAGCTATACCATAGCTTTCCAATAAATTATTTTTTACTCTTTTTCCTCTTTCCCCTTAAGTTAGCTGGAAGATTTCTATTTCTTGCAACTGAAGAATCCTGACTGATTCACCATCCACTCAAAACTTGCAGCTTGAAAGGAAAGGAAATTCTACATAAAATGTGACCTTTGAATCTTCTCTTTTCTGTCTCTGAAATCCACTACTAGTTTCTGACCTCCAAGAATTTTTTTCTTTAGAGCTGAAGGAATTACTAAAAGAAGGTGGAGATTTAAGGAAATCTGATTACCTTTGCAATTTATAATTTCTAAAGTCATAGGATTAATGAAGAGAGGCCCCACATGTGCCTGCTCACATAAATTCCATCCCTTGTACCTTGAGCCTGTACAACTATAAAAATATGTGTGGAAATCTGAGAGATGGGAAGGAGTCATGCAAATATTTATCTGTACAGCATGTAATTCTCTAAGAGCTACATTATTCATTCAAGATGACCTGAATGGGATTTTACTCCAGCTCTTAATTCAGTGGTTCACTAAATTAGTTCATCCTTACCCCACTATAAATTTGTCTCAATGATGATCTATAAATATCAGTTTATTTTATTTTTTTACTGGGAGGTTGGGGGGATTGAACCCAGGTCCCTCCATATGGGAGACGGATGCCTAACCATTTGAGCCGCATCTGTCCCCCTAAATAACAGTTTAGAATCTTTCATATTCTTAATATAGTTACATAGAAATGCCATGAAGTAAAAAAAAAGAAATGAGTTTAATACTATAAAGAAGCATTTCTACATATATACACACATACCACACTGAATATAAGAAAACCATAACTTTCTTTTTTTTTTTTTTTTTTTTTTAAGATTTTATTTATTTATTCATTTATCCCCCCCTTGCTGCTTGTGCTCGCGGGGTCAGCCAACCACGCCGTGGGGGCGGGTCCACCTTCACCAGAAGGCCCCGGGAACCGGTGCCCAGGGCCTCCCACATGGTAAACGGGAGCCCTACTGATCGAGTCACAGCCGCTTCCCCTAATTTTCTAAGTCAAGAAAAAGATGGACATCCTAGTTTTCTGTTTGATTTTTTTTTTCTCTTCTCCAATTTTAGCCCTTACAGAAAGGATCAGCTATAAAATATGTGAGATCTTACCAGAAGCTCTTCATTTTGACCTCTGGTGTTACCTATGCCATAACAAATGTAATGCTTGTTAATTTATAGCTATCAATTTATCACATAAAGACATTAAGGGGTCCAGGATAACTGGCATAAAACATGATGCCTCACCTCAATTTTATTATACATGTGAAATCTGGCTAAAATAAATTTCAAGAGAAGTTAAAAGGAAAAGCTGGGTTTTCTTCTAAGCATCAGGTGGCAATGCTATCCCTTTACCCAGCTTTCTGTTTCGTAGAATCATTTTAGCCCTCAAGACCATCATTTGTTCTATCGTGGAGGGGGTGGAGGATGAGTCACAGCTGTCCCGTGAGTCAGATTCAAGTGTGGTGAAGATGGGGCTTCCCTTTCTTCCTGAGGATAACAAAACAGGGCTTGCCCTATGAATACCAAGGTACCTTCGAAAATGAACTCTTTTGGAAGAGCCCCCATACATGATTCTGATATACATCCGTTAAGCCACAGTGCCAGTTGGCTCCTTCCACAGTGCTGGTGACTGTTTACAACCTCTCCTAAAAAATAGCTGCCCAGACGTTTGAGGCATCTTAGGATCCAGCCTGGTCCTTGTGCCTGCAGCTCTCCTCTCTGTCCCACTGCCTTGGGGCTGGATGACCGCATAGTCAACCCTGTGGAAGGGCAGCCTGAAGTTCCTTACAAACAAGGGGGGCGGGGAGTGAAAGTGGGAGGGAGCTCCAAATGTATGTGGGAAAGGGGTAGACTGGGGCCGGGGCGCAGAACCCTATAAAACAGGGTGGGATGGAAGAGGAGGGGAGGAGGGGGAGACGGAAGAGGAGGGTAAGAAAATTGCTCTCGCCAGAGCCAACTTGGAGCTCAGGAATACATTCCGTGCAGGGAGAGGGCTGGAGCGCCTTCCCTGGGCGTGGGAAGGTTTCAGGGGGCGGCTGGGGAGGTGGAAGCAGCCGCTGCGCGGATGGGCTGAAGCTCGTCCAACGCTGGCCAGGGGCGTCTGACCCTGGCGTGCGGACGCCAGGATTGGCTGGGGCTTGGGGAGGTGAAGCTGGCCGGAGCTGGCTCAAGGGTGAGGGATGGAGGCGGTGACCAGCACCCCGCCTGCTGGAGCGGCCGAGGGGACGCAAACTCCAGGCGGCGGCAGGACAAAGCGCGGCAGGCTGCTCCTCAGCTGGGCACCTGGGCACCGCCGAGACGCGTGCGTCCCCTAAACTCCTGCCTCCTCCTTCCTCCCACTGTAGCTCCTAGCCTCTTGCATCCTTATGCCTGGGGCGCCTTTATTTCGTGGTTCTGTGACCTTAGGCAAGTGACTTGGCCTCCCTGGACTTCCAGTTCTTCATCTGTAATATGGGGTTGGGAAATAGTTCTTACTTCATAAGAGTGTGATGAGTTCATGAATGAGGTAAAGCATTCAGCTCAGTGTCTGGCACATGTTTTAAGTGTTCAATACATTTTAGCTAGTGTTATATTAACAGAAACTCTTAAGAACCATACATACCCAATCCACAAGGATCCTGGGGGACTTTTGTGCAATCTGGAAAAAAACAAAAAACAAAAAAAAACTGGAATTGAATTAAGACTTTCTAGATCAGTGCTTTCCAATAGAAACATAATGCAAACTACATATGTAATTTTTTGGTAACCAGATTAAAAAGGTGACATTTGTTTTAATAATATATTTTATTTAACCCACCATATCCAAAATCTTATCATTTCAACATGTTGCATGAGCCAGATTTCAAGTGCTTCAATCCCCCATGTGCTGAACATCACAGCTGTAGCTACCTCTGCCCCGATACCTATGTATGGCAGACACCTTTTCATCATTTGGGTCTCAGTTCTGACCTGCATCTAAAGCAGCTCTCCCCCGCCTGCCCATCCTATCCCCATACACACACCCACCACGGCTTCACCCTGTGTTTTATTTTCTTCACATCATTTATCACCACGTGAAGTTACCTTATTTATTGTTTACCTCCCCCTGCAGAGACCCTGCATGTTGTTCCTCAGCACCCAGCACAGTGCCTAGTACACTGTAGACAGTCGTTTAATATTTGCTGAATGCATGAGTGAATGAATGAATGAATGAATGAATGGGTGTAGTAGTCCTTGTAGGAGGAAAATTGTTTGAATAATATACTCTTAGCTTCTAGAAATGAAAACTCCTAGTAAGGGACAAAAGGCAGCTTCAGTTTCAGCTTATTTCAAATTGTCCCTGTGACAGCTAGAATCAATGTTTCAGAAAATATGCTTTACTTTCTGTGTGTGCTTCAGAATGAGGAAAGTAAGTAGTTTTGCTTTCTGACAACTGAACAAAATTGGAGATAATTTGTTTTCTTGTTAGGACATTCAATTCTTAAGTCCCTATTAATAAAGGAAATGCTAAAAAGTAGAGACTGATGTTCTGAAACCTTAAAATGAACCTTGAAGTTGATATTAGAACTTTATAACTGGCAATGATAAAGTATAAATGAGGGAAATCCTAGGGCTACATGTGCCTGTCCCAGAAATGACACATGTGCAGAAAGAATCAGGGAGGCCCCTATGCTTTGGCCTAGAGCTATCCTCTAAACTCATTGTGTGGATAAGCTTTGAAAGAGAGCACTCATGTCGATCTGCAAAGATTGGGAATAGGTTTACTTTTTTCCTTCTTTCTTTTCTTTTCCTTTTTTTTTTTTTTTTTTTTTTTCCTAGCTCTTGGCATTCAAGGAAAGTTCTGTCATAACACTAGCTGGATATTGGCTTAAGTCTAAATTCCTTAGAGTCTAAATTCCAATGATAACACATTGAAATATCAAAATATTCAGGTCTCAATAAAAAATTACAAAACATAAAAAGAAACAAGAAGTGATGGCTAAAGGCAAAGAAGAAGATGAAAGTACTAGAAATTGTCAATGAGGAGGACCAGACCTGGGACATATCAGACAAAGACTTTTAAAAAATAGTCCTAAATATGCCCAAAGAGCTAAAGGAAAAAAATGGACAAGAAACTAAAGGATATTAGGAAAATTATAGATGAATACAAAGAGAATATCAATATATATAGAGAAAGTATGAAAAGGAACCAAACAGAGCTGAATACCACAGTAACAGAAATTAAAAATTCCCTACAGGGTGGATGTGGCTCAAATGGTTGGGTGTCCGGTTCCCATGTGGAGAGACCTGGGTTCAATCCCAGGGACCTCCCAGTATAATAAAGAAAAACATAGAAGGTGCACATGTACACACTGTCAGACCCCACAAGCAGGTGAGCTGTTGGGCCTCACAAGTGGGTGAGCCATCTGGCCCCGCCGAACCAAACAGCAAGATGATGACGTAACAGGAGAGAGATGCAGGGGAGAGCCAAGACAAGACACGCTGAAAAACCAGGAACTGAGGTGGTGCAGGTGGCAAAATGCCTTTCTCCCACATCGGAGGTTCCCAGGATCAAATCCAGGTGAAGAGAGGAGGAGAAGGATGAGTGGAGAGGGCAAGAAACATACACAGAGAATTGCCCAATGAATGGGCACAAAAACAGCAAAAATGGGGGGGGGCAGGTAAAATAGATAAAAAGTAAATATATTTAAAAAAATAAAGATAAAAACAAATTAAAAAAAAAAAATCCCTACAGGGGTTCATAGCAGATTGGAGCTGGCAGAAGAAAGAATCAGTGAACTTGAAGATAAGACAAATGAAATCATCTAGTCTGAGGAGCAGAAAGAAGAAAAAAAAAATGAAGAAAAGTGAAGAGAGCCTGAAGAACCTATGGGACACCATCACGTGTACCAATATATGTATTATAGGGATCCCCGAATGAGAAGGAAGAAAGAATATTTAAAGAAGTATGGCTGAAAACTTTCCAAATTTAACAAAAGATATGAATATACACATCCAAGATGCTCAAGGAACTCAAATAGACCCACACCACAACATATTATAATCAAACTGGTGAATGCTTTAGATAAAAAGAGAATTCTGAGAGCCGCAAGAGAGAGGCAATGTGTCACATACAAGGGAGCCTCAATAAGACTGTGCTGATTCTCAACTGGATGATATAGTTAAAGTGCTGAAAGCAAAAAAAATTGCCAACTGAGAATTCTGTATCTGGCAAAACTACCTTTCAAAAATGAAGGAGGGATTAAGACATTCCCAGAAAAACAAAAGCAGGATATTCATCACCACTAGGCTGGTCCTACAAGAAATGCTAAAGGGACATCTGTAGGTTGAAAGGAAAAGAATAGACAATTGACTGAAGCCATGTGAAGAAATAAAGATCTCTGATAAAGATAATGACTTGGGTAAATATAAATACCAGTACTGTTGCATTTTTCATTTGTAAATCTACTTTTTACTTCTTACAGGATATAAAAGGCAAATGCATAAAATGTAATAATAAATCAATGGTTTTGGACTCATAATATTTAAATATGTCATTTTAAAAAATAAGAATATATGAAGTGGGGGATGGGGGTATAAGAACATAATTTATGTATGTTATTGAAGTTAAGTTGGTATCGAATAAAAAGTGATTGTTATAGATTTTGAATGTTAAATTTTAGCCCCAAGGTAACCACAAAGAAAATATCAGTAAATATACAAACTCATAGAGACACAAGGTAGAGTGCAGGTTACCAGGGTTGGGGAGCAGAGCAATGGGAAGTTAATGCAAAATGAATGTAGGGTTTCTGTTTGGGGTGAAGGGAAAGTGATAGATGGTGGGCATGGTACTGCAATGTGAATGTGGTTCATTCTACTGAACAGTATGCTGAGAGGGGTTGGGATAGGAAAATTTATGTTGCATATATGTTTCCACAACTTTTTAAAAAAGAAAAATTACAGAGAAAATGACAATTAAATGTTTTATGTAATCCTGGATGGGATCTAAGAATGGAGGAGAAAAGACTCCAAAAGACATTATTGGGATATAAGAAAAAATTGGAATATAGACTAAGAGAATTATATCAATATTAACTTTCTTGAACTTGGTAATTGTCCTTAAGGTGATTACCTAAGTGAATAACCTTGCTCTTGGGAAATGTACATGGAAGTATTATTTGTTTAAGGATTATGATGTGTGCAACCTGCTCTCAAATGTTGAAAGAAAGAAAGGAAGGAAGGAAGGAAGGAGGGAGGGAGGGAGGGAGGGAAGGAAGGAAGGAAGGAAGAAAATGGATTGGTAGATGGATCAATAGAATTATTCAGCAAAGGTGGCAAGTGTTAAAATTGGTGGATCTGCATATCTGGGAGTGGGAGTGGGGATATGTTGGAGTTCTCTGTATAGGGTTTGTATTATTTTTGCAACTGTCCTGTAAGTTTGAAATTATTTCAAAATAAAATTTTAAATAAAAAAAAAAAAAGAAAGAGGGTTGATGGTCTAGCATAAGAGTATATGTGTATACACACACACACACTATTGGCTTGGCTGAGACCATTTAACAATAGAACAATCTTGCTAAAATTAAACATTTGGGCTATGGGTCAGTAACAATATTTAAAATCTAATTCTGGGCAGACAACACAATTAAGGCAGTAAATGTGTTTGTGGTACCAGTTCTGATGGATTCATTTGCTATTATAAAACGATTAGTAAATTAGTGGTTTCTAAACCTGGCTACACAGAATTGCTTAGGGAGCATCACAAGACAATGGATTCCAGGCTCTATCCCCAGCAATTCTAATTCAGGCAGTCAGGTGGGGCTTTGGAACTCATAGTTAAAAAAGCTCTCCTAGTGACTCCAGTCAGCAGCCAGGTCTGGGAACCTCTGCTGCAGAATCTTCAAATAGTTATTAAAGGCAGAGTCACTAGGAAGCTAAAGCAGTTCAGTTTCCAGGGCCTCTCATTGGCACAGGTCCTTTCCAAAGCCCTGTACCTAATTTTGTATTCCTTTTTATCAAAGGAGGATTCCCAAAATTGTAAAGGATTCAGTCCCCACAAAATCTAGACCTACTCCTGGTCATACCTATACCATGGGTCAGCAAACTACTGCCCACAGAGCAGATCTGCCTTCTGCCTGTTTTTGTATAGCTGGGGAGCCAAGAATGGCTTTTATATTTTAAAATGGCTGAAAATTCAAAAGAATTAATAATATGTCATGACGCGTGAAAATTACTTGAAATTCAAATTTCAGTGCACATAAATGTACATTGGTTCACAATCATACTCATTTGTTTATTGCCTATGGCTGCTTTCATGTTACAATGGTAGAATTATATAGTTGCAACAGCGATTTGATGACCTGCAAAGCTTAAAATATTTACTATCTGGCCCTTTACAGAAAAAGTTTGCCAACCTCTGACCTATACCAACAAATGATGACATCACAGATAGAACAGAAAACCGATTTGAAAGGCTTGCTTTATTTAACGTGAAAAGCATTGTAGGAGAGTGGTTTCATATAGACAACTTATAAACACTCACAATTGTAAATGTGAGAGATTTATTTTATGAAAATCTACAAATGATTAAATTGAGATGTGAATACCAAAGACTTTATAGAACCATAGCATCTTATTCAAGATCCTTTAGATCAAAGTTATGCTCCATGTAGAGTTAGAAGCAATGATTGATGAGACAGAGGGCTTGTGGGATGATTTCAGGATAAGATTCAGGATAATCATCTTGTGGGATGATTCAGTAAGAACCTTCCTAGGGAGATAATACAGGAAAAATCTTGGAGCCTAGTTGCAAAAGATCTATACAATTAGATTAACCATTAACATAGTATGTGCTTTGGGTTATGAAAAAGGTGCAGTAAAATATTGCTAAAGATAGACTTCAAAGTTTAGCTCTCAAGGTTGGTTAGTAAACCAGTTAACACAACACTATAAACAAATCTGGAACATTTGAACAATAATGATAGAGTGTATTGGGCCAGAACTGTGACAGAGCATTGGATTCTGTTGGCAAGGCAGATTAAAAGTATTGATTTACCTGTCCCTCTCCATAGAATTATGACAAAAATGTATGATTCTGAAGGTCTGGGGCCTCAGAGAGGCAGCAGAGGAGGGCTGTCTATCCAGGGACAGCCAGAAGAGCACCTGAGAATGTGAAAGCTGACAGGTCAGGTTCAGTAGTTAAGCAGACTCTTCCCAATCAGGCAAATGGTAAGTGGAAAGTTAGAACAAAAGACAAATTGTTCAGGACCATAAGCTAGTGAATATGTTATTAGGTTGGGAGACCAATTGTATTAGTCAGCCAAAGGGGTGCTGATACAAAATACCAGAAATCTGTTGGCTTTTATAAAGGGTATTTATTTGGGGTAGAAGCTTACAGTTACCAGGTCATAAAGCATAAATTACTTCCCTCACCAAAGTCTGTTGCCACATGTTGGAGCAAGATGGCTGCCAAAGTTCAGCCTTCCTCTTCCTCTTAAGGCTCCATGGTCAGGCTCTCTAGGCTTTGTCTCTCTCCCCGGGGCTTCTGCCGTGTCTAAGAGCTGTCTCTATTCCTCTGTGTTCTTCTGTGTGTTCACTTCCTGGGCCCCAGCTCAAAATCCAGCATCAGAACTCCAACTCTGTCCTTTGCCACGCCTTTTATCTGTGAGTCCCCGCCCACCAATGGGCGGGGACTCAATGCCCTACTAACGTGGCCCAATCAAAGCCCTAATCATAATTTAATCATGCCCAGAGGAACAGACCAGTTTACAAACATAATCTAATATCTATTTTTGGAATTCATAAATAATGCCAAACCGCTTCACCAATGATAAAAACATAAGATTTTTTATTAGTTAACTTTGCAGAACTCATGATGGGATTGCACAAAAGAGAAAAGGAGCTCTTTCTTAACTGACTCAGGAGCCCAGTACTTTGAACATAGGAAGTCTGTGACTCCAGCTTCTGATGGAATTCTGGCTGTTTGAAGACATTTTGTTCTGTGCCTTTTGGAGGGAGCAGAGTCTCCTGGATTCAAAGACCACCTGGGAATAATCCTAACTGTAGTCCAACTTTTCCATTTTCATAATAAGAGAAGGGACTTGAGTGCTGGAAATAAGAGAACTGTTGAGACCATTTGAAGGAGACCAGGCAGACATAGCAAAAGAAGAATAAAACCAACATCTTTGGAGTACCTACTATGTACTAGGCCTTTTGGATGTATTAGTTACTTTATTAGTCTCCACAACCTCTCAGAATAGCTATTTTATTTATTTTTTAAAGATATTTAGATTACATAAATGTTACACACAAAATATAGGGATTCCCATAGGCCCCACTCCCCACACCTCCCACAGCCTCCCATATAAACAACATCCTTCATTAGTATGACATATTCATTGCAATTGGTAAATGCATCCTGGGGTATTGCTACTGAGCATGGACCATAGTTCACATTGTAGTCTACACTCTCTCCTACACTATTCTGCAAGTTATGGAAAGATATATAATGGCCTATATCTGTCATTGCAATGTCATTCAGGACAATTCCCAGGTTCTGAAAAAGTCCCTGTATTACACCTTTTTTCCTCTCCCTGACTTCAGTACCTCCATGGCCACTATCTCCACAATAAGTCTATGGTAGTATACCAGTAAGTCCACTCTAGTCCATAGTTCATTCCCCAATCCTGAGGATTCTAGGATGGTAATGTCCACCCCACCTCTAATTGAGAGGGGCCTTCGATCCCATACAGCTGATGGATGGGACTCTCTTGCTTCATTTATAGGCTCTCTTGTTTCCTTGTGTGGTGGTTGTCCATCCTCACCTCCTTGTTAGTTGTCCTGGGTGAGTCCAATGAACTGGAGAGTAGGTGCTGCAACTCTACTGAGGCTCAGGGCCCATCTGGCACATGGACAGCCCAAAGATTCTAGTCTCTTAGACATATACCTATCAACTCCAGCACCAAGTATAGGTTCAAATAGAAGGGACAGATGAGCCATATGTAGAGAAGCCATAACTGAGTCCAACTCTGTCACTCTTAGGAGCACAAACTCCAAAGTAGGGCCCACTGGCAAGGCACCAAACTCCGGAGATATCTGCCCTGATCATAGGACCTGAGTGTCTCCAGAGCCCTCAGGAGTCCCACTATTTGGGGTAGTATTCACTTTGGCAGACTATGAGATCCTGCTGTGACATGCATAAGCATTACCTCTCTGATGAACTCCCAACTCATTTTGAAGTCTCTTAGCCATATAAACTCATTTGTCTTTACCTTTTTCCCCTTTTATTTGAGGTCTTTTTCCAGTTGCATCACTAGTTGGTGCCTGGTAGTAATCCCTTGGTGCCAGAGAGGCTCATCCCCGGGAGTTATGTCCTACACTGGGAGAAGGTAATGCCTTTATATGCTGAATTTGGCTTAGAGAGGCCACATTTGAGCAACAAGGAGGCTCTCAGGAGGCAACTCTTAGGCACCTCACAACACTAGGTTAAGTTTCAATTTCAAGAGCAAAGGCTCACAAGCATAGTTGTCAATATCAAGGGCCCATTAATGGACCATCCTTCTTCGCCAGTCATTGCCCCTGCACTTGGGGGACTGTTGCTACTCCATTAGCAAACATGGCAGAGCCCTCCAGGATGGGAATTCAGTATTCTCTCAGTTATTGTGTGAATCTCCACCCACTGTGACAATGTCCTGTGAATATTTGAACACATTTATATACCTTATATGTATGCCCAGGTGACCTTCCTCTCATGTATTCCCCATCACTGACACCCCACACCAATGATCCTCCCCTGCCCCAGTTGTAACCCTTCTGTGATCTAAAACGTCTTGAAAAATGAAGCCAATAAAATAGCCAAATACAATTTATAGGAAAATGAAATAATAATGATAGGTTTAAATATAAGAAATAAATTAGATAAAAATTTTTAAAAAATAAAAATAAAATTTAAAAATTGGAATATTAAAAAATAATGAAAAATATTAAAATTTTTTGACATTTTGCCTTTCATCACTGTAATATCTGTTGTCCTGTTTGTATGGTGACATTTTCTTCCATTTATTCCCCAGTGTCTCAAATAGCTATTCTTGATTCCATTTAACAATGAGGAAGCAGACTCAGAGCGGGTAAGTTTCACCCAGTAACTGGAGTTGAAATGTGAACGCAAGGTCCTCCGTACTCCTTTCAGTTCACCATCCTGCTCCAGGCAAGCTCTCCAAACGGAGAGAGCAGCAAGCAAAAAAGCCTGGCATGGGAAAGAACATGTTTTCCCACTTTCAAGGATCACCAAGGCATTTCTTCTTAATAGGAGTTATAAAAATAAAACTAATGCTTTCATTAATTAATGCTGTTGCCATGGTAGAAGGTCATATTACCCATCGCAGTCCCTCTAAACAAATTAAAATAAGTGTCAATATCTGAATCTAGGAAATGTCCTATATTAGATCCCTTTGACAGTTTATGCAATTAAAACCCCACAATTGGCTGTAAAAATCGTCTCATATGCTGAGGCAAAGCTTTGCAGACTACAGGTTACCCCAGACAAGCAAGCAGGCTTCCTGGTCCCCTGTTCCACCTGTGACTAGATTTTTCCCCCCCTTTCACCACACTCCAATTAGAAATGAGATTGTAATTGTAAGTCTTCGTTCCCCAGGGGGTTTCTTTACACAGGCCATTAGAGTAATGAGTCACATGGTCTCCCCTTAGGTGATGGTCAGTGGTAAAAACACATTCAGTAGATCATAGAAGAATTATTACAAGCACCTTTAAAAATCGGTTCAAGGACATGTGCTCCCATTTAGAAGTCCCCTGATACATTATTTGATCAATATGTAAATATTTCTATTCCTCCAAAACTGGGTCCTCAAATTTGTCAGAGCTTAAAGTATTTACATTTTTTTCTAACCACAAACCACTCAGAAAAGACTCTAGGGAGAAACTCTGATCAAGTAATCCTGTCTTAAAGAATTCTGTCCACTCTAAATTTAGTAGATTTCTTTTATAAACCTAGGCCTAATCTCAGTTTAGACAAAACAAATGGTAGCTAAATAGACAGCTTCTTCAAATCTGGTTGCTTTACCACAGACGACAAAGGCAAGAAGTTCTTAATTTGCAGCTCAGAAAGGTCTCTTCCCAATTTAGTAGTGAGGGAAAAGGAAGACCAAGCACCAACCAAAACAGACATTCTGTAATTATAGGATTTTAGGTTTGGAGTCACTTCACGTAATCTTTGCATGACCCAGAATTCAACCCAGAAGATTAAAAGAACAGCATTTTCTATTTTATTCACGAAAATTAAGGATGTGGCTTGTTAATAAAACTGAGGGAAACATAATCCTTAATCCAATGCAAAATGAAAAAAAAAAATTAGCTGTACATTATTTCCATTGTAATATGTAAAACTTTTGCTTATAGATTTGTAAAACAAGATATAATGCCCTGAAGGCAAATTGCTTGATGGAGAAAAACCATATTAGGATTCTACTGTTGGAGGAACCCCAGAAGCTTATCAGATCTCAATAAAAGATTGATAGTGATTCTGAGTTTAAAATTTAATATCCAGGCTAGCTACTAAATTTTACATTACAAAAATGGTGACTGTACTGTAAATCAATGAAGTCAATTATTCTCTCTTATGGGATGGATTTTATAGATAAAAATTACTTATAAACTATCATGCTATTTCAGAGGGTATTGTTTACCTCTTTCACTCACTGTCATTTGTCAACATTTTCATTTTGAAGAATTTACTAAATAATATTTACTACATGGTAAATTAAAAATCGTATTCTGTTAAAATGCCTTTTTTTCTTTGAATTGCTGATAAACGTAATAATCATTTCTACCTGTAACAGGGTACACTGGATTTGCAGAAGCAAAACAAGCTAATAATCTCATATACTCAAACTCAAAGAAGCATTTCCCAACTTTTAGTTATGTTGAAACTGATCCTCATCCTGGACAAAGGAGCTTCCAGGCAGCTACAAGATGCTATGAAGAAACAATCAATGTACTAGTCATAGTTATGAGGCCTCTTTGTAAATAAATGGTAAGTGTCTGTTTATCCAACACCTTAGTTACTGTGTAAATCTTTTCCCAAAGCCAGGCTACCAATTCACAGGAGCCTTATCTTTGGCTAAACCTGGCTCTCAAGTGAGTTAACGGCTTGTTCAAGGAGGTAAATGACCTTTTATGGGTTTAAAATAGGCTGTGAGATTAAGACCTGTGAAATGCCATCTCAAAGGCAAGAGCTGGCAGTGTTTGCTCTCCCATGCTTGTGCCATTAATGTTCCCACTGATCTCCTCATCACCCAACCTCCAGGAGGGAAAAAAAGTGGTCTTAATAGTGCAATGGTAAATACTGCATGTGTTTATCTTTGAATTGTGTTTTCATAAAATTGTGAGATCAAGATTTTTGGTCATTTAGGCTGTTCAGATATGTGGTTACATTTATAATCAAGAAATTTTAAAAAATGCCAGTGTGGAAAAAAAAGACTCAAACATTGTCATAAGTAATCATTTTAAACATATTTCAAAACAAATGATGATGAATTTATCATTAGTCTATTAACTCAGAATTGGAATTTGAAAAAGATATATTTTCAGATCTATAATGAAATAATTTAATACTTTGTTTTCTTAAAATATTGGAGAAGAGTGTATTTTAATCATTAAGGAGAAATCTTGTTTCCTATCCCTATATATGTTGGCTTAATGTCACATGTACATTAGGTTAGCCAGAAAGGCGGCCATTTGAAAGAGCATGAATAAGTTATATTCAATTTCTGAAATCAATAATTTACTCAGAAATGCCTTTCTTGTTCTTCATCAGCTAATATGATTATTTTGTTTAAAATGTTTTCTGGTTTCAAATTTAAATTCTTTTTCTTTTCCCAGGTCTCGTGTAGCATCCCTCCCTTTGTAAAGTCCCATATTTGGAAAAACACAAAACAAATATGACACCCATTTTTAAATTTGTATAGGATTTTAAAAATTATAAAAGCCACAAATACCCATATGCAAGTCAAATATTATAGAGGGGTATAAAGAAAAATTATTAATCTATTCACCCCCTCCAATTCCATCCCCCTGAGAAACCCAATGTTAGCATATTAGTGTGTCTCCTCCATACCAAATATATATATACATATGCATTTATCCAAACACAAGTATGATTTTAGAGGTTCTGCTTTATAAAGTCAGACTTAAATTATCCACATTATCTATTAATCAGGACACCTTTGGTTGCAAGTAAGAGAAATAGAACATAGTTTAAGTCAAAAGGGGGGTTTATTGGTCATGTGACTGGGGAGGCTTCAAGCATAGCTGGACCTAGGGGCTTAATTGGTTTTGCTTGGTCTTATCCCTGTTTTTCACTATATTGGCCCATTCTTGGACAAGGCTCCCTGTGTGCTGGCAAGATGGCTGATGCAGCTCCAGGCTTACATCTTCACAGTTCCAAGACTCATGGAAAAAAGAGTATCCCTCTTTCAACAGTATCAACAAAAGCTCTGAGATTTTGCACTGGCTCTGATAGGATCAAATGCCTATCTCTGAACCAGTTCCTGTGGCCAGAGGAACGCTCTGAGTGTGATTATCCAGGCCTGCTTCATGAGCACAGTTGGTTCGAGAACATGCTCTCCAGAGGAAAACCAAGGTTGTTTGATCAAAAAGGCTGATGAATCCTGGGCCAGCCCAATCAGCACATTTTGTAATGGAAAGTTAAGAATTAACAAATGATTATGATTACCGAATCATTAGATAGAGATGCCTTTTTACCTTCTAATATATTGTAGAATAGCCAAAAGTAAATACTTGAAATTCCTGAAACTCACAGAACTAGAATTCAGATGCCTTGATCTTTGATAATGATTGTAAAACTATACAACCTTTATCCTGTGACTGTAAGAACCTCGTGACTGGCCCTGCTCATACCCCCTCGGCACTTTAAAGTTTCAAAGGGAGAAACAGCTTCCAGTTCCAGTTCCAGACATCTGACCAGGTAAGTGGGTCACCAGGGTAAAAGTGGATTGGGAAGTCAGTATGGGAGGCCCTTGGGACCTGGGTTTTGAGACCCTGGGCCCCTCTTCCAGAATGATCTCCCTTGCTCTGACCTCTACACCTTTCTATTTTCTGAGTATCATTCTGCACGGCGTTCAAGGCCCTGACCTGAGGTTGTCTGTGGAGTATACTCTTTAAATATATGTAATCCAACAATTAGTTGGTATTTAATGAAATTATGGTAAATATTAAGTGTTTAATGTCTGTTTAATTGTTAATTGGTATGTTACTTAGACATAGGGCTAAGTGTCTGTTTAAATTGTTAATTGATGAGTTACTGCATTTGTATTGTTCATCTGTTCCTAAATAGTTGCTAATTACTAAAACTCTTTAAAATGGGACATTCTAATTCTAATACCATACCTGAATATAGCCCTTTGGGCAGTATTTTGAAAAAATTGGAAAGATTTTAGTTATGAGCCAATGAAAAAACAAAAAATATATATATTATTTATTTCTGTAATATGTTCTGGCCCCAATATGATTTAGAATCAGGAAAGAAATGGCCTAAAAATGGTTCTGTAGAAAAGAACACTGTATTACAATTAAATTTGTTCTGCTGAAGAAAGCAGAAATGGCATGAGATGTTGTATATTCAAGCCTTTATTTGTCTCTCTCAAAAGTCAATTTTAATGAGAAGATATAAAATTTTACCTGTAAAGACTAGCGGAGAAAAGGAAAATGCCCTCCCTGATTCAAGTCCGGAGAACCAATAGAGCCTTTATTAGCTGCTGCTTGTATTCCCCTTTACAGGAGGTTAAAGAGCCTGAGATAGAAATAATCTTCCCCTCCCATACCCATCAGGGAACTCAATTCGACTAAAGTTGCTCTCTTAAACCAGCAGCTAAGCCACTGGCAAAATTTCTATCCCTCCAGCAAGTGCCTACAGGAATAGATGAAAAGGGAAGCCCAAGAGAATTTGTGCTTGTGCATACCCCGTTCTCCACATCAGCTCTACACAACTGGGAAAATAATACCCCACTCTATAGAGAAGACCCCCCAAAAAACAGAAAGCTTAATTGCTTCAATATTAGCAACCTATAGCCCATATTGGGCTAATATACAAGCCTTGTTAAATACATTAATAACAGGAGAAGCACAGAGAATAGTAATAGAAGAAGCAGAACAGGAAGCAGATAAGAAACAAAGAGAAAATCCTGGCAACCCAGTGTGTACTGGAGCAAATTTAGCAGGACTAGTTATGTATCCTGAATGAAATCCAATTAATACTGCTGACTGGGTTAAATTAGAGCATTATAAAAAGTGTATTATTGTGGGTCTGCAAAAATGCATTCCTAAAACTATAAACTTAAAAAGGTAAGTAATACGAGAACCAAAGGAAAATCCCTAGCTTTCCTTGAAAGAATTTAAACACTGCCTACTGGCCATATAACTAATATAGATCCCAAAAGTCCACAGAATGCCAAAAATTTGAATATGACCTTTATTAGCTCAGAGTTTTCCTCGTATAAGAAAGTTACAAAAAAATGATAGAGGACTAGGATCACCTGTCTCTAGGTTGGATATTGCCTTTAAATTTTATAACAATAGGGACCAAGTTAAAGAAGCCCAGTACCTCAAAAGATAAACAGCACTTCGTGAGGCTCTAATGAAGCAGGACAAAATTACCACAGGAAGGTAAGACTCCTGGGCACCCCTCAAGGGATGGGAGAAGTTCTTAAGAAATTAGGAATCAACCAATGTGCAAACTGTGTTTTAGTTTGCTAAAAGCTGCCAAAAGCAATAGACCAGAAATGGGTTGGCTTTTGCAATAGGGATTTATCAATTTATAAGCTTACCGCTTCATCAGGCGATGCTTTTCTTCCCAAAGACTGGCTGCAGGCGATCCTGGACTCCTATCACATGGGAAGACACATGGCTCCATCTGCCAGTCTCTGCCTTCTTCTCCCGGCTCTATTGGTTTCAGCTTCTGGCTGCTCCATTTGTGACTTTCTTTCTCAGCTTCTGTGGGTTCCTTTCTGAGCTCCTATGTCTTTTCTCTCTGTCTGTCTCTCCATATTCATCCCATTTATAAAGGACTCCAGTAAGATAATTAAAACTCATCCTGGGTCACGCCCTACTGAAATAATCTAATCGAAAGGTCCCACCTACAATAGGTTTACACTTACAGGAATGGATTAGCTCTAAGGACACAATCTTTTCTGGAGTCCACAAAAGCTGCAGACTACCACATACTGCCATGAAGAAGGAAATTGGAAAAAGGATTGCCCTAGCTGCCCCCTGGGGAAAAACTTCAAGGAAGGTTGGACAACAGCTGAAAGGGACCTGGTGTGTGAGTTTGCTAAAAGCTGCAGAGAGCAATATTCCAGAAATCGGTGGGCTTAGGTTAAAAGCTTACAGTTCCGAGGCTGTGAAAATGTCCAGATCAAGGCATCATCAGAGATACTGGTTCACCGAAGCTCAGCTGTTGGAGATCCTGGACTCCTGCCACATGGCAAGACACACTGGCAGAATCTGCCTTCTCCTCCAGGCCCACTTTCTCCCTGAGCTCAGCTGTGGGTGATCAAGCACATGGCAAGGCACAATGCCAGTCCATTTGTCTCTCCCCTCTCCTCCAGGCCTCATTGCTAGTTCTGCTTCAGGCTGCTCCATCTGTGGCTTTTCTCTTTCCTGTGTTCCTTTCTGAGCTCCTGGATTCCTTCTCTCTGCTTTAGCAGTTTTTTCCTTTGTCTGTCTCTGCTTTCAATCCTCCATTTATAAAGGACTCCAGCAAGAGGACCAAGACCCACCCTGGGGGACACCTCACTGAAATAATCCACTCAAAGGCCCCCAACTGAATTCAATTCAATTCAAGGGTCCTACACCCATAGGAATAGATCAACTTCAAGAACATGATCTTTTCTGGGATCCACACCTGGAATTTAATCTTCAAAGAAACCATATCTTATGGGTTAAAGCTGGAGAGTTCAAGATAATTTCTTACCTTGTGTGGAGGCATTCCTCATAGCCTTCATGTCTTTATGGTCCTATCAATTTACTAAACCCGTTACTTTGGCACAGAGGTTGGGATTACCTTGATTGTCTTAGATCAGTTAGGATTCATCCTTAGAGCTGGGGGTTGAGGCAATCCCACATTAATAATATAATTTTTTCCAAAGGGGTTGGGGTTTAATGGCCTTTGGGGAGAAAATACTGCCCCTCCACCACTACCCTTACTGATCTTTCAGCTCTTATATTGTAATGCCTTCTTGTTACATTCATACACACACAAACACATACACTGTTACCTCCTGGAATAGACTATAAGCTCCATGAGAACAAGGACTGGGCTTACAGTTCTTAGAATTCCCTCATTGCTTAGCACCTGATAGGCATGCAGTAAAAAGAAATTAAAGTTTGGGTCTGCATTGTTCTATTGTTGGTCATCAATTGAGCAACACTATTAAAGTTAAAGTAAGTCAAATAAGTAAATGACAGGATTTTTCACCACTTATTTTAGTTTTTTTCCCAGATAAATCATAATCCCTTAGTAGCTGCAGTAGATTGAGTTTATGTACCCTAGAAAAAAACATGTTCTTAATCTTAATATATTCCTGTGGGTGTGAGCCCATCATAAATAGGATCTTTTGAAGGTGTGGACAACTGAATCAGGATGGGTCTTCTCCTATTACTTGCAGCCTTATAGAGAAGACCATAAAGAGAAAGCCATAGGAGAAGCAAGAAGTTGGAAGTCACCGGAACCCAGAAGAGAAAAAACAGGCTATCGCCGTGTGATGGAAAAGCCAATGAGCCCAAGGATCACTGGCAGCCAACACCAGAACACCACAGTCTTTGAGGACAAAGCATTACTTTGCTGACACCACAGTTTTGGACTTCTCCTAGCCTCAAAACCATGAGCCAATAAATTTCCACTCTAAGTTAACCCATTGTCTAGTATTTGTTTTAGAAGCTGGGAAGCTATGACAGTGGGCCATTAAAATATACACAAAATGAGAATAAAATATTTATCTTTCACATAACAGGGACTTCAGGGATTCCTTTGAAGAGTTGAGTTACTTAGGAAAAAAAGCCTCATCTAAATATAAGCATTGTTCTTATTTCTCCTAAAGAGCCCAAATTGTCAAGTAGAGTCTTGTTTATGAGATGGATATTTAATGTTTTAAATTAATTTTTAATTTTTTGTTTTTATTAATTTTATTATTTAAATTCATTTCTTTTTCCATTTCTTTCTCTCTACCCCACTCTACAGTACACTTAATAAAACTTGTTCTTGGAGGAGATATATATTTTTTCCAAAGTTTAGTGCCCAAACTAGTCCCTGTGGTTTAACTGATATAACAATATACATAATAATTACTATTCTTACTCTATTAATTGTTCAAGAACTCTAACAGCAAGAAGGCCCTTGAGAGATAAACCTTTTCTAACTCCCCTATCATTTGTAGATAAACAGTATGAAGTAATATTCACTATGAAGAAAATATTCAAGAAAGAACAGCAGTAATGGCATGCCATGAACTTAGGTATGTGATTCACTCCATTCTTTTCACCTGAAGCATAAGAAAACAAAGAGAGGAAGGAAGGGAAAGAGAGAGAGGGTTATCTCTTAGATCAGGGGTTCTTAACCAGGGGTCTGTGAGCTTGAATTTAAATTCAAAAAAACATTCTTGTGGGGACATGTTGGTGCAGGTGTGATACATTTATTAAATAACACACAGTATAGTGTGGACTTAGTAAGGGGTCTGTGGCTGTCACCTGACTGGCAAAGGGGTCCATGGCACACAAAAGGTTAACAACCCTGTCTTAAATAGCATTGGGCTGCAGGTGGGGGTGATCCACAGTAAATAGGGTGCTCAGGGAAGGCCTCTCTGAAGAGGTCGTGTTTAATCTGGAGCCTGAACATGCGCAGCCACCATGTGACCATCTGGGGATGAGCATGACAAGCAGGGGAACAGCATGTGCTAGGACACAAACAGAAACACAGCATTTTTGAGGAACAGGAAAAATAAAAAAGAAATGTAGTTGGAGCACAGTGAGCAAATGAGAGATGAGTTTTAATTTTAAAAGATGGGCTGGTGAAGGTCTTTCCTCAACACACTATTTATATGTATATACATATAGTTTCAGGGAATTGGTGATTCCCAAGGAGAGAGACTTACGGCGAACTGGCTTGTGGCAGGGAGGTGAGGCATGTGCACCAGGCAACCAGACAGTGGCAGAATCCATCTGGGCTCCCGCAGGTGTAGAAGGACCCAATTTCCACCTCTGAGAAGGCAGACATTTTAGCTGGCCCTGGCCCCAGGGGCGTGTGAGACCAGGCCCTCCCCACTGGAGGGTGGATGGTCAGTGTGACGAGGCACGTGCCCACTGTGGCTGTCCACGGCCGGTGCCCTCGGCACTTCCCCGGCAGCAGCTGCTCCCTGAGGCCACTTTCCACACCTGGGTCTTCTGGACTTTGGAGGTGGGTCTCCTGCCCTCCTTCCATATCTTCCCAGACAACTGGCCATTTCTTGGTTTCCTTCAAAACTATCAAAAATGCAAACCTCAGAATGTGATTGCGTCCTGGGCTATGCTGGCCTCTCGTCAACCTGCTAAGTGCTGCGCTCCTCCTTCTGAATCAGAATGATCGGAAAAATCCTTGAGCACAGGGACCTAGTCTTTCTTGACCTCCACTCTCTCCACATGACTAGAAAAACGCCAGGCATGAGGTAGGTTCTTAAGAAAGTGGCCTGAATGAATTCACACACATGCGCTTACAATGCTGAAAGAGCATACCTTGTGTTCTAGGGCAAAAGGCCCAGCTGGAATTCATTTTTTCCAAGGTAACTAGCACAAATGTAGCTCTGTTCAGTACCAATTTCTGCTCACAAAGTACTGGTTTTCCACACTGGAACTATCATGAGTGATAATAATAATGTTTATTGAGCATATGTGCCAGGTGCTGTGCTAATAAGCATCTTACCTGAATCATCTCACTTAAAACCCACAATAACCCTCTGACTTTAGGTATTGTCTTAGTTTGTCACAGGGCTGCCAATGCAAAGTACCAGAAATGAGTTGGCTATTATAATGGGAAATTTATTAGGGGTAAAATCTTACAGTTCCAAGGCTGTGAAATGTCAAAATCAAGGCATCAGCAGACATGCTTTCTTACCAAAGTGAGATCCTGGTGATCCTAGCGTCCTGCCACATGGTGATCAGGCAAGACTGGTAGGTCTGCTCCGCTCTCTCTCCTTTCTCCTTGAACTCAGCTGTGGAGGATCGGTCATCTCTCTCCTGGAACCTTTCAGGAGCAGATCTCAACTGTAGGCAAACCTGGAGTCCTTTATCTCACATGGCTGGATCAAATATGGCAACTTCTTTCCTTTCTCTCTCTCTCTCTCTATCTCTGTTTATGTCAGACCCCACAAGAGAGCGGAGACTCAACCCCAGTCATGCCTCACGGATGTAATCCAGTCAAAAGGATCTCACACACAGAAGAATGGATTAGTTCAAGAAAATAATCTTTTTCTTGGGAGTCACCAAATTCAAACTGTTATCCTTATCTAAAAGAAGAGAAAACTGAAGCTTAAAGAGGTTTAATAACCATCAAGTGATGGCTAAAGCTGGCTTTTTACCCCATGTCACCTAACACCAGAACTCTGGATGAACGTCTGAAATTCTGGCCAATTTTATGAAATAAAATGTTTTAAAGTTGTACCTAAAACAACTACTACTCTTCTGAATATTGCTTGTTCTCTTCTAGACTAATCATTGGCATTCATATATCTAAGCATATTTTTAAGGAATTCAAAGCTTTTCACACATATTATCATCATTTAAAATATAAAGTTTTTTGGACAGTTTGCAAGTGAGCAGTAGAGAAAGAATAGAGGGAGCCGAAGCCGCTGCGCCGCTGCCACTCTGGAGCCGCCGACCCCGCCCCTGCCCTAGCTGCGAGGTCAAACTTCCCGCAACCCGGCAACCTCCGCACCCGCCCCGCGGCCTCCTTGGGGGTCAGTCACTCTCACTTTGGCGTTCAGACGTCGAGATCCTGGCTGGGAGTTCTGTACCGGAAGGGATCGGAGGGAGGCAGGACGCCGCCTCGGCTTGTGTTAAGAGCTTTGGATTGGATATCTCTTTGAGATCAAAAGTCATCACTTAAGTGATTTTTTTTTTTTTTTTTTAATGAGGGGTGTCTACATGCAGTCTGGAAAAAGGGAAAAAGTATATCTTGTGGTTGCCAATGTGAATGTTGGACTGCTGGATATGTGGAGAAGACAAATTGCAGAGAGATAAATATTATCATCAGAATCTGAAGACTATAAAAATGTGCTTCATTGTCATGGAGAAAAGAATCTGTGAAATTATGTGAATATAAACCATTTTTCAAAACAATGGGGGAAAGAGCAAAAAGTCCAGATACTGATGAAGAAAAAAATTCAGACAAACAACACTATTATGAGCCACCTGATTTTAGAGAAAGAATAGAACTGAAATCTGTCACAAAGCTATTCTTTGCACTGAGTCCATGTTTGTTTTAATTCTCGTTTCCAGGTTTAAGTTTCCATTTTTTATCTATTTTTCTTTTTTCTTTTTCTTTGTACTAACAGTTTAATTGCTTTTTCTGATCATAAAACAGTATTTGAGTATTGTGAAAACATTATTGCAGTAAAATTCTTTTTCTGAGCCTGGTTCCTAGAAATCACAGCTTGGGCAAAATTTATATTCTAAAGCTTTGCTGGAAGGGTACAAACCCAAGGAAGCAAAAGCGAAGGGGGCCAGGACAATGAGTCAGGAAAGAGGGAAGCAAGTAGAAGGTGGTTTGTTACTGCATTGTCCTCCACTTACCAGAAAGCACAGCTGGCTGCTCAGTCATTCTGGAAGTTTCCAGAGAGGTCACACAGACATTTGGAAGAGTCCATCAGGGGTAGAGGAAGAGGAAGAATTTATCAATAGTTTACTCCTATCATCCATCTCAGTGGTCAAAGTTCACTTCATTATTATGATTAACCTCCCACACTTCTGGTGTTAACTGGCCCTTCTGGCCAGCTGTGGGGGAAGTAGCAGTGGCATCTGCATGGGAGCCTCAGCACATAGAGTGAGCCATGAGCAAGCATGTGCATGCAAAGGTCCTGTTGTGTCTTGTAACTCAGTGGTGACATGGAGGGTCTGGGGTGGGAGGGAAGAGGCCTACAGTGGGAGGCATGAAGTAGGGTGATTTTGAGCTGTGATCATGGGTGAGATGGGAGACCTCGAGCAGCTGTGCAATGGGCCGAATGGAATCAGCTTCTGCAGCAGTGATGCCCCATGGGTTCTCCACAACAAATACTAAAACTGCCTCTCTGTGGCCCAAGGAAGGTGTCTTTCTGGAACATCATTAATAGCACTGAGGAGCAAACCATGGCTGAAGACCAATACCTTGTTCTGTCAGTACACTGTTGTCCGTGTCCTCTTGTGCACATATAGGAGATTTTCTCCTGGGTGTATATTAAGAAGCGAATGGCTGGATCTTTAGGAACGCATGTCTTCAACCTTACCATGTATTGTCTAATTGCACTTCTAAATCATACCTTATAGGGGCTTATTGTTGATGTAGTCTGATTCTTTATCTTTCTTATATGGATGTCTAGAACTTATCTATTGATTCATAAAATCACCCTGGGAAAAAAGTCACTGACTGTCCCTACCACAATTTCTTTCTCATTAAACTGGTATTAGGCATCTTTTGGCAAACTCATAGAGAAATGTAAAGTATGAATTAAAAGCTTTTTGTGAGGTATTTTGAACTTCTTGAAGAGAGAGGCTATTTAAATGCACGTTAATTTTTTTTTAAATGAAAAGTTCCCATTGTTTCCAGGAGAGGGCACAAATTCATTTTGTGTTTTTTCTTAGTGACATTTATCACTCTCACTAACCTCATCCCATGAGCAACCCTAACTATAATTTTGCATTCATTTGACAGAAAAATAGCTTAAGCTATTACTTCAGAACCTACGAAAGGCAACTTTGGGCAGATTCCTTACCCGGCTGCAAGATCTGGTGTGTCCACTGATGCTTCATGAGGTTCTCACATAGGGCTTGTGTCCACAGGGGCTGGAATGGGGAAGAGAGAAGAAGGGTCATATGAATTAAATACATAGGGCTTTAAGTCACAGTTCCTATATGATTTTTCATTTCTCATGGCATACACGTACCAAGAATGGTGATAGGCACAACCCCAGGCAATAAGGGGGTGCGTGGTCTGTAGAAAAATTTTAAACAATAATAAAATAGACTTAAGGTTGGTCTGCTTTTTATTAATAGCCACACACTAGCATTTCTATACAATATCAGTGATAAAATATACTTCTCTGGAAAAAATAATCTTCCTTTGGTCTAAGTTCTAAACAATTGCTATAGTTATCATTCAATTTTATAATATATAAAATTAGTACATTTTATTGCTTATCCTTTAATAAACATTGCATTCTACATGAAATTTAATTTAGAGAATCCCTGCAATAAATAGGCTTATCTATACATGTTTGTTTGAGAGTACCTAATGGTTCAGAATTGTTAGAGCTTGCTTTGGGAGTATTTCATGTCTCCAGCTTCTGTGGAGCTAACTAGCTATGCATTTAAAATATAGATTTGAAATAAATATTGACAGTACAATGATTTTAACAGAATTTGAGTTACTTCAATTCCCCCTAATTCAATACAATTTTCTCATTCTAAGTGACCACTTGGGGTTTTTATTTGTGATTAGGATTGAAATTTAAAACAATGATCTCAACAGAAGATTGGGGCTGGCATAAGAAAGAATCAGTGAACTTGAAGATAAAATCATTGAAATTATTCAATCTGAAGTGCAGAAAGAGAAAAGAGTGAAGAAAAATAAACAGAGCCTGAGAAAACTGTGGGACCCCATCAAACATACTAATACACACATTATGGGAGCCCTGGAAGTAGAAGAAAGAAGGAAAGTGGTAGAAAGAATATACAAAGAAATAATGGTTGAAAACTTCCTAAAGGACACGAATATACATATCCAAGAAGTTCAACAAAGTCCAAATAGGATAAACCCAAAGATACCCACATTGAGACATATTATAATGAAACTATTGAATGCCATAGAGAATTCTGCAAGAGAAAAACAATGCATCATGTACAAGAGAGACTCAATAAAATTAAGTACGGATTTCTTATCAGAAACCACGGAGGCAAGAAAGCAGTTGGGTAACATATTTCAAGTGCTGAAAGAAAAGAAGTATGAATCAAGAAGTCAATATTCAGCAAGAGTCTTTCAAAAATGTGGGGAAGTAACGAGTCCGGGTCCGGCTCTGCAGTTGTCGCCGCCGCCGGGCGCCCCCGGACGCGGAGGTGGAGGAGGAGGCAGAGGGCCCCGCGGGCCTCACCGCTGCCCGCCGCCCCCTCCCCTCCACCTGAGCTGCTTCGGCAGCGCCTCATGCGATCGCCGCCAGGGCACAGATTTGATAATGGGCTGCATTAAAAGTAAAGAGAACAAAAGTCCATCCATTAAATATAGAACTGAAAACACTCCAGAGCCTGTCAGCACCAGTGTCAGCCATTATGGAGCAGAACATACTGCACTGGCACCTTCATCGTCAGCAAAGGGAACATCTGTTAATTTTAGCAATCTTTCCATAACACCGTTTGGAGGATCCTCAGGGGTGACACCTTTTGGAGGAGCATCTTCCTCATTCTCAGTGGTGCCAACTTCATATCCTACTGGTTTAACAGGTGGTGTTACTATATTTGTGGCCTTATATGATTATGAAGCCAGAACTACAGAAGACCTTTCATTTAAGAAGGGTGAAAGATTTCAAATAATTAACAATACGGAAGGAGACTGGTGGGAAGCAAGATCAATTGCTACAGGAAAGAATGGTTATATCCCTAGCAATTAAGTAGCGCCGGCAGATTCCATTCAGGCAGAAGAGTGGTATTTTGGCAAAATGGGGAGAAAAGATGCTGAAAGATTACTTCTGAATCCTGGGAATCAACGAGGTATTTTCTTGGTAAGAGAGAGTGAAACTACTAAAGGTGCTTATTCCCTCTCTATTCGTGATTGGGATGAGGTAAGAGGTGACAATGTGAAACACTACAAAATTAGGAAACTTGACAATGGTGGATACTATATCACAACTAGAGCACAATTTGAAACTTTGCAGAAATTGGTGAAACACTACACAGATCATGCTGATGGTTTATGCCATAAGTTAACAACTGTGTGTCCAACTGTGAAACCCCAGACTCAAGGTCTAGCAAAAGATGCTTGGGAAATCCCTCGAGAATCTTTGCGACTAGAGGTTAAACTAGGACAAGGATGTTTTGGTGAAGTGTGGATGGGAACCTGGAATGGAACCACAAAAGTAGCAATCAAAACACTAAAACCAGGTACAATGATGCCAGAAGCTTTTCTTCAAGAGGCACAGATCATGAAGAAATTAAGACATGATAAACTTGTTCCACTATATGCTGTTGTTTCTGAAGAGCCAATTTACATTGTCACTGAATTTATGTCAAAAGGGAGTTTACTAGATTTCCTTAAGGAAGGAGATGGGAAATATTTGAAGCTCCCACAACTGGTTGATATGGCTGCTCAGATTGCTGATGGCATGGCTTATATTGAAAGAATGAACTATATTCACCGAGACCTTTGGGCTGCTAATATTCTTGTAGGAGAAAATCTTGTGTGCAAAATAGCAGATTTTGGTTTAGCAAGGTTAATTGAAGACAATGAATATACAGCAAGACAAGGTGCAAAATTTCCTATCAAATGGACAGCTCCTGAGGCTGCACTATATGGTCGATTTACAATAAAGTCTGATGTATGGTCATTTGGAATTCTACAGACAGAACTGGTAACCAAGGGCAGAGTACCATATCCAGGTATGGTAAACCGCGAAGTGCTGGAGCAGGTGGAACGAGGATATAGGATGCCTTGCTCTCAAGGCTGTCCAGAATCCCTACATGAATTGATGAACCTTTGTTGGAAGAAGGATCCTGATGAACGGCCAACATTTGAATATATTCAGTCCTTCTTGGAAGACTATTTCACTGCTACAGAGCCACAGTACCAGCCAGGAGAAAATTTATAAGTCAAGTAGCCTATTTTATATGCACAAATCTGCCAAAATTTAAAGAACTTGTGTAGAGTTCCTCACTTATGTACAGGAATCAAAAGAAGAAAATCTTCACTCTGCATGTTTTTTTAAATGGTAAACTGGAATTCAGACATGGTTGCACAATACCACTTTTTCTAAGTGTTAAACTCTAAAGTACCGATGATGAATTTTCCAACTTATTTCAGGGTCCAAAGAAAGTATAGCTAAGATGTTGATGACAGTGTGAGTGATAGCAGGACAATGAAGAGCAACAAGGCTACTGCTTGTAAATCCTTGCCTTTATTTTTTTTCCCCAAACTCAAAATTATTTATCATTATAGACAAAGCTTGGGACATAAAAAGTGATACCATAGTAAAAGCTAAAATCAAGGAAGTTCATGGGACCAAATTATTCCATTCCAGTTTTTAAAAATTTCTTGCATTCATTACATTGAACAGTTAATATGCAATCTTAATATATGCCTCCTTTTGCATGGAAATGGGCCAGGTTTTTTAGAAGCAAAAAGGAATATAAGCAGCATCTAAAACTTGATTAAATGTTAAACCTCGGCAGTGGAATTTGAAAGTATAATGTACTGTGTTAATAATACTCATATTCACAGAACTGGAAAGTAGAATAAGAAAGTTTTCATTTTAATCATTTTCTGAATAGTTTAATTTAGAGTAATGAAGATAACTAGAAAGTGAGTTAATCTTTTATAAGGATGCATTGATTTAAAGAGAAGGAAATATATGGTTGATAATTGTATTGTCCAATCCAAGGGGAAATCTTTTAATCTTTATATACCATGAAAAATAAGACCCAGCATTTAAACAATGTTTTTTCCAAAAAATAGACTTGGTATTAAAGATGTTGCTAATATGGGTGAAGGGTGCCACAAATATAAAGTATCACTGGATCAGGGACTTGAATGCACTTTTGCTGTTAATGAATATAGATTGAGAGAGAAAAATGTATTTAAAAGAAATATGAGAAAAGAAAATGTGAAAGCTATATAGGTAGATGGATGGAATGTAATGTTTAATGTTCATGTCATGGAGTGACAAAATGGCTTTGCTGGCACTCAAAGCTCTTCACTTATCTATTTTCTGAGACTTTTTAAGAATTACAAGGTATGACTCTAATTTTTCCTTAGTAGATACACTACATGAGTGTTATATCCTCAAAATAGTTAAGGCTTCACACTTATTCCAGTGATAACAGCTGTTACTCAAAACAGTCTTAGAACTCCAGTTTTCAAATTCCTATTTTATCTTACATTCACTTTTTAAATATAATTAATAGTGACCATTTTTTTCTCTTTTAGAATATAATTGATTTGAGAAGGAAAACTTATTCAGAATAATAACAACAGTGTGAAAAGGAGGGTAGTTTTTGCCCACTTAAAATGCAGAAGTGAATCATAAAATACAGCTGGTTTTTATGACTAAGACAGAAAGAAATTTCACTATGAATTTGAATAGTAGCATTATTGGTTTAAGTGTCTAGCAAAGGAAAAACTGAACCTGATAACTGAAAATCTGGAATTTATGTTTTAAAATACTCTATTTTATAGTCACACTTTAAGTAAAGCAATAACATCAGGTCCCCATATTTTAATAATGTAATTTTTAACTACCATCACTTTCCTGATTTAATTATGAAATTAAAAATTCTGTGCCGTGGTGTCTGTTGAAATTTAAACCATTTTAAAATGTGATAAATGAACTTCATGCAAGTTGGCAACAGTTCTGGTACTAAAAATTGTGATTGTTTCTTATGTTTACGTAACCTGCTTAGTATTGAATCACTCTGCCAAGAGGGTCTTCCTAAGAAGAGTGCGTCATTATTTACCCTTAACATTTACAACCTGTGACATCAGATTTTTAAAGGGCTTTATGTGAACTATGATATTGTAGTTTTTCTAAGCATTTTAAAAAGGGTAACAAACTATATATGTACTAATGCTCTTAAGAAAAATAAGACAGGAAAAGTTGATGGTATTCATTAGGTTTTAAATGAATGGAGCAGTTCCTTGTAATAACAAGTGTATAGTAAGGAAATAAAACACTAACTTAATGTGTATTCAGTTTAAATGGTTATGTATTTTTAATTGCCAAGAAAAATAAACAACTTTGTACATTTGAAAAAAAAAAATGTGGGAAAAATTAAAACATTCCCAGATAAATGAAAGCTGAAGGATTTGTCACCACTAGATCAGCTCTATAAGAAAGGCTAAACAGAGTTATCCAGGTTGAAAGGAAAGAACGCTAGGCAGTAAATCAAAGCCATGTGGAAAAATAAATATCTCTGGTAAAGAGATCTACATGGATGAATATAAATGCAGGTATTATTGTATTTTAGGTTTGTAACTCCACTTTTTACTTCTTACATAATCTAAAATACAAATGTCATAAAAATAATAATCTATAGTTTTGGACACAATGTGTAACAATGTAATTTGTGACAAGAACAACATAATGGTGGCAGGATGGGGAGGGTACAGGAGTATAGTTTATGTATGCAAATAAATATATGGAAACCATATGTCTGATAAGGGTTTAGTATCCAGAATATATAAACAACTCCTACAACTCAGTAACAAAAAGGCAAAAGAACTCAATTAAAAAATGAGGGGGATGGATGTGGTTCAAGTGGTTGAGTGCTTGCCTCCCACATGGGAGGTCCCGAGTTCAGTTCCCAGTGCCTCCTGAAAAGACAAAAAAAAAAAAAAAAGACAAACAACAAGAAAAACAAATGAAAGAACCAACTCAGGGAAGCTGATGTGGCTCAGTGGTTGAGTACCGGCTTCCCACATACGAGATCCTAGGTTCATTCCCCAGCCCCCAGTACCTCAAAAAAAAAAAAAAATGACCAATAAGCACATGAAAAGTTGCCCTACATCATTAGCTGAACCACAGTGAGAATATACACAATGGAATATTATTTAGCCATAAAAAGGAATGAAGTTCTGATACATACTACAACATGGATGAACTTTGAAGGTATTGCATTGAATGAAACAAGCCAGACACAAAGGACAAATATTGTGTAATTTCAACTTATATGAAATAACTACAATGTGCAAATTCATAGAGACAGAAAGTAGATTATAGATTACTGGGGTGGGGGTTGGCAGAGGTGGCAGGTTGGGGAATGGGGAGTCAATGCTTAACAAATGCATTTTCTATTTGGGATGATGGACAAGTGTGGGTAATGGATGGTGGTCATAATAGCATGTAATGTAATTACATGCTACTAGATTGTATGGTTGGGAGTGGTCAAAATGCGAAATTTTATGTTGTGTATATGTTATCACAATCAAAATGTAAAACAATGAAAACAGCACAAACTACAAGGCATTTTGTGTTTGTTCAGTAAGTACAGGTTTTAGTTTATACATGAAATATTTTACCGAATTTGAGTAATATCTTTAAAAATTGAAGTTGATTCCTTTTTTATTGTTATTTTTCTTATTTAATTGTTATTTAATTACTATTGAACTGTAATGTTACTTTTTATTAATACGGCACACTGATATGTAGGTATATGAATATTGCTCATTCTTTTGAAAAAATTAATGTAATTTTTAAATATTAATTAATTAATTTTCCTTTAAGTAATTTATTGTATTATTTATTTATTATTTATTTATTTATTTTTTACCGGGAGGTACCAGGGATCGAACTTGGGTCCCTCCGTATGGAAGATGGACACCCAACCATTTGAGCCACATCTGTCCCCCTTACTCATTTATTTTTATTGACATGATTATATATATAAAGCTCAATAAATAAAACATTCACTGTTTCTTTTTCTGTCCATTATTATTATTAGTTTCTTCCATGATTTTTTATAGAAAATAATATTGTGTATAGAAAGAGATATTTAAAAACTGATCTGCTCCATATGGCAGATAGTCAAGGTGCACTACTGCTTCCCAGAGCTGTAAAACTACCTTGTGGAGCCACAGAGCTCAGGGCTGGAGAGCCACCATGCCTAAAGAGACTGGTCCCTGCCGTTCAGGTGTGAATTCACCCAGGAGGCTTGAAGAGGGCAGATTAACCCTCATTTTACTTTAACCTTATTCTTTTAATTGGAGATGTCTATTTTACTAAAGTGTGAACTCAACTCCATGAGAACAAGAACTTTGTCTCATGTATCACTGACCCCCAAGAACAGAGTGGGCAGTTAATAAAATTTTGTTGGATGAAAGAATGAATTTGGTGCTACTTTGCATATGTTACAGTATGCATATGTGAATATTTCTGAGTGTTTTGTGTGAGTATTCCCAGCACAAATGGTAGCCTTATCAAGAGCAGACATCATGTCATTTACTTTTATTGCACACACACACACACATACACACACCCCGTCATGCCACAAACTCAACAATTGCAGACTGTCTAACCAATTGACTTACAAGGTCAGGACACTATTCTGATAAAATCGATAAAGGCCAAAGAGTCTAAAATTCAATTTTAAAATGGCACTTTTTATTCTATTCTTACTATATCCATTTTTTGGTTTATCAGTTGGAGGGGGGTATACTACTCATTAGAAAGAAGAATATTTAACTTATTAAAAGATATTATAGGGGGGCAGATGTGGCTCAAATAGTTGGGTGTCTGTCTCCCATATGGAGGGACCTGGGTTTGATCCCTGGGACTTCCTGGTAAAATTAAAAAAAAAAAAAAAAAAAAAAAAAAAGATATTATAACAACTTATCTTTGTCTAATCTTAATCATTTCTTTTTCATTCACGTAACTGATGTTCAAGAATGCATCTGACTGTGTTTCAGAATGATCAAGGGCTACGTTCAGAGCAGGTAGGGAAGGAGGTAACTTTTAAAGGACCTGAGCAGCTCATCCAAGGTGATGTCTCAAAGATAAGTAATATAGAATGTTAGCATTAGAAAACCCTAAAGGTTACATAGTACAGCCTCCTCGGTTTTTAAATAAAGAAACCAAAGCCCAGGGAATGCACAGGGTGAGGGGTAGAGCCAGGTCTAGAAGCCCCCCAGTAAACCTGAGTGCTACCCGTGCATTCTCTTAAATGGCAGAGCTTCTGCAATATAAGAAAATGACTCTATACTTGTTTATTGTATCATATTGACTAAGGTATTTAAGATACTGGCCATTGACTAGACAATAAAAAAGAATGTTATATGGATATCATTACATTGGCAGACAATAATATACTGATTAATGAGGATTTGAAGATAACTTTAAGAACTACCTGTTTATTTAAGAGGGAGAGTTAATAAATATTTACTGAGCATCTACCATGTATGTTGCACATAGTTATTCCCTATAGAAACTCCAAAGATGAATAAATAATACTACACATGTAACACAGCATATACCTGTCTCTGTTCTAAGTACTTTACATTCATTTTTTAAACAATTTATTGAAGTATATCATTCATACATGAACATACATAAATTATAAGTGTGCAGTAAACATCGTGAACTTACAAAACAAACATGCATAACATCATGCAGGGCTCCCACACATCACCCCACCACAAACACCCTGCATAGTTGTGAAACATTGTTAACAAATCATGAAAGAGCATCGTCAAAGCATTACTACTAACTATAGTCCATATCTTCCTCCCCTATACATTTTTTAAAGGATTTATTTATTTATTTACTTTTATTCATTTTTACACACACCTCGCCCAACCCCCCGTTTTTGCTGTTTTTGTGTCCATTCGCTGGGCAACTCTGTGTCCGTTTCCTGCCCTCTCTTTTCATCCTTCTCCTCCTGTCTTCACTGGGATTCAATCCTTGGAATCTCACGTGGAAGAGAAGCGACCTACCACCTGCGCCACCTTAGTTCCTGGTTTTTCGGTGCATCTCATCTTGGCTCTCCCTTGTGTCACTTTCCTGTTACTTCATCATCTTGCTACGTGACTTGTGGGGCCTGGCGGCACACCCACTTGTGGGACCTGGCGGCTCACCCGCTCATGGGGCCTGGTGGTGCACCCGTGCACAAGGCCTGGCAGCTCACCCAGGGCTTGGCGACTCACCCGCGTGCAGGGCCTGGCAGCCCACGTGCATTCTATATTATTCTTTTTTTATTTTTACTGAGAGGTCCCAGGGATCGAACCCAGGTCCATCCATAAGGGAGACGGACGCCCAACTACCCGAGCCATATCTGTCCCCCTGCTATATCTCTTAAGGTCAACCAAAAATACCCAAAGTTACAGTCTTTTCCCATACAGGATGGTCACATAATAAATCAGCCTTAGTTTATCAACAGCATTCTAAAAACCAGACTTGGGAGAAAAACTAGGTCTGGGAACACATGCATGGTTTCTAATATAGCGAATGTTTAGCTTATCCTGATTATCACAAAATCAGGACAGTGAGAGTATTCGCATGCTTTACATTCATTAAGACATTTAATCTTCACAACAATCCAATGAACAGCTGATATTATCACCATCCTCATTTTATTGATGAGGAAATTGAGGCACAGAGAACTTCATCAATATTCTGCAGATAGTAAGTAGACCTCTACTAATCTGTTCATGTGGCTTGATGTGCTGTGTAAACTATGCTCTATTTTCCATCTTAAAGAATAAACCTTTGAAGAGGTGAATGACTTAACAGTTAATAAAGACTGTAATATCCACAAGGCAGCAGACCAGAGCTAAGTGAATGGTAAATCAGAGCTCTTTGGGTGCAAGTGACAGAAACTGAGTTTGAGCTCAGGGAATTGAAGGAAGAGTTATAGGAACCAGTCAGAACCAGAACAAGGACTAGAACCAGGGTCTCAACACATCCAGGGCTCTCTTTCTCTCTCTTCCCCTCCATCTGTGCTTGACTTCATTCTTTTATGCTTCAGATGGACTTTCTCTGTGTGGAGGGGAAACATGGCTTCCAACTCTGCTTTTGTCTCCCAGCTTCTGCATATAAAAATGCCAAGGATGGGCTCAACTGGTCAAATTTAGGTCACATGTTCAACCCTTGACCAATCAGTTAATTTTCTTCTTTCCGAAAGTTGCCTCCACCACACTTGGCTGGCCTGTGTCCCTGAGTCTGGAGCCTCTTTTGCTTCGGCTGAGTCGGGAGAGAGGTGGTCATTTGTGAGAGAATGGGGAAGCAATCTGAGGATCTGACTGCTCTTTCGAAAGACTTTTCATGAAACCTCCTGTTTGCAGGCCTGCCCTTCACCCTCCCTTTCAGAAGAATCTGGTGCCTCCAGTGGCAGGGACTTTGTGGTTGCTGTGAGGTTCACTGGCTTCCATCTGCATACACCTGGATTTCACCTTTTTCTGATCTAGCCACTATCCATGCTCCAAAAATGAGTTCACGGTGACTCTTCACCCATCCCCTTTGTCCTTCTACACTTTCTGGTTTCACTGTTGTCATTTTAGTGGGGTTTTGGAAGGGACCAAAGAAAATTGCATGCTTTTAAGCTGCAATGTTTAACCAGAAGTCTATTCTGGGGATTTTCAAAATTCTCTGTGAAGATGCCACAGTGGCTGCCTTCTGGCTTGGTGGTAGGTAGGGTGGGTAGAGAAGAGAGCAGGAGAGGAGAAGAGTGGGCAGGCTCTGGTCCCCACCCCTATATCAAGCAGAAAATCCTGCTTTTTTCTGTTTTCCATTTTTGTCTTTTAAGATTTCATTGGAAGAAAGTGCCTTTATCTAAAAATAGAAAACCTTAAAAGCCGCTGCACAACACCAGGCAGCCTCTTACATATTTTATAGCATTATAGTCATGGTGTACATACAGTTTTGTATTCTGATTTTTATTTATTTTTACATTAGATTGCATTATAAACATGTTTCCAGATTTCTGTAGCTTTTTAATAAGCACCTTCTTAATCTAGTACCTGGAACATGGTAGGGCCATGATAAATAGTGGTTGAATGAATGAATGATAATATTTAATAGCTGCCATTTCTGATTTATTTGCTATTATACATAACACCATCAGGTATATAGCTATTTACTTCTGTTGAGTTTATTTATTCATTCATCCATCCAATGCATATCTGTTAGATACCTACTATGTGCCAGGCACTGGTGGATGATGCTGGGAACACAGCAATGAATAAAGTAGGCTAAGGCTTTTCCACACAGAGCTAATAACCTAACAGGGGAACTGACAGGTGAATTGACAATCAAGATACAGAAGTGTAAAAGCCATGGGAAACTAAGGAGGCTATGAGAGCATATATTAGCCAAAAAGGGGTGCTGAGGCAAAGTACCAGAAATCTGTTGGCTTTTATAAAGGGTATTTATTTGGGGTAGAAGCTTACAATTACAAGGCCCTAAAGAGTCCAGTTTAAGGTTACTTCCTCACCAAAATCTGTTGCCATGCGTTGAAGCAAGATGGCAGGTGATCTCTGCCTGGTCTCTCCTTCCTTCTTCCTCTTAAGGCTCCATGGGCCCAGCTTCTTCCAATCTCAGCTGTAGGATGGCACAGGGCTCAGTGGCTCTGTTCTTTTCAACTGCAAATGATCAGGCAAATGGCTCTTCCCAGGGCCACGGTATCAAATTTCTCTCCTCTTCCATGTCTGTGGAGCTCTCTCTCTCTCTGTGTATCTTCTGGGTTTTCTTGAGTGAGTGCCCATTGACATCAGCCCACCAAGGGGGTGGGGACTTAATCTGAGTTATGCCCTAATCTTAACATAATTTAATCAAAGTCATCTCAGCTGAATCTAATGCAATCAAGGGGTATCACACCTAGAGGAACAGACCAGTTTACAAACACAATCCTTATCTTTTGGGGGGTTCATAAATAATCTCAAACTGCCACAGAGCATATAGTAGGGGCCCCTAACCCAGACTTGATTGTCTGGGAAGGCTCCCTGGGGGAAGGGACCTGAGGTGAATTCTAAAAACAAACAAGATGTGGTAGATAGAAAGAGGAAGGCAAATGCCCCATGCAGAGGAAGCAGCCAGTTCCCAGGCTAGAGACAGAAGACACGATGGTACATATCAGGAGCTGGAAGAGGTTCAGGATAACTGGAGGGCAGAGTGAGCACAGGGGAGAGTCCAGAGATGAGCTAGAGAGGCAGGCAGGATTCAGAGAATGAAGGGCTTCATTGGTCCCTATATTGTCCTCCATCTGAGATCAACAGGGAACCATTAAAGAATCTTGAGCTATAATTTCTTTGCTATTGCAGGGCCAGATCCTACAGAGCCTGTATGTCTGTAAATGATTAGTTTACAGTTCACCCCTAAGAATAAAGGGACCACTGAAGCATTTAAGTAAGAGAACTATATTAGTTTCCTAGGCCTGCCATAACAAAGTACCATAAACTGGTGGCTTAAAACAACAGAAATTTATTCTCTCATAATTCTGGAAGTTAGAGTCTGAAATCAAGGTGTCAGCAGACCCATGCTCTCTCTGAAGGCTCTAAGGGAGGTTCCTCCCTTGCCTCTTCCTAGGTTTGGTGGCTGCTGACAACCCCTGGCATTCATTGGCTTGTAGCATTCCACCTGCCTTTACACAGCTTTCTCCCTGTGTGACTCCTTTTACAAGGACAACAATAACTGGATTTAGGGCCCACCCTAATCCAGTATCATCTCATCTTAACTAATTACACTTGCAAATATGCTATTTTCTCATGTCCTGAGATTCCAGGTGGACATGAATTTTTGGAGGACACTGTAAGTCATTATAGGAATGATATGGTCATATTGTATTAAAAAAAAAAAAAAAAAAAAACCCAGTATGATTGCAATGTGAAGAATGGAGGGAGGGGAGAAGATAAGACTGTAAGGAAGGCCATTTAGGATTAGTAGAGAATATAAGACAATGACAGTGGGGATGAAGAGAAGTAGATAGGTTCAAGGCACATGTAGAAGTAATATCTCTTGGTGCCTGGATATCGAACGTGAGAAAAAGAAAGAGACTAGAGTGACACCCGGGTTTCTGGCTTAGGCAATGAATGGACTATGCTACCATTTATTAAAACAGAGAAAGGATGAGAGAAGCCAGTGAGTTCAGCTGGACACGCTGGGATTAAGTTCCCTGTGCGACATATATGCGGAGGTATTCGTTAGTAATTTGTAATGTGGTTGAGAAGCACAGGAGAGAGGTCTGGGTTGCAGACAGGGATCTGGGTATTCTCAGCATGAAGGTGTTAGGTGACTGGAACTGAAGAGGAATGGTGAGATCCCCAGGTGATATGTGGAGGGAGAAGAGAGGTGGAATGCAGTCAGATCCCCAAGGCACAATGATACTTAAGATACTTAAGGATAAGCAAGAGTGATGAACCTGCTAAGGAGACAGGAAAGAGCACCCTGAGATGTTGGATAAAATCCAGGAAAGTGCTGGGTTATGAGAGCCAAGAGAGAATGGTGAAGGGGGAATGGTCTAGGTGAAAGTGTGATATGAACAAGAATGTCACTGTATGCTTGATAAGGCAGTTCCCAGTACAATGATGGATGAAAGCCAGGTTGCAGTGGATTGAGAAGCGTCTGAATTGCAGGCAAAGAATTAGGCAAGACTTTCAGAAAGTATGGCTATTTACCATTCAGGGCCCTCCAAAGTTTGACTCTAACCAGCTTTATTTTTTATTGTTTTCCCACCACAACTCTATGCTGCAGCCAAACAAGCTCATCACTGTTTCCCAATTATGCTGTGTAATTCACCCCTCCATTTCTTGGTTTGTGTTGCTTCCTGAAATGGCCCTCTCACTTTCCCTTGGCAAAACCTGACCTATCCCGTACTGCTCATCTCTGACTCTTGGGAACCCTATGACTCTCCATCCTGAGAACCCGCAGTACTCATTGTTTGTCCCACCCTTATATCCCTCATTATTGTCTATATTTAAGTTATTTGGGCAGAAAATTTCTCTTATGTACTGACATGACTGTAAATTTCTTGAGGGCATGCGTTGTAGCTTACTTAGAACGTCACAAGCCCTTTTCACACAATAAGAATTCAATAAATGTATTGAATAAATATAAATGAATGAATAAAAGTATCAGTGAACATGTCAGTGTTTCCTTATGACACACAGCTGATATTCTGGCAAGAGGTAACCATCACTCTTGGTCACATTCTGGGGCCCCATGTTCTCATTACGTAGTAGCGCCCTGGGCAAGTATGAGGTGCCAGGCATATAGTCTGATTCACTCTTTAATCCTATGATATATCTACTCTCATCACCCTACTTTTTTTTTTTTTTTTTTAGCAATTTATTGAAGTATGTCATTCATACATGAACAGACATAAACTCTAAGTGTGCAGTAAACATTGTGAACTTACAAAACAAACATGCATAACATCATACAGGGCTCCCACACATCACCCCCGACAAACACCCTGCATTGTTGTGAAACATTTGTTAACAAATCATGAAAGAGCATTATCAAAGTATTACTACCAACTATAGTCCATGTCTTCCTCTCCTATACATTTTTTAAAGGATTTATTTATTTATTTACTTATATCCATTTTTAGCCCCTCTCCCTCCCCTACCCCCACCCCCACCCCCATTTTTGCTGTTTCTGTGTCCATTCGCTGGGCAACTCTCTGTGGCCGTTTCCTGTCCTCTCTTCTCATCCTTCTCCTCCTGTCTTCAGCGAGATTAGATCCTTTGAAACTCCGATGTGGGAGAGCGGCATCCTACCATCTGTGCCACCTTAGTTCCTAGTTTTTTGGTGCGTCTCATCTTGGCTCTCCCTTGTGTCACTCTCCTGTTACCTCATAATCTTGCTGCATGGCTCGCAGGGCCTGACGGCTCACCCACAGACAGCGCCTGGTGGCGCACCGCGTGCGGGGCCTGGCAGCACACCTTCAGGCGGGGCCTGGTGGCCCACGAGCCTTCTATATTTTTCTTTTTTTTAAATTTTTACCAGGAGGTCCCGGGGATCAAACCCAGGTCCATCCATATGGGAGATGGATGCCCAACCACCCAAGCCACATCCATCCCCCTACTATATCTTTTAAGGTTGACCAAAGATACCCAAAGTTACAGTCTTTTCCCATACAGGATAGTCATATAATAAATCAGCTTTAGTTTATTACCAACATTCTAAAAACCAGACCTAGGGAGAAAAACTAGGTCTGGGGACACATGCATGGTTTCTAATATAGTGAATGTTTAGCCTACCCTGATTATCACAAAATCAGGACAGCGAGAATATTCGCAGCCTACTTTTTTATTTTAATCTTTTTATGTATGTTTATGAATTCTTTCTTTATATATATATATTTTTTTATTTTTTAAGAGATACTTAGATTACATAAATGTTACACAAAACATATAGGGATTCCCATATTCCCCACTCCCCATATCTCACACACCCTCCCACGTAAACATCCTTCATTAGTGTGGCACATTCATTGCAATTGATAAACGCATCCTCAGACTTTGCCACTGAGCATGGACCATAGTTCACATTGTAGTCTATACTCTCTCCCACACAGTTCTGCAGGTTATGTGATGATATAAAATGGCCTATATCTGTCATTGCGGTGTCATTCAGGACGATTCCCAAGTCCCGAAAAAGCCCCCATATTACAATTGTTTTTCTCTCTCTCTGCACCCAGAGCCTCCAGTGGCCACTGCCTCCACATCAATGTTGTAATTTCTTCCATTGCTAGAATCACAATATGTCTATAGTAGAATACCAGTAAGTCCACTCTAATCCATAGTTCATTCCCCAATCCTGATGATTCTGGGACGGTGATGCCCACTCCACTTCTAATTGAGAGGGGCCTTTGATCCCATACAGCTGATGGATGGGACTCTCTTGCTTGCAGTTGTAGGCTCTTGTTTCCTTGGTATGGTAGTTGTCTATCCTCACCTCCTTGTTATTTGTCCTGGGTGAGTCCGATGAACTGGAGAGTAAGTGTTGCAACTCCGCTGAGGCTCAGGGCCCAGCTGGCATGTGAATAGTCCAATGATTCCAGTCTCTTGGACGTACACCTACAAACTCCAGCACCAAGTATAGGTTTAAATAGAAGGGACAGATGAGCCATGTGAAGGGAAGCCATAATTGAGTCCAACTCTGTCACTTTTAGGAGCACAAACTCCAAAGTGGGGCCCACTGGCAAGGCACCAAACTTTGGCACTATCTGCCCTGACCATAGGACCTGGTGTCTCCAGAGCCCTCAGGAGCCGCACTATTTGGGGTAGTATCCACTTTGGCAGGCTATGAGATCCTGCTGGGATGTGCATAAGCGTTACCTCTCTGATGACCTCCTGACTAACTTTGAAGTCTCTTAGCCTATAAACTCATTTGTTTTTACCTTTTATTTGAGGTCTTTTTCCAGTTGCATCACTCGTTGGTCCTTGGTAGTAATCCCTCAGTGCCAGGGAGGCTCGCTTCCATCATTACCCCACTTTATAGATGAGGAAATTAAAGCTCAGAGAGGTTAAGTAACCTGCCCAAGGTCACAGGGCTAGAAAATGGCTGTGTGAAGGCTCCAAACTCAGGTCTGCTGGCCCTCAGAGCCTGTGATCTTATCCAGGACACCACACTGCCATTGATGACTTCTCTCTGCTGTCATATCTCATTTGAAGAATGAAGAAAAATAATTTTAGGAAATGCTTTAACAGTTCTCTCAGTAACAAAAGATTATAAATCTTGTCAGACTGGTAGAAAAACCAATGGATTCTGTCATTTTTCCTTCTTGAAAATTTAGTAATGAGTAAATAGCACAAACTCTAAAAAATAGCCAGGAAGATGACAGTTCATGAAAAACAAGGTATTAGACCACTTCAGAAAGAAGAGGCACAACTAGATAGGGAAAATTGCCTTTTTTTAAAACTTTTATTTGGCAACATTTATTATTTAATAAATCCTGATTGCTCAACTCCCTGGCATGAATCTGAGAATCAATTCCTTGCAAAAATTATATTTGTGAGTCTCCTAGGAACATTCTTTCTTGGTGACATAAAATCAGGTGACCTTAGTTCTTCAAACTTGAAAAATTACTTTTTTGTTTACATGATTTTGTTTTTCCTAGGAAAGAAACATCAGGCATAGCAATTTCTCACACAGCCTTGAGTGAGAACCCTGCCCTCATTCTTAGGTAATGATCCAGGAGTTGGACTGTGTTTTCTGTTTTCATAAAGCTGATATGGGAAACGTTTTTCCATTCATCTATCCACATTACTCATTATTTCTTGACAATGATTATTTAGCATTTCATTTGTTTTTCTTTGGGATACGGTTTCTAATAAGATATTCATTATAACAAAGTAAAATGTAGCTCAATTTCCGCTAATGGACTGTGGCAACCCTCATGTTAGAAAAAAATTCTATCTCTATGGCATTATGAAGACATTGAATTCCAGGAATATTCTGAATGAAGTCAGAAACATCAAATAATAGTCCCTACTTTGCCATATTCCCAGTAACATTATTGTGACTTTTCCCCAAATAGTCTATTTAAAATGCTCATTTCTTATCTTTTAAAGATGAGCAGGCCATGTTTGTTTGATGTGAAAGATTTCCCTTTTGGCCCCTTTCTGCTATCTGAGCACCTGTCTTCCACCAAAAAAGTGTTCATGGAAGCTCTTTTCAAAATAAAAGTGAAATTAAACTATCATATTTTAAGGTCTCCCCCCCCATCCAATCTAGAAATCAGTTCTGTCAAGATCATTTTATAATCCTTAGCAAATTCTTTTAGATTCACTAGCACCTAAAAGTTTTATAACCAATTTACTCTTTATTCCTTTTTACTTAGTGAAAAGTTCAGAAGTTGTTTAAAATAGTTGTCTTCCATAGAGTATTTTAAGACAGGAACCTCTAAAATTTATGTTATATTTTTAGCTCTGAACCTAGCTTTCAGAGTCACTAACTGCCACCTTTTTAGGCATGCTTTATCCTTAGCTCCAGGTCCCAGGGCAGTGGGCAGAGCATGTCCCATCGTACATCTGCGACATGGCTGAGGTAGGGATGCAAAGGTAGACATTGCCAACAGTGGGAGCAATGTGTTTTTTTTTTTTTTTTTTTTTTTTTAAAGATTCTTATTTATTTACTTTATCCATTTTAAACCCCCCCTTCCCCATTTTTGCTGTTTTGTGTCCATTTGCTGGGCAATTCTCTGTGTCTGTTTTCTGCCATCTCTTCCCATCCTCCTTCCTCCAGTCTTCACCAGGATTCGATCCTGGAGACCTCCGATGTAGGAGAGAGGTGTTCTGCTGCCTGCGCCACCTCAGTTCCTGCAATGTGGTTTTTCTTCACTGTATTGTATAGTATAAAATGCACTGTTTCTGGCATCAGACTGGACTGGATTCAAATCCCCAAGAAGACCTTCCATCTCTGTTATCTTGGGAAATTCCTTAACCAAGCAGAATCTCTATTTTCTCATTTAAAAAATGAAAAAACAAAGCAAAACAAAAAAACAAAAAACCAATACTGTATTTGTCAGGCTCTAATTAGGAGACAGAAATTACACCAATTATTTGAGCAGTGAGAATTTAATGTAAAAAATGTTAACTAGGTGTAAAGTTGTTAGCTAGGTGTGGCAATTTGATATTATTTATGAATTCCAAAAAGAAATATAGATTATGTTTGTAAACTGGTTGGTTCCTCTGGTGTGATAACCCTTTGATTGTATTAGATTCAACTGAGATGTCTGATTAAGTTATGTTAAGATTAGGGCTCTGATTCAACCACGTCATTAGAGTGTGATAGCGTTTGAGTCCCAGCCCCTTGGGCTGATAAAACAGACTTTCATACCCATAATAAAATAAAATAATAATAAAAAAAAAAAACAGACTTTCACATGGAAGTAAACACACAGAAGCAGATACACAAGAAGAGAGAGTGCTCCATAGACACCATCCCGGGAAGAGAGATGAGCCTCATAGTCTACAGCTAACCTTGTGGAAAGAACAGAGCAGCTGAGCCCAGAAAGAAATGAGCCCTGGGGAGAGAGACAAGCCTTATGCCAACCTGCAGCTGAGATCAGAAGAAGCTGGGACCACTGAGCCTTAAGAGGAAGGAGGAAGGCTGAACCCTCGCAGCCATCACCCATCATCTTGCGTCAACACGGGGCAACAGACTTTAGGTGAGAAAGTATCTCTTACGGTACCTTGAGTTGGATTCTTTAGGGGCTGATAACTGTTAGCTTCTGCCCCAAATAAATATCCTTTATAAAAGCCAACAGAGTTCTGGTACTTTGCATCAGCACCCCTTTGGCTGACTTATACACTAGGTAACAGAAAAGATAAAACGAGAACACTCAGGAATCATAGCAGTAGCGATTACAAGAAAAAGCTACCACTCCTAGAGGTGGGGAAATAAATGGGGAAGAGATTGAAGGAGGAACTCTATGGACCTAGAAACCAGACCTCTGAGGATGGGGCACAGGCAGGCTGGTGCTGATGTGTCTGAGGGTGTGCAATGAGCAAGGCCAGTTCTGCAAGTGAGGGGAAAACTGCAAACTAGATTCAGATGCTGCTCTCAGTAGGAAATGCCTCCGCTGGGGTTAATAAGCGTTGCTGGCATGATGCTCACAGGAACAGCAACTAGACACAAGCCCAAAGGAAGGAGCAAGTCTCTTCTCCCTTTTCCAGTCTTGTAGTTTCCCTCTGGCATGCCCACTGTCAGAACCCAACAAGGAACAGCTGGCAAAGAAGAAACGTGGTCTGCAGAATCCTAGCTCCAGCATCACAAAGCAGAGCATAGGGGGTGTATTTGGAGCTGAGAGCTGTTTTGGATTGCTTTCCTCTTTCACTTGCAACCAAGAAAGTCCTGACAAATGCGATCCATAAAACAAGCAGCACTGGGTCAGGAATGCAAAAGGCATGCAGACAATTTAGTTTCCTTTCTCTTACTTCATTTAATCCTTATTACAGCTATGGAAGATATGAAAGAATAATTTTTTCATCTCATTGAAAAGGTGATAAAATATTCCCTAGGGATGTTCGGTGACTCAGTCAAGGTCTTCTAGCGAGTAGATGACAGAGCTTGGGGTTGGCCACCTTATAATTTAGGAAATAGGGAAAGTCAACAAGATCAGCACACCACAACATGGGATTGTCTTGAGGATACTTTAGAAAATTATTTAATTATTTGATGCTTCAAAATTTTTCTGTTTTTGTCTATTGATGTAATTTTATTCTGCTATTGGTCATATTTACCACATGCAGGTCCTCATATTAATGGAGAGAAAAAAATGCCTGTAGGAAATAAATTCAATTTATCAGTAAGGATTTATTAAAATGCTGAGAAACGTTCCCATCAACCCCCACCTCATTGCCTCCAGAGCTGTCCACTGAACTGCTCATCTGACAGCAGAGTTTGACAGTAGTTGCCACAAAAATTAGTGCTAGGTGAAGGTAGAATGTGAACTGTCCTGAATTTCCTACTCTCAAGTATGAGTCACTTTCCGGGAGTCCTGGTGTTGAGTAATGCCCAAGAACATTGAGACAAACAGACACATGAATAGATTGTCTCCTTCTATTGTCCATCCCTATTGTCATGGCTTCACTCTGTTTACCTGCTAAGATGTGAAAATTTCTTATTGTAAAACTTGGTGGCAGACTTTTGCCCATTCAATCAGTCATTCACCCATGCAACAAATAGTAGTTATGCACCTATGGCACATCAGGCGCTGGGGTAGACTCTGGGAAAACAAAGCCCATGAATAAACAGTTCCTACCCTCAACAGGTTAACAGGTTTATAGATACAGAGAGAGACCAACACCTATAAAAACAAGGCTTCTTAAAGGGATTTGGGCATTGTGATAGAAATGCATACAGAATACAGTGGGGCCAAGTAAGGAGAGGGCAGTTCCACCAGAGACAGCGGGGCAGGAAACGCTCATAGAAGACTGGTGCTTAAAGTGAGTCCTGAAAGAGCAAAGTGTATTTGTCAGTTGATGGGGCAGAGTGGGATGAGGTGAGGGGATCTCCAGGCAGAGGAAGCAGCAGGAGCTTGCCACTACAGGTGCATGCAACAGAAAACCTGACCTCAAATGATTTAAGCCAAAAGTGAATTTATTGGCTTGTGTAATTGAAAGCACCATCTCCAGGACTTGGTTTCTCACCATCTCTCATCTGCTTTCCTCTGAAATGGTTCAGTGGTCTTGAGATGGTGAGAGCAGATCCAGTCTGACAGTCTCTCACATTTCAGATTCCCTCTGTCCTCAGAAAATGTCTTGGGGTATCCCATTAGATCGGGGAGGGTCAGTCCTCTGCTTATCCCTAAAGGAATCCTTGTGGCCAGGGGAGTATGAAGCTCTGATTTAATTGTCTTGGGTCTTTCCCCTCCCATAGAGCCAGGGTAGAGCCTCCCCACCAGGACAACACGGACTAAGAGTCTAGGACAATCGGATGGGACATTATTACAAGAATTTGGATTTGACAAACAAATGTCCATTTCAGCTGTAGTCCTAGGAATCTGGAGGCAAGGAGTCAATCACCACAGAGCCGCAGCTACTAGCACCAAGTTGCAGTCTCCAATTTCTGATCATCTCACCTGTGCATGGCCGTCTTCCTCAGAGTCAACATTTTGGGAAAGGTTTGCACTTGATTTCCACTGGAGAACGCCAGCCTTTGGAGGGAGCCAGCGAGCAGCTACAGCCCTGGGAAGTTCAGTGAGTCTCTGGGGACTCGTGGCTTACCCACCAGACCCAGACTTTGTCCCTTCCTTCTCCTGCTCTACCATCAACTTCTCCCCTCTCTGCACCTAGTCAACCAGGGCCAGGTCACAGGTGATGCCAGCTCAGTGTTCTATTTCCAATATATCTTAGTGGCATCTCCTAAATAGAAGCATCTAGAGCAGGGACTCTTAACAAAGGGTTCGTGAGTTTGAATTGAAATTCAAAAAAACATTCTTATGGGGATGTGTTGTTACGGGTGTGATATATTTATTAAATAATGCACAGTATAGTGTAGATTTAGTAAGGGGTCTTTGGTTTTCACCTGACTGGCAAAGGGGTCCGTGGAACAAGAAAGGTTAAGAACCCCTGACCTAGAGGCTTCATCTTCCAGGCATAGAGCTTCACATTTGTGCAGTGGACTCATTCCTGTACCATGGGATCCTCTTTCTACCTGTTTATTGCATGTTATCCTCAAAGCTAAGAAATATTCTTATTCTTGGTACTATATCCTCCTTTTCTGGAACTTTCTGATAGTGTCCTATACCCCCTAGCTTAGCTGTGTTGTATATATTCATATACATGTATATACACACATATATATGCATACATACTTTATAGGCAGTTATGTATTTTTAAAACTGTGTTTATTGAGACATAAATGGCATACAATAAAATGCACCCATATTAAGTGTATAGTTCAATGGGTTTTGACAAAAGCATACGCCCATGTCACCACCACCAAAATTAAGACATAGAACATTTCCATCACTCCAAAAAGTTCCCTTGTGCCCCTTTGCAGTCCATACCTACTCATCCCCCAACCTGGCCTCAGGAAACCACTGTTCTACTTTCTGTCACTCCAGATTAGTTTTGCCTGTTGTAAAATTTCATATAAATGGAACCATACACCATGCTGTTTTAGGTCTGGCTTCTTTTGCACAGCATACTTTTGACGTTCATCCATGGTGCTGCACATATCAGTAGTTTGTTCTTTTTTGTTGCTGAGTAGTATTCCATTGTGTGCATATACCACAGTTTATTTACCTACTTCCAGTTGATGAGCACTTGAGCTATTTCACCTTTTAGCTATTATGAATAACACTAGAATAAACATTCATGTAAAAGTCTTTGTGTGCATGTATGTTTTTATTTCTCTTGAGCAAATCCTAGGAGTGGATTTACAGGGTCATAAGATAAATGTAGTTTAAATTTTAAGAAGCGAGGCAGATGGGTAATTAACAGAGGAAACAGAGCACCCACATGTGTCAACATTCCGGGCCTTGGTTTCCTCGTTAGCAAAATGGGAACAATATCTACCCTGTCTAATTCTTGCTACCATTGTGGATGACGTGTGTTAGCCCATCATGAAGTGCTAAACTATGCAGTATGGAGAAAGGGCTATGGAGATTCTGAGTGAAGGGAGATAGAGCCGAAGGAATCAGAGAGCGCTGAATGGAGAAGGAGCTCACCCTGAATGCTCAATTAAATCTGCTCAATGGATGGGTGGGTGGAGAGATGATAGAGCCTCAAGGAAGAAAAATAAGTTAAAGGATATGGGGAGTACTTTAAGTCTATTTTATCTGTGACACATTTTAAAAATTACATTGAAATAAAGAAGGTGCCTAACAACTTTGTGATGTGTATGGTCTCTTGTAGGTGCTCGAAGGAGGTGAGAGTGATAACTGGCCAGTGGGGTCCTACAAGAAAGACAATGCTTCTGTCAAAGGAAAGGGCCATTTGGTCTCTTGCTTCAAATGTGCTATACCAAGCTCTACTTAGACTTTCCTAGTACCATTTCTATTTTCTACTGAAAACCAATGCAAAGAACAGGAAATAAAGGGGAAGAAATGGACAAGTTTTTTCAAGACTATTTTACCCTTGTGGTGTGATTAAAACACACACACACTAAACTAATAATCACGTTTCTTTTTCCAAATATTTTCTAATTGTCCGAGTTCCCACTTATTGAGGCAGGCTTATAATTGCTCTGGGTCAGGGAGAAATAGAATGTCCCCTCGGATGATACTGGAGCCTATAGAAACCTTGGGAACCTAGAAGACCAACTCTTTCTCACTTTAGAGTCCTTGCACTTGCTATTGCTTTCACTTGAAGTGCTCTTTTCCCTTTCTCAAGTCTGGTTCTTTCTTACCATTCAGTTCTCAGCTTAAATAGCACCAGAGTGAAGAATTCCCTGGTTACCCAGGCCTCTCTATCACAACACCCTGACTTAATTCTCTGTTGCACTCTTAGGACTGTTGGACATTTTTTATGTATTTATGTATCTGCTTCTTTGCTATCCATCTTCCCCACTGGAACATATGCTCAAGAGCAAGGACTTTGCCTTATTTACCACCATTTCCCAATGCCTAATACATTTCTGGTGTATAGTAGGGTCTCAATAAATATTTGATAAATGAATAAATGAGAAGAGAAGGGAAGACTATTGAATTACCTGAGTAATTACCCAAAATAAACTGAGAAGAATCTAGAAGTGATTGAGTTTAGAGTCAATTGGCAATACTACAGGCTTGAGAAATGGTTTAATTTCAGCTATACGGGAATAAAGAAAGCTACATTTTTGTGACATCTAGATTCATATGTGCTGCACAATTGATAAAATGAGGGAATGTTTTCCCTGACTTAAAGGCTACTCAATTCAAACTTACTGTCTGGTCCGAGAGACAAGATTCTATTAATGATTTAAGCAATAGGACTAATGTCTCTAATTGTATATATGGCATTTGTCCAAACTAAATATAAATATATTTCTGCTATCTTTATTTTTTTTTAATAAAATTTTTCTTTAGACAACTTAGAAAAATCAATTGGAACTCTATTAGACACATTGGGATAATTCAGTAATGTTATTAATTATAAAATAAAAATGCAAAATATAATAAAAGAATAATACTTATCTATAAAATTAGAAACCTAAATTTAGTAGAGTCCTAAATGCAACAGCATGAAAATGCACAGAAATAATTTTTATGATGTTCATAATATACATGAAGAATATACATGAACTAGTACTACCCTACTGAGAACGTGAAGTAATTAAAAATGCATGGTATCATATAATATATTCTGGAATGTGAACTCTCAGTATTATAAAGATATTGACTCCTCCTAAATTAATTGATTAGTTCTCAGGAAATATTTGCAAAATTTCCTTGAAGCATGGCTTATATTAAAGAAATATCATCAGGGAACTACAAATTAAATTGTGAGGTAATCTTACTGGTGCACATCCATTAGAAATGCTTTAATTAAAATATTGTCACAGCCCAAGATTAGTGATTATGTTGGTGGTAAGAATATTGAACAACTGCAACTCATAAATTGCTGGTATGCATTTAAATGGTATAACCACTTTGGAGAACAGCTTGTCTCTTATAAATTTACACGTGCACTTACCATATAACCCAGAATATTAAAAAATATCCATACTGGCTTTATTCATAATGCCAAAAGTTATAAATACTCCATGTGCATATGCCCATCAATACATGATTTGATTGACAATTTATGGTACATACATACAATATTATACTCCTCAACCATAGAAAGGTGTAAACACCTGATCTAACCTACAGTTACACAAAACAGATCTGTGATTGCTAGGACCAGTGTAATTGACTGAAAAGAGCATGAGGGAACTGTCTGTCTGCTATCTTTAAATCACTGGTCAAATTTTTACATATTGTAACAATTTTAGAAATGTGTCTTTAGGACAAAGGCATTGATTTAAAGAAAAAAAATCCCCTCTGAAAAATATAATTAAAGCTTTTTTCTTAACTTTCCAATTTTTTTTCTTCATTTTTAGAACTCTTAAGCTCTTTTATATTTTCTTGGATAAATAAAATACAGAATTAAGGTAATACAATTTTTGTTTAATTTTAAAAACTCGAATTTAACCTAGGCAGAAAGCTCACTCCCAAGAGAAAGAGTACACATTTCCAGATGATTACTATTTTGAAATCCTAACTGATTAGTGGTGTTTCTTCCTTTAGTGGTAAGGGTGGTCTGCACCTGCTGAGAATATTTAGGAGCCTGACTTGTCTTCTCACCAGACACCAGAAGAATAAACAAAGGAAAGGAAGCAAGGAAGGAAAGAGGATGAAAGGAAAGGAGAATTCTCATAATAATAGAGAAGTTATAAGCATTTACTAAAGTCAAATGCACTGTTTATTTAATAATTTGCAAGTGAGACGCTGCTTGGTTATTCAGGATACCAGGACAATTCAGTTTAAAATCTAATTACTTATCTTGGTTGGCACAATCCAATAGCTGATCTATTGGAGACTTGAAACATGACTAGGGCAACTGAAGGACTGAATTTTTTTACTTAATTTAATTTCAATTAACATTAATTTAAATTTAAATAGCCACAAGTGGCTGGTGGCTAATATATTGGACAGCACAAACCTAGATAATGAGCTAAATTATATGAAATGTTCTAATTTACTGTTTCTTATAACAGTATTAAAGTAAGCAAAGTTATGTTTAAAAATTAATTAAGAGAATTGAGGTAATATTTTGGATAGGCTGAGACCCAACCTCAAAAATAGTAGAGAAGAAGAGAAGCAACAATGAAAGAGGAGTGCCCCCTCTCTTTCTTGTCTACTTGTTGTGCCTCATGTGATCATATTTCTTTTTCTGGAAGCCAAGAAGCAAGTGCTTTCTACCTAAACACTAACTGATTCTGGTTTTGTTTTGTTTTGTTTTGTTTTTTTTAAATATTTTCATTGTTCTTTTTTTTTTTTTTTTTTTTTTTAAAGATTTTTTATTTATTTATTCATTTATCCCCCCACTGCTGCTTGCGCTCGCTGGGCCAGCCAACCACGCCGTGCGGGCGGGCTTTTGCCTTCACCAGGAGGCCCCGGGAACCGAACCCGGGGTCTCCCATATGGTAAACGGGAGCCCTACTGATTGAGCCACAGCCGCTTCCCTTGTTTTTGTTTTTAGTCCCAGAAGATTCCATCAACTGCTGGGTTTGGTATTTCAAATTTTTCTTGGTTGTAATACTTTTGAAGACAGGACTTGTTTGGCATGTTGCTGGTTAAAACACTTTGAGCTGCCCAGGTTTTCAGCTCTACTAAGGCAATCTCTGATGCTATGACAACATGAAGAAGGGTTTATCAAGTACAGTTGGGGCATAATTATTCTGGTGATAATCATATGGTTTTAAAATTTTTCTTTTTTATTCCATTTTTCTTGGTCTCTTTTTCCTCTGTTACAAGTCTACTGTTATTTTTGGTGGGTTTTGGTTTTATTTTATTATAAGAGAAGGGAAAGGCAATCCGAAGAGGTCCTGGATGTGGAGGCTCAGGAAGAACCATGGCATGGCGATTCAGGATGCCTGCTGTGTATTTTTTGTTCTTCATGATTTGATTTTTTTTTTCTGAAATGGAACCATTGAATATTATACAAACCATATTTACTGATGAAATAAGTGAAAAATTATACTGCTATACAACACACCACAAAAAAAAAATTCAAGAGAAAATAGATCTTTATTATATCTCTACCAGGTCCTTGGCCATAATGAAACCATTACACCACCTGATAATGGGCCATCACCACCCTATGTGATTCAGCCAACTGCCTTCCGTGTTGTAGATGGAAGTGCCAGCACTTCGTGGAATTTTGTAATAGCAGCTTACCCCAGTGTCAAGACCCGTAGGAAGTAAGTTTGCCCTGGAAACTCTTTTGACTGTGGGGCCCGGTGTCTGCGGAAGACATTCTCTGAGGCGCCCTGCCCCTGGCTCGGCCAGCTGTAAGGTCTTAGATTCTGTGGTCGGGAGATGGCGAGGGGTGCAGAGGCTCTGAGGAGTGGACGTCCTTAGGGAAGGAAGCATGTGTGGATGTTTGCAGTCTAATTGTTTTTGTGTGGAAGGCCTTCTTTGTCAGGGCTGAGTGCAAGGCCATAGATGCTTTGCCTGGCACGGCATGGGGTGGGGGTGGGGGGTCCAGTCCTATACCCAAATGCTGGGTGAAAAAGGATTTGAAGTCTTTGAAACACTAAGAGATATATCTTTACAAATAGCCTCCCATACACTTTCAATAGGGTTGGACTTCCACAATTTTGCCTCACACAATATAAGTGATCTCACTGATAAAACTGGGAAGCACACAGGTATGCCCTGGTGTGAGTGTCTTTATGTCTATGGTCTTCACAGGGGGAAGCTGTGAAGTGTCTCTCCCATTCCCACTCCACTCCTAGCTATACTGAGAACTTGAAAATAAAGTTGCCTCTGAGGATAAAACTCTAAAATACATCCATGTGGTAGCATGGAAATGCGCCACACAGATCTCCCTTCCAGAGAGAACTTGCTTCAGGGAGTGTCATTAGCTGAAAGCCTCCAGCTACATGGTGCAGTCCAGGACCAAGCCCTCCTCAGGCTGCCCCCAGCCAATGACTGAACAAGGCAGGGGTCCTAGAGCCAGGCCATTCCCATCAGTTCCTTTGACAGGCAGCCCTTGCTGGAGCTCCTCATGGGCGTGGCCAAGATTCTTCTCAGGGCTCTGCTCTTCCAACCCAATCCTCCTTCTTTCCCTCTCTCCTTCAACAGGCGTCAGCCCGGCTTCACTGTCTGAGGCTCCTCTCCTACTCTTCTCTTTATCCTGTACAGCACGGGTTCTTAGCTCTTTTTGTTCCACGGACCCCTTTACCAGTCAGGTGAAAACCACAGACCCCTTACTAAGTCCCACTATATTGTATATTATTTAATACATGTACCGCACCTGCACTAACACGTCCCCACAAGAATAATGTTTTTTTGAATTTCAATTGAAGCTCACGGAGCCCTTGTTCAGACCCCCTACTCTACAGGTATTTCCTCCTGATATATCCCTTGCATATATGTAATTCTATCATGGTGTCTGATTTTTGGAGGACCCAAATGGACACAATATAAAATGAAAGAGATTATTAGAAGAAATAACCTTAAAAGGCTCTCTCAACTGTGAGGCTAAATACTAAGTCTGTTTGATTCAATGCTGTATTTCCAGGGCTTGGAGCAACATTTCACATAGAGTAGGCTCTTGATAATTTGTGAAAAGGAAGGCAGGGAAGCATGGAGGGAGGAGGGGAAGGTAAAAGAAAAGAAGCAAGGAAAGGAGGGAGAAAATAAGGGAGGGAGGGAAGAAGGAAAGATATTTGGTTAGAGGGGCCTAAAAATCTAATCAAGTCTTAGAGAATTTTTTTTAATTATTATTAATTTATTTAAATGCTGTAGCACAGAAGGAAAATCATGTACACAGAAGAGAGTGTACTTGGAGATTAGAAAAGGGAAACCCAAAGAGTGCAACTTTGTTAGTCTGTCTCCAACACTGTCCAGGAGAGACATACACACACACAGATGCAAACACACATTCATACAAACCTCCATATCTACTAGCCAAAAATGACAATAAGTAGGAAATAATATATTATGCATATTATATATCTGATATTTATTCATGTACCTAATATTTTTCTCAGAATACCCAATAACTCCTAAATATGACACAAAGGTAAAAGGAAAATGAAACAACAATAACAAAAAACTCCAGATACTGCCAACGAAAGCATTACCAATTGAGAAAACAGAGAAAATTTTTAGCTTTGGGCACAGAGACAGTTGCTAAAACTTCCCATTTATGCAATTAGTCCTACCCAGTGGGCTAGGACTGCTGTCATTAGTGTCTGGCAAATATCCCCAGTTAAGAATCATCAATTGCAGCCTCCTTGAGAAAAGGCTCTGGACTCATCAAAAGCTGTGATCCTATTAAAATGGTATTCAGTCGAACACGGGTGAGTCTCATGTTGATTTTTTAAAATTAATAACCATTTAATACCCACAATAAATACATGTTACTATTGAAGCATTTTGGCTTTATTTAGAATTTACTGAGAGTGATGCTTTTCTGTATGTCTCCTTTTGCAATTAACTTAATGAAAGAAAACGTGTATTCAGAGTTCTACTTTTTCTTAGAATTATTTCCAAAACATTTGCAGTACTGTAAAATGTTTTTAGAATTTCGAAGGCAAGGGACTCAAGGCACATACTTCAAACTAGCTTTATTAGTATTATGGGTTCAGGACTGTATTCATAGCCATAATGAGCTCTCTCTACCTACACTCTTGTAAATTTTGCCAGTGATTCTCTTCTAAGTGCAGACTCTAAAGAATCTCTTAACGACTCAGTCTCATATTCTAATGCCTTTCTTTTCATATAATATTTATTTGGATAATGTCTTTTAGGTGGTTGTCATATTTTTTCCAAAGCAATAACCCATCTTGCAACTCAAAACAAAGCAGGCTCAAATTAGAAATCAAACTCTTTTATTTCAGGTGTTTAATAAGCAAGGAATGAGAATATTTTCCTTTAGAGACAAATAATGAGGTATTTGAATTGAGGTAGATTTGTCAGCTCTGCTGGTAATTGGAATTGGTTTCTCCAAACAGCAGTTTTTTTTAGAAGAGCAGTGAGCTAACAGGAAGCTACTTGTGAATGAGTTAAGGTAGAAAAAGATCTACTATTGCTCCTCTTGGAAAGTCATTCTAGGTCAATCTCTTATTGCAGTAATGTTGACACCACAAAATCCTTTTCATTATTGATCTTTATTGGTAACTTTTCTAAAAGTAAAGAACCAGAAATCTTGGAATTTAACTCTTCAAGTCCCTAGATATAATTTTATCATAGAAAAGACACATTGGAAAGGAAGTCAAACTAAGGTGGAACTAGTGTTGCCTTTGGGTGGCAAAGTTAAGGTTGATTTACTTTTGTCTTTCTCTTTTTTTATGTTTTCCAGATTTTATATAATGAGCGTGTATTTCCTTTATATTCTAGAATATTTTTACTTAAAAAGGAAAAAGAAAAGAGATGGTGACAAAAGATGGAAACCCACACAACTTAAGAAATGGCTTCAGTTTTCATCTCCTGGCGTTGGTCAAGGTTCAGGTGGTAACACCAAATTCTTGCCCTGAGTGTTGAGAACCAGCGAGTGAGGAGAGTGTCATCTGGGGCAAATGGAATCTGGGCTGATACCTTCTGGTACCCCAGGCATTTCTTGCTCTAGACTCCTGGCTCATTTTTGGCAGCCATCCTATTGGCATTCCTCTCCTCTTCAGGGTTCCAGCACTTCCTCAGGTGCCCCTATTGTGTTGCTTCCTTCCAGGCAGGTACCAGCTTGGCATGATTCAGAATTATGAGTAATACTGAGTCCTGGTGAGACAGCCAGATGAACTCAACTGGCTAAATTGATCAACCTATTGGATGAGGTTATTAAAATGCAAGGGGTATTCCTAACAAATAAAAGATATTTATTACCTACAGTTGATACTCTTACAGGTAAAAGTTCATACCCAAGAGTTAACATATAAAACTATTCTGAGGATTTTTGTTTTGATTTGGTACTTTTTGTTTGACCACAGGTACATAAGACTGAATTAATCATACCCTTAATTTCATGGTCTGCGTTACCATTACACACATTAAGATTTTTATACAATCAAGATAGGTTTTTTATTAACACTTGTCTTTTAACTTTTCTCAGGCCCAAGTCTTCTCCATATTATGTGTCAGAACCCTGGGTTCTCTATAGTCTTCTCCAAATTCTTGAGCAGATTCAAAGCTCCCTTTATTGAGGAAAGTATGGATGGACCCTACCAATCAGGGCTGGAAAAGAGGTAGATGGGAACAGTTTTCCCAGAACCACAAGGCATGGAGAGGAGTGGTTTTCCAAAGGAAGGGATCCTGGGCAGATAAACAACATATGTTCTTTATACCTGCCATCAACATATGCACTGAGTACACAGAGGTCCCAGGAGAGGCTCCAATGGGTTGGCACACAGCATTGATTAAGAGTGTGGGCTTCCCAGTCAGCGCAGTTTCCAATCCCAGCTTTTTCATTTACATGTTGTAGATCTTGGATTAGTATTTAACCTCTGTAAGCCTCAGAATCTTCACCTGTAGAATGGTGATAATTGTTTGTATCTCATAGGGTTATTGCGAGAATTAAATTAAATATTACTCATAAAGTACTTAACACATATAAGAAGTGCTCAGTAAAAGTTAGATATGATGATGATGATGATGACGATGATGATGATAATGATACATTATGGAGTGCCTCCATTGGGCAAAGTTTCATTCCAAACCAATGAGAAGCAGCTGACTTCTTTGTGCTCAACTTAACCAGCTTTCATATGGTTGCCTTGGACTCAAACAAAACTCCTGACCCAATGTGGGCAGATAAGTGGAGCTGGTTTCATTCAACACACATTACATTACCTCGGCAACTTCAAATGTAAAGAATTCCTTGAGGCTGTTTTCCATAGAAAGGGGATGCAAGGAGACAGATGTTGGATTTTATAGATTCCTATAATAGACATTAATCATACATGTGCCTGCCCATTCTTTTTTTTTATTTTTAAAAAATGTTATTGAAGTATATCATTCATACATGAACATACATAAAGAAGAAGTGTATAATAAAAATTGTGAGGGAAGATGGCTGACTAGTAAGACACAGGAATCTCTTCTCCAGAAAAATAGCTAGAGGAGAGGCTGAAACAGCCCCAAAAAAGATCTTCTAGGGTTTAGAACAGCAGGTGAAGGCTGCACACCACCCAGAGGAGAGAGGGACAAAAGAGGGAAATCGCGACTACAGAACAGTGACTTGGAACCAGCAGCACCTGCTGCTGCCGGCACCCTCCCCCACACTCTTTAGAATTCTCGGGCCTCTGGGCCTGCGACTACAGGCAAAGGGGGCTCCAGAGATCTACCACTCCAGGAAACGGGAGAGAGAGGGACACAACCTAAGGCTGACTCAGGTTCTGACCAGCAAATTTGGGCTGCGGAGCCCCACGGACCCTTCCACACAGTGATTTGCACTGGGAGCCTACAGAGGACTGGAGAAATCTGACCCTCACAATCTCCCTCTCTTCTAGCCTGGACTAATTGTTGAGGACTCCAGAGGAGAGGGGAGAGAGAAGCTGGGGCTGACTTGGCTTTTGAATTGCAGTTTTGGTCTGCCATGTCCGAGAGCCCTTCCAGGCCGGGTGGGACTGTGCCATTGTTTGCCTTGGATCCTGCAAGGGGCTAAAGATATACAAACCAATCTCCTCCTCTACTAACAGGGACTGATTGTTGAGGACTCAGAGGGGAGTGGAAATATTTCCTAGCTGGGAAAAGAGAGGGGACTGCCAGAGAAGACTGAAGAACTGTCTCAGAAAGTTTGAATTACAAGGCTCTTAGCCCCCAGACAGGAAGCTCTATCACACTGATCTGGTCTGTGTCACAACAAATACACCCTGACCAGGCATTGAATTGAAAGCTGCCAAAGAGCACCATCTCCTGACAGATCAAGAAAGTGCACATAAGAAAATTAAAAATAAGTAGGAGAGGTTTTTCCTGGCCTCTATAGTCTCCCTGCCCAAGGCCCTAGGAAGTGACTCTACAACCAATTACTGGATCTATTGCCCAGTTCTGAGCAAACAACAGGACAATCCCAACAATCCAGGTTGAGTCAAAAATCAAAGAGCTGTGGTAACTCACAAGCTCCTGCCATTAAATTCTTATAAAAGAAAATGAGATTGAGCATCTGAGTAAACTACATCCTAACCAGATGCCTAAACACCAGCAAAAAATTATGAGCCATACTAAGAAAATAGAAGACATGGCCCAAGAAAAGGAATACATCAAAGTCCCAGAAGAGATGCAGAATTTGAGAGAACTAATCAGCGAGATGAGCACAAATTTCCAAAGTCAAATTAACGAGATGAAAGACAATGTAGTTAAAGAGATAAATGACATCAAGAAGACATTGAACGAACGCAAAGAAGAATTTGAATTCCTGAAGAGAAAAGTAACGGAGTTCATGGGAATGAAAGACATAATAGGTGAGGTCAAAAAACACATTTGACACATACAACAGCAGACTCGAAATGACAGGAGAAAGAATAAGTGATACCAAAGACAGAGCAGCTAAAATTGAAGAGAGAAAAGAACAGAGAGAGAAAAGAATGGAAAAAAATTGAGCAGGGGCTCAGAGAGTTGAATGACAACACAAAACGCAACTACATACATGTTATGGGAGTTCCAGAAAAGGAAGAGAAGGGAAGAGGGGCAGAAAGAGTATTTGAGGAAATAATAGCTGAAAATTTCCCAACTCTCATGAAAGAAATGAACTTACATGTCCAAGAAGCACACTGTACCCCAATCAGAATAAATCCAAATAGACCTACACCAAGACATATACTACTCAGAACGTCAAATATCAAAGATATCTGTGAATATTCTTGCTGTCCTGATTTTGTGATAATCAGGGTAGGTTAAACATTCGCTATATTAGAAACCATGCATATGTCCCCAGACCTAGTTTTTCTCCCTAGGTCTGGTTTTTGGAATGCTGGTGATAAACTAAGCGTGATTTATTATGTGACCATCCTGTATGGGCAAAGACTGTAACTTTGGGTATCTTTGGTCAACCTTAAGAGATATAGCAGGGGACGGATGTGGCTCGGGTGGTTAGGCGTCCGTCTCCTATATGGAGGGACCTGGGCTCAACCCCTGGGATCTCCCGGTAAAAATAAAAAATAGAAAAATATATAAGGCATGTGGGTCACCAGGCCCCATGCGCGGTGCGCCGCCAGACCCCGCGAGCCATAGAGCAAGATGATGACGTAACAGGAGAGTGACACAAGGGAGAGCCAAGATGAGACGCACCAAAGAAATAGGAACTAAGGTGGCGCAGGCGATAGGATGCCTCTCTCCCACGTCGGAGATTCCAAGGATGGAATCTTGGTGAAGACAGGAGGAGAAGGATGAGAAGAGAGGGCAGGAAACAGACACAGAGAATTGCCCAGTGAATGGACACAGAAACAACAAAAACGGAGGGGGGTGTGTGTGTAAAAATGGATCAAAGTAAATAAGCCCTTAAAAAATGTATAGGGGAGGAAGATACGGACTATAGTTAGTAGTGATACTTTAACGATGCTCTTCCATGATTTGTTAACAAATGTTTCACAACAATGCAGGGTGTTTGTGGGGGGGTGATGTGTGGGAGCCCTGCATGATGTTATGCCTGTTTGTCTTGTAAGTTCACGGTGTTTACTGAACACTTATAGTTTCTGTATGTTCATGTAGGAATGATATGCTTCAATAAATTGTTTAAAAAAATATATCAAAGATAAAGAGAAAATTCTCAAAGCAGCAAGAGGGAAGCAAACAATCACATACAAGGGATGTCCAGTAAGACTTAGTGCAGATTTCTCTTCAGAAACCATGGAGGCAAGAAGACAGTGGTACGATACAATTAAGAAACTGAAAGAGAAAAACTGCCAGCCGAGAATTCTTTATCCAGCAAAACTGTCCTTCAAATATGAAGGTGAGTATAAAATGTTCACAAACAAACAGAAACTAAGAGAGTTTGCAAAAAAGAATCCACCTTTGCAGGAAATATTAAAGGAAGACTTAGAACCAGAAAGAAAAAGACAGGAGAGAGAGGCTTGGAGAAGAGTATAGAAGAAAGAATAGCAGAAAGGATAACCAAAAGAGTAAAAAGAGAGACAAAAAAAAAAAAAAAAAGATGACATATGAAAAACCAAAGAATAAAATGGAGAAAGTAAATAGTGCATTTACAGTAATATCATTGAATGTGAATGGATTAAACTCCCCAATCAAGAGATACAGGCTGATAGAATGGATGAAAAAACATGAGCCATCCATATGCTGCTTACAAGAAACTCCACCTCAGACCCAGGAATACAAACCAGCTGAAAGTGAAAGGTTGGAAAAAGATACTCCACACCAATAGTAACCAGAAAAGAGCAGGGGTAGCTATACTAATATCAGACAAAACAGACTTTAAATGCAAAAAAATTATAAGAGATACAGAAGGCCATTATATATTAATAAAAGGGACACTCCACCAGGAAGATATAAGAGTCATAAATATCTATGCACCTAACCAGGGTGCCCCAAAATATATGAGACAAACTCTGGCAAAACTGAAGAGAGAAATAGACACTTCTACAATAATCGTTGGAGACTTCAACACCACACTCACATCATTAGATAGAGCAACTAGACAGAAGATCAACAAAGAAACAGAGAACTTGAACAATATGATAAACAAGTTAGACCTAACAGACATATACAGAACACTGCATCCAAACTCAGCAGGTTATATATTCTTCTCAATGCCCATGGATCTTTCTCCAGGATAGAACACGTTAGGTCACAATTAAGCTCTTAATAAATACAAAAAGACTGAAATTATACAAAGCATCTTCTCAGATCATAATGGAATGATACTAGAAATCAATAATAGACAGGAAAAAAGTAAATTTTCAAATGTGTGGAGACTGAACAACATACTCGTAAATAATCGGTGGGTCAAAGAAGAAATTGCAAGTGAAATCAGTAAATACATTGAGACAAATGAAAATGAGAACACAATGTATCAAAACTTATGGGATACAACGAAGGCAGTCTTGAGAGGGAAATTTATAGCCCTAAATGCCTATATTAAAAAACAAGAAAGAGCTAAACTAGAAGCTTTAACTGAACAACTAGTGAAACTAGAAAAAGAACAGCAAGTAGAAGGAAAGAAATAATAAGGATTAGAGCAGATATAAATGAAAATGAGAACAGAAAAACAATAGAGAAAATCAACAAAACCAAAAGCTGGTTCTTTGAGAAGATCAATAAAATTGACAAACCCCTCACTAGACTAACAAAGAAAAAAAGAGAAGATGCAAATAAATACAATCAGAAATGAAAGGGGGGAAGTTACAAATGACCTCACAAAAATAAAAAAGAATCATAAGAGGATATTATGAGAAACTATATGCCAACAAACTAGACAACCTAGATGAAATGGACAAATTTCTAGAAACACACAACCAACCTACACTGACGCTACAAGAAATACAAGAATTTAACAAACCAATCACAATTAAGGAGAGTGAATCTGTCATCAAAAATCTCCCAGCAAAGAAAACTCCAGGACCAGATGGTTTCACAGGTGAATTCTACCAAGCATTTCTAAAAGAATTAACACCAATCCTGTTTAAACTCTTCCAAAAAATTGAAGAGGAGGGAAAATTATCCAACACATTTTATGAAGCCAACATCACCCTAATACCAAAGCCAGATAAAGATTCTACAAGAAAAGAAAATTACAGACCAATCTCTCTAGTGACCATAGATGCAAATTTTCTTAAGAAAATACTTGCAAATCGAATCCAACAGCATATCAAAAGACTTATACATCACGACCAAGTGGGATTTATTCCTGGTATGCAAGGCTGGTTCAACATAAGAAAATCAATCAATGTAATACACCACATTAACAAGTTGAAGGAAAAAAACCACATGATCATCTCAATAGATGCAGAAAAGGCATTCGACAAAATCCAACATCCTTTTTTGATAAAAATACTTCAAAAGATAGGAATAAAAGGAAAATTCCTCAATATGATAAAAGGCATATATGAAAAACCCACAGCCAACATCATACTCAATGGGGAAAGGTTGAAAGCTTTCCCCGTAAGATCAGGAACAAGACAAGGATGCCCACTGTCACCATTGTTATTCAACATTGTACTAGAAGTTCTAGCTAGGGCAATTAGACAAAAAAAAATTAAAGGCGTCCAAATAGGAAAAGAGGAAGTAAAACTCTCAGTGTTTGCGGTTGACATGATCCTGTATTTAGAAAATCCTGAAGTATCCACAACAAAGCTACTTGAACTAATAAATGAGTTCAGCAAAGTGGCAGGATTTTCGCTGCCTGACCTTGAAACATATTACAAAGCTACAGTGGTCAAAACAGCATGGTAGGAAGCGGCTGTGGCTCAATCAGTGGGGCTCCCGTTTACCATGTGGGAGGCCCCGGGTTCGGTTGGTCTTGAACTAATAAATGCGTTCAGCAAAGTGGCAGGATCCAAGACCAACAGTAATCAGTAATGTTTTTGTACACTAGTACTGAACAACCTGAGGAGGAAATCAGGGGAAAAATTCCATTTTCAATAGCAACAAAAAGACTCAAATACCTAGGAGTTAATTTAACCAAAGAAGTACAGGACCTATATGCAGAAAACTAAAAAACAATGCTAAAAGAAATTTAAAAATACCTAAACAAATGGAAAGGCATTCCGTGCTCATGGATTAGAAGAATAAACATCGTGGAGATGCCCAAACTGATTTATAGATTCAATGCAATACCAATCAAAATCCCAACAGCTTACTTTACAGAATTAGAGAAGGCAATTACCAAATTCATCTGGAAGGGTAAGTGCACCCTAATAGCCAAAAGCATTCTAAAAAAGAAGAGCAACGTGGGAGGAATTTCACTGCCTGACCTTGAAACATATTACAAAGCTACAGTGGTCAAAACAGCACGGTACTGGCATAAAGATAGACACATTGGTCAGTGGAATAGAATTGAGAACCCAGAAATATACCCTCACCTATACAGTCAACTGGTTTTTGACAAACCTACCAAGCCCATGCTAATGGGAAAAAACAGTCTCTTCAACAAATATGTTGGGAGAACTGGATATCTATAACCAAAAGAATGAAAGAGGACCCCTATCTCACCCCCTATACAAGAATCAACTCAAAATGGATCAAAGATCTAAATATAAAAGCCAGGACCATAAAACTACTAGAAGAAAATGTAGGGAAACATCTTCAAGACCTTGTAGTAGGTGGTGGTTTCTTGGACCTCACACCCAAAGCACGTGCAACAAAAGAAAAAGTAGATAAATGGGACCTCCTCAAAATTAAACACTTTTGGGAAGCGGCTGTGGCTCAATCAGTAGGGCTCCCGTTTACCATATGGGAGGCCCCGGGTTCGGTTCCCGGGGACTCCTGGTGAAGGCAAGCCTGCCCGCACGGCATGGTTAGCTGACCCAGTGAGCACATGCAGCAAGGGGGGGGGGATAAATGAATAAATAAATAAAATCTTAAAAAAAAAAAATTAAACACTTTTGCACCTCACAGGACTTTGTCAGAAGGGTGAACAGGCAGCCGACTCAATGGGAAAAAGTATTTGGAAATCACATATCTGATAAGGGTTTAATATCCAGGATATATAAAGAGATGTTACAGCTCAACAATAAAAAGACAAATGACCCAATTAAAAAATGGGCAAAAGACTTGAATAGAATTTCTCCAAAGAAGAATACAAATGACAAAAAACACATGAAGAAATGCTCAACATCACTCATGATTAGGGAAATGGAAATCAAAACTACAATGAGATATCATTTCACACCTATCAGAATGGCCACTATTAAAAAGACAGAGAACTACAAGTGTTGGAGAGGATGTGGAGAGATAGGAACACTTCTTCACTGTTGGTGGAAATGCAGGATGGTACAGCCACTATGGAGGACTGTTTGGGAGTTCCTAAAAAAGTTGAATATAGACTTGCCACATGACTCTGCAATACCACTACTGGGTATATACCCAGAAGAACTGAGAACAGTTATACGAACAGACATCTGCACACCAATGTTCATAGCAACATTATTCACCATTGCCAACAGTTGGAAACAACCCAGGTGTCCATCAACAGATGAATGGATAAACAAACTGTGGTCTATTCACACGATGGAATATTATGCAGCTGTAAGAAGAAATGAAGTCGTAAAGCATATGACAACATGGATGAACCTGGAGGACAATATGTTGAGCGAAGCAAGCCAGACAGGAAAGGACAAATACTGTATGAATGCATTACTATGAACCAAATATATTGTGTAGCATATTGTTTGATTCAAAAAAAAAAAAATGTATATGTATCCATTACATTTAATTGAGAAATGTATATATTCATTCATCTGTGTTTACTTTTTAGTTTTTAATTGTTTATATTTTTAGTTTTTAAATGTACAAAATAAAGTAAAAAAAAAAATGGGCAGGGAAGCAGATGTGACTCAACCAGTTGGGCGCCTGCCTACCACATGGGAGGTCCTGGGTTCAGGTACCAGTGCCTCCTAAACAAAGACGAGCAGATACTGCCCCCATTGCAATGAGATACATGCCACCCCTGCTGCAACAAACAGATGCCACAAGCCAACAGATGCCACAGCCCACAGGGAGCCAATGTGGCTCAGGTCATTGGGCACTTGCTTCCCATGTAGGAGGTCCCAGGTTTGGTTCCAGGTGCCTCCTGGAGAAGGCAAGCAAACAATGAGCAGACAGATGAGAGATCCATCTGGGGGGGCGGTGGTAAATAAAGAAAAATAAAGTAAATAAATAAATCTATATTTTTAAAAATGGGCAAAGGACTTGAATAGGCATTTCCCAAAAGAAGATATGCAAATGGCCAACACACACATAAAATGACGCTCAATATCATTAGCCATTAGGGAAACTAAAATCAAAACCACAATGAAGTACCACTTCACACCCACTAGGATGACTTATTATTTTAAAAAGAAAAAATAAGTGTTGGAGAGAATGTGGAGAATTTGGAACTCTTGTGTACTGCTGGGGGAGTTTTAAATGGCTCAGCTGCTGTGGAAAACAGTTTGGCAAAGTCCTCAAAAAGTTAAACATAGAATTATCATATGACTTGGCAATTCCGCTTCTAGGTATATACCCCAAACAACTGAAATCAGGAACTTAAAAAGATATTTGCACACTGATGTTCATAGCAGCATTATTCACATTAGCTAAATGGTGGAAACAACCCAAGCTCCACTGACAGATGAATGGATAAACAAAATGTGTTTTATACATACAAACAAATATTATTCATCCATACAAAGGAATGAAATTCTGACACATGCTACAACATGGATGAACCTTGACAACATTATGCTAACGAAAAGAAGCCAGGCACAAAAGGACAATATTGTATAATTTCATGTATATGAAATAGCTAGAATAAGCAAATTCATAGAGAAAGCTAGTAGATTAGAAATTACCAGGGCCTGGAGGTAGGTGGAATGGGAAGTTATTGCTTAATGAATACAGAGTTTCTGTTTCAGATGAAAGACTTTCAGCAATGCATGGTATGATGGTTGCCCAACATGGAATGTAATTATTACCACTGAATTATATGCTTAAAAATGGTTAAAATGGCAAGTTTCATGTTCTAGATATGTTTCCACAATAAAACTTTTTAAGAATAAAAAAAAAAATTGTGAACTTACAAAACAAACATGCATAACATCATACAGGGGTCCCATACATCAACCCACCACCATCATCTTACGTTGTTGTGAGACATTTGTTACAAATTATGAAAGAATATTGTCAAAATCTTACTACTAACTATAGTCCATATCTTACATTTGGTGTATTTTTCCCCCAACACACCCTATTATTATTTTTTAATATATTTTTATTACAGAACTTGTGAACACATACATGTGTAGAATTCCCATACAACACCCCTTCATCAACACACTACACTGTGGTGGAACATTTGTTACAGATTATGAGATATCATCAGACTACTACCACCAACCATGGTCTATAGCATATATTTGACACTCTTATTCCATACCCATTATCTTCTGAATAGCCTTTTTTTTTTTTTTAGATTTATTTTTATTTATTTATTTATCCCCCCTTGCTGCTTGTGCTCACTGTGTCCATTTGCTTTGCATTTTTCTGTGTCTGCTTATCTCCCTTTGTTGCATCATCTTGCTGCACCAGCTCACCGCACCCGCCAGCTGTCAGCACCAGCTTGCCTTCACCAGGAGGCCCCGGAAATCGAACCCGGGGCCTCTCATATGGTAAGCGGGAGCCCAACCAATTGAGCCACAGCGGCTTCCCTGAATAGTCTTTTAATAGGAATTTCTACATTATGTGGCCCTCATCCCCCAACTTGGTGTTGAATTTCCAGTCTCCCTTGCAGCTAAGACCCAGGCATGTGACATGGACATTACTAATTGGATACACTTGCATGGAACTTGATTCAAATGAGATCAACATGAGAAAGAGGGTCTGTGACAAGCTTTCATTCTGTAGGTGGTAGCAGAGATGTCTGGCCTTCGAGGCAGGAGTCTTGCAAGGTCATCTTCCAGTGTGGAAGTGCATGCAAGGTGCTCACAGCAGTAGCAATCGAAGTAAGTTTGAGAATCTGCATTTAGTGCTTAGTTGTGGCAGCAATGGTACCCAAATTTATCACTGGTCTATTTCTGAGGTAAGATTTCAGCCACTATTCTAAGGAAATTAGCCTTGAAACTATTTCTCCAATTCTCTTAATGACAATGTGAACTACCTGCTATTTTTAAATGCATCCCATTGAACTAGCCAGAGTGGACTCAGTTGTTTGCAGCTAAGGAGCCTGACCAACATAATTCTTCTCTGGTGTGATAATCAAAGGTTTATTCTTAGGCATGGGAAAGTTCTATTTTTCTTCCTAGTGTTTGGTGGCAAACATCAAAAATTATCGAACCATGCAATGGGATGGCTTAAACAATGGGAATTTATTGGCATTTTTAGGAGAAGTCTAAAATCAAGGTGCCATCAAGACGATGCTTTCTCCCAAAAGACTGTAGTATCCTGGGGCTGGCTGTCAGCCATCCTTGGTCCTTGGCTTTTCTGTCACATGGTGTGATGGTTAGGCTAATGTGTCAACACAGTCAGGTAATTGTGTCCAGGTGTTTGGTCCAGCAAGCACTGGGCTAATTGTAATACAAGAGCATTTATGGGCTTCGATCACCAGTGAGTTTACTGCGTGGATGGCTGATTACATCTGCATCAATCAGGGAGGTTGCATCATCAATGGGTGAAACTTTTACCCAGTCAGTTGAATGCCTTAAAAGGGGAAGAGATTTCAACGTTCAGAGAGAATTTCCCAGCTTGTCATTGGACAGCCAGCTTCTCCCAGAAACTCATCAAGGACCTTTCATAGAACTTTCATCTGAGCTGCTGGTTTGAAGCCTGCCTGCAGAACCTGGACTTGTGCATTCCCACGGTTGCGTGACAGACTCTTATAAAATCTCATATTATTGACAGGTATCTCCTGTTGATTCTGTTTCCTGAGAAAACCTTGACTAATATAGCTTGGTACTGGGAGTGGTTCTTGAGGAACGGAGTCTAAACATGGAATGTCTGAGGTGGTTCTGGGAGTTTTGTAATTGGCTGTCTACTCTAATTGGACTCTGGGGTACTAATGACTCCCCTTCTAATAATGAAGAGGTTGCTAACAGTTCATGGCATGAGCTGGCAATAGAGATATGAAAAATAGCATCACTGGATTCCCCTACTTCCCCGCTTATAAGAAGCAAGGATCTGGGTGAGAGTGTTTTCAACACCTTAACAGAATCTTGTGGAGTCAAAAAGTATAATGATGTTGGCTGGCTCCTCCTAGATACTCTGGATACAGTTACAAAAGAAAGAGATGAGCTAATGTCTTCAAATTTGAAACTTAAATGCTGCATGAATGATATGAAAGTTTCTACGTGTGCCTTGAAAGAAAATCTTGTCTCCTGTAGCCACAGACTTGAGATATCTGAGAATCAAACCCAGACTCTCATGGTATGAGTAGCAGAATTACAGAGGAAACTAATCTCAACCTTGCAGAGTTTCTGCAGTTAAAGTGAAGGCATTGATTGGAAAGGAATGGAACCCCGAGGATTGGGACGGAGACATATGGGATGATGATAATATTGGTGGGGACATTGGAACCCTAAATTCTGCTGAGACTTTACCAGATAAACCTGCAATGACCTGCCCTGTGGAGACCACACCTTGTCAACCTTGTATCAACCAGTCTGCAGCCTGCCCCAGAGAGTCTGGACTTCCTCCAAGCCATGAGGCAGGTACCAGTCAAACTCTAGCATGCACTGCCCAACTTCCAGTCTGCCCTGAGGAATATGTCTTCCAAGCCCTGCCTGAAGAGATTAATACTGTCTCACCAGAAGAAAATGCAAAGGAATGCCCTGAGGTCAGTAGCCTGCAAGACATCTCTACTCCTTCTCCTTATCCACACCCCCCACCCCTCTTGTCTTAGAGACCCATTACTAGACTAAAATCACAACAAGCCCCCAAAGGTGAAATACAAAGTGTGACCCATGAGAAGTACACTATACTCTGAAAGAACTGCATGAGTTTTCCAACTTATATAGACAGAAATCAGGGTAATATGTGTGGGAATGGATACTAAGGGTATGGGATAATGGTAGAAGGAATATAAAGTTGGATCAGGCTGAATTTATTGATATGGGCCCACTAAGCAGAAATTCTGGATTCAACGCTGTAGCTCGAGGAGTCAGAAAGGGCTCTAACAGTTTGTTTGGGTGGCTGACTGAAGCATGGACCAAACGATGGCCTAGCATGTCTGATGTTGAGATGCTTGATTTGCCCTGGTATACAGTAGATGAGGGGATTCAAAGGCTTAGAGAGATTGGAATGCTAGAATGGATTTACCATTTGAGACTGCCCACCCACCCCAGGAATGTCCAGAGGACACACTATTAACCAGAACTGTGAGGAATAAATTTGTAAAACTAACTCCATCTTCTCTGAAGAGGTCTGTGGCTGCTCTTCTCTGCAGTCCAGATATTACTGTAGGGAGGGCTGTAATGGAATTGGAATCCTTAAACATTATGGGATGATCGGATCTCGGTCTGGTAAAAGTCAAGTATCGGCAGTTAATCGCCAAAGGCAAGGTGGGCGTGGCTCCCGCAGTGAAAGACAGATTCATAGAATACACACATAGACATATTCTATGCACATAGAATAGTCTGAGTCGAATAGAGTTATAGCATTGGCTAATAGATCATGGGGTACCTAGAAGTGAAATACATGGGCAGTCTACTAAATTTCTTCTGGATCTGTATAAGCAAAAGTGTTCTAGGTCGAGTGAACAAAACCCTAACTCAAATTACAGAGGCAGAGAATCACGGCCCCTTAATCAATTCCCAGACTTGAGACAGTTTACAGACCTAGAGCCCCTTGAATAAGGAGAATGCCAGGTCCCCTTGGGGAAGGATCCTGTTAAACAGCCAAAAATTTATACTGTTCATCTTCCTCCCACCTTTCCCCAGGGAGACCTACGGCCTTTTGCCAGAGCAACTGTGCATTGGGGAAAAGGAAATGATCAGACATTTCAGGGATTATTAGACACTGGCTCAGAAGTGACATTAATTCCAGGAGACCCAAAACGTCACTGTGGTCCACCAGTCAGAGTAGGGGCTTATGGAGGTCAGGTGATTGATGGGAGTTTTAGCTCAGTTCTGTCTCACAGTGGGTCCAATGAGTCCCTGGACCAATTCTGTGGTTATTTCTCCAGTTCCAGAATGCATAATTGGAATGAACACACTCAGTAATTGGCAGAATCCCCACATTGGATCCCTGAATTGTGGAGTGAGGGCTATTATGATTGGAAAGGCCAAGTGGAAGACACTAGAACTGCCATTACCTAGCAAAATAGTAAATCAAAGGCAATACCGGATTCCTGGAGGAATTGCAGAGATTAGAGCCACCATTAAGGATTTGAAGGATGCAGGGGTGGTGATTCCCACCACACCCCCATTGAACTCTCCTATTTGGCCTGTGCAGAAAACAGATGGATCGTAGAGGATGACAGTAGATTATCGTAAACTTAACCAGGTGGTGACTCCAATTGCCACTGCTGTCCCAGATGTGGTATCATTGCTTCAGAAAATCAACACTTCCCCTGGTACCTGGTATGCAGCTGTTGATCTGGCAAATGCTCTTTTCTCAATTGCCGTTAGTAAAGACCACCAGAAACAGTTTGCTTTCAGCTGGCAAGGCCAGCAGTATACCTTCACTGTCCTGCCTCAGGGGTATATCATCTCTCCAGCCCTATGTTATAATATTGTCTGCAGGGACTTTATTGTCTCTCCCTCCTACGAGACATCACACTGGTCCATTATATTGATAATATTATGTTGATAGAACCTACTGAGCAAGAAGTAGCAAAGACTCTAGATTTATTGGTAAGGCATTTGCATGAGAGAGGATGGGAGATAAATCCAATAAAAATACAGGGTCCTTCCACCTCAGTGAAATTTCTAGGTGTCCAGTGGTGTGGGGCCTGTCAAGATATCCCTTCTAAAGTAAAGGATAAGCTGTTGCACCTGGCCCCTCCTACGACCAAAAAAGAGGCACAATGCTTATTTGGCCTCTTCGGATTTTGGAGACAACACATTCCTCATTTGGATGTGCTACTCCAGCCCATTTACTGAGTAACCAGAAAAGCTGCTAGTTTTGATTGGGGACTGGAATAAGAGGAGGCCCTGTGACAGGTCCAGGCTGCTGTGCAAGCTGCACTACCACTTGGACCATATGATCCAGCAGATCCAATGGTGCTGGAAGTTTCAGTGGCAAATAGAGATGCTGTCTGGAGCCTTTGGCAGGTCCCTATAGGGGAATCACAACACAGACCCTTAGGATTTTGGAGCAAAGCCTTGCCATCCTCTGCAGATAACTACTCCCCTTTTGAGAAACAGCTTTTGGCTTGCTACTGGGCCTTAGTAGAGACTGAACACTTAACCATGGGCCATCAAGTTACCATGAGACCTGAATTGCCTATCATGAGCTGGGTATTGTCTGACCCACCAAATCATAAAGTTGGGCGTGTACAGCAGCACTCCATAATAAAGTGGAAATGGTATATCCAAGACAGGGCTCACCAGGTCCTGAAGGCACATGTAAGTTACATGAGGAAGTAGTCCAAAAGCCCATGGTCACCACCCCTGCCATGTTACCTTCTCTTTCCCAGCCCACAGCTTTGGCCTCTTGAGGAGTCCCTTACAATCAGTTGACTGTGGATGACAAAACTCGGGCCTGGTTGACAGATGGTTCTGCATGATATGCAGGTGCCACCTGAAAGTGGACAGCGGCAGCACTGCAGCCCTTTTCTGGGACATCCTTGAAGGATAGCAGTGAGGGCATATCCTCCCAGTGGGCAGAACTTCAAGCAGTGCACCTAGTTGTTCGTTTTGCTTGGAAGAAGAAATGGCCAGAAGTGCGTTTGTACACTGATTCATGGGCTGTTGCCAATGGTTTGGCTGGATGGTCAGGGACTTGGAAGGAACATGATTGGAAAATTGGTGACAAGGAGGTCTGGGGAAGAGCTATGTGGATAGACCTTTCTGAGTGGGCAAAAAAACATAAACATATTTGTGTCCCATGTGAATGTTCACCAGAGGGTGACTTCAGCAGAGGAAGAGTTTAATAATGAAGTGATTAAGATGACCTGCTCTGTGGCTAAGCCTCTTTCCCCAGCCACTCCTGTCATTGCCCAATGGGCTCATGAATGATGTGGCCATGGAGGTAGGGATGGAGGTTATGCATGGGCTCAGCAACATGGACTTCCCTTCACTAAGGCTGACTTGGCTACAGCCAATGCTGAACGCCCAATCTGCCAGCAGCAACGACCCACATTCAGCCCTCGATATGGCACCATTCCTTGAGGTGACCAGCCTGCTACCTAGTGGCAGGTTGACTACATTGGACCACTTCCACCATGGAAGCGGCAGCGATTTGTTTTAACTGGAATAGACACTACTCTGTGAATGGATTTACATTTCCAGCACACAATGCTTCTTCCAAAACTACCATCCATGGACTTACCGAATGTCTTATGTACGGCCATGGCATTCCACACAGCATTGCTTCTGATCAAGGAACCCATTTCATAGCAAATGATGTGCGGGAATGGGCACATGCCCATGGAATTCACTGATCTCACCATGTTCCCCATCACCCTGGAGCAGCTGGATTAATAGAATGGTGGAATGGCCTTTTGAAGACTCAATTATGGCACCAACTAGGTGGCAATACCTTGCAGGACTGGGGCAATGTTCTCCAGAGGCTGTGTATGCTCTGAATCAGCGTCCTTTCTATGGTGCTGTTTCTCCCATAACCAGGATTCATGGGTCCAGGAATCAAGGGGTGGAAATGGGAGTGGCACCACTCACTATTACCCCTAGGGACCCTCTAGGAAAATTTTTGCTTCCTGCCCCTGCAACTTTAAACTCTGCTGGTCTACAGGGTTTAGTCCCAAAAGGAGGAGTGCTACCACCAGGGAACACAACAATGATTCCATTGAACTGGAAGTTAAGACTGCCACCTGGCCACTTTGGGCTCCTCTTACCTGTGAATCAACAGGCAAAGAAGGGAATTACTGTACTGGCTGGAGTGATTGATCCTGACTACCAAGGGGAACTAGGACTACATCTACATAATGGGGTTAAAGAAGAGTTTGCCTGGAATGCAGGAAATCCTCTAGGGCGTCTCCTAGTACTGCCATGCCCTGTGATTAAAGTCAATGGAAAATTGCAACAAACCAATTCAAGCAGGACTAACAATGGCCCAGAATCTTCGGGAATGAAAGTTTGGGTCACCCCACCAGGCAAAGAACCATGGCCAGCTGAAGTGCTTGCTGAATGTAACGGGAACATGAATGGGTAGTGGAAGAAGGTAGTGATAAATATGAACTTCGACCACATGACCAGTTACAGAAATGAGGACTGTAATAGTCATGAATCCTTCTTCCTTGTTTCGTTATGAGTATGATTGTATATGTACACAAAACAAATTTGTTGTTTTCTTCCCCAACCTTTTCCCCTATCATATGAAAAGTTGTATTAATTTCACATCATAATATTTAAGGATGTCAAGTTTAAGAGTGAATATTACCCAAGGACTTGCACCCTATTTTGTGGAGAATTAATATGTTTCCAGTTGTACTCAGGGGAGTTGAACGTTGTTAGGTGGAAATATATATGTATGCTTGTCTGTTACTGTTTTTACTTAGAGACTAAGTATGGTTTAGGGTAATGTGTATGGTTGCCAAGTTGACAAGGGGTGGACTGTGATGGTTAGGCTAATGTATCAACTCGGCCAGGTAATTGTGTCCAGGTGTTTGGTCCAGCAAGCATTGGGCTAATTGTAATACAAGAGCATTTATGGACTTCAATCACCAGTGTGTTTACTGCGTGGATGGTTGGTTACATCTGCATCAATCAGGGAGATTGCATCATCAATGGGTGAAGCTTTTATCCAATCAGTTGTATACCTTAAAAGGGGAAGTGATTTCAACATTCAAGAGAATTTCCCAGCTCGTCATTGTACAGCCAACTTCTCCCAGAAACTCATCAAGGACCTTTCATCAGACTTTCATCGGAGCTCCTGGTTTTCAGCCTGCCTGTGGAACCTGGACTTGTGCATCCCCACGGTTGCAAGAGAGACTCTTATAAAATCTAACATTATTGACAGATATCTCCTGTTGATTCTGTTTCCCGAGAGAACCCTGACTAATACACATGGCAATACATATGGCGGCCTCTCCTGGCTTCTCCCTTCTATTCTGGATTCCTTTGCCGTTCAGTTTCTGGCTACTCCCTCTGGCTTTTCTTTCTGTGTCTGACTTTCACTATATTTATAAATGACTCCAGTAATCAGGATTAATTTGGGCCATACCTTAAGTAAAGTAACATCTTGAAGAGATCTTATTTATAATGGCTCCACACCCCCAGGAATGGATGATGTTTACGACATGTTTTTTTGGGTTACATAACTCCAAGCCACCACAATTGAATTTGGGCTGCACAAAAGACTTTCTATACCAATTGTTTTCCAAATAACTTTCATTCCTTTTGTGTATTTTTAACACTTATAAATCTAGAAACCCAAGTGGTGCATCTAGAGCAGTGTAACAGTCAAGGAAGAACAAACCAAACCTGAGTTCCAGCTATGGCTCCTACCCCCTGAAGAATAATGGAGAACATCCAAGGACAGGGTTCACAGCCACATACATTACTTCTCCTCTATCCCCCATTCCTCCCCCTCAGTCTGATGCACAGTTGTGGGTCCATGCTCAGGCACCTTTCTGGATAACTGGGAATTATCCATAGCTGAGCTGATCATGTTAGAAAAGGCCACTAAAAATCTACTTCAGACAGGCTCCAGAATTTCATAGCAGATAGTGGAAAAATTCTTGAAAATTAGAAAATTAAATTTATTTTATATTTAACAAAATTTTAGTTGTATTTGCAACTGTATACCAATTCTTATAATGAACAAAGAATGACTCAAATGTGGATTTTTAGCATAATTTCTCTACAAATATAGCAAAATACAAATTAGAGCAAAATATAAATGTCCGGGGTGCGGATGTGTCTTAGGCAGTTGAGCTCCTACTTCCCACATAGGAGGTCCCAGGTTCAGGTTTCCAGTGCCTCCTTAAAAACGAAAAAACAAACAAACAAACAAAAAAACCAACTCAGGGTAGCCAATGCAGCTCAGTGGTTGAGCATCACCTTCCCAGATACGAGGTCTTGGGGTTCAATCCTCAGCCCCAGTACCTCAAAAAAATAAATAAATAAATAAAATTACATATGCCCTTTCCTTTTGATTTTCACAGCATTATAATGAAGATTACTTTTAGAAAAATGTTATAGGGATTCATCATTTTCTTCTCTTTAATACTCTGATACTCAAAATCATTCTTTTTCAAAGGGACTTTTGTTTGGCAACCTTCTTCAGTTTCTTTTCTTTGGTTGTTCACTGGAGTAACTTATCCAGGCCTTCATTTGTCAAGAAAGACTGCCACTTACTCACTACTTTTTGCATCACTTACATCTATTTTTTTGAAATTCTGCATCTTTTACAAGATCAGCACTGAACTATGGAATGGATCTGCACTGTAGTTACATTGCATTTTCAGATGTGCCAAGTTGATGAATTGGCTAGAGGATAACCAACAAAGATGTTGACATAATGGGCCTAGCTAGATATTATGCAGCAAGGAATGTTTGAGTCAGTTCTAATTTTGTAAGTGGTAGACTCACTGGTGAATATTTTCATATTCCTATGACTGTGGTTCTCTGGGCAACGTGGTAACTGTGAATCTGCATACCATACTTTAGATAAAAAGGATCCCTTTTTCTACTAGTCTGTTTTTCTTTTGAGAATCCACCTTCAGAACTTTTGTCCTCCCTACCTCTCCCTTTTCCTACTGCCTGTTTTCTGTGGCTCCCTGCCCATTATCCCAACCCTGTATTGCAAACATGTAGAAATTGGTCTCCCAGAGAGACCATTATATATACATATACCTTCACAGTCCATTTGGGTCTGTCTCAGTTTTAGCACATCAAACCTCTCAGGACATTAAAGGTTTATAATTTTGGTCAGAACTGTAGGTCCAAGTCAAATATGTGTTTTTAATAGCAAGTAACATGGGTCTTAGTAAACTGCTTTAAATCACATGGTAAAGTCAATGTCTTTCTTATGTGTCCCAATAACAACAGAATAAGTAGTGTGGAACTTAGCTCTTTTTTTTTTTTCTTTTTAATTTTTTAATTTTTTAAAAGGCACTTAGGTTACATAAATAGCTAACTCTTTCGTGAGGCTATGAGCACAGTCATCAGTGCAGAAATTAAGAAAATACCATTGCATATTTATGTTCAAATAATTTTCTATCCATTTAGGCATGTTTAGTCCTTTGTTTTTTACTTTAAATTCTGACTACTTAGTTCGAAGAACCTGGCTATGATGACTCCAAATCATTACCAAAAAGTGAATTGAGCAATATTTTCACTTCATAATGAAAAACTATGACTTTTTAATAAAATATCATCTAAAACATTTATGCTATTAGATAACACTCTTGAAATGTGCAAAATAAACAACCATTTATTTTCCTCTTTGCTGTTTTTTTGGTTTTTTTTTTATTGGGTTGAGGGTGTAAGTTTCATGATATAAAGTAGTTTGCCAGATTCTGTAATCCTTTTTTTTTTTTTTTTTTTTAAGTCATACAGGGTGTGGTGCCTGTAGAGCATTAAAAAACAACAAAAAAAAAAACCCTAAAAGTTGTAGTACTTGGTGTTTTTTTCCTTTACTTTTTCAAAAATGTAAAACAATCTAAACTTTAAGGGAAATTCTGATTCCTACTATATAGGCTCCTGAGCTCCCTCACTATTAAAAGTCAGATTATCCCTTGAGGCCAGTTTTCACTTCTTTCCTTACTTGGAATGCTTATGTTCTTAACATTATATTCATTATTAGAAATGGAGTCTTGATGAGTACTACTTTAATGCTTTTTTTTTTCTTAGAAAGGTGAAAATAATTTAGAAGGAACAACACAAATGAGGCATTTAAATTAAGTTATATGTCTTATAGTGGTGTGGTTGTTTAAAAATCTCAGTTGTCTGCTGAATCCACTCTGTTCTTCTTACTGTTTTATTAATCCCTGGTTATTGAAGCATTTAAACAAAAATAAATGTTTCGGGGAAGCGGCTGTGGCTCAATCAGTAGGGCTCCCGTTTACCATATGGGAGGCCCCGGGTTCGGTTCCCGGGGCCTCCTGGTGAAGGCAAGCCCGCCTGCACGGCGGGGTTAGCTGACCCAGTGAGCACAAGCAGCAAGGGGGGGATAAATGAATAAATAAATAATAAAATCTTTAAAAAAAATAAAAAATAAAAAAATAAAAATAAATGTTTCGTTTTTTCCGTATAATTAAATAAAGGAAAGCCTTGATTCCACAAAGCTGGAGTTGTCCTTAGAAAAACAAATTCTCTGTAAAACTTAACTCGTGGATTCTACAGAAAGAAATTGTTGGGAAAAGCCCTTTTAAAAACAGAGAGATGCCAGCAAAGAAACACCATTTTCAGAACGCGAACATGGGATGTTAGGATTTGATCATTCCGGTTGTCTTCATAGTTGACATCGTTCGTTCTTCATAATAATTCAATCATAAATCGCTTGCCTGAAAACACATTCCTAAGTCCCCCCAACAGAAACTATCTCCTCTGTGGTCGCTCTCACACACGAGTAAAAACAGAAAATAGCCCTGTTCTTTTTTTCTTTCCTTGGATCTGGGTGCTTAAAGGAGACAGAAATAAAGAAGTTTTGCGGGTTTTCCAGCAAGAGGCAAGCGATAATACTCTTTAACACCAGACGGGGGAAAAACAGTCCCCAAAGCAAACTAACGACCCCTCCCTGTGATTCGTGTGTGGGTCACGGAGCCGGGTCCCGCTTGGGTAGCACTGGGCGGGAGTCCCCCTCTCACCCAGCCGCCAGGAGGTGAGCACTGGGTCCTGGGTGCCAGGGCTGGACGCCCGCCCTCCCGAAGGAAAGGAGGCGGCCCTGGCGTCGGAGCCGCCCCTCCTGCCGCCCGAGAACAAACGGGATATTCAGCAGTGGCCTGTGGCTGCCAGAGCAACGCCTCAGGGGAAATTAAGCTTCGAGTCAGACTCCGCCGTAATAGCCTTTAAAAGCGCGTTCCTCTCGCCCGCCGCGCACACCCGGCTCCCTGGGCTGCCCGGCGGCTGTGTGTGAGGGAGCGCGAGCCGGTGCGTGAGCTAGTGTTTGTGTCAGCCTGTGGGCCGGTGTGGCTGCCGGTGTGTGAGCCTCGGTGGGTGCAGGCTGGTGTGCGAGCCGGTCTGTGAGTTGGTTGCGGTGGGAGCCGGCGTGCACGCCGGTGGGGTGCGAACCCGGAGCGTCTACACTGGCCATGAGGGGCGCGAGCGCCTGGGCCGCGCTCTGCTTGCTGCTGGCTGCTGCCGTCCAGTTCTCGATGCAGCAGTCCCCAGAGAGGTAACGCGACACTCGCGCGGGCTGCCACCCTTCTTTCCTCTCTCCTGCGGCTTCCCCGGTTGCCTGCCAAAATCCACTTCGGGGCGTCCAAGACCCCCAGGACCGCGCCTGTTGCGGGGCTTCCTGCTGCAGCCCCAACTCCGCGGGCCGAGTGGCCTTGCCCGGGCCACCACGTGGCGGGGGCTTAATCTGACTTGCTTCTCCACTCTTCAAATGCATATGAGGATAGGGGGAATCACTAGGGCCCAAAAGTGTGTGCTCTGGTTTACTTCTGTTTTCTCCTGCCTAGAGGCTTTTGCCCAGGGACGTAAGCCTAGGGTCAAACCGAGCTGCGCGCTGCGCTCGGGGAACGGCTCGCGGCTGGTTAACTCTCATCTCCATCAACCTCCGCTTTCAATAGAAGGCTTTGCCAATGGCCAACGATTTTCAGAAAAGGGGCGGAGAAGTAGGCATCGCTCTAAATCTGGGAACTTAAAACTTTTTGTATTAACCAGTTGCTTGCCTAGCTTTAAAAGAATACACCTCACAGTAGGACTCACCTTCTCCATCCCCACCCCTCAGTTAAATGTATCCATTTGCCAATTTCCTACAAGGCTTTACCACCACTGGGAGAACTTGATTGTTTTTGTTTGTTTGTTTGTTTGTTTGAACTTGTCTTATTATGATGGAACAGATGGCAGTTAGACCTAATACTTTACCAGGCTATAATTTGAATAGTTTAAATGGTAGCAAGCTTTCAGATCCCTTATATGTTGCAGACCTTTACTGATCAATTTTTATCCATATTCATATGCTACACCTTTCTGATGTTGTTATTAGATTGTTAGACTGTGTTTCAAATTAAGTTTCCTTTTCTCTTTCATTTTCCCAGACCTGTTTTCACATGTGGCAGCATTCTTACTGGAGAGTCTGGATTTATTGGCAGCGAAGGTTTTCCTGGAGTGTACCCTCCAAATAGCAAATGTACTTGGAAAATCACAGTAAGCATTTTTTAAAAAGGTATTCTCCTGGAAGTGGGTATTGGAAACAGTGGAAGACTGCTACTTATTTTCCTCTGGTGTCAGGTTTTGGGTTAGGGGCAAATGCCTGGAATAGTGAAATGTTGGACTTACCTCAACTATTTGGGAGATTTTTTTACATAGGACTAGTAGTGTTCTGCATTAGTGATTAGGAAGGGCACAAGATAGGGCTTGAAGGAATACATTTGTAAAGCACATGTGTTTCTGAAAGCCCAGCCTAACTCAGTTGAGTTTTATGGATTCAGAATTAAGGCTATTTTCATAAAGGTCATTTTGTAATGACCTTTAGCAGCTATTTGTTGCCTGAGCCTGAGCCTTGCATGAATGTCTCCCAGTGGGAAATAGAAGATCAAAGGTAGTACTTATTCCTGACTACTTTATATCCATTAAGAAGAAAATGGGGGGGAGGGGCGGGATCCCTCTTAACATCCCTGGTTGAAACCAGCACTAAAGGCAAAGACTAAAGAATAAAAACAACAGTAAGCCCAAATAGCAAACCAGGGCTACAAAAATGCCATGCTGGTTAGTAATGGCATAGATTATGTTGAGTCAAGATAAGAAGCTTGATTTAGAGACAGCCAGCCAAGAACAAAAATATGCCTGGATTTAGAGTCAGCTAAATTGAGTCATTCCAGTCAATGTAGAAGGGAGTGTTATCTTGTTCATTTTTTCATTGTGGGGAAGTTTGCTTCGTATTTGGACGTGTTGGATTACCAAGAACTTCACTCATATTGTGCCACACATTGATTATGATTTTTAAAATAGCTTCCATTTATTGAGCATTTACTGTGGCCTGGCACTGTTTCAAGCAGTTAACAAGCAAAATCTCATTGAATCCTTGAAACAACTGTGAGAAGGTAACTATTATCCTCGTTTTATAGATAAGGAAACTGAGACTTAGAACAATTATATAAATTGACCACATCAAACAGTTGGTAAACCTAACTTTTATGCAAAAGCCTATTTTGCAAAGAGGTATTCCCATCAAGAAGAATCATTTGGCAGATACCTCTCCACCATTGTAATATAAAACTTGGCTCTTATATGCACTGATGTCCTATAAAAAATCTATGTCTGATGAACTGATGCAGGTTTTATTAGGTTATTATAGCACATGGGGCAAGGAGAGAATGAGTCATAGAAAGCAACTTTAAAATACAGATATTAGCATAAATTTGAAATAAGGCTCTGAAACAAATATATAAGTAACTTGGTTTTCATATTTTAATTGTATTAAATAGCTGTAGGTTAATGATCCAAGAAAATTAATGGCCTAGTAGCATTACATATCCAACAAGGAGAAATTCTTGATTGGCCATGTTTTTTGGGTATTGTGGGGTGGTGTTGATGTGGAATCAAATTTTGATTGGAGGGTCTAGTGAAAGCTCTCCTTGGTAAAGGAGAGGTGAGGCTCTGGAGAGACCCGACTGCCTAATTCTTATGTGTGGGGGCAGGGGAAGTATAGAGGATATTCCACTGGGGTATAATGTAAAGGTAAAGCATGTGGACTCAGCAGTAAGATTCCCCTGGATTCATGTTCTCCTTATATCATTCACAAGTTGTATAACCAGGATTTATCTTCTTTAAACCTCAGGATTGTTGTGAAGGTAAAAAAGCGATAGTGCATTTAAAGGCCTTGTGCTCAGTGCCTCGGGCATAACAAGTGTTCAATAAATGTGAGCCATTGCTGTTCTTTTCATCATCCTCATTACTGCTGGTGTTGAGTTGTCCCTCCTTCCGACCCTGGAGGCAATATGGCAGGTCACTGCCACCCCCACCCCACCACTGACACAACATTGGCCAGCCAGGCTTAGCATCCAATTCAAAAGAGCTCAGACTTTTATGAAACAATCTACTTTGTCATCTATATCTGGGAAGATCTTATTTCTATGCTGGCATTCTCCTATAATCATACTGGAGAGATTCTGTGTCAGTTAGGGTTAGGTCAGCTGCCAATAAGAGAGACCCAAAATAACAATGACTCAAACAGAAGTTTGGTTCTCTCTCATGAAAAGGAATCTGGAGGTAGGCAATCCAGTATTCTCTCCTCTCTGCTCTGCTACCCTTAGTATGCTGCCTCATTAAACAAGATAACTGCTCACATTCCAGCCATTACGTCCACTTTCCAGCCAGCAAAAAGGAAGAGGAGAGGAAGGGCATACATCCTCTCTTTAAGGACACCATGCAGAAGTTGCACACAACTCAGCCGCTTACATTTCTTCGGCAGGTTCTTAGTTACTTGACCACTCCTAGCTGCGAGGAAGCTGGGATATTAAGCCTTCACTTCAGGCAGCTGTGTGCTTCACTAAAATTCAGGTCTTTTGCCACTATGGAAGGAAAGGAAAATAAGCAGAAGATGAACACTCTCTGTGACGTCTTTGTTTGTGGTTTTCTCAGGGTGTCTGGACTAAAGTTCATGAAATTAGGATGTTACAAATGCCAGCATTTTTTGAAAGCAAAGTTAATGCAAAAGAAAGGACTGCAAGATTTGTCCAATTTCCCTTGCTTATCAGGACTTCAGCCATATCGGATTAAGGCCCAGCCTCATTCAGTTTGGGCACACCTTCACTAATCACATCTTCAAAGGCCCTATTTATGCCTGTGGGACCAGGGGTTGGGACCTGAACATGCCTTTTGTGGGGGACACGATTCAATCCCCAACACTTAGTTATAATTCCAGCCTCCAGAATGTTCACAGAGGTCCTTCTTGCCCTCCAGGTCTCAGTTTGACATTTATATTTCACGAGGAATAGCATGAGTCCATTTTTAAAAATCTTCATAGTTCTTCACAATCCTCTGACTTCTCATGGTCGTCTGCCTTAGGGTCCTCTGGTATGTCAGAGCAAACGAAGGGAGCTCGCTTGCTCCTATAGACCCTAGGGGAGACGCAAGGAGAAGAACTGTCATCCAGCTAAAGCCAACAGCCCTCAGATCTTTCATTCATTCAACAAATGTTTGTTGAGTGCTTATGTCGTGGTGGGTACTGCTGGAATTATGATAATAGTACCTTTTTTGCTGGCTGGAACAGATAGACAAACTCCTTGCTGTCATGCAGCTAGCATTCTAGTTTGGGGGGACAGGCAATTAATGTTTAAACAAATAAGTAAACAAGAATATATCAAGCAAAAAAAAAAAAAAGAATATATCAAGCAGTGATAAATGCCTTATAAAAATAAGATAGTGGTAATGCAAAATGGTACAGCCACTTTGGAAGACAATCTGGCAGTTTCTTATAAAGCTAAATTTGGGCTTACCATACAATCCAGCAATCGCGCTTCTTTGTGCAAATGATTTGAAAATTATGTCCACCCAAAAACCTGCACACAAATATTTATAGCAGCTTTATCAATGATTGCCAAAAATTATAAGCAACCAAGATATTCTTCAATAAGTGAATGGATAAACAAACTGCAGTGTATCCATGCCGTGGAATATTATTTAGTGATAAAAAGAAATGAGCTATCCAGCCACCAAAAGTGAGGCATATTGCCAAGTGAAAGAAGCCAGTCTGAGAAGGCCATATACTGTCTCATTCCAACCACATGACATTCTGGAAAAAGCAAAACTTCAGTGACAATAAAAAGATCAGTGATTGCTAGGGGTTCAGAGGTAGGAGGGGAGGGATGAATGGGTGGAACACAGGACGTTTTTAGGGCAGTGAAACTATTCTCTGTGACACTGTAATGGTGGATATGTGGAACTGTACAACACAAAGAGTGAAGGAATCCTAAGGCAAACTGTGGACTTGAGTTGAAAAATAATGTATCGACATGGACTCATCAAATTGTAACAAATGTACCACTCTAATGCAAGATGTTAATAATAGGAGAAACTGTCTTTGGATGGGGCAGTGACTCAACGGATTATATGGGAACTCTGTATTTTCTCCACAACTCTTCTGTAAACCTAAAACTGCTGTAAAAATAAAGTTTCTGAAAAAGGCAAAGAAAAAGAACCAGAGTGGTAGAATATTATATGATTCCATTAAATGAAATATTTAGAAAGCAGACAGCAAGTAGATTAGTGGTTGCCTGGGGCAGGAGGTAGGTAAGGGGACTTAATAGTAAATGGGCATGAGGGATATTATTGGGGAGATGGAAATGTTCTAAAACTGACTTATGGTGATGTTTGCACAACTTGGTAAATTTACTAGAAATTAGTAATTGTGTACTTGAAAGGGGTGGATTTTATGATATGTAAAATATGCCTCAATAAAGTTATATATATATTTAAAAAAACAGACCAGTGAGCTAGAGAGAGGCTATAGAGCTACTTTAGATGGGGTGGTCAGGGAAAGCCTCTCTGGGAAAATAACATTTTAAGCTGAGGCCAGAGCATTGAGGAGCCAGACACGTGATGGTCTGGGGAAGAGCATTTTAGTGAGCAAGGGTAGAGATCCTGAGGTGGGAGGAAGCATGATTTGTCTGAAGAACAGTCAGGAGGTCAGTGTGCCTGGAACAGAATGAGCAAAGGGGACAGAAGGCGATTATATTAGTCAGACAAAGGGGTGCTGATGCAAAATACCAGAAATAGGTTGGTCTTTATAAAGGGTATTTATTTGGGGTAGAAGCTTACAGTTACTGGGCCATAAACCATAAGCTTCTTCCCTCACCAAAGTCTGTTGCTACGTGTTGGAGCAAGACAGCTGCCGACGTTTGCCAGGGTTCAGGCTTCTTGGGTTCCTCTCTTTGCGGGGCTGCATTTCTCTCCGGGCTCAGCACCTCTGTTTCCTCCACAAGGCCAGCTGTGAACTCTCAGGCAGATGGCTTGTATCTATCCTGGGGCCTTCTCTCCTTCCTTACTAGAACTCCAGCATTAAAACTGCTTCAACTCTGTCTTTGCCTTGCCTTTTATAGTTGATTCTCGCCCCACCAAGGGGTGGGGCTCAATGCCCTTCTGACGTGGCCCAGTTAACGCCCTAATCATGACTTAATCGTACCCAGATTAGCAGACCAGTTTACAAGCATAACCCAATATTATTTTTTTGGAATTCATAATTACATCAAACTGCCCAAGGGCTACAGCAATGAAGGGAAAAAGATGAGCAGGGACCTATAAGTCGTGGTGGGGAGTTTGAATTTTATTTTGAGTGGGAAGCCACTGGAAAGTCTTTAGCAGGGGAATGGGGTGATCTGATTTTAAAAGGTCATTGTGGCTTCTATGTGGAGGATGAATTGTAAGGCAATAAAAATGGAAGCAGGAGCGAATAACCAGGTAGGAGGCTATTTGCAGTATCCAGGAGTGAAGAAGGTGGTGTCTACCAGGGTGGTAAAAGAGATGATGGGAAAGCCAAGCATCTTCTGCCTGAAGGCATTTCTCAGCATTTCTGAAAGCAGTTGGGATATAGTGACACCAGCTGAAAGATGAGGACACCGGGCTCTGACCCTTGCTTGGCCACTCTTCTGGATAGGGCTATGCTTGATATGGCTTCATCCAAGGCAGTTTAGCCCCATGGCTTCTCTCCATCTGTATCCAATTTTCTTTGCTTATCAGGACTTCATCCATATTGGATTAAGGCCCACTGTCATTCATTTTGGCCACACTTTAACTAATAGCATCTTCAAAGGTTCTATTTCCAAATGGGTTCACACCCACAGGACCAGGGGTTGGGACCTAACGTGCCTTTTGTGAGGGACATGATTCAATCCCCAACAGAATCCACATCTTCCCAATCATCTTTGTATGGCTTCATGATAAGAAATTCAGTAGTAGTGTGGGTTGGGTGTGTGAAAATTGAAACATATAGTGATATTCTAGTAATATCAGTTGTGGACATAATTTGAGAAAAAAAATAGTGAATATAGGCAGTAATTCAGTATTTAAGTCACTTGTATCTAAGGGTATAGCCAGGGACCCTGAAATTACTGTAACTATTATTTGCCTGTGTGACTATAGCAGGACAGATATGGGAATGGAATTTGGTCCTTAAACATGTATTTCCTATCTTTAAACTGCATGTAGGATTTAGAATTATATGGAGACTTAAATTCCAATCTTAAGTATGGGTGTTTATTGTTCTAGGTTTGGTTTTGTCAGCTGCTTGAATAGAAATTTACCCTCCTGCTTGACTTAGTACTATTTATATGTAATTCCTTAGTAAAGATGAGTATACTTAGCAAAGGATGTCTGAATACCCAAGCCAGAAAACCATCTGTGTGAAATGGAATAAGAACACTACAGCTGTGTTTTGCTTGTTTGTTTGATTTTATTTGGTTTTAATTAAGAGAGTGTAATTCAGAGACTTGATGATTCTTATGACACATAAACTGTTCCAATTAGGTATCAGTGGATAAGATACTAGAATAATTAAAAGGTTTTTATTGCTGTGACAAATCCCTCTGGGAAGCAGGGTGAATATAAATCCTGAATAAATAATTAAGATGATGACATTTTCCCACTGGGATCTCAGTCCAGTTTTCTTAATTTGTTTCATTTTCTGCTTGCTTTTGAGGGCTTCTGTTGGCTTTTTATGTTTTTGTTTTTTTCTTTCACATGGAAATCAAATATGTTTTTAATTGATTGAAAACCTGATGTTTAATAAATATACTGATTTGTTTGTACTGCTTGTTCTTTTAGCGTTGTGCTCAGGCAGATGCCTTAGAAAGGGTTTAATTAGTAAGAACACAGTGAGAAAACATGAAAACATGAATCTTCATTAGGTATTTTTTCTCTGAAAGATATTCTCTTTAATAATATATTAAGGACCAAAATAAGTCATTCCTTCCTGAAGCATCACTGTGATAATAGAGCATAAAGATAACAGAGTAAAAAATCCCTCTATTAAAAAGCAGTATTAAAGCTTCACTAGTATTGAAAAAAAAAACACTGGTCTAGGTGCAAGACACACTTAAAGCAAGTTTTACTTTTGGTTGTATTTTCTTTGTATATTATAAACATTTATTTAACTTGTTGCAGTTTGAAGTAAAAAATTTCCAAAATGTATGCTCAACAATAATCATTAAAAGGTTTGCAGCGTAAAAAAAAAAAAAAAAAAAAAAAAAGCAGTATTAAAAAGAGAAGGCAAGTCGGGAAGAGACAGGGCCGTTGTCATCTTCTCGTTTCTGGCGCCTGCACCCTCCTGGGACACATGATGCCAAAGCTGCTGTGTGGGGCAAGAAATAGTCGGGGTTGAGCCCCAGCCGGGCCAAGGGATCGCACTCTTCTGGTCTCTCTGACACGCCTCACCTGAAGAAATGAGTGGTGGATTGGCTCCAAGTAAAAGTACAGTGTATGTATCCAACTTGCCCTTTTCCCTAACAAACAATGACTTAAACCGGATATTTTCCAAGTATGGCAAATTTGTAAAGGTTACTATAATGAAAGATAAAGATACCAGGAAGAGTAAAGGGGTTGCATTTATTTTATTTTTGGATAAAGAATCTGCTCAAAACTGTACCAGGACAATAAACAACAAACAGTTATTTGGTAGAGTGATAAAAGCAAGCATTGCTATTGACAATGTCAGAGCAGCTGAGTTCATCCAAAGGCAAAACTACTTTGATAAATCTAAGTGTTTTGAATGTGGGGAAAGTGGGCACTTAAGTTATGCCTGTCCTAAAAATATGCTAGGAGAACGTGAACCTCCAAAAAAGAAAGAGAAAAAGAAAAAAAAAAAAGAAAATTCCTGAACCAGAAGAAGGAATTGAGGAAGTAGAAGAAAGTGAAGATGAAGGGGAAGATCCTGCTCTTGACAGTCTCGGTCAGGCAATAGCTTTCCAGCAAGCCAAAATTGAAGAAGAACAGAAAAGATGGAAACCCAGTTCAGGGGACCCGTCAACCTCAGATGATTCAAGATGCCCAAGGATAAAGAAAAGCACATTTTTCAGTAATGAAGAAGAACTTAGTGATTAAAATTAATATTTATTTTGTAAATATCATTAAAATAAAAAAACCTTACAGTACAAAGTTCAGTTGGAGACTGAAGATTACTTTTTTTTTAGGAGGTGCTGGGGATCGAGCCTGGGATCTCGTACATGGGAAGCAGGTGCTCAACCACTGAGCTACACCCAGTCCCCCCAAATAGTTTTTTTAATAAAATAGTTCACAGAAAACTGAAAAATAATTTTAAATATCATGTTTCTATCTATCTTAGCAGATAATAAAAATCAAGATTTGCTAATAACTATTAAATCTGAAAACAACAAATTTTAATAAGAATAAGAACACTTAATACTATTAGAGTAAGACTACTGTCATCCCAAGATAGAAGGTAGATATTAAAAAGATTTACATGAGAAGTTCATTATAAAAGCTTTATTCATATCTGATTGGTTTACATGAATACTTTTGAAATATTTAATCTTTACAACAAAAACTTCATAAAAACTGAAAAAAATTGAGTGATTTATTATTAAATGTTAACAAAATTTTCAATATTATTTTGTGCTTTAAAAAAAAAAAAAGGCGAAGGCATTTATCAGAGGAAAAATACCCAAAAATTATTTTTAAGAATGTATTATTAAACAGATTTTTGGAGTTACTTTCACATCTCTTAGCAAGCTCTTGATTTCAATTGAAGATGTGAAATGATGAGCAAATTTGAATTGTTCCATAGATTTTCAGATTCCTAAAAATGTGTCAGGTATTAAAGAAGAGAATGGTTTTGTTTATTTGATTGCTTAATACTGGAGACCAGAGGAGCATTTAAAGGGTTTCTTTTTTCACATTGTGCTGCTTAGGAGAGTGCCCCTGTGGATAGCTGCTGTCTCGTGTTCCTTGCACAGAGAAGTTACCTTGACTTAACACAGTTGCACCTTATAATTTAGCAGCTTTATCAACACTGGAGATAGAGCTTTGGGGCTCCACTGAATTTCTTACTCTAGAAACTTGGGAAAAAAGAAATGTTTTCTTTAGATACATTATTTGTTAGATCATGAGAGTCAGTGTGGCAAGTCTCTGGAAAACCAATATGAACATCTAAAAATAAATGGAACACCCACAGAGAAGTGGGGAGTCGGTATTAAAGCTGCCTGAAGCATAAGCCTTGCCACTAAATATCACCTCTCTTTCACTACCTCACCCCACAAAACACTCCTGAGCACTGCACATAATGAAATAGTGTTTTCCAAAATGTGAAAGGAGGGAGAGAGCATTTAGTAGCAGAGGGGCTGCTACGTGGCCATACACACAAGATGAGGGCCACAGGAAGCCCGTAGCAATTTTATTGATGCTAAACGCTCCTAGAAATGACTTAATAGGGGTCTGATTGCTAGATACAGATCTTGTAAGATCCCTTATTCACAGCCTCCCCTGGACTTCCTTGGCTACAATAGCCCACATCAACCATTAATTCATTTAAAAAAATTTTTTAAGTGCCTGCCAGAGATTAGGTGCTGGGTTGGCACAAGCAATACAATGATTAGAAAACCACATCCCTGAATGGGGATGGGGAAGGTAGGGAGACTCTCACTAATCAGGGGGATGTCTCAGAAGTGAATAGTGATGGCACAGGATGGCAGAGATCATGGCGGGAGGATGTACGTGTCCCCCCTGCCCAGTGGTGTGGAGAGAAGTCGCATTGCTCAGTGATTAGGAGGGTGAGCACTGGAAAGTCATGCAGGCTTGGGTTCAAAACTCTGTCCAGGCATTTACTTGGTATGTGATGTAGTTTTCTGAACTCTCCCAAGTTGGTGTCTTGGATATGATGGACCTCCCTGGTAAGGGTGGTATGAGAATTGAAGGAGGTAGTAGATAAATTGAAGGAGGCACAGCACATGGCGTAAGCAAGTGCTCTGTACATGGCGATGGTATTGATTATTTTTTTTAACCTCTCTTCCAGAGCTGTAATAAGGCAGAAAGAGAGCTGTTTGTGTAGGACTTGTCTACAAGCCAGCTCCTTTCAAGCTGGTTGGTAATCCCTCTGGGGCATGGCTAGCTCCCATTGGAAATACCCATTCCTACTCACTATGTCCATTCTTCATTTAAAATATGATCTTTCATAAGATTTTGTCCACAGAAGTGCTTCCAAACCCTCCCTGGTTCTCTTTTAGCCATCTCCCCTCTACCAGCCACCTCCCGGCTTTGCCTCAGCATCACCAGAGAGTGAAACCAGAGAGTGAAACTCTTGAAACTAGGTATTTAGAAGCAGACAAAGGATTGTCAGTTGAAAATTGCAAAATAGTTTTCTGTCTTTAGAGATGGAGACTTTAATTTGCCTTGGAGCCCCAAATGACTAGAATAGGCCTCGCTAGTTACAGAAATGAAATAATGAATTTATTTATTCATTTATTCCTAAGAGAGAAGTGGTATTATATAGAAAGAGTGTAGCCTCTGGAGGTAGGCTGCCTGGATTCAAATCCCAGCTCCACTACTGTGAGGATGAGTCTCTAAAGACCACCCCCAATTACCACACCTCCCAGTATTCAGGCCCTTTTCTAGTAAACCCCATACATTGATTTTGGCCGAGCCCTGGGAAACAATAGAATGACTTTCAGAGCTAGGACAGAAGAAACCTGGCAGCTTCTGCCTTAGTCTCTTAAAACTAAGCTAGCTGCCATGGAAGGCCTCCATGCTGTGAGGAAGCCCAAGTAGCTGTATAGAGAGGTTTCATGGAGAAAGCCATACCCCCAGCCAGCCCCGAGCTGTTCTAGTCTTTCCAGCTGCGATGCCAGATATGTAAGTGAAGAAGATGTTTTGTAGGGCAAGCCCAGGTAAGCCTTCAGATGACTCCAGCTCCAACTGCTGAGAGTAAATGCATGAGAGAATTCAAGCAAGAACCAGTCAGCTGAGACCAGTGAACACACAGAGCCATGAAAAATAAAAATGCATTGTTGTTTTAAGCCACTATGTTTGGAGGTGGTTTGTTACACAGCAATAGAAAAACAAAACAACTAACTACCTACTGGCTCTATGACCTTGGGCTTGTTACTTACCCTCTCCATACCTCAGTTTCCTCATGTATAAAATGTGGAAACAGTAGTACCTATGTCAGAGGGTTGCTTTGGGGGTTAAATAAGTTATCACATGTAATGTGATAAGAACAGTGCCTGGCACATGGTAAATAGAAATTATAGTTATTATTCATTCATGAAATATTTATCGAACACTTAGTATGCATCAGGTCTGTTTTATAGTCAGGGGATGTAATTGTGATTCATAATGATGGTCCCTGAACTCATGGTGCTTATGTTCTAGAAAGGTGGTGGTGTGGGGTATAAAATCGATATACAAAGGGGTAGAGTGGAGAATAAGTACTATGAAGGCAATAGAACAAAGTGATGTAGTAGAGACTGACGCTGATGATGTGATATTTGAGCTGAAACCTGATGACTCAAAGGATAAGTGGAGAAATTGTGAGGTCATCACTGTTCTGATAGATCATTTAGTATGCGGCATTGAGCACCCTCTCTAGGGCGTCTTGTCCATTATGAGCGGAGTACAAGATGTCTCTTGGATGTTTATGAATGGAAAGGCATTGCTCATGGATTAAAGTTAGCTCCTGTGGAAAGGGTGATGGATTTGGTTTGCTGCTTTGCTTATGTATGTTTGGCTGGTTTGTTTGTTAACTTTTTAGAGGTGTTTTGGGGACGTGGAGCAGGGAGAAACTGAAGGGTCTGGTTTGTGAGTAAGCTTGCCTTAGGTCCTAGGTGACGTAGGTGGATGCAGAGTTAAGGGAGAGATCTGTTTTAATCACCCCCACTCACCACTCCCTGCAACCTTGGAGGCGGGAGCTAAGGAGCGTCAAGAAATAGCAGCCTTGAAACAGATGGAATGGGGAGGGTACCTCCATCAGCAGAGTGCCGGGTAAGAGAGGACGCGCATGGTATGTGAGGTTACTAGGGAGCCAGACTGCTTTGTGAGCCAATTTCGGTATCCCTTGGAGATGCTCCAAAACAACTGGGATTCCGGGGCGGGGGGCGGGGGGCAGGGAGGGGCAGTGATGCTGGTACTGTCATCAAGTTGACAGGAACTCGAGCCATTGTTCTTTAGTGATTACAGCTGAACATATATTGTGTAGTGATATATATATATATATATATATTATATATATAAGTGGTAGGAAAATTTTTTTTAAATCAAGGGAGTAGTCATGAGCCAGGCAACTACCCCAAGAGATGCCCAATATACTTGTTTTTATTATGATATTCTAATTGTGCATTAAAATTTTAGCAGAGCGGGTGCAGCTCAGTGGTTGAGTACCTGCTTCGCATGTACAAGGTCCCAGGTTCGATCCCAGGTAACTCCTAAAATTTTTTTTTTTTAATGAACTTGTTTTATTATTCCCTGTAAATCTTAGGTATATGTATATTTATCCCTATAAATCTTAGCTATGCAAATATTGTTTTACTCTTCCCTATAGATCTTAGCTATATACATTTGAAAATAACAGCACTCCCTTTTCTAAAAGAGAAATAAGTCATAGAATGATTATGTCAGAAGGGAATTACCAGTCTTCCTGACTACCCCTTGCACTCCCAGGCCAGACTAGGTGTCTACTTCCTCTGTGAGCATCCAGGAGGTATCTTTATTGCAGCACTGACCCCACTGCAGTATAATCATCTGTTTGATAATCTGTTTCCCCTACTAAACTGTAAAGCCTGCTTGACACATGAAATAGAAGGTGCATGCATGAGTGAATATATGAACGAATGAGGAGGTGTCATACCACATCTTGCCCACCTCTAGGCAGAGCAGCACAGAAGCTATAGATCTCTGCAGAAAAGCATCCATTTCCAAAGATCTCTGGAGAAGGAGATTTGCTATAAATTTTCACAGACTGTAGATGCAGTTGAAAGAATGCTCTGTTCCCATGTCCTCCCCTGCCTAGTCTCTAGGTGAGTCCCCTTTTCATGCATTTATCCCCGAATTTGTGCATTATAGTGGTAACAACATCAGTGACATGAACAAAGCATGCCATTTGGATTTAATGTTGATTTCTGAATATTCACTTTCCTGTGTAGATACACATTCCAGATGCTTCATGGAGTGAAGCTCTCCTTATGTGCTCTATATATTGACATTCCATATAGTTGAAATATCAATGTCTATTATTTCAAGAGTACAATGCTAAAGCATTAATGTTGACTTTATATATAAAACCATTGGGCACTTAGAACTTTCAAAGATTGACAATGAATTAAGAGAGTACATTAGCTAGTTAACTTAGAGAAAACATTTTCTTTTAGAGTCAAAAAATGCTTATAAAATGTAGACAATCTAAAAACCAACAAACAAAAAATTGTAGGCAATATAAGACTGAAGAATAAAGATTAGATTATACCATAATTCTAACATTTGTAGAACTGTTTAGTAACCAGCATTTGTAATATTAAACCAAATCACCTTTAAATATTATATTTAAGTTTTAGGTAATTAATTCCATTTAGGCCATTTATCTCCTCCCACCACCCCCACCCCCACCCCGCCACCCCTGAGATGGCTCCCTCATCTGTCTGCTTGTTGTTTCCACTTGTTGTCTGCTTGCTGTGTCTGCTCATTTGTCTGCTCGTTGTGTGAGCATGTACCTGACACTGTTCAAGGTACTTGGGGGCACATCAGTGAAACAAGCAGAGACTGTTGAGGAGCCGTCCATCCTTGGCATGTGCCAGGAGCAGCGAAGAGGCAAGTGGAGTAAACAAGGGGGAGAAAGTAGAAACTGAGGTCAGACAGAGATGGCGGGTGGGTCCTGTAGAATGCTATAGGCCATTGTGAGTGAATAGAACATCTATGGGTCAGGTTCCCAATAAGAAACAGCACACTTATAACAGTACAATTCAAGGAGGTTTTATTTATAAAAGCGCTGTTCACAAAGGGTAGGGAAGCCACAAAGGATAATGCAGTAATATGGAGCTGGTAGCAGCCAAGCTGTTACTATTTTTGGTTCCTAGGGATGAGGAAGCTGTTACTAGCCCCAGGAGCCAGCCCAAGGCGACCTCACAGAGAAAGAGTTAGGGAAGTAATACCCTGACCTAACTCTCCTCCCGATTTTCACCAATTTTTTTTTTTAAGTATTACCTAAATATTGCACACACTTATGAAAAAAAAAAAAACTATTCATTATTTGAAATTCAAATTTAACTGTCCTGTGTTCTTATTTGCTAAATCTGGCAAACCTACCCAGTGACCAGTGAAGACCCCTGGAGATGCCAACACCTCCTGCCCGTTGAAAGAATAAAATAAATGATGCCAAGCAGCCTTCTGCATTTCTCGAGGAATAGTTGAGAGGTTGGGCTTAGGATACCAAATCTAGGAAATATTAACCACTTTTTATGGTCATAGTGTAGCCGGATTTTCTAGGTTCTTGGCTAAGCTACAAGAAATGCATTTCGAGAGCAAGCTGGGTTAGTTACGCCAGTAATTTATTAAGGAATGGTGAGAAGAGAAATGGGAGAAAATAATAGATCATGGGTCCCAGATAGAGAGTAAGGGGATGAAAAGTGATAGAGCTGATTTACAGATTACAATTCCCCATTATAGATTATAAATGCCCAGGTTTTACTTGCGTGTTGTTCCACGTGTTGGTGGGGGGAGGTGCAAAGAAGGCCAGAACGGGGCAGAAGGCAAGAACGGGTCAAAAGGCAAGAGAGGTTTTCAACATTCTTTTGAGGTTTCCTGTGACCAACATCAGCTGGGAGACAGTTGTTGATATAGTTAGTCCAGAGCCATCACCCAGGAAGGAGGAGAGTAGGGGGGAGGCAGGAAGAGGGTAGAGCCGGCGAAGCAAATGGAAGACATCTGGCTGAGGGAGCCACTGCAGGGTTTGAGCAGAGGAGTGATGTAACATGACTTGCATTTTAAAAGAATCACCTTGGATGCCATGTTGAGACTAGACCGTGGGCTGCAGGAGTGGAAGGAGGAAAAACTAGAGAGGAGGCGATTACTGTTATTTAGTTGAGAGATGATGGTGGCTGGGGCCAGCATGAGAGCCATGGAGGTGGTGGGGGAGGATCAGGTCCTGATTGTGTTCTCAAAGACAGCCAACCAGAATCATTGATGGGTAAGATGTAGGGTAGGAGAGGAGATAAGGAGATATGACTTCGAGAGTTTTGACCGGAGCCAACTGGAAGAACGGAGACACAGTAAACTGTGACAGGGAAGACAGTGGTGGAGCAAGTATTGAGGGAGAGATCAGGGGTTCTACTTTCAACGTGTTAAGCTGAGGTGTGTATTAGACCCCAAGTGATGATGTCACAGCTGAATGCCATCCAAATAATACTCTGCTGACAGAATGGGTGGTAGGCAATAAGTTGCTTCCTGTTCTTGAATCAGTGCTTTGGGAATAAATGAAAATTTAAAATGTGATCAATCAGCTGCCTGTGAACCTATGTCTTTAAAAGCATGCGGTTCAAGGAACTGGGTAGCAGTATACCGCTGTTTTTCCACTTGGAGGTGTATTTGGCTGCTGAAGTTAAAGGTGCTCATGCAAGTTGTTGAAATGAGGAATGGTATATAATTTTAAAAAATCACTGATAATGTCAGTGAAGACGTTTCTCCTATTTCAAATGGCCTGCTGTAATTTATCACAGCAATAAATCCTATTTCTTGCCTAGCCTAAGCCTATTACTGTCATTATTTTAAACTGAAATTAAGATATTGGAATCTCCTGCATTTGAATTTGAGTGCGTTGGACTTGGTTGTTGAGAAATTTGGCATCTTCCCAATACTTGATGCTGTTCTTCACTTTTCAGAGAAATAAATCGGTAACTTTCTATTGATATTTCAAGTCACACCCAAATGAACTAAACATGAAAAAATACTTTCTAGAGCTAGATTTTACCAGAGAGAGGACCAGGAATCTGTTCACTGCTATTGCCCAAATTGAAACAATCAGCTTTCTTGGTCTCAAGTATGATATGTTCATCAACCTAACATTTCACAGAACACTGGAGTTTATACTGAGAAATCATTCCATTACTTCTGGTCCTAATTTGATATGACTACCCAGAAATATCTGACAGAGCCATCAAACACTTGCCATTTTTTGAACCCTACAATTCTGAGTTAGGATTGTCTACCCTGTAGAGATGAATAAAAAATGGCTCACACTGCCAATGGGACTATTGCCAAGTGGACTGGCATGTTTTAGTATCATCCCTCATGTTTATGTAAAAATATTATTAGTTTTAAGAGTATAGTTAATTTTATTTTAGGTGTTTGAAAATAGACCTAAAGAGGCCACAATGATCTTTTTCCTCTCCTGGGAGCCCAGCACAAGGCCTGGCATATAGTAGGTGATTCATACATATTTGATTGTTTTATTGGAAAAATTGGACATCTTTCCTGGAAGAATTATCATTGTTCCCTTGTGTTCCTCAGCCTACCCTCAAGGAATTTGCATTCATTTGGGAAGAGTTTAAAATCATTTAATTTCTGGGTTTTACTGGCCATAAGTCTTCATCAGCACAGTCTCTTCCAGTTTTCTCCCACAGCTTCAAGTACCTTTCTGAGCAAATAAAAGGAACCAAGTTCACAGCCCTCCATGGCAATTCAGCTTTAGCTCCTTGGGGAAACTACCAAATTGACCAATGATGTTTCTAATTTTATTTACATACTGAGTGGCTATTTTAAATTAAGGATGCGTTTGATGGAATTACCAAGACAAGATAAATTGGATGTGGCATGGAATAAATTATGGGGTTTTTATGATAGATCACAGGTTGATGGAACATACCTGGATCTTATAGTAACGGGTTATGCAGATGCATATTTTTCAAGCTTTTCCCAAATAGCAGGGTTCAGGTTTGCACAATGATGTGGCAAGCACTGTTCTAAACCCCATACCCTATAGGTTGATAGATATGTGTTCACACCACCTGTGTAGCACTGTTGTGTTTCTGCCTGTTTTGGGTTTGGGTGGGGTTTTTTTAGATATTCTTTACTTACCATAAAATGCACTCTCCTTCAAAATGGTGGGGAGTTCTGTTTGCTCTACATTCCCCCATTTGGTATCATTAGTCTTTTCAATTCTAGCGTTTGTGTAATTATATCTTACTATGGCTTTAGTTTGCATTTCCCTGATGACTGATGAGGCTGAACCCTTTTTCAAGTGTATATTGGTCTTTCTTTGTGAAATGTCTGTCCAAGTCTCTGGCCCATTTTTCATTGGATCATTTGTCTTTTTATCATAAAATTGTAGGAATACTTTTATTTATCTGGATACAAGTTCTTTGTCAGATATATGTACTTCAAATATTTTCTAAACTTTTGTAGCTTATCTGCTCATTTTATTAACAGTTTCTTTTTCTTTTTTTTTTTTGGAAATTTATTTTTATTTTTTTTTATATATATATACATATATTTTAAGAGGTGCTTAGATTACCCAAAATATTACACGGAACCCACTGGGATTCCCATGCTGCCCACCTCCCACACCTCCCACCACATCCAACACAAACATCTCCCACAGTGTGGCCCACCAACCTCAATGAACTTACACATCCTGGAGCCTTGCCACCAACCATAGACCACAGTTCACACTGTAGACCACACTCTCTCCCCCTCAGTTATGAGTGGTGTGTGCTGATTTAAAATGGCCTGCATCCATTGCCACAACAGTACTCAGGACAACCTCCAACTCCCAAAGAAGCCCCTGTATTTCAACTGCTCATCCCCTCCCTACCCAAAAACTGTCAAGTGGCCACTGGCTCCACCTCATTGTTATAATTTCTTGCATTGCAAGAATCACCATATGTGAGCAAGAGAATACCATCAAGTCCACTTTAGGCCATAGTTCTTCCCCCAATCCAGAGGCGACTGGGATGGTGATGTCCACTCCAACTCCAAGTGAGAGAGGTCTTATATCCCATGGATATGGTGGGTGGGATGATCCTGCCTGCAGATGTAGGCCCTCTCCATTCCCTGGGATGGCCATTTCCCATCGTTGTCTCCTCACCAGGTGACTTGGATGAGTCCATTGAGCTGTAGGGTAGGAGTTGCAGCTCCACCTAGATTTCATGCACACCTGGCACATAGGTAGACGGGAGGCTCCAGTCTCTGGAAGTATACCTAAGAAACTCCAGCATCACATGTAGGTTTGAATAGAAGGGACTGGTGAACCATGTGCAGGGAGGACTTATTTGAGTCTAATTCTGTCACTCTCAGGAGCACAGATTCCAAAATAGAACCCACTGATAAGGCATCAGTCTCTGGGGCTATCCCCCCTTATATAGGACCAGGGTGTCTCCAGAGCTCTCAGGAACCCCACTGAGTGGGGTGATAGGCACTTAGATGTTCTATGAGCTCCTACTAAGGTGTGCGTAAGAGTTACCTCTGGGATGACCTCCCGACTCTCTTTGAAGTCTCTTAGCCCCTTGAACTCATTTGTCTTTACCATTTCCCCCTTTTATTCAAGGTCTTTTTCCAGTTGTGTTGCCAGTTGGCACTTGGGAAAAGTTTTCAATTAGCAATAATCGTGCCTCGGATAAACCTCATTGGCTATCTTTTTCTTTTTTAACAACTTATTGAAGTATATCATTCATACATGAACATACATAAACTATAAGTGTTCAGTAAACATTGTGAACTTACAAAACAAACATGACTAACATCATACAGGGCTCCCACACATCACCACCATCCCCACAAACATCCTGCATTGTTGTGAAACATTTGTTAACAAATTATGAAAGAGCATCGTCAAAGTACTACTACTAACTATAGTCTGTATCTTACTCCTCTATACATTTTTTAAGGATTTATTTATTTATTTACTTTTATCCATTTTTACCTCCCCCTCCCCCCATTTTTGCTGTTTTTGTGTCCATTCGCTGGGCAACTCTCTGTGCCCGTTTCCTGCCCTCTCTTCTCATCCTTCTCCTCCTGTCTTCACTGGGATTCGATCCTCAGAACCTCCAATGTGGGAGAAAGGCGTTTTACCGCCTGCACCACCTTAGTTCCTGGTTTTTCGGTGTGTCTCGCCTTGACTCTCCCTTGTGTCACTCTCCTATTACGTCATCATCTTGCTGCATGGCTTGCAGGGCCCGGGCAGCTCACCTGCTCATGGGGCCTGATGGCACACCCACACACGGGGCCTGGTGGCCCATGTGCCTTCTATATTTTTTCTTTTTTTTCTTTTTACTGGGAGGTCCTGGGGATTGAACCCAGGTCCCTCCATATGGGAGATGGACACCCAACCATTTGAGCCACATCTGTCTCCCTACTATATCTCTTAAGGTTGACCAAAGATACCTAGAGTTACAGTCTTTTCCCGTACAGGATGGTCATATAATAAATCAGGCTTAGTTTATCACCAGCATTCTAAAATCCAGACCTAGGGAGAAAAATTAGGTCTGGGGACACATGCATGGTTTCTAATGTAGCGAATGTTTAGCCCACCCTGATTATCACAAAATCAGGACAGCAAGAATATTTGCAAAACAGTTTCTTCTGATGAGCAGAAGTTTAAAATTTTTTTAAAGTCTGGTGTATCAGTTTTTACTTTTGTGGTTAATGCCTTCTTCTTACCCATAAATGCAAAGATATTCTATGTTTTCTTCTAGAAGCTTTATAAAAGCTTTAACTTTTACATTTATGTATATGATTCATCTCAACTTAGTTTGTGTATGGTGTGAGGCTGGGGTTGAGGCGGAGATCCAGTTTTTCCAACACGTTTTGTTAAAAAGACTTTCATTCTCCCTATTGAACTGTTTTGGCACCTTTGCCAAATATTAATTGGCCATATGAGTGTGGGTCTATGTCTGGACTCGCTATTCTATTCCTTTGAACTATTTGCCTATCCTGACTATTTTTCCATTGTTCACAGGGAGGCTTTTGGGCATCATTATTATAGTTATACCAAGCAACATTGTAAATAAGTCTTAGATAAAAGATCTTAACATATCCATATTTCCTTTCTTCCTGTGCAGTCACACAAAGTTCTCCACATTTAATGTGATTTTGCTGATATAGTTATATAATGAATTAGCATGGTGATTATATAATAATTGTGTTTGTAGTTATTTGGTACAATGCTAGAATATTCTAGTACTTCCCTATATGTTTTGTTTCTCTTTTATATCATTCTCTGATAAGCAATGTCCATTCTTCACAGGTATTATTTTTTTAACTTCACCAAACAAGCTTATTGGAACAAGCTTGTCAGGGTGCCTTACCTCTTGCTCTTGGCATTAAATGCATGTATGAAACCCAGTTTTGCAGTGTGACTCAGGCATTCACCTTTATTACATGTTAAGTTTTCCCCCCTTTATTAGAGAAGTTGTGGGTTTACAGAATAGTCATGCACAAAATGCAGGATTCCCATACACCAAACCAACACCACCACCTTGCATTGGTGTGGAATCTTATTACAATTGATGCTAGCACATTTTTATAATTGTACTATTAATTTTAAGGTCCGTGGTTTAATAAGTTGTTTTGAAGTTTTTCTTCTTATTTTTATTTTCCAAGTATTTATGGATGACAATTTAAAAATAGGCAAAAGATTTGAATAGGCATTTCACTAAAGAAGTTATGTGAATGGCCAATAAACACATGAAATGATGCTCAACAGAATTAGTGATTAGGGAAGTGCAAATCAAAACCACTGTGAGAAAGGCAATTCCAAGTGTTATGAGAATGTTGAGAAACTGGATCCCTAACATCTTGCTGGTGGGAATGTAAAATGTTAAACCACTTTGGAAAAGAGTTTGGCATTTTCTTTAAAAGGTACATTTACCAGAAAGTCCTAGGTTTATACCCAAGTGATTGAAACCATCTATTCACATAAAGAATTCATAATTCCAAGAGGAAACAACCCAAATGTGATTCAACTGATGAATGGATAAACAAAATGTAGTACATCCATACAATGGAATATTATTCAGCAATAAAAAGGAATGAATTTTGGTGCATGCTACAAAATGGACGAGCTTCACAGATGTCATGCTAAGTGAAAGAACCCAGATGCAAAAGACCACATCTTGTGTAATTCCACTTATGAGAACTGTCCAAAAAAGGCAAATGTATAGAGATGGAAAATAGGTTAGTGATTGCCTGGGGCTGAGGGTGGGAAAAGGGAGTGATTGAAAGGGGCAAGAGGGTACTTTGGGGGCTGATGGAAATGTTCTAATATTGGATTGCAATGATGGTTGCACATCTCTATAAATTTACAAAAAATCATTGTCTTATACACTGAAAACACGTGAATTGTATGGCATATAAATGATACCTCACTAAAGCTGTTTTTTAAAAAAGTATTTTAGGATTGAAAAGCTCTGTCATTAATGGGGTCTGAGATATCATGGAAACACCAAGATCCTAACTGCAACTTGTGGCCAAGTGAGGAATGGTGAGAGCAGAAGCGCTGCACCTGGCATTGTAGGACTTCCAGTCTTAAGAACTGTGTCTTAGTTCCCCGGAGCTGTCATAACAAAGTGCCACAACCTGGGTGCCTTAAAACAAAAGGGGTTTATTGCCTCACAGGTTCTGGAGGCTTGGAGTCCCAGTCAGGGTGTCGTCAGGGCCCTGGTGGTGGCTTGCTGGCCATCGCTGGCATAGTCTGGCTTGTGGCATAACTCCACCTCTGCTCCCCACACTTTCTGCCTGTCTGTCTGTGTCCAAATTCCTCTCCTTATAAGAACATTAATCATATGGGATTACGGCCACTCTAATCCAGTTCAGCCTCACCTTAACTATTTCTAAGTAGATTCACATTCATGGGACCTGGGTTTAGGACTTGAATGGTATCTTTTTGGGACACAACTCAATCCATAACAAACCACCTTCTCCTTGAATTTCAAAAACTACAGGAAGATAAGTCCCCTTCAATGTCAGCCATCCCTTTAGGCAACTGAGGGCTTTGAGATAATACTAAGATTTTCCACTGAAGAAACAAGGACAGATGGGTCGCCCTGCCGTGAAGGAGGTGGCAGGCATGTCTGAGCATCCTCCTCTTCCTGCCATGACTTTTCAAGCCATCTGGTCGTACCAGTGAGCCCTTTCTCAGGCTCTCTCTGATCTGCTTTTTCCTATCCACTGTTGTCTTCTTTTTTATGGTTTTTCCTGAATGTGTTGTTGTCACAGAGCATTTACTTTATTTTTTTTTTATTTTTATTTTTTTTTATTTTTTTATTTTTTTATTATGGGTAAAAATCAAAATTCTCACAATACATACAAACATTTGCAAAATGATATGTAAATATATATGCATATATGTGTATTTGCTTACAAAAATGTTATTTATATATATATATATATACATATATTTTAAGAGGTGCTTAGATTACCTAAAATATTACACGGAACCCACTGGGATTCCCATGTTGCCCACCTCCCACACCTCCCACCACATCCAACACAAACATCTCCCACAGTGTGGCCCACCAACCTCAATGAACTTACACATCCTGGAGCCTTGCCACCAACCATAGACCACAGTTCACACTGTAGACCACACTCTCTCCCCCTCAGTTATGAGTGGTGTGTGCTGATTTAAAATGGCCTGCATCCATTGCCACAACAGTACTCAGGACAACCTCCAACTCCCAAAGA
>JAKSZT010053887.1:91064668-91153238 GCA_026826555.1 Tolypeutes matacus
CTCATCTGCCCCATCCCCCAACATGCAACCACACTCTATCCCTTTACCATAGATTATGTCCATATGGGAGATGGCTCAGAGCCTGCTCTTCTCTTACTCTCCTTTGTTAACCTATCTTTCAGACAATGGTTCTCAGAGACTAGAGCATTTACTTTAAATGTCATACCGTCTGAGCAAAATGATTCACTGTCTTTTCTCTGGCTGACTAATCTCTCCTCAGGGAATCCTGAGTCTTTTCTGAAATGATATGTTAACTTTATCCACTTTTCCTTTGTTTTTAATTTCATTTACACTTTTTTTTTGAAAGTTTCTTTGGCAGTGGCGGGATCTAAACAGAGGAGAATTTATGAACAAAGTTAGCCAGATTGTTGGTGGCTTTGGGGATCTAGTAGTGGAAATAATGAATATGCCTGCTTTGTTTATGCTGCTAACCATCATCCTCAAGACGTGCCCATGGGCTAGTTGCTTCTGGCACCTCTGAGCCTGTCACACACCCTCTTTTTCTCTTACTCTCTCCTTTTGGCCACACATTTGTGAGACATCTGGCTAGACTAAGAGTCCTCTCTGGCCTCAGAATTTGTTTTCTCTTGTAAAAATTTTTTCCATGTGCCACCTATCTGATCAAATGTCCTCTTTTCTGAGAGAACTGGATCTTTTGAACTCTTTTTTTTTTCTCCCTTAAGCCGTCATTCTAACTGGTATTACAACATATACCTCTTCAACTTCAACTTTTTAAAATATACTTAAAAATTTTTTTTAAAGATACTTAGGTTACATAAATGCTACATAAAAAATATAGGGGATTTCCATATGCCCCACTCACACTTTCCCCCATTAACAACATCCTTCATTAGTGAGGTACATTTATTACAATTGATGAACACATTTTAGAGTATTGCCACTGTAGCAGTTCAATATTATTGATGAATTCCAAAAAGAAACACTGATTATGTTTGTAAATTGGTCTTTTTCTCTGGGCTAGTGATAGCCTTAGATTGTATTGGATTCAGAGGTTCCACTTTTACTTGATTAAATAATGATTAAGGCTTTGATTGGGCCAGGTCAGCAGGACATTGCATTCCTGCCCCCTTGGTGGGTGAGGACTCACAGAGAAAAAGACATGGCAGAGAACAGAGTTTAGAGTTTTGAGCTGGAGCCCCAGGAAGTAAACACACAGGAGAACACAGAGGAATAGAGATGGCTCCATAGACACAGCAGAGGCCCCAGGAAGACAGAGAGACTGATAGTCTATAGCTGACCTTGTAGAGAGAACAGAGCAGGTGAGCCCGAAGAGGAACAAGCCCCAGGAGAGAGACGAGATTTATCCTAGCTTACAGATGATTTTGGAAGAAGCTAGGACCATGGAGCTTTAAGAGAAAGAGGAAGCCTGAACCCTTGCAGATGTCTGCAGCCATTTTGCTCCAACATGTAGCAATGGACTTTGATAAGGGAAGTAACTTACGCTTTATGGCCTGGTAACTGTAACCCCAAATAAATACCCTTTATAAAATCCAACAGATTGCTGGTATTTTGCATCAGCACCCCTTTGGCTAACTAATATAGCCACTGAGTGTGGATTGTAGTTTACATTGTAGTTTACACTCTCTTTCACACATTTTTGTAAATTATTACAAGATACATAATGGCCTGTATCTGACATGTTCAAAGCCAAACTTGTATCTCCACATAAGTCCACTCTAAATCAAACCAACACAAAACATTTCTCTCCTCCCCACTGCCTTTATTTTATTTTATTTATTTATTTATTTATTTATTTATTTTTTACTTTTTCCTGGAGACTTTTATTTCTTTTTTTTTAATAATAATTTTTTTTTGAAAGATACCTTGATTACATAAATGTTACACAAAAAATATGGGGATTCCCATATGCCCCGCTCCCCACTTCCACACCCTCCCACATAAACATCCTTCATTAGTGAGGCACATTGATTGCAATTAATAAACACATCCTGGGGCTTTGCCATTAAGCATGGACCATGGTTCACATTGTAGACCACACTCTCTCCCACACAGTTCTGCATGTTATATGATGATATAAAATGGCCTATATCTGTCGTTGCAATGTCACTCAGGACAATTCCCATGTCCCAAAAAAGCCCCCGTATTACAACTGCTTTTCCCTCTCCCTGCCCCTAAAGCCTCCAGTGGCCACTGGCTCCACATCAGTGTTGTAATTTCTTCCATTGCTAGAATCACAATATGTCTATAGTAGAATACCAGTAAGTCCACTCTAGTCCATAGCTCGTCCCCCAATCCTGAGGAGTCTGGGATGGTGATGTCCACTCCACCTCTAATTGAGAGGGGGTTTATATCCCATGGGGAAGATGGATGGGATTATCCTGCCTGCAGCTGCAGATGCTCTCCCTTCCCTGGGACAGCTGTTGTCCATCATCATCTCCCTGCTAGTTGTCCTGGGTGAGTCCAATGAGCTGTAGAGTAGGAGCTGGTGCTCCACCGAGGTTCGGCCCTCCCCACTGCCTTTCTATTGTAGGCAGAATCATTACTTCACTCCCCCAGGATCTGGAGCTTGTGGGTATCTTTGTTGAAGTTTCTCTCACCTGCCACCATTTATCTTGTCTCTGCCGTTTTAATGCAAGTGACTGCTGGAAGTGGTACAATCCTCTGTGAAATTCAAACAAGGAGATGTCTTTTTTTTTTTTTTTGCCATATTGCCAAGTATTGGCAGCATCCAGTGTAGGTGAGGGTGTGAAAAATGGGAATATGAATTAATACAGCTTTTCTTGGAGTATTCTGCAATAATCTAAAATTGTCATACCCCTTGACATAGCAAGTCCATTTCCCGGCATTTATCCTGCAAAAACATTCCTTCAAATACAAGAAGATTTATACAAGAATGTTCATTATAGCATTATTTATATATTAGAAACATAAAAATATAGAAAAATAGGAACTGTTTATATAAATTATAGTATAGCCTTACATTAGAAAAGTATAAAGCCACTAAGAAATGGTAATATAGCTGTCTTTCAGTTCTTTTCAATCCTACATATGATCTAGCATAATTCTTAGTATTTGATAGGTGTCTAATAGAAATTGGCTTTTGTTTTTTAAAATAACATATTTGTTACATAACCTAAGAATACAGTGTCATATCATTCTTAGTGACTTCTGGTTAGACATGTATTTATCTCTGCTCCCTCTCAAAATGCCACCAAAATTGCATAAAGAATGGAAACATCTATTCCCATCAAGACAAAAGGAATGGGAACTGATTTAACAGTGGATGGGAGTTACCAATGAAATTTTTAGAAGATAAGAAAGCAGATGGCCAGTAGTAACTGAATTAGCAAAAGAGAGAGAATTAAAATATATGTCTCTGCCAGAGGAGAGGGAAGATGGTAATGAGAGACAAGTTGATTGGTGCCGCATCATCTCAGAAAGGCTCAGGAATTAGAGGCACCAGGTTTCTTTGAAAGGCAGTGGGGGTGGGGGTGGGGGAGTAAAGTTAAAAATTGGAGTTATATTTGGAAGCCTTTGTAAAGAGCAGTTAACCTCCCAGGTCCCTTCCTTTACCAGCTTCTTTTCCCCTCCCCCTCCATCATGGCAAGGCTTATTCCCGGGTTGTGCTGGCTTGGAGCTCTGTACCCCATAAAAACATGTTCTTAAACTTCATTCCTGTGGGTGTGAACCATTGTAAATAAGCTCTCTTCAAGATGTTACTTAAGGTGTGATCCAAATGAATCAGGTTGGGTTTTAATCTTGATTACTGGTTTCCTTGATAAGCAGAGTGAAAGTCAGACAGAGAGAGAAAAGCCAGAGGGAGCAGCCAGAGCTGAATGACAATGAGAAGGGAGAAGCCAGGAGAGACTACCATGTGCACTGCCATGTGACAGAAAAGCCAAAGACCAAGGATCACTGACAGCCCCAGAATACCGCAATCTTCTGGGAGAAAGCATCACCTTGATGACACCTTGATTTTGGACTTCTCCTAGCCTCAAAACCGTGACCCAATAAATTCCCATTGTTTAAGGCACCCCAGTGCATGATATTTGTTTAGCAATGAGGAAACTAAAACATGTTGGAAGTTTAACCAGAGCCTAGCAGAAGGGGGCAAGGTTGGGGTGTGGTACTGAAAATGGGATGATTAAATTAAAGTCTGCATACTGAATAGTGAGACCTCCAGTCCCTTCCCCCCTGTTCCTCTCTTGAATGCTGCAACATGGTCTATAACCCCAGGCAAGACATTGAAGGATCTTAGAGAAAATGAACCACCCCAGAGAAGGGACCTCCAGATACTGACATTTGTGGGGTTCCAATGAAATAAAACCCTAACTTGCCTCCAATTATGCTATGGTGACAAGCCCTGACACAGAAGTTCCAGACAAGCTGACATCTGAGTATGAATGGACAGTAAAGGATTAGTAGACATTCAAGGAAAGCCTCCTACATGAAAAAGTAGAGCCCAAAATAGACAATCAGAAAACAAAAACTCCAAGGAAACAATGATAAAGCAGAGAGCAGAAGAAAACTTCAAAACTATTCATATTCTTCTCAGAGAGATAAGGAAGATATTGTTCACATAAAATAAAAACAGGATGTTAATACAAGAGAATGTTAAAAGAGAATAAGAAAAAGACTTGTAAATTAAAAACTTAATAGTAGAAATCAGAAAATTAATAGAAGGTCTGGAAGACAAAGTTGAAGGAGACACTCAGAAAGTAGAATAAAAAGGAGAAGAGATGACATGCTGGAGAGAAAAGACAAGAAAATTAGAGGAGATATCCAGGAAGTCCCAATCTGACTAATAAGAATTCTAGAAAGAGAGAACAAGGAATACCAAGAGGAAGAAATTACCAAAGAAATAATACTCAGCACAATGAATGAAAAAAGGCATAGCAAGATACATCCTTGTTAAATTTTAGAAGAGAAAATCCTACAAACTTCCAGAGGAGAGAGATCACATAGAAAGGAAAAAGAACAGCGTCTGTCTACTGGAAGCTAGAAGGCAGTAAAACAATGCCTTTAACATTTTGATGAAAAATATTTTAAAGCTTTAATTCTGTACGCTGCCAAACTGAGAGACGAGTGTCAGCACAGAATAAAGATGTTTTTGGACATCAAAGATCTTAGACTTTTTATCTTTATACACCTTTTGTAAGAAAACTATAAGAGGAGGAACTCCAGCAAAAAGAGGGAATAAAGCAAGAAAGAAATAGAGAAGGACTGGTTGGATTTCCTGGGTTGATGGTGAAAAAAGGCCCCAGACCAACAGTAGTGTTTGAGAATATCCAGTCCAGACTGGATGGAGAGAGGAAAGAAGGACAGAGAAATCCAGGATGAACGTTTCAGAGAAGGGAACCCATAGGATACCGGTGTGCCTGGTAATTATTGAGAGGTCTTTTAGTGATCAGTACATAGAAAACTAAGCAAATTTAGAGAACAAGGCAATTATTAGCTAGTTGTACAAGAAATCTTACTACTTGGCTCAGCAGTGAACAATATTTATATTAATGGAAAACCTAAATATTGATTAAGCCAGAATTTTGCTGGAGGAATGGGGGAAATAATAGTAAAGAGATTAAAAGGAATATATCAAGAAATAACAGCATAAGCATGTTATTAAGGAACAAGCAGTACAAGTCCCGATGAAACAGCCAATTTAAATGGTTGCCTCTGAGGAGTGGGATTCACAGGTGGGAAGAGAGGCAAGGACTGTTGTTTTCTGTTAAAGCCTTTTAGTGCTATTTTAGATTATAAGCTACGAACATGAATTATTTTGATATTAGAATTAAGTTTTAGACCAAGTTTAGCTTGCAGCAACCTAATACACCATGTAAACTGTGCCTCTTACTCATACAAGAGAAGTTGGATGCTTACACTTGCATCTGTTCTGTTTTAAATGTTTTTATTACCTTACTGTGATTTTTCTCATCCCAGATGGGAAGGGATTTTTTATTTCATTCCTAGTAAAATATCAGTATAATTTTGCTTTCCTGACCCATTACAGATTTATCAGATAAATTAAATTACAAAAGTATTTTCTTGAAAATTTATTTCATATTTTTTTCCTTGACTATTGCATTGAAATAGCCCATAAACACTTTTGAAAAAAAAAAAAAGTTATTCTCAAGTGTCATGTGGTGCTGACAAAAAGGTCCCTAGCAGAAGGCGCCTCTCGTCTCCACCCCCCTGGTTTTGCCAGTTATCCTTATACCTGGCTGTTGGACAACACATACTAGTGGCTTAGGATAGGAACACTTTCACTCCAAGAATCTGTACCAATCGTGTTTATCCTATTCTGGATTAACTCAGGTCGACAACTCAAAGAATATCCTAAAATGATTCAAGTGCTTTGTTCCATTTTTTGAAAGTGCAAAGAAATTGACTAGATTTATTGTAGCTGACTTAACTGCATTCATTTCTCATGAAACACATCTAAGAGAAAGAAATTAATATCTTTACTTTAAATAAAACTTACAGTGCTGTGCCCTTGGACTGAGAGATTGTAACAAAGCTGACTACTTTGTTGGCCTTGAAACTATAAGCTGACTGCTTTGTTACAATAGCACTTTTGGTGCTTTTTCCCAGGTGTCTTAGCATGGCCCAACATGTCCCAGGGTAGCACTGCCAGATTCTGGGTTACATGGACCTTTGGAATTTAAGTTTTATCCTAGGATCGATGTATGCAGCTGGTATTTAATGAATACTTGTTGATTTGCAGAACAATAGTCAAATGGCACAGAAAATCCCCAAACTATTAGATCTTAGACTTAAAATGTATGAAACGGAGATAGGCATCTCCCTGCCTCCACTGTCACCTTTGTTGCAATGTGTACCATTCCTGCCCCCACAACTGCATGTGGGCTTCAGTTCCTCAGACACAGGTGAATCAGAATGGAGTGGTCCTGCCTGTGAAAGGCTCACAGTCCACTTTCAGGCATGGGACACAACCCAGACACTTGTGAGACCCTGTAGGATACTGATGAATCTACCAAAAGGGAGAGAAAAGAACAGAGGGCTCTGGGAGTTGAAAGAGGGAAGAAGAAGACATCTCTTGGGGCCTGGACATTGGTGGGGCAGGGGGAAGTGGGGGAGGTTGTGGCAGTTTGAGATTATTCTATGAATCCCCAAAAGAGAAAGATCATGTTTGTAAACTAATCTGTTCCTCTGGGTGTGATACCCTTTGGTTGCATTAAATTCAGCTAAGGGGCCTTTGACTAGATTACCTGTTAAGATTGCTGTGGGGCTTTTTATTGGACTATGTAAGTGAGGCGGGACTCAGGTTGAGTCCCTATCCGCCTGCTGAAACTGATATAAGTGGACACTTAGAACACAGGAAGGCAGAGCTCTGCCATTTTTAATCCTGCTATGTGACAAGGCTCAAACAGCTGAGGCCGCAGAGATAGAGAGATGAGCCATTTGCTTGTTAGCTTACAGCTGAAATTGGAAAGAAAGCAGAACAGCCAAGACTGGTATATGAGGCCCGGAAAAAACAAGCCTTGTGCCAGGAAAGAGGACTACAGGATCACTTAAGCAGGAAGCCCCAAGAGGTTGGGCCCACGGAGCTCAAGAGTAAAGAGTGAGCCCGGAGGGGGAGGCTGAAACCTGGGCAGAGATCGGTGGCCATCTTGCTTCACCACGTGGCAACACACCATGGTCAACAGTAGCAGACTTTGGTGAGAAAGCATCAATGACGGTGCCTCAGTTTGAACTTTTCATGGCCTTGGAACTATAAGCTTTTACCCCGAATAAATCCCTTTATAAAAGCCAACAGATTTCTGGTACTTTGTATTGGCACCCCTTTGGCAAACTAAGACAGGGGTGGAGGGTGGGCTCCTAGAGAAGGTGCTTTTGCCCGAGATTTTGAATTTGGGGTGGGAGTCAATAGTCTGAGATGGGTGTAAGGACTATTCTAGGTGTTAGGAAAGAAAAAGGGCCGGGTATGTTTGAGGATGGGTAGATTGATAAGCCAGATATCAAAGGCTAGTGGATAGATGAGACCAGAATGTCTGTAATGGGTCAAGAATGCATTTTATTGTGTGGTAATATTTTATATTTTAGCCTTGCACACTATTCTTCTGAGGAGTTCAGAATTATTTCTGCAGGTAACAGGAAACCATTCTGTTATTCTTTCATCCTTTCACTCATTCAGCAGCTATTTGTTCATTCAGCCTACAATTGTTGAGATCCAGTGGGGGCAGCATCAAACATTAGAGGAGAGGCCTAGATGTCCTAAGAAAGTCTTGGGTAGTCCCCATTAATACCTGTAGTCCCAGCTTCTCGTTTGGTTTATCTCATTTACCAAGGATTTTTTTTTTTTTATTGTTTTAAGAGAAGTATTACTCTTAATATTAATCCTTGTAAAATAATCCAGGATGGGTTTGGTAGAGCTCCACTTTGCATTTCCATCTTCTGCCATGGTCTTGTCTAGAAGTGCTTCATATGCATATAAAGTGCCCAGAGTGCTCTGTTCAACACATGGTTAAATGCCAAAGACAGCCAGTGATAAGTGGATTCCTTTTTCCTGACCCTTTCCTGACATAACTGAGGGATCCACGATGGCAGAGTAGGGAATGGCAGGCTGCACTCCTCCTCCAGAAACTGCAGGTCTTAATAGTTTTTTTGGAGGAACACAGGTCACTACAAGGATATAAAATAAGTGGAACCAAGTGTCAAAGAGGACACTTAACACAAAACAAAATGAAATAAAACCCTATAGTAGAAAGAGAAATTACTAAATAAGCCCATCAAGATAAAAAGATGCCTGGACACCAGCAAAATATTACAAGCCATACTAAGAAACAGGAAGACATGGCCCAGTCTAATGAACAAACTAAATGCAGGAGGAGATGCAGAACTTGGAACAACTAATCAAGGATGTCCAAACAAATATCATGAATCAACATAATAAAATTAAGGAAAAGATAAAGGATATTAAGAAGACACTGGGGGAACATACAGAAGAAATCGTAAACATACCTAAAAAGATAGAAGATCTGCTGGTGATGAAAGGCACAATGTAAGGAATAAAAAATATGTTGGAAGCACAAACAGCAGATTTAAACAGGTAGAGGAAAGATTTAGTGACGTTGAAGATAGAACATCTGAAATTGCACAGATAGTAGAACAGATAGATTTGAAAAAATAGAGAAAATTCAGCAGGGACTCAGGGAATGAAATGACAACATGAAATACACAAAATACGAATTAAAGCCATCCCAGAGAGAGAAGAGAAGGGAAAGGAGGCAGAAGGAGTGTTGGAGGAAATAATGGCACCAAATTTCCCAACTCTTATGAAGGACATGGAGATACATGTCCAGGAAAATATGGGGACCCAGCCCTCCCATCCCCCAGTCCTCAGAACATAACCTTCTGCATGACCTAGACATAAGTTAAGGGTTAACAACTCTCACCAGAGGGGAGAGAATGCATAGATGGTATCATAAACTATGATCTTCCCAAAGCAGTAAACGTCCTTGATAAACATCCTTCCTATAGTGAAAACATTTTCAGACTCCATATGCACCATCACAAGACCCTAGCAGGAATTCTGTTCTCATACCCTCTGGAATGTCCTTGTTATCCCTTATATCACTCCTCATTTCCCATCTCTTTGCAGAATACTATTTTCATTCTCTGAACCACTGCCATCAGAGAGCCTCTCCTGTCTGTAAGTCCCAGTAAAACTTATGCCTGACTAAATGCCAGGTGCATTCTTTGGTCTTGTGGCTGCACCAACTGTACCCTTCAGGAGTTGGTTGTAACAGAAGTGCAGTGCAATTCGAACAGTATAAATCCTAACAGGCCTGTACCAAGACATATACTTATAGATTGTCAAATGCTCAAGACAAAAAGAATTCTGAAAGCAGCAAGGAAAAAGAGATCCATCAAATACAAGGAAAGCTTGATAAGATTAAGTGCTGATTTCTCATCTGAAACACAGAGGTGAAAAGGCAGTGGTATGACATAGATAAGGTGCTAAAAGTAAAAAAGCTGCCAGCCAGGAATTCTGTATTTAGCAAAGTTGGCATTTAAAAATGAGAGAGAGGAAAGTGGATGTGGCTCAAACGATTGAGCTACCACCTACCACATGGGAGGTCCAGGTTTGGTTCCTGGTGCCTCCTAAAGAAGACAAGCAAGACAGTGAGCTGACACGATAGGCTGGTGCAGTGAGCTGATGCAACAAGATGACTCAAGAAGAGACGCAGGAAGGAAAACATAATGAGAGACACAACAAAGCAGGGAGCGGAGGTGACTCGAGCGATTAGGTGCCTCTCTCCCACATGGGAGGTCCCAGGTTCGGTTCCCAGTGCCTCCTAAAAAAAGAAGACCAGCACACAACAAACAAACACAGCAAATGCAAACAATGAGGGGGTGGGGAGAAATAAATAAACTAAATAAATCTAAAAAAAAATGAGGGAGAGTTCAAAATATTCACAGATAAACAGAAATTGAGAGAGTTCATCAACAAGAATATACCTTTCAAGAAATTAGTACTAAAGGGAGTTCTGCAGGTTTAAAGGGAAATAAAAGGAGAGAGAGGGTTGGAGGAGAGTGTATAAATGAAGATTATTAGTAAGAGTAACTAAAAGGATAAAAAGAGAAATAAAAACAAAATATGACACATATAAACCTAAAGAAAAAATTGCTAGTGTAAGTACTGCCTTGACAGTAATAACATTGAATGTTAATGGATTAAACTCTCCAATCAAAAGACACAGATTGGCAGAATGGATAAGGAAATATGATCCATCTATATGCTGTCTGAAAGAAACTCACCTTAGACCCAGGAACTCAAGGAGCTTGCAAGTGAAAACAATTTTACATGCAAACAATAACCAAAAAAGGACGGGAGTAGCTATACTAATATCAGACAAAACAGACTTTAAATGCAAAACTATTGTAAGAGACAAAGAAGGACACTTAATATTAATAAAAGTGTACTCTATCAAGAAAAAAGAACAATCATAACTATTTATGCATCTAACCAGGATGTCTCAAAATACATAAGACAAACAATGGCAAAACTAAAAGGGAGAAATAGATGCCTCTACAAGCATAATGGGGGACTTTAATACACCATTATCACCATTAGACAGAACATCTCGACAGATGGTTAATGAAAAAACAGAGAACTTGAATAATGCATTAGAGGAACTAGACCTAATAGACATACACAGGGCATTACACCCAAATAGAGCAGGATGTGTATTCTTCTCGAGCACACATGAATCATTCCCCAGGATAGACCACATGCTAGGTCGCAGAACAAGTCTTAACGAATTTAGAAAGATTGAAATTATACAAAGTGATTTACCTGACCACAATAGAATAAAGCTGGAAATTAATACAGGGCACAGAACCGGAATAGGTACAAAGATATGGAAGTTAAACAACACACTCTTAGACAAACAGTGAGTCAAGGAGGAAATCACAAAAGAAATCAGTAACTACCTTGAAACGAATGAAAATGAGAACACAACATATCAAAACTTATGGGATGCAGCAAAATCAGTGCAGAAAGGGAAATTTATAGCCATAAATGCCTGTATTAAAAAAGAAGAAAGAGTTAAAATCAAATACATAACTGCACACATGGAAGAACTAGAAAAAGAACAACAAACTAATCCCAAAGCAAGCAGAAAGAAGGAAATAACAACATTAGAGCAGAACTAAATGAAATTAAGAATGAAAAAACATTAGAAAGAATTAAACAAAACCAAAAGCTGGTTCTTTGAGAAGGTAAATAAAATTGACAAACCCTTAACTTGACTAACAAAGAAAAAAAGAGAAGATGCAAATAAATAAAATAAAAAACAAGGGAGGGGATATCACCACTGATCCCACAGAAACAAAGAGTATCATAAGATGATACTTTGAAAAATTGTATGCTAACGAGATGGATAACTTAGATGAAATGGAAAAATTCCTAGAAACACACAAGCAGCCTACATTGATGAAAGAAGAAATAGAAGAACTCAACAGGCCAATCGCAAGTAGTGAGATTGAATTAGTCATCAAAAACCTCCCAACCAAGAAAAGCCCAGGACCAGATGGCTTCACAGGTGAATTCTACAAATCATTCTGGAAAGAACTAACAGCAATCCTGTTTAATCTCTTCCAAAAACAGAAGTGGAAGGAACATTACCTAACTCATTCTATCATGCCAACATCACTGTAATACCAAAACCACGTAAAGACGCTACAAGAAAACTACAGACCAATCTCTTTAATGACCCTAGATGCTAAAAATCCTCTACAAAATACTTGCTAGTCAAATCCAACAACACATAAATCGAATTATACACCATGATCAAGTGAGTTTTATCCCAGGTATGCAAGGATGGTTCAACAAAAGAAAATCAATCAATGTAATACACCACATTAACAGATTGAAAAGGAAAAAAATCACATGATCATCTCTAGTGATGCAGAAAAAGCATTTGACAAGATACAAAATCCTTTCTTGAAAAAACACTTCAAAATATAGAAATAGAAGGAAACTTCCTCAATATGATAAAGGCTATATTATACTAACATTATACTCAATGGTGAAATGCTAAAAGCTTTCCCTCTAAGATCAGGAACAAGACAGGGATGCCCACTGTCACCACTCTTATTTCATATCGTATTAGAAGTACTTGTCTGACACAACTAACACCTCCCTTTCAAGGTGTACACCAATCACATGAAACAGGTTGGGTATTGGTCCTAGGTCCTTCTACACCTTCCAGTGTTGGGTGGTAGGGGACACATATTCCATGTTGCTGCTCCTGGCCACCCGTGACGTGCCAGTTCTGTGGCTGGTGCTGTAGCCAGTGAGATGCATGAAGCCACCAGGCTACTAGCTGGCTGGTTCAGTGGGAGACATGGGAAAGTATAAATATGTGTTGGGAAATGGAGGCTGAGCTGTCCTGCTGTAGAGCGTAGAGAATAGTCTGAATGCTCTTGCTAAAGTGGCTTTGTCACTCACTGCTTGGTATAATTCTACAACTACTTATTTTATTATGTGGTAATGCTTTTTATTTTGCAGCAAACCCTTTCATAAGCAAACAGCTCACAACAAAGCTGGTGTTTAATGCAGAATTAAGTAGTGAATTTCCGTTTCTCGTGGAAGTTGAGGCTGTATCCATAACTTGTGCAGAATAACTTGTAAGGAATATTTGACATCACTTACATTCACAGTAGGGTCTTCATGATATCACTGACCATGTAGAAATCAGAAAACACAACGTCTGCAAAAAGGAATACCTACATTTAAACTTGAGTTCACCCCCTCCCCCAACCGAAACCTAAAGCAGCAGCTCTTTGCATGATTTGCCTGACTCGCCAACTTGGCTGTAATTTCCTTAGCATCCCTGGTGACTCTGGGCTCTGCTTTGTTTTTCCCATCTGTGTTCCCTCATAGCAGATGAGTTCAGTCACCCTCACGTTCCAGAAAGGCCCACCACAGCCCTGAGCTCCTCTGAGTTTTCTTCATTACCCTTAGGCAGCATGTGCAAAGGAGGTACAACCAGAAGCCCAGTCTCTTGTTCATTTCATAGCCAAGTTTTCAGTCAAAAGCTCTACTTCCTTTGTCAGCTCAATAAGCACTCGTGGCTCTTGGTTGTCTTCTAACCCCAGGTGAATGACCACAGATAAAGGAGACAGGGAGGGAAATGAGGGCGGTGCTGTTATATCTTCGTAGGGGCCATTGAAATTACAGGGTATACCTCGGTGAATCTGGATTTTCTCGTTTTTGTGATTGCTCCAAATTGTCCATGTCTCTACTAAAGTGAGGTGCCTTGGACTGAATTAACCTCCCCAAGTATATTCCAAACAGTGTACAGTTAAAAGACAAAGCTTTTGTCTCTCTTGCTGTTCACACATCCTGAAACTGTCAGCTTTTTTGGTGGCTACATCACGCTGTTGCTTCGTATTGAACTTTTAGGCACCAAAACCACTGAAGGCAGCTCACAGTTACCTGTCACAGAGCTGCTGGGTAAGGACATATGGTGAATGGCACTATCAGTATGTTAATCAGTAATTACACAAAGTGCAAAGCTGCTATAACAAACAGCCCCAAATCTCAATGGTCTAAACCAACAAATGGTTACTTCTTGCTTATTTCACTGTCCCAGGCAGTTGGATGACTGTCCCGTACAGCTCTCCTTCCAGCATTTACCCCCTTGCTTGTGTGGTTCTGCTATGTCCTACAACTTCCTTGTTTCCTCCCCCAAATTCTCTCCACAGGGCAAACACTAGAACGATTGCACAGGATGTTTTTATGGCTAGGCCTGGGGGTGGATACACCACTTCAACCCACATTCTATTGACCAGAACCCAGTCACATGGACCCAAGCAAATTGCAAGGGAGGCTGTGAAATGTTATCTTCCTGTGTGCTCAGGAAGAGGAAGCAGGATTAGCGAATGTCTCCTCAGTTTCTGGTCATGGAAAACACAGTGAGATAGAAGTCAGGAGACCAGAGCTCTGCCATCGACTTGCTGGGTGAACTTAGGCAAGTCATCCTAACCACTCCGCGCTGTTTCTTCCTCCCGGTCAGGACGCTAATAACACTTGCCCTGTACCTGTAAGTCAGTTTACAGTATTATATAAATGTGTGTGCTGGTAGTAGCAGTAGTGGCTGCACCTTGTTGTGTGAGCGTGTGTGAGTTTTGGGGAGGGGGAATTATAAGGATCCCAGCCATTTATACAATAAATAGTTTTTGTGCACCTTGAACAAGCCAGGCATTGGACTCGCTATGGACAAACTCTGATTGCTGGAGCTTACATTCTGGTGATGAGCCTGATGATACACATGCTATGAAGAAATAACACGGTGACCTGATCTGAAGTGACTGAAGGGATCAGGGGAGGCCTCTCTGAAAAGGTTACACTTGAGCCAAGACATAAATGATTAGTGGAGTCAGACACATGAATATCATGGAGATGGGTATTCCCAGCAGAGGGACCAGACTGTTCAAAGGCCCTGAGGTGGGAACCAGCTAAGAGGGTTCCTTGAACAGAGAAGTTTTAATAACTGCCAAATTGTTGTATGAGGGGGAAGATGATGTCAGCTAGTCAGGGGCTGGATCATACAGGACCTTAACTTCTCTGCGCCTCACCTGTAAAACTGGGATAATAATAATTTCATAGGGTTGCTGTAAGAGATTCAATGAAATATGTGTCAAGTGCTTAGAAAAATGCCTGGCGCTTGACTTAAACTACCTGAGTATTTGTACTATGAATAAGGTATGGATTTTATTCTAAGCAAAATGGAAAAGTTTTAGGTTTCCAGCAGGGGAGTGTAACTTGAACTCTACTGGTGCCCTGGGGATGGGCTTGAGGTGGGTGGGGCCACCCTCCCTCCCACAAGACTTCAAGGAGGTAAAGTTATTTGGGTAAAATCCCCAATTGAAAAATGTTCAAAACATCACGTTATTTCCATTAATCAGAAGATATGTTTTATTTTCCAGCCATGTATAACATTCCCTCTTTAAAAATAAGAGTAAATATATGCAGAAAATATATAGATAAGATCTTGCAAACTTCTGATTTCTCTCTCTCTTGAAAGACAGCCAAATATTTGTATGTAATTTGTACATAAACTTTTCTGGATTTCCTTTGAATATGTGAGAGGTGACACTGACTTCTTGGGCTTTATGTAAATATAATGTGGCCTGCAATTTAGAACACGCTTTCCCAAAGATCTATTTGTGGAAGAGGGAAATCTTAGAATATTAAAATGATGGATTTTTTAAAAACCAGACGCGCTACAGAAACAGACCTTTTCACTCAAATTAGTAAACGATGTGTTATGGGAAGAAAAGCTGCAGTCATAAAGGAGCCTCACCATTTCTGCAGAAATAGACTCCTCCACGCAAAAAAAGCTGGCCTCATATTTGCGTTTTGCTCAGAGTATCCTGAAAATGCAAAGCATCAGCTTAAAACGCAGTTTCCCCATTCTCTGGCAGGAGGCCCGACATCAAGAGGCTTGGCACGTTTGCCTGTGACAGTGAGGACGTCCCAGGGGTTGGGAGTTGAGCTGAGGTTGTTGCTTCAGCACTAGGCTTTGACTCATACAGAACTTGGCTGTTGTAAGAAGAAAACATGAGAGTAGAACTTGTTTTTCTACAGGCAGATAATGAATCCCCTGGTCAATATAATCTCACAAAATAGTAGCTTTGCATAATTGCCACCAAAAAAGCAACTTAATTGAGTTTCTGTGTTGTGTTAGCATTATTTGAAATATAAAGTTTCCAGAAAGATATGAGTCTTCTCTTTCATAAAGAAAGCAATCCTTTGGAGCTGTCAGTCAGATGAGGTATGGGATATTAGAACACAGGAGGTGGAACTACCCACTAAGTTCCTAGTCAGTGATTTGCACAAAGGACTTTGCTGGTGGTTTTATTTAGTGCCTGATGGATTCATTCATTGAACAAATAGTTATGATGTCAAGCCTCTGATTGGGGCCACGCCCTGTGCCAGAGGTTGGGGGAACGGTCCTTGTCTCCTAGAGCACCATCTTTCAGGGAAAGGAGAGTGAACAAATTAGTGGGCCGAGCTGTCCCATCCTCTGAGAAGCGAGGACAGGGCTACTAATTGGGCAGAACCCATGGTGGGGGTGGAGGAGTCTGGGAGTGCCTCCAGGAGGAGGTGACCTTGAAACTGAGTCCCTATGTATTGGTAAAAGAAAGGAACAAGTGCTGTGTGTTTTTATTTTTATTTCTCCCGCTTCTTCCTTACCCAGAGAACTCAGAGTTTCAGAGTGATATGTATAGTATTATTCCATTTTTATTAATTTTAAAAACAGACACAAAACACAACTATATACTGTGCATTGGTACATATATATGTAAATATTTTGAATGTCATGGAAGGAAACCCACTAAATTTGTGGCAGAGGTTGCTTCTGCAGAAGGAGTGGGTACAGGAAAGGGACTTGGGATGGTGACAAAGGAGACCTCATTATTATCTGAAATCTTATATTTCTTTTATTAAAGGAGATTTTACAAATGTGTTGACAAAGTGTGAATAATAGTCAATTATGAATGGTTGGTACCCAGGTGTTTGTTATATTATGCTACTTATCTTTCTGTATTTTATTTCCTCGACAAAGAAAAATCAAGTCGAGAGGCTGTAGGATTCTTCAAGTGGAAGGGTCGTCAGAGAATATGTTCTCCAAAGTCCTTTAGGGTGACAATCTTAGAACTCTTCTCAAAGTTCACATCACAAGGCATCAGACAGTCTTAATCATTCCTATAAAAATGAAGAATAGCTGTTGTGCTATAGCAAAAAGGTTCAGAATAATATGCTCATTTGCAACAGAATTTATCTGTAGCCTTCAGTGCAAGAAGGAATTTGTCTCTGGTTACAGGAGACCCATAAGTGGTAAAGGTCACCTCTGCAGCCTTCATTCAAAAGAATTGTGCCAAGGTCATTGGGTTCACCCTGTTCAAGGTTGCAATGATGTAACCCAGTTTCTATTGCTGAGCACTGTCTTTAGCTTCTCAGAGAAGCTTCAGCTTAATCGCGATGAGATCTTTTGGGAAGGAATTGATGCATCCCATTGGGAATCAGTGTAAAAGGCCTGCAGTCCATTTCAATAGCCTGACTATAGGACAGAATCAACAGAATTCCCCTGGAACTCTCAAGGAAACAAGAATTTACCAATGAAGCAAGACTATGGTCACCCTCTACCCCTCCTTGCGGCAGTGGTCTGAGATCCCAGGACAATCACCCTCCTTTCTTGAAAATTGTAGTTCCTGGCTCACTGTCACTGTCTGAAACGCTCTTCCTGCCATAACTTGTGATAATTTCAATGATCACGTGACTGACCCCTGAGTCCTGGTTTCCGTCCTTGCCTGGCTTGGATTCCAGGTCTGTCATTATGATCACTCTCTTGCCTACATCCTCAACTCTTGCCCTCTCTCCCTCCATAGGCTTCACTAGGCCAACCCCACTCTGTACCCCCACAGCCTCCCCTCCCACTGCTCTGCACCTCCCCTCAGCTTAATGTGGCTGGAAAAAAAAAACACAACCATGCAGCGAAGTCTCACATTTAATTCCTTTAGTTCAAGTAGACCCCAAGTACTCCTGGCAGTCCTGCTACATGTCCCTAACCCATTCCCACTCACCCTCTCCTAGATGGCCATTTCACACCTTCTCTGCCCTCCAACTTCCAACAGCTCCTCCCCATCCACACTTGCTGACTTTCCTATTTCACTAAGAAAGTAGAAGCAATCTGAAGAAAAAAGCCACATGCTTTCACCAGCTCATCTACAACCTCCCTGCACCTGCCTTTCCTCCTATCGCTGCTCCTGTCTAAGGCTAATCCCTGCCATCTGCGCCTTACATCCAATCCCCTCTTGCCTGCTCAAGGCCATCACTCCGGCTATTCTCTCCTCTCCCCCACTTCATTAGTTTTACCCTTTTCACGGAGTCATTCTCATCAGCGTACAAACATATTTTAAAAACCCTCTCTTGAGCCCACCTTCCCGGCCAGCTACCACCATGTTACTCTGTTCTTTACAGCAAAACTCCTGGATATGCTCATCTCTTCATTATCACCTATTCCTCTCACCCCATCTTCTCTTGAGCCTTCTCTTATCAGGCTTTGTCCCTACTGCTCCACCAAAACAACTCTTTTTTTCTTTTTTTCCTCTATGGACAGTCTTTGTAAAAGATTTATTTATTTATTTATTTATTCATTTATCCCCCCCTTGCTGCTTGTGCTCTCTGGGTCAGCTAACCACGCCATGCAGGCGGGCTTGCCTTCACCAGGAGGCCCCGGATTCGGTTCCCGGGGCCTCCCATATGGTAAACGGGAGCCCTACTGATTGAGCCACAGCCGCTTCCCCAAAACAACTCTTGACAACATCACCAGGGACCTTGCTAAACTGCTGGGTTTCTAAGTCCATCATTCATATCTCAGTACTCATCTTCCTTGACTTTGTCAGCAGTACTTGACTCAGTTGACCAGTCCTTCTTCCATGACAGTTTTTCTTCACTTGTCTTCTGGGCACCACCCCTTTTGGTTGCCTCCTTTTTACTGACCAAGTCTCTTCAGTTGGTTTGACTTCATCTCCCAGAATGGATGACTTTGGAATGTCCCAGAGCTCTATCCTTTGACTTCTCTTTTTTATCTACACTCACGCTGTGGGTGATCTCACTAAATCTTATAGCTTTGAATTATTTGAATATACTTTATCTCTACATCTACACTAACTGTCACTGTACATCCAAAGACAATACAAATTAAATTAGTTTAGTTTGAAGATTTTTTCCTTGGTCAGGAATTTTTCAGTGATTCCTAGAGAGCTTGCTTATACTTAGGATTACAGTTATAGCATCACATGTTTATAATACTCTGATCATGGGATTGATACAGGTTGCATGCAACATCCCCCCCCAAAAAAAAATAAAACAGAAAACAATCTGCAACAGAGATCTCAGTGAGACTTTTGCAAAATGAGATTGCATTTTCTGCTTTCAACTGCTTAGGATGTGACTTTGGCGCTTCAGGTATTCTCACCATCAATTTAAATTCACAGTAGGTGGAATACAACTGTGGCAAAGCCAAAATACCCTCCTTCATGCTTATACCACAGGGTATATATATATATATATGTGTGTGTTTGACACAAAAGGTAAGTAGCATCAAAATACTTCGTCTTTAAAAAATATATTTTATTAGAGAAGCTTTGAGTTTACAGAAAAGTCATATATAAAATACAGGATTCTCACACACCCCATCACCAACACTTTGCTTTAGTGTAGAGCATTTGTTAGCAATCGATGATAGCACTTTTTATAATTGTACTTTTTTTAAAAAACAGTAGTTACCTTTGTTACAATTGATGAAAGATAATTAAAACAGTACTATTAACTATCCTCTATAGTTTACATTAAGTGTATTTTTCCCAGTGTCGTACGTTTGTTACAATTCATGAAAGAACATCCTTCTACTTGTACTGTTAACTATAGTCCAGCATCCACAATAGGGTTCACCGTGTTATGCAATCCTGTGTAATACTTCATCTTGTCATAGAAAAAGATTCAAGGCGCTTAGCTCACCAACATGGGGAAGTCTTGTTAATTTTAAAATATTTATTGACCTTTGAGTCTGAGATAGTTAATTAAGATACATACACATCAACCATAGTTTTGGTTGTTTTTTAAACCACTGACCTTTGTCAAAGATAAGATTTTACAGAATGAAATTCTGACATGTTTCAATGGGGATCTCATCTAGTTGAAAGGGTGAAACAAATACAATCAAGGCTTATGACTGAAAGACTTGAATGAAGAAATTAAAAAGTAGTATAAACTGGGAAGGAAATGTGGTTATTGTAACCTGAGAATCCAACCAAATGCTTTTGTGCCATTTTTTCCTACTTATTCAGGGAACAAGGAGAGAAGCATCATAAGAGTTATATGAGGAAATTGTGGTGAACAAAGTCTTAAGAGAAAGTAAAAGCTTACCATTTTCACTGTTAGTGCATTGTGTTTCAAAGCTGACTGATACAGAAAATTTTTATGTGGAAGACAAACAAAAAGCTCAGTTACTTTTAGAAGAGATGATTCAACAATTACTCAGTTACTTTAGTCAATATAGATAGCTGATTTTGATTATCCAAGAATACAAAGGAAATTAGTTATCCATAAGTTAACTGCACAACTGCCAAACAATCTCTTCATCTGAACTTCATAGAACATTCTATATATTGAGATTGTCCTAGTATATTATTTGTGAGAAATGACATTGGTAATATTTCTTTACTAAGCAACGTTTATGGTGCTGTGGCGTTTTAGAATGTGCAAATGAATGCCAAAATTCAATCAGGAATAGTGTTCTTTGTAAGCAATGACTAATCAATAAGATCCAGTATTTTACAGCTTATCAATAAGATCCGGTATTTTACAGCTTTGTTAAGATTGTGTTCCCTAGAGAACTGTGGAATTTGTCAAAAGAGAATAAGTACATATATTTAATTAGGAATGCAATATGCTAGAACAGTTTTCTCAGTTCAGTTCAGATTTGAGGGAGGAAACTGTATCATCTTAGGTACTACACATTTATTGCTCACTTTGGTAATTGGCTAGGTATGAGGCATCAGACGTTGTTCTCATGACACAGTTTTCCAATTTGCCCTTTTCTTGGCAGGTTCCTGAGGGAAAGGTAGTTGTTCTTAATTTCCGATTCATAGACCTGGAGAGTGACAACCTGTGCCGCTATGACTTCGTGGATGTGTACAATGGCCATGCCAATGGCCAGCGCATTGGGCGTTTCTGCGGCACATTCCGGCCTGGAGCCCTAGTGTCCAGTGGCAACAAGATGATGGTGCAAATGATTTCCGATGCCAACACTGCTGGGAATGGCTTCATGGCCATGTTCTCTGCTGCTGAACCGAACGAAAGAGGTATTGTTTCCACACAACGACAGTAATAGCAATAATGATGGCTCATATTTATTGAGTGCTTATGTCAATCATTGTTCTAGGCACTATACACACACACACACACACACACACACGTCTTTTACCTAAAGCTTAACAGAAGTTCTTGGCAAACAGAGAGTTAATCAACACCACCAAGCCATCAAGACACCACAAATATCAGTGAATTTTTTAGCCCATATACATTCTTATAAAAATTCAAATATGGACATTTCATAGAGTAAAAATATGAAGCTTGCATATACTTACACATACAGGTATACAAACATATCCCTCTAACCTATTTTCTCCAGAGGTAGCCATAACTGGTGCTTTCCACACCTTTCTCTGTACGCTTACTTAGGTGTATATACTTTTACAAATAGCTTTTTAAAAATTTTAACTGAGATCATACCCTCATGTTATTCAGCAACTTGTTCTTTTCATTTGAGACTGTGTCTTGGGATATTTTCATGCCAGTATACATGGGCTGTGTTTGAAGCAAGCAAAACAAAAAGGCATCAAGAGTGACAGAAGAAATCTCATAAGCTGTTTCAGCCAAGTCCTGTCTAGTGAGCACTGTCTTTTAGAAAAGTCTCCAGCAAGTGCTAAGAGAGGCTTAAAGTTTATGATACAGGGTATTCAAGTTGGTTTGTAATCGCCTATCTCTTCATCCATTTAACCAACATTTAATGATTACCTTACGTGAATCAAACACTCAAAACAAATTTGAAGTGATCTCTATCCTCTAAGAATTTTATCTAGTGGAGAGAGACAAAGGTGTGTAATGAAGTGGAATAGACTCTGTTATTGAAATTGTCCCAATATAGTGGTGGTTAGAGGAACTGGCCCAGGGAAGGCTCATGAAGTGGGAATGCTTGAGCTGAATATACTTCCTTGATTGTTGGGGGCTGGAGAAGACAAGACAGGGAGAGCACTCCAGCCACAGGGAGTTTTACAAGTGATGGACTGTAAGAATTAATCAGCATAGCATATTGGGAGGAATGTCAACCAATGATTAACATTGATAATCATTCTGATCAATGATTAACATTGATAAGAATAATGAATGTTAATTTGAGCACATACTATGTTCTGTACTATACTCTGAACTTTACATGTATTATCTCATTTACTTTTTTTTTGCTTTTCTTCCTATGTTTCTATTCTTAATCTTTCACATCAGATCTCTTCTTTATCTATTGATGGTTTTTATTGTTGTTGTTTTTGGTTTTTTGAGGTACCAGGGCCAGGGATTGAACCTGGGACCTTGTATGTGGGAAGCTGGCACTCAACCACGGAGCCACATCAGCTTCCCTCATTTATTCTTTACAACAATGAAAGGAAACCGAGACTTAGAGAGGTTAAGCCTCAGGATAATATAGCTATAAATGGTCAAGCTGGGATTAGATCCAGGTTGTCTATTAGCAAAGCCCATAGTCATTACTAGAACACCACACTTCTTGGTTTGAGGGAAGGGAAGGTTAGAAGAGACAGAAAGAGGAAGATCACAGGAGGGCTTGTTTGTGATGCTAAAGGGAAGGGGCACAGTTGTGAATGGATTCCAGACCCATGGAGAGCTTTTTCAAAGTGATTTAAATAATAAGAGAAATGTATGGCTCATGTAACTGCAAAATCCAGAGGTAGTTCTGGTCAGGCAAGGCTTGATTCAAGGACCAGGTTTCTTTCCATGGTTTTACTTTGCCTTTCATGGAATTGGCTTCATTCTAAGACTGATTTCCCTTGTGGTTCAAAGATGGCTGTAGCTGACCTTGGGCTACAAGCTTTCTTATTCTCATCCAGAAGGGAAAAATGGTCCTTTTTCACAGCCAAAGCTTAAGGTTTACTCTGATTGGATCAGCCGAAGCCATATGCCTATCCCTGAGCTTATCATTGAATCCAGATGATGGGTACCACAATCAGGGTCCACCACTGGAGTCTGGGGTGGCACTAATCCCAAGGAAACCGCATGACTGAAAAGTGGGGGAAGGGTAGTTTTCCCAAAAAGAAATCTGGAATACCATTCTAGAGGAAGAATAAATGGATGCTGGATGAACAACAATGAATGGCTAGTCCAAAAATAAACCTGCTCCCTCTCCACTATAACCTTCTCACCCAATACAATATCAGAATGAAAGGAGAAGGCATGAAAAGTACTCACAGGTAGTTCAGATAATTATTCCACTCTCACCACAGTGGTGTAGATAGTTGAAACTAACTAAATGTTTTTGTGAAAAGACTAAACAAAACAAAACAAACAAACAAAAAAATACCTACAGGCATGGAAAGTTCTCTGTCCCTTTCTACATTTCAATGGTTACTGAAAGGAAACCTTTAATATTTCCATTTGAAAACTCTTTGGGGAAAGAGTCTTTTGAGAATTACTTTTTTTTTAATTAAAAAAGCAAATTAGTGAATTTTACAATCTAAAGCTAAAGGTTTGGTAGCCTAGATAATATTAGGTGGCTTTGTAAATCAAAGTCTCCTGATACATTCTCCCAGAAGCTATGCAGTTCAATAAGAACATATAAAACCACACAAAACCCACACCTCAGCAGAACTAGAAGAGACAGGACACTATAAATGTCAAATTATCTGTATGTAGAAAAAAATAAACACCAATTTCCAGTGGAGATATTTCTCAAGTCTCTTGCAGAGAGTAAAGTGGGACAGGAACAACTTCATAGAAGATATAAGAAAGAAACAGAGTGCCTAAGATTGAACTAAAATCACTCCAAGAAAGAAAAACTCAACTCCAAGTATAAAATTATCAAGAAAGAATTTTGCTAGACCAGAGCACTAACTACTGAGAAGGGATTTAAAAATCCACATGGGACTCAAGGGGGCAATATTAGAAAAGCCATGTTTTGGGGGAGAAGAGCGTAATAAAGAAGTGAGAGATACCCTTTGGAAACCAAAGTCAAGAGAAAATAAGCAAGTAGGGGAAATTTAAGACCCTACAAGACCAAAGAAAAATAAGAAAATCATAGAACACAAAGCCCTCTCCTTTCCCCCATCCCTCAAAATAAGCCATTTAGCTAAAAACAAACAAACAAAAATTAATTCAGGGCCTTTAGGCAAAAAGAACAACTAACTTACAGGGGCAAGAGAATTAGACTTGTATTAGATATCTGAAAAGCATACACAAAGCAAGGCAACTCTGGAGCAGTATTTTCAAAAAACTCAAGGAAAAATGTGTGAACCAAAGATTTTATATCCAACCGAGCTGTCCTTCAAATATTTAGACTACATAAAAATGATTGCATACTTTAAAAAGAACTCAAGGTATACTGTACCCATGAGCCCTTCTTGAGCAACCAATCCAGAGATAACTGGGTAAACATTAGCAACCTCATGGTGAAATCTGATATATTTAATTGTAGATCTAAGATCAAAACTAAGGTGGGAAAAAGGATGGAAGAATAATATGTAAATGTTTTATTTTTTCAAAAATGAGAGGAAAAGGAAGAGGATATGGCACAACCCCTTGGGTGTTCGCCTACCACATGGGAGGTCCTGGGTTTGGGTCCCAGTGCCTCCTAAAAGACAACGAGCAGATGCTGCCTCCTGCTGCAACAGAGCTAGACACTGCCGCAACAGAGCTAGACTCCGCCCCCACCACAACAAACAGATGCCACAAGCCAGCAGCCCACGGGGAGCGGATGTGGTTCAGTCCATTGTTCACTCTCTCATGTGGGAGGTTCCAGGTTTGGTTCCCAGTACCTCCCGGAGAAGGTGAGCAGACAAAGTGAACCATCTGGGGGAAGGAGGCGGGGATAAATAAAGAAAAATAAAGTAAAATTTTAAAACAATAAGAGGAGAAAGGAGGGAGGAAAAAGAAAGCTTAATAATATCATTGATTTTTGCAATATAGGCAATAGGTGGAAGTCAAAGGACACCATTAAAATTGACAAACCATGTAGTTAAAGAATAAATAAGAAAAAAGAAGATTGAAGACACTTTAAAAAGGTATAAGTGCAAAGATAACCACTAATATAAAGCCACAAGCCTTTATAAATATCAAAGGAAGTTTAACAAAAAGGGAATAAAGAAAACAAGTAGAAAAGAAATACAACCAATAGAAAACCTATACATAGTAAATATACATAAAGTAATATGACAGAATTTGAAACCAAACATAAGAATCATACCAATAAATCTGAATGGGCTTAATTCACCTATTGAAAGAAAAAAGTCATAACTTTGGCTCACAAAAGAAGACTTACCTAAATACTTTATGAAAAAGATACCTAAAATAAAGTGATTGAAAAGGCTGAAAAATAGAGATGGGCAAAACTATGTGGGTAAATGGAAACAATAAGAAAATAGGATTTGTAATCCTGATGTTATACTAGAATAGAACCCAAAAAAGCCTTATATGTAACAAAGAAGGATCTGTTAAAATGCTAAAAAGCCATCATTCACAATATGAATACAACATTTAGGAATATCTATGCACCAAATAACAAACACATCAAGCACCTTCATGAACAGAAAATATAGGAGATACAAGGAGGTATAGGAAACTGATAATAGGAGATTTTAACACATCAATAATAATAGGGGCAGACTTTAACACACCACTAATATTAGCAGACTTTAACGTACATTCTAATAATAGGACATTTTAGTACATCACTTTCAGTACAGGACAGATCAAGTAGACAACAGTAATAAGTAAGGATATAGAGGAAAATTTGAATAAAGCCTTCATTTTATTTTATAGATCAAAGGGGCATACCCTATTTCAAGAAAAACATATAATGATGAATCCCAAGACCTATCCTGATGAAGTAAACAAACTTTGATGATATAAAACAAACAAAAATACCCATCATATTCAAGAGGTAGAAGTAAGGCTTATCTAAGATTTTTCACAGATATACCCATGACAAAAACTGTAAAGCAATATTTACAATGCTGTGAAGGGAAAAAACTATGACCGGTTATTTTTATACCCAAACAAATGGCCTTTAAATTATGAGGACATCAGGTAGGCATTCTCAATCAGAATTTTAAAAATATAGCATCCATGGGCCTTTCTTTTAAAACAATAGCAACAACAACAAAATGATAATAAAATCCAACCAAGAGAAAAATCAAAATAACTCATAAATGAAGAAACTACAATAAAAGAATGGTGGGGAACTTTTAACCCATGTATACTATAGAGCAAGGGTTCTTAACCTTTTTTGTTCCACAGACCCCTTTGCCAGTCAGGTGAAAACCACAGACCCCTTACTAAGTCCACCCTATACTGTGTATTATTTAATAAATATATCACACCCATACCACACATCCCCACAAGAATGTTTTCTTGAATTCCAATTCAAGCTCATGGATCACTTGTTAAGAACCCCTGCAATAGGATTATAATTAAAGAAATATAAATGTACTAACTTGTTTAATAGGCAGTCAGAGAAGTCAAACTATAAAGTTGAAAAATAAATACAGGTAGTACAATTTCCTGCTTCTGGTAACAATAGAGTAGATGGGTCAGACAAACCTTCCTTCGGATAAAAGTTATAAAATCTGGACAAAATATAAGCAAAAACAACTATTTGAAGACATTGGAGAATGACCAAAAGCAGGTGGAAACTGCTACCTTGAAAAATGAACTATGATGAGTGAGATTTACAAATTTGTAGCCTTTTGCTTCAAGGCATTCCCTAATCTACTCTTGTCTTGGGCAGTAGTGCAACATTATGACTTGAGATGTCAGAAGACAGAATCTGGGACTGACAGAGCAATGAGAATATTTGGAAAAATATCCAGGAAGGCAGGGAACTGCAGAAGTGTCGAGGCACAAAATCTACATATAAAGTCCACCCAAATCTATGGCTGAAAGCTAAACTACAAATATGTGAGGGAGATCCTAGGTGGCCTGGCAAAAAAGCATGAGCTGGAAGCTGAGAGAACTGAGCAGAGATTATAGTTGCTGCCCACTGCCAGGAGACAGAACAAAAATCATTTTTCATAGGACACAAAAGAATCTAGAGTCTTTATAATGTATCAGTAATAATGTCCAGAATCCATTTGAAAGTCCATATAAATGAAGAGACAGGGAAAAGTGAACTATATTAAGGGGGGAAAACCAGTCAATAAAAACTTACTCCAAGATGACCCATATGTTGCAATTAATGGAAAAACACTTTAAAACATAATTATAAATATATTTAAGGACTTAAAGGGTAATATATCTAAAATAATTAAACAGATTCTTAGCAGAGAAATAGAAACTATATAAAAAAAGGAACAAAATGGAAATTTTAGAGCTGAAAAATATAGACTCTGAAATTTAAAATTTAATTGATGGCCTTACAAGCCAGTTGGAGATGGTAGAAATAGAGAGTCAATGTACTTGAATAAAAATTATACAATCTGAAGAACCTAGAGGAAAAAGGTTGAGGGAAAAGAATCTCAGAGACAAATGAGACAAGGCCAAATGGTCTAACATATGTATAATTTGAGTCCCAGAAGAAGAGAGTAATAATAGTGTAGAAAAAATGTTTGAAGACATTACAGCTGGAAACTACCTAAATCCTGTGAAGAACAGCAATTTTTAGAGGTAAGGACATCAACAAACCCTAAACAGGAGAAATACAAATGAAGGCACACATAGATGCATGTGTTGGTTTGAGTCTTTCATGTGGACTCCAGAAAATTATTTTCTTAAATTGGCCCATTCTTGTGGGTGTGGGATGCTTTGATTAGATTGAATTCAGTTGGGGCCTTTGATTGGAGTACTTCAGTGAGGGGAGACTCAGGGTATCTTAATCCTTTTACTGGAATCCTTTATAAATGGAGGAGAAGGCAGAGAAAGAGAGCATCATTTTACCCTGCCATGGGAGAGAGGATGCTAGGATCACCCACAGCCGAAGAAACACAGAGAAACCCCAAGAGGCTGGAATCAGTGGAGCACAGAGGCATGGAAAGAGGTTCCAAGAGGCTGAAAGAGACAAGGCCCAGAGGAGAGGGGAGAGATGAGCCATATGCCAAACCCCACAGCTGAACTCCAGAGACTGGCAGAGCTGCCATTATACCCTCCATGTGCCTGATTGCATACAGCTGAGCTCAGGGAAAGAGAGGGCCTGGAGGGGAAGGTAGAGACCTTGGCAGAAACCAGTCACCATTGTACCTTGCCACATGGCAGGAGTCCAGGATCACCAGCAGCTGACCTTTGGTGAGACAGCATCTCAGATGATTCCTTGATTTGGACATTTTCACAGCTTCAGAACTGTAAGCTTTTAACCTACTAAATGCCCATTATAAAAGCCAACCCATTTCTGGTATTTTCCTTTGGCAACTTTTAGCAAACTAAGATACTACATTATAGTTAAACTGCAGAACTCTAAAAATAAAGACAAAATCTTGAAATCAGACAAAAACAAAATCACATAGAGAGAAAAAGTGGTATGAATGATGGCTGTGTTTTGATCAGAAACAGTGGAGCCAGAAGACAGTGGAACAGCATATTTTTTTAAAAGATTTATTTTTATTTATTTCCTTCTTCCCCCCACCTCATTGTTTTGCGCTCGCTGTCTGCTCTCTGTGTGTTCTTCTCTGCTTGTCTTCTCTTTATGCGGCACCGGGAACCAATCCTGGGACCTTCCGGAGTGGAAGAGAGGTGCTCACTCTCTTGCACCATCTCAGCTCCCTGGTCTGCTATGTCTCTTATTGTCTCTCCTCTATGTCTCTTTTTGTTGAGTCATCTTGCCGTGCCAGCTCTCCTGTGCGGACCAGCACTCTACGTTGTCCAGCACTCTGCATGGGCCAGCTCTCCTGAAAGGCAAGCTCGCCGCATGGGCCAGCTTGCCTTTCACCAGGAGGCCCCAAGAATCAAACCCTGGACCTCCTATATGGTAGACGGGAGCCCAATCACTTGAGCTGCATCCATTTCCCAGAACAGCATTTTTAAAGCTCTAGATTATAACTGTCAACCCAGAATTCTATAGTCAATCTTCAAAAATGAAAGTGAGATTTTAAAAAGTTTTCAGATAAACACTACAAATGTCTGAAAGACATTTTTAGACTTGCACCATAATAAATATTGAAGGAAGCTCCTCAGTTAGAAGGGAAATGATACCATTGCTATAACCTATATCAGGATATAAACTTGTGTCACACAAAGGTAATGGAAGGAATGAAAGTCGCCAGAAGTGGTAAATATAAAGGGTATATATTATTTTCTTTTTTTCACTTAATTTCTTTACATGTCTCTGCAAAGAAATGATTCTCTAAAATAAAACTAATCTAAGGTGAAATTTTTCAGAAAAGTAGTAGGCTATCCGGAAAATTGACAGGGAGGGATACAGAAGTTTCTTAGGAGATATAAATGTTCTATATCACAATAGGAGTAGGCCATACATAGGTATATCCATTTTTCAAATTTGTACAGCTAATATCTGTGCATTTTAAAGTATGTGAATTCACATCTCTCAAACCTGTAAAATAATAATAATGATAGTAAAGTAGGTGGTAGGGATTGGGTGGAGGTATAGATGTAAAGAATGGTACTACCACATGATAGTTATTGAAACTGGGCGGTGGATATATAGGAGCTTATTAACCTATTCTGTCTACTTTGTATATATTTGAAAATTTCCATTAATAAAAATTTTTTTTTAAATTTTGAACCTCAATTTTTAATAATATATTTTCTTAAATTTAGAGATTTCTTTTCAGAATGACTATCTTCTGTGTCAAAGAAATATTTTGTTAAAATGTAATTCCTTTCATTTCAATTCAGGTGGGTTTTTTTTGTTGTTGTTAGTTAAATTCAAGTAAAATTAAATTTAAACTTTGTATTAAAGAAAACTTTCTAAAATTACTTCTGTCGACCTATCAGTATATATGCATAGATTTGTCTGAAATGATGTTAGTCAAATATTAATCATGTATTTTTTTACAAACAAAAATTATTCTGAAAAATTATTAAAGATAATAATAGCATATAAAGTTCTCTAGTAATAAGTGCTGCCTACATCAACCAACTCAAACTTTGCCCATGTGCGTGGATTTTCTTAATGCTATTAATAAATACTCCTATGTGGGGGGGGGGTCTTAAAATCTATGCAGTTTGTTGAATTTGCATTTTTTCTGAGTGAGTACATGCCTTCAGCTGACACACACATACATACTTCCACGCACACATGTGTGTTGTGGCCCTGACTCTACTCCTTCAACTCTCTTGTGTTGATGTGATTTGTGTGAACACAGTGATCATTCAGTGTGTGTGTGTGTATGTGTGTGTATAGAGCAGACTATGTAACCATTTTTAAGGGAAAATGTAAGAGCTTCTGCCATTGCCTTTATTTGCTATGCTATCACCTAACATTCCAAATTCCTAATCTACACATTTTTCCATTGCTATAACCTATATCAGGATATAAACTTGTGTTTTTTTTTTCATATTTAATAATTTCAGGGGATCAATATTGTGGAGGACACCTTGAAAGACCTTCTGGCTCTTTCAAAACCCCCAACTGGCCAGACCATGATTACCCTGCAGGAGTCACTTGTGTGTGGCACATCGTAGCCCCAAAGAATCAGGTAAGAACCCCTGGAAATGTGAAGAAAGCATGCAGGTGTGAATGGCTCAAACAGTGTGATGGAGCCATCTTTTCAAGAACCTTGGGTTTAGGGGGTTGGTAGGGAGCTAAGGGTGCAGGGAGAGGAAGGCTGTGCTGGACATAGGTATTCCTTCAAATGAAGATCCAGCTTTAAGCTGCCCTTTGCACTATTTGACCTGCAAAGTCATGGATTTAATTCTCAAATATATACTTATGATTTCTAAAGCAGTTTTTAAAATGCAAATATTATGCAAATCCCACATGAGCCGTTTTAAATCTGTGGAAGGTAGAACATGGCATTATCAGCAGCAGTGACTGACTATGGGAAGATAAAAATCCCCAGGTGCATATACATTTCAGGGTATCATTTGCTCATGTAGCAAACCCATCACATCCTGATAATAACCCTAGTCACCAAGTCATAAACATCTGCACAAAGCCAATGTAAGCCACCTTGTGCCTTCAGAAGGACAAGGTATCTGGTGTGAAAGCTGGTCTGCTTTGGGTTTTGTTTTTTGTATTTGCTTTTGGTTTTGGTTATTGTTCATAAAAAAGTTGTGCTGGTTCCTCACAAGGTTTTATTTATTGCTCTAGAATAATCAACAGAAAAGGTCTAGTTTGCCAGTATTTATTAGTTTGTGGTTATATGAATTTGTGCCCTTTCTGCGGACCCCTTTCAGATATTAATTACAGGATAGAACTTGGCATAGGAGTAGATGAGGTCTACTTTGTGGACTTTTAAAATAATCCTTTAAAAATTATTACAAACACTATAGACTTTTAATACAAATAATATCAGATAAGCATTATGATATTGTTTTTAAAAACTTTTACAAGTTGATCTTTTGTATAGTTTGCATAAATACTACTGCCATATATTCATTTTTTTGATGGAAGGCAAACATATGAGTTAGTAATTTAAACATGCACCTACACACACACTTTGATCATACTCCCAAAACTCAGCTTTATTTTTAAGAAGAAAAATATGGTCCTTTATTTAATAGTGAAAGGTTCTATAAATCTACTGGACATTTTATGTTTTAAAATAAATATAAAATTTACATTTCTCAAATGTCTAACCATTATGTCATTCCTTGAAATTGTATGGGTCACTTTTCTTTCTGTGATACTTGTAAATGTATTAGACTAAATACTTTCAACTTAATTATACTTGCAAATTACAGCATCTCTTTTCCTTTGTTCTTCCCTTTGATGATTTAAATTTAGGCTTGGGTTTTATTTTACTAACATGATTTTTGGCTTCAGCCAATTGAGTTTTTTAAACTTTCTATTTTGAAATACTTTCAAACTTAACAGGACAGTTACAAAATTAATACAGACCCCATACAGAGAATTCCCAACATCCCCCTCCCCCCAGATCCATATTTGCAGCATCATTTTATCTATCTATCCATCTATCTGTCAGTCCATCTATATTTCCATTTGTCTGTCTACCTATCTATCAATTCATTTTTTGAACACAATACTGCCAGGTACATTTCCTAAAAACATAGAAATTCACTTATGAAACAACGTAAGTGCACTTATCAAGATCAAGAAATTTAACATTGATATAAAGCAGTCTATGTTCCAAGTTTTCACATGTCCCAATAATGTGCTTTTAAGCCTTTTCTCCTCCCTTATTGGATCCCATACAGGATCATATATTTCATTTAATTGCTGTTGTCTCTTTAGTTTCCCTTTCATTTTTTTAAATTGTGGGAACATATATATAATGTAAACTTTCACATCTCAATCACTCCCAAGCTTTCCATTCAACTGAATTAATAAACGTCAAAATGCTGCAATACCCTCACCACCTTCCATTACAAAAATTATTCCATTTCCCCAAACGGAAACCCTACACCATTTATGCATTAATTCCCCATTCTCCCTGCCCCTCACCCCTGACAATCTGTATCTTATTTTCTGTCTCTATGAACTTGTATATTCTTCGAAATGTTCTTTGTAGTTACCATGGGTTTGAAGTTAACATCCTAAGTCTGTAACAATCTCACTTACTTAGATACCAACCTAACTTCAATAGTATACACTACTATGTTCCTATACTGCTCTTTCCCCCACCTTTATGAAGTTCTCATATAAATTACATGCTTATACATTATGAGTCCAAAACCACTGGTTTATCATTACATTTTATGCATTTGCTTTATAGATCCTGTAATAAGTAAAAAAGTGGAGTTACAAACCAAAAACTTAATAGTACTGGCCTTTATATTTACTCATATTGTTATCCTCACTGGAGATCTTTATTTCTTCAGGAGGCTTCAATCTATTGTCTATTGGTTTTCCTTTCAACAAACAGAACTCTCTTTTGCTTTTCTTGTAGGATCTGTCTAGTGGTGATGAACTCCCTCAGATCTTGTTTATCAGGGAATATTCTACTCTTTTTCTCATTTTTGAAAGACAGTTTTGCCAGATATAGAATTCTTGGTTGACAGTCTTTTTGCTTTCAGCACTTTAAATATGTCATCTTACTTCCTTCTTGCCTCCATGGTTTCTTATGAAAAATTGTCACTTAATCTTATTGAGGCTCCCATGTACATTGCTTCACTCTTGCAGCTTTCAGAATTCTCTCTTTATCTTTAGCATTTGCCAGTTTTATTCGCGTATGTCTCAGTGTGGGTCTCTTGTTTGGAGTTCTTTGAGCATCTTGGATATGTATATTCCTGTCTTTTGCTAAATTTGGGGAGTTTTCAGCCATTAGCTCTTTGAATATTCTCTCTGACCCTTTCTCTTTTCTCTTTCTGGGACTCCCACAATGTGTATATCGATATGCTTGGTGATGTCCCACAGGTTTCTCAAGCTCTATTCACTTTTCGTAATTCCTTCTTCTTTCTGCCCCTCAGACTGAATGACTTCAATTATCTTATCTTCAAGTTCACAGATTCTTTCTTCTGCTAGCTCCAATATGTTGTTAAACTCCTGTAGGGAATTTTTTTATATCTATTACTCTGATCTTCAGCTCTGTTTGGTTCCTTTTCATAACTTCCATCTCTCTATTGATATTCTCTTTGTGTTCATCTCTAATTTTCCTGATTTCCTTTAGTTTTTTTTTTGTTTTTTTTTTTTGTCCATATTACCCTTTAGATCTTTGCCCCATATTTAGGATCATTTTTTCAAAAGTCTTTGACTGGTATTTTCCAGGTCTGGTTTTACTCACTGATGGTTTCTAAAGCTTTAATCGTCTCATTTGCCTAGGCTATTGCTTCCTGTATCTTTGTATGTTTTATAATCTCTTTTTTTTCAACTTGAAAATTTTTATATTTTAATGTGTTATTTCTGGAATTTAGACTCTGGGGCACCTGTTCCTTAAGCTTATATCTAGCTAGTGTTTTGACAGTTTTTCTTGAATGTCAGGGCCAGCCAACTGTGTTTTTAATCATCATCGTAGGGTTTGAAATCACTGGTAGCTCTGTCCAAATGAGAAACATGTAATGGGAAATTTAGTCCTAAGTAACTTCTATGTAAGTCTATGGAGATTTTCTTCCATTAAAGAATGCCTTCACTTTATTTTTTTTTTTATTTTTATTTTTTAAAGATTTTATTTTTTATTTATTTATTCATTTATCCCCCCCTTGCTGCTTGTGCTCGCTGGGCCAGCCAACCACGCCGCGCGGGCAGGCCCGCCCCCACCAGGAGGCCCCGGGAACTGAACCCGGGGCCCCCCACATGGTAAACGGGAGCCCTACTGATTGAGCCACAGCCGCTTCCCTGCCTTCACTTTAAAAAATCATAACTTCCTCTTTATCTTCCCATTTATTTACTTATTTTTTATCCTCTTTCCAAAAGCTATGTGTCTAATTTCTAAGAAAAGTTCAGCCAATTTTTTAATAACCTGGAAAGCATTTTATTAGTAACTGTTGCAAAGTCACTCAACAATTTAAAGCAGTGTTAAGAATGAATAAACCATTATTCACTCATTACTGGTGCTGACCTTTTTAAAAGGTATAGATGTGTAGAAATTAAGTTCAAGTCCAAAATTTACTTTTGTGTCCAAATGCCATTGCTATTTTTGTCTTCACTCAGATTACTGTGAACAAGTCTTCTCTAGCTAATAACTGTGTGCCTGCCCTAGCAAGAATTAATGCCCATTTTCTTCCCTGAAGCAGCAGGGAGAGTTATCTTCCCACCTGCCACCCAACAAGAATGGATACCAACTGTCCGGGTAGCATGAGTATTTATGACCCCAGTGAGATTTCCTTTGAATCACACAATGGAGGTGCTCCTGAAAAATCTGCTTGTAAAGGGAATGATTGGTATAAATCAAAACTTCCTATTGACTTGAATATTATTCAGTAATATTATTCAATAATAATATTATTATTGGACTCACGTAAAAAATGAAGAAAATATCTAAGAATCCTGATACCAATTTAGTGTATCAGTACTTCTGTGCAATCTCTTCAAAAGCCAATCACATGACCAGGTAGGCTGTGTTCAGTATGCACACTTTTCAAACACTTCAAGAAGACATAACAGGGAGCGGATGTGGCTCAAGTGGTTGAGCACCCTCCTCCCACATGAGGGGTCCCAGATTCGGTTCCTGGTGCCTCCTGAAAAAACAAAAACAAACAACAAGTAAAACAAATGAAAAAACCAACTCAGGGAAGCTGATGTGCCTCAGTGGTTGTGTGCCAGCTTCCCATATACGAGGTCCTGGGTTCAATCCCCAGTCCTCAGTATCTAAAAAAAAAAAAAAAAAAAAGACATCACAGCCAATTCCCACTTCCCTGAACCTCTAGTCCTAAAAACGTTGATCCCTTTATATGTGAATGGAATGTTAGTTGCCCTCCCTTGAAAGTGAATCAACTGTATCTACCCATCATATACCGAACATACACCAATATAGGGGACATCTTAGATAACACTTTTTATTTCTATTACTTTTCTTGAAGAGAAGAATGAAGTCAGTATATAGCCCTCTTCTCACTCCAACACACCCCAATTACTACCTTACTGTAGATTGCTAAGGGTATATAGTATTCCCGTACTTCTGTGGCTGTAAGTGAACAAAAGTCCCAAGTTTGAGATCCTAACTAGGGTTGATCTGGGGTTGACATGATATTTTTGAGTGATTAAAATTTAAGGAATAACCAAAAAAAATTGAGAAATAAAAACACCACAGTTTTGTTAACTTATAAGAACTATGCAACAAGAAAAAATCTTTTAAATATAATGAGTGCTTGGATTACAAAGGACAATCATGGCACACTACTAATCTGGGGAAAGGAAGAACTCCATCTGAGCTTAATCAGCAGTGCTCTTTTGGCTTTTAATGCTATGTTCTCTTAAGCTTATAGAATTAAAGTTTGAGAAATTTGATGTGGAGCGGGATAACTACTGCCGTTATGATTATGTGGCTGTGTTTAATGGTGGAGAAGTCAATGACGCGAAAAGAATTGGAAAATATTGTGGTGATAGTCCACCTGCGTAAGTAGCACCTGTTTATTTCATTAATGTTTAGTGGCTGTAAATTTGTTTCTTTATGAAATTGCCCACTTATCTTTTATTTTCTGGAAGATTTTCTGTTATTGTGGCTTTCTTTACAAGCTCTTGGGTTCCATGACAGTGAAGTCCCATCCAGTTGTCAGCCCCAACTTAAAAGTAGCCAACCCAGAAGCTGGGGTGGAACAGTGCAGAGAATAAGAAAACCTGTTTCTCCTGTCAAAAGTATGAATCGAAGGAGAAGCCTGCTATATTTGGGATAGCACCTCACCATCCTGTGTCTAGTTCAATGCACTATAATGCCATTGAATTCAGCTTATAAACATTTATTATACACAAGCTATGTGTTGGGAACTATGTTAGGTACCTGAAATACAAAGATAAATAAGAAATGTAAAAATTAAGTAGTGAGAGAGAAGGAAACAAGGCAGATAGGTAAATTGGCAAAGAAATGTCCTGGGTGCTTTGGTACCTCTGAGGAGGAGTCCTTTGGCTAATTTCAGACAAGTGGTGGGGAGGTTAGAGGAGGATTTTTGGAGGAGACTGTGGCTCTTGAAGCTGAGGCTTAAAGGAAGAGTTGGAGTTAAAAAAAGAAAGGAGGACAAACTCATTCCAAATAGAGGAAGCTCCATTAATAAGCTTACAGAGGGGAGGTATATGCTATTTCTGGGCTCTGAACCTTGAGTCTGGGCCTAGAAAGAGATAAAGCAGGAGGGTTGAATTGGGTTCCATGTCCCCGAAGTGCAGAGAAGTGACATGACCAATGATTCTAGAACCTCTATTCTGAAAAAATGAGCAGGGAGCCGAGCTAGGAGGCCATTGCAGTGGTACTGCTAAGAGTCAAGAAGGGTCTGCATAGGGCAGGGTGGTAAGGACGAAGAGGAAGATTTGGGTTCAAGAAAGTTTGGAGACAAAATCTGCGGAATGTGGTGGTTGGTTGGCTGTAGTGACTGAAGGGGAGAGGAACTGTGGAATGACAAACCAGAGACAGCTAACATAGCCCTGGTTAGAAGACATGAAGTAGCATCCTCAACTGAGGACTTGTCAGTGCAGAGTAGCTCTAAGTGAGATTTCCTCTTGCCTTTCTGGTGATCGGTAATATTAATTTGCAGATGCAACCCTTGGCCCTCAGTACATTTATGGCACAGTAATTCTGTAACATTTATACCAAAGCTCCAGGAGCACAAGAAAATATTTGTTACTAAAATACTCTTCCTTGAGAAAATTCAATTTCAAATATGATGGCTCTAATACTAGTTCATAGAAAAGGCAGTGAATGATCACCATAATTATAACCTCGTGCCTAGGAGGCTGACCTCGTTGGGCCTTAAGGATTCTTTCACTGCTTACGAGTGCTTTTTGTCATGTTATCATTGAAACAAGATTGCCATGTTTTATTTGTAATTTTTGGTGAGAATTGTGTTTAGTGCACTGTTTTTACATATTTAATGGAATGTGTCCTCCTAAAGCAAGACAGGATATCTCTATTAAAGGCTTGATTCTCAGAAGCGTTACTTAAATGACTTTGGTCACTGCTGTGACCAGAGCTATTGAAAGTCATGAAATGTACTCTCAGGCATTTCTTTGTGCAGAAAGTGGTAACTTTCTGAACAGAAATAACCTCTTGGACAGAAAATTCAGGAGAGAAAGATCCTGCAGTTTTCTAATAGGCTGGGTGATGTATAGCTCTACCCGTCCCTCCACTAACTCCCACTCAAAGTGGCATATGGGGTGGGGGGGATGAGTTGACTTAATGTTTGCTGTCTGTGATACTTAAGAAATGGTTTGGCTGAGAACACATCAATGTGGGGCAACTGTTTTAGCTGCTTTAAGCAAGTAATTTAGTCAAACAACCAATTAATTCAATAAAATAATGGTTTAATTGTTTTCCATTTCTGAATTAAAATTTTTAAATGGAATTAACTAAATCGAGCATTTCTTTTTACCGTTGTTTAAATAATAGCAAAAGCATAAATGAAACTACTGTCTTATATAATATAGTTGTCTCCTAAGATTTAAGAGAGCTCTTGAGCCTCAGTTATCTCCACTAAATACCAACCAACAACCCCCTAAAACAGCTTTAAAATGAGAGTTCTTTTTTTTTTAAAATGAGAGTTCTTAATCAATGTTCTTAATCAATGATGTCGTCCATGACCACCCAAGCAGAGTAATCATTTACTCTTTTTCTCTCCACAGCATTTTGCTGGGGATATTGTATGAAAAGACATGTTTCTGTTTCAAACATGCATAAGGGCGCCCATTAAGAATGAAATGGGAGTCAGTCCCGTTAAATCCTGCCTGGCTTTCTCATCCCTGGGTGGCCAACCCACCAGCATGATCCTTGTGACTGTCTTCACAGTGTTTGGAAATCTGTCCATCTGATTCTCCTTGGCCACCACCCCAACCTCACCTGGCTGGCGTGGACCCAGAGCCTCAGTTTAAAGAAGCTGTGGTGTTTCCAAGTCAGGTCAAACTCTGAGATGCTCGCGGAGAACCAGCCACAGCTTCAGCGTGTACATTGGTCATAACATCTACCACAGTCTCTAGAGTCACCTGTCCTGGATTCAAATCCTGAATCCCCCACACACTAGAGTTGTGGGACCTTAGACAAATCCCTTTGACTCTCTGAACTTCAGTTGTTGTGAAGATGGAATATGACAACTTACATAATATTTAGCAGAGATTTTCACTTTTTAAAGTGTTTTATTTAGCCTTTGAGTTTAAAAAAACAATAACTTATTGCCAGAAATTAATTGAAAACTAGAAAAGTGCATATTGCAGAGAGATACCACTTAAACTTTTATAATATATAATTTTTTTAAAGCATGTTTTTTCTTCTTTTAGGCCAATTGTATCTGAGCAGAATGAACTTCTTATTCAGTTTTTATCAGACTTAAGTTTAACTGCAGATGGATTTATTGGTCACTACAAATTCAGGCCAAAAAAATTGCCTATGACAACACCACCACCTATGACCACCACATTCCCTGTAACTATTGGTAAGTTTTTCTGTTTTGAAGTTTGTACACAAACTTAAGGAGAATAAGAAAAATTGTTTTGAAGTAGAAGAAAAAAATAAACGAAAGTACTTTTTGAAACTAAATAATTTTAATAGGATGAAAAATTATGTAAAAGGATACTTTGACTCCATTAATAAAAGAAAGGCATATTATGGGAGAATGCTCATAAACTAATAAGTTTTAAATGTCACCTAAAAAAAGTATCACCACTTAGAAATTACTAGGAAACCTATTATAGGCACAGATCATTATAAGCCTAAGTTTTCTTTCCTGGCACTTAGAAAATTATGGCTTTCTTTTTATTACATAGATGTGGTATTTTAGTTTAAAGTTTTAGATACATTGATATTTTAGCCTTGATAATTGCCTGTTTTCACATCTGCCAATATTGCATCAGGCTTTTTTCTTATAACTCTCCAAAATGTGTTATAAAAAAATACTATTTTGGGGGACAGATGTGGCTCAAATGGTTGGGCGTCCGTCTCCCATATGGAGGGACCTGGGTTCGATCCCCAGGATCTCCCGGTAAAAAAAGAGGAAAAAAAACAACTATTTTTTCGAATAAGAATAAATCAAACAAAAATGTATATCATATAGAGATATTGCTATACCTTTATAGAACCAGTGCTGGCCTCAATATGTTACAGAAGCAGATTGGAATCTCTGCTTAGGGGCAAGTATTTGATCTAAAAAACGGAGGAGCATAGGTAGGTCCCTTTATCTAGTCAGCTCCACCCATTGGGGTTTCAGGCCTCAGATCTAAAATTCCAAATCCAGGCAGGAGAAAAAAGTGGAGAGGGAAGACCTCAAGTTAAGTTATAAAACAGGATGAAATAAGCCTAGCTTTAATGCTCACCATGTTCTGCAGGTACCCTGGTAGGGCTGGTCTGCTTGCTCTTCTAGAAGGGCTGATTTTTCTGAGCTTTCCACAAGTGTGCCACTTTGTGGCCTGAACTTGTACTGCCTCCTATTACTGCTGGGTTTCTCCAGTTCATTTTGTTTCACCCTGGTGTGCTTGTTCTTTCCAATAAATTATCTGGCCTCACCCATGAGACTTATGGTTTCTCAGCTTTTACCTCCACTTCTAAACTTTCTGTGGAACCACAAACATGGACATATAATCATCTCCTAGACATTTTGCAATTGCTAGACGTTTAAATGAAAGCATATCGAATTCAACTCATTTCTATCACCTATTTTCTGCTTAAACTGCTTCTCCACCAAGCATGGTCCACAGCATCAGTAGCCACACTTTTAGGGCCCTCTTTGACATCTCCTCTCTCTTACCCCCACTGCATGCCCCACCACCACACACAGACCATGTCATTCTCCCACTTAAATTCACTGTCTATAGCTGTGCTGAATAATACAGTAGCTACTATTTAGCACTTGAAATGTGGCTAGTGAGACTGAGAAACTGGTTTTTTGTTTTTGTTTTTTTTTTTAGCTTTTAAAATTAATTTAAATCTAAATAGCCTTATATAGCTAGTAGCTATGATAATGAACAGACAGCACAGGAGCCCAAACTCCTTCATGTGGTATGGAAACCCCTTCACACTTTGTCCCTAGCCTCTCTAGCTTTATCTTCAGACCCTACTTCCTCTATCCTTGGGCTAAGTATTTTGTTGTTGTTTTTTATACCAAGTGCTGGGGAAGTTGATGCTAGCTTTAAACAAAGTTCAGGACCAGGTTTGCATTTTACAAAGATCACTCTGGCCACTAAGAGGGAAATGGATCATAGGGGTGATGAGGATCAGCAGGTTTTTATGGTTTTCCAAATGAATTGTGCTGTGGCAGAATTACAGAGTATTCAAGAGATGAACAGGAGATTCATCTGACAGGCTGTGATTAATTAGACCAAGGAGATTCAGGGAGGTGCCAAAAATGTCTCCCACGCAGGTCCCTGGCTTGCACAAATGGATGGATGATGTTACCATTCACTGAGATAGAGAAATGGGCTTGGGGGTGGATTTATGATTTAAGCTGTGAGCTTGTTGGGTTTGAGATATCTGTGAGGCATTTAAGAAACATTTAAGTAGAGATGTCATGTGGGCAGTTAGATATATGGATCTCCAGGCCAGAAGAGAGATTTGGGCAAAAGATATAAATTTGAGAGTCATCAGCATATAGATGATAATTGAAACCGTAATCTGGAATTAGATTGCCTAGGGAGAAGTTGGGAGTGAAGGAAGGAGAGCTTTCTACAAAGGTGGGAGGATTGACCTTAGACAGGAGAGAGGCAACCTCCTCTGCCAGAGGAGGAAAGGAAGACAGAGGGCACAGATAAAGATGACTCGGAGGTTTGTTCAAGAGCTTTGGGACTTTTTCTGCTGTGGCTTCTGTTCTTCCTAGAAAAATACACAAGATCACCTGCTGAGATTGAGAAGGAAGGTGGGAGCACTGCAGGTTAGGAGAATGGGAAAGAACTTGAAAAACGCCTGTGGAGATTGGAGAGTGAGTTGATCCACAAGACAGCCTGTCGCTTTGCTGAGAGTCCAGTTGTACACTCAGCTGCCTGGGTACAGACACAGAAAAAATGGAGTCTCCTACAGGGTTGAGGTTTGACCAGTGAAGAGCTGTAAAAAGACATAGGGGAAAGGGAATTTAAGGTTTTGTCATAAAAATAATTGAAATAATGGACCATGGAAACTAAGTGGAATAATTAGAGTAAAGACAGGCCAGGGTTGATGGATTGGAGAAAATGGATTGAATCTCCAAAGATAGGAGGAAAAAAAGGAGGAGAGGAGGCTGTACTGGATAATAAGATGTCTAAATGTGAGAGTCTGGCAATAAAAGACTTTAGAATGAGGCCTTGTGAGTATGGGAACGACTATCTGAGATGGGGCAGAGGGAAAGTCCCTGGGGAGGATAGGGCCATTGGATTGAAAGGGATAGTCCATGAGGAGGTTGGAGCCACAGGGATGGTTGTAGGAACACATGAAAAGGAGGCTGTGAACTAGGTGGCCAGGTCAGAGAGTGCAGGGCAATAGAAGATAGTAAGAAGAGGAAGTAGGGTGGTGTAGCTAATGACATAAAGGTAAGAGAGCAGGGGTCTGCCAAAAGGAAAGAACGATCAGTGTGGGATACCTACCCAACCCCCAGACTGCATTCTGCGGCTAAGAGAAAGCTGGTCTCCAGTAGTCCACGTGAAAGGAAGCTTGCTTTCATCAGACGAGGAGAACCACCAACATCACTAATTTCTGACTCAATTAATTAGGTAAATTTAGTGCCAAATTTAGGTCACCAACTTCTGGAACAATGATATCTCTCTCCCTCTAAATGTTTTCTGAGCTCCATCTCTTTTTGAAAAGTGCATATTTAAGCTCTTATATGTATATGTAGGGGTACAAATTAAGAGTAAATAAATAAATAAATTAGAAATTCACAGAGGAGTTGGCCGAACACGTTATAAGGGCAATATTACAATCGCAAATTCTTACCCAAAAAGTACAAGTCTGTTACAGTTTTGTTTGATTCTTCCTAGCATATTGCCACATATAAGTGAATAATCATCAAATATTTTGAAATATTTTGAAACAATGATAATGAGGATTAAATATTTTCATTTTTGTTGACCTAGGGTTTCTCATCCTCAGCACTATTTACATTTTGGGCTAGATAATTCCTTATTGTCCTGTGCATTGTCAGGTGTCTAGTAGTATCACTGGCTTCTACCCACTAGGTGCCAGTAGCATCCTCCTACTTGTGACAACCAAAAATGTTTCCAGACATAGCCACATGTCACCTAGGGGGTAAAACCACCCCTGGTTGGTGACCACTGTGTTTATTTATTTAGTTTTACTTTTAAATTTGTTTGTTTCTTAGTTCTTAAAATCTTCATAACCAGTTGTAGGCTCAGTATGAATATTTAGAATTGTGGGAAGATGACAGAGTAGGAAGCTCCAGGATTAAGTCTCTCTAAAAGAACAACTATTAAACAGGCAGGAACTGTCTGAAACAACTATTTTGAAACTCCTAAGTCCAGTAGAACAATGTACAGCATAGAAGGAAGAGCTGGTAGAAGAGACTAGTAAATCACAGTAATGACCAGTAAATTGATCTTCCACATGGTGGCTACTGGTGCCCATCCCCGACTCTTGCAATAGGCTGCTGTGGGCTCTGGCCCCTAGCTAGCTCACTAGTGACTGAAAGGGATACAAAAATCCACTTCCTCAAGATCAGGGGTGGGCACAGGCAATTGCTGATCTCACCTTTTGGTTAGTGATTTTGGACTGCTAGAGACCTAGCTCTGTGGGCAGCCATTGTTCCAACCCACCCATGACAAAGGCTGCTAAGAAGACTTAAAGAGGCTATGCTTCCTCAGGAATGTGAAGGGTACTTCCAGGGCTACATTTGCTGGATAGGTCAAGAAAGTGCACCTTTGGGGAGCAGTGGAAGAAAAACTTGGTACCCTTTCTGATCCCTTCCCAGGGCAGTTTGGAGCCCATCTGTGCCCGCTTCATGTGTCGCTGGATTTGTTCTGGATGGGAAGGACTGACATGGGAAACTCCTCTCCTGTGTGCCCTTCCTCCCAGAATTAGCCCTCTAGGCAAAAGTAGCTTGATACTAAACAAAAGCAATGTAAAAAATTATTGAGGCAGAAGGCCTAGAGCAAAAGATTCCCTGCTTTAAACATCTGGAAGAGGGAAAAGGTCTGTCTCCTGGGAAATAGTGGGGTCATTCAAACTCCTGTAAACAGGGAAACTCCATAGCAACTAACAAGCACAATCCAAGGATGAGACACAGGCCCAGAAAAGACAGAGAGAACCCTGCACTTTGCATTCATCTTGGGAAGAGTTCCCTGATTAGAAGCCTGACACTCAAGAAAATCTCTGTCATATGACCAGCTGGTTACAAAAATCAAGAAACAGACTTCTCAGGGAATTAATCCAAGATTTAACATTTAAAATATTAAAATGTACAATATGCAACAGAGTACAAGAAAAACAAAGAAATAGAAAATGATGGCCCATCAACAGGAGGAAGATAGGAAGATGGAAGATTAGAGAGGCAGAAAAAAATAGCTAATGGACAGGGCAGAGACTGTCTGAAGGGCTTCTCTGAGTCTTAGGACACCAGGGGAAGGCAAGGCACCACCCAGAAGAGAAAGAGGCAAAGGAAAGGAGTCTTAGCTGGCTGGAAAATTCTTGTAAGTAAAACTGCAGCAGCAGTAGCTGATACCCATCCCCCCACCCTTGGAGCAAACAGCACACTGTGGACTATAGTGGCTGTAGACTGAGGAGGGTTGCAGGGGTCATATTCCCCAAGAAAGGGGAGAGGGAGGAACACAGCCTATAGCAAATTCAGATTTTGGCCAGTGAACTTGGTCTATTGCATTGGAGGGATCACACACTTCCAGGCCACATGGGGCCACAACATTGTTTGCCCTGAGAACCAGCAAAGAGCTAAAGATAATTTGCCTTCTCAAACACTCTCCCCGCTGCTCTGGGCTGGTTGCTGAGTAGACAGAGAGGGGGAGAGTGCAGCCAGCAGCCAAGGGAGAAGAACAGCTTCTGAGAAAGTTTGTTTGTGAAGTTTGACCTGCCCTGAGGACATTGCTTCTGTACCCTCTGCCCACCGCAGAGTTACACTGAATGCATTCCTCCCCAGCACCTGGGGTCTGAGCTGAGAAGTCTGTCAAATAGTGCCATCTACTAGCAGACCATAAAAGTGCTTGAAAATAAGGGGGAAATAACAATAAATAAATAAAAGAGGCAATCAGGTACCTTTACTGCCCTGTCTCCAAAGCCCTTGGAAACTGACCTGCACCCCATTACTGGATACTTAACCCTGATTTGAGCAGTTAAATGGAGCCAATCCTAAATATCTAGAACAAGTTGAACCAAGAGTCAAAGAACAGTGGTAGCACACAGCTACTTAACAGTAAATCCCTAGGCAAGACAGAGAAACTGAACATCAGAGTAAACTCAGCATCAGAATTAGATGCCTAGACATCAGTAAAAAATTACAAGCCATACTAAGAAAAAGGAAGATATGACTCAGGCAAAGGAACACATTAAAGCTCTAGACGAAATATAGGACTTGAAACAGTTAATCAATGAAGTTCATACAAATCTAAATCAAACCATAGAGTTGAAACACAACATAGCTAAAGAAATAAAAGACATTAAGAAGATGGTGGGTGAGCACAAAGAAAATTTTAAAATCTTTGATAGAAAAATAACAGCTTATGGGAATGAAAGACAATAAATGAGATTTAAAATACAGTTGAGGCACACAACAGCAGATTTGAAATCATGGAAGAAAGAATCAGCAGCATAGAGGAAAAAACAACTGATATTGAAAAGAGAGAAGAACAGAGACAGAAAAGAATCGAAAAAAATGAGCAGGGGCTTACAGCATTGAATGATAGCATGAAGTGCACCGATATACATGTTATGGGAGTTCCAGAAGGAGAAGAGAAGGAAAAAGGGGCAAATAGAGTATTTGAGGAAATAATGGCCCCAAAATTTCCCAATTCCCATGACAGGCATGAATATACATGTCCAGGAAGCACAGCGTACTCCAATTAGAATAAATCTAAATAGACCTACCCTAAGACACATATCTTCAGAATGCCAAATGCCAAAGATAAATAGAAAATTCTGAAAGCAGCAAGGAAAAGGTGAAACATAACATACAAGGGATGTCCAATAAGATTTAGTGTAGATTTCTCCTCAGAAACCATGGAGGCAAGATGGCAATGGTATGATATAATTAAGGAACTAAAAGAGAAAAACTGCCAGCCAAGAATCATTTATCCAGAAAAACTGTCCTTCAGATATAACAGTGAGTTTAAAATAGTTACAGATAAACAGAAACTTAGAGTTTATAAACAAGAATCCAGCTTTTTTAGGAAGCACTTAAGGGAGCTCTGCAGCCGGAAAAGAAAATAGGAGAGAGGGTTGGAGGAGAGTGTTGAAGTGGAAACTATAAAAAAGGATAACAAAAAAGGTAAAAAAATGGACAAAAGTAAGATATGACGTATGAAAGCCAAATGATAAAATGATTGAAGTAATGCCTTAACAGTAAGAACATTGAATGTTAATGGATTAAACTCCCCAGTCAAAAGACACAGGCTGGGAAGCGGATGTGGCTCAAGTGATTGGGCTCCCATATACCATATGGGAGGTCCCAGGTTCGTTTCCCAGAGCCTCCTGGTGAAAGCAAGCTGGCCCACACGGCATGTTGGCTTGCAAGGAGAGCTGGTGCAACAAAAAGAGGCAATGAGGAGAAACAATGAGAGACACAACAAACCAGCGAGCTGAGGTGGCTCAAGTGACTGATTAACCCTCTCCCACATTGGAGGTCCCAGGATCAGTTCCCAGTGCCTCCTAAAAGAGAAGACAAGAAGAGAAGACAAGCAGACACAGAGAGCACACAGCAAATGGACACAGAGAGCAAAAGAGCAAGCACAAAAACAACAAGGGGGGTGCAAATAAATAAATCTTTAAAAAATAAAATACTCAAAAAAAAAAAAAAAAGACATAGGCTGACAGAATGGATAAGAAAACATGAGCCATTCATACACTGTCTGCAGGAGACTCACCTTAGACCCAAGGATGCAAACAGACTGAAAGTGAAAGGTTGGAAAAAGATATTTCATGCAAATAGCAAACAAAAAAGAGAAGAGGTAGCTCTACTGATGTCAGATAAAACCAACTTTAAATGCAAAAAAGTGAAGAGATGCAGAAGGCCATTATTTATTAATAGAAGGGACAACCCACCAGGAAGAAGTAACAATCATAAATATCTATGCACCTAACCAGGGTGCCCCAAAATACATGAAGCAAAGTCTGGCAAAACTGAAAGGAGAAATAGACATTTCTACAATAATAGTTGGAGACTTCAACATGCCACTCACATCAATAGATAGACCAACCAGACAAAAGATCAACAAGGAAACAGAGAACTTGAACAATATGATGAACAAGCTGGACCTGAGAGACATATACAGAACTTTGCACTCCAGATCAGTAGGTTATACATTCTTCTCAAGTACTCATGGATCTTTCTCTGGGATAGACTACATGTTGTGCCACAACATAGCTTTCAATAAATTTAAGAAGATTGAAATTATACAAAGCGCCTTCTCAGATCATAATAGAATGAAGCTGGAAATCAATAATAGGCGGGAAAGGGGAAATTTTGCAAATGTGTGGAGGCTAAACAACTCACTCCTAAACAATCAGTGGGTCAAAGAAGAAATTGCTAGAGATATTAGTAGATATCTCTAGACGAATGAAAAGTTAGGGAGAGATTAAGACATTCCCAGATAAACAATAGCTGAGTTTGTACATCACCACTAGATCTGCCCTATAAGTAATGCTAAAGGGTGTTCTTCAGACTGAAAGAAGAGGACACTAGACATGAAGAAATAAAGACCCCTGAGAAAGGGACTCATTTGGTAATTATAAAAGCCATTACTATTGTACTTTTTTTTTTTTGCTTTAGCTTTTTTTTTTTTTTTTTTAGAGAAGTTGTGAATTCAATAGCACATTAAAAGAATTATACACCCTGATCAAGCAAAATATATCCCTGATATGCAAGGATGGTTCAACATAAGAAAATCAATTAATGTAATATACCACATTAACAGAATGAAGGAAAACAGAATTAACAGAATGATCATCTCAGTTGACTCAGAAAAGGCATTTGACAAAATACAGCACCCTTTCTTGATAAAAACACTTAGAACACTAGGAATAGAAGACTTCCTCAACATGAGAAAGAGCATATATAAAAGCCCACAGCTAACATCCTATTTAATGGTGGAAGACTGAAAGCTTTCCCTCTAACTTCAGGAAAAAGACAATTATACTCACTGTTACCACTGTTATTCAACATTTTACTGGAAATTCTTGCCAGAGCAATTAGGCAAGAAAAAGAAATATAAGGCATCCAAACCGGAAAGGAAGAAGTAAAATTATCCCTATTTGAAGATTATATGATCCTATATACAGAAAATCCTGAAAAACCAGAACAAAGCTCCTAGAACTAATGAATTCAGCAAAGTGGCAAGGCATAAGATCAACACTCCAAAATCAGTAGTGTTTCTACACACAAGTAATGAACAATTGGGACAATAAATCAAAGGAAAATCCCATTACAATAACAATTAAAAACAATCTAATATTTAGGAATAAATCTAACCAAGGATATTAAGGACTTGTACATAGAAAACCATAAAACATTACTAAAAGAAATCAAGAAGACCTAAATAAATGGAAGGACATTCCATGTTCATGGATTGAAAGACTAAATATTGTTAAGATGTCAATTCTACCCAAAGTGAATTACAGATTCAACACAATCCAATCAAAATCTTTACATCCTTCTTGCAGAAATGGAAAAGCCAATCATCAAATTTATATGAAAGGTTAAGGGAACCCAAATAGGCAAAATCATTTTGAAAAAGAAGACAAGTTAGTGGACTCACACTTCCTGATCTTAAGACTTATAAAGCCACAGTAATTAAAACACCATGGTATTGGCACAAGGATAGACATATAAACCAATGGAATCAAATTGAGAGCTCAGAAATCAACCCTCATATTTATAGCCAAATGATTTTTGAAAAGGGGACAAAGGCCACTTAATTGGGAAAGAAAAGTGTCTTCAACAAGTGGTGCTAGGAAAACAGATATCCCTCTGCATGAAAATGAAGGAGAACCTATGCCTCACACCTTATACAAAAATCAACTCAAAATGGACCAATGACCTAAATATAAGAGACAGAACTATCAAACTCCTAGAAGAAAATGTAGGGAAGCATCTTCAGGACTTGTGGTATGTAATGTTTTCTTAGACTTTACACCCCACATCACAAGCAACAAAAGAAAAAATAGATAAATGGGACCTTACCAAAATTAAAAACTTTTGAGCTTCAAAGGACTTCATTATGAAAGTAAAACAACCACCTACATAATGGGAGAAAATACTTGGAAACTACATATTTGATAAAGGATTAATATCCAGAAGATATAAAGAAATCCTTCAACTTAAAAAATGACAAAATAACCCAATTTAAAAATGGACAAAAGATTTGGATAGACATCTCTCCAAAAAAGATCTACAAATGGCCAGAAAGCACATGAAAAGATGCTCAACATCATTAGCCATCAGGGAAAAGCAAATCAAAACTACAATGAATTATCATTTCACATCCATTAGAATGGCTACTATTAAAAAAAGCCCAGAATATTATCATTGTTGGAGAGGATGCAGAGACATCGGAACACTCATTCATTGCTGGTGGCAATGTAAAATGGTGCAGCCACTGGGGAAGACAGTTCGGTGGTTCCTCAGAAAGCTATATCTAGAACTACCATGTGACTCGCAATCCTACTACTGGGTATATACCCAAAATAATTGGAAGCAGGAACTCAAACAGATATTTGCACACCAATGTTCACAGCGGTATTATTCACTATGCCAAAAGATGGAAGCTACCCAAGTGTCTATCAAGTGATGAATGGAAAAACAAAATGTGGTATATATATACAATGGAATATTATTCAGCTGTAAAGAGGAATGAAGTTCTGATACATGGGACAACATGGATGAACCTTGAAGACATCATGTTGAGTGAAATAAACCAGAAACAAATGGACAAATATTGTATGATCTCACTGATTTGAAACAATTAGAATAAGCAAACTTACAGAGTCTGAATCTAGAATATAGGTTACCAGGGGATGGGAAATGGGAAGTTAAGGCTTAAAATGTACAGAGTTCCTATTCGGATTGATAGGAATGTTTTGGTAATAGATGGTGGTGATGGTAGCACAACATTGTGAATGCAATTAACAGCACTGATATATGTATCTGAATGTGGATAAAAAAGGAAATGTTGGGTTAAAGATGTGGTAATAGAATAATTTTTTTTTTAATCCATGAAACTACACTACACAGTGAACCCTAAGTTAAACTATGGAATATAGTTAATAGTACAATTATAAAAATGTGCTTTCATCATTGTAACAAATGTATCACACCAATGCAAGGTGTTAATAAAAGGACTGTATATGGGAATCCTGTATTTTATATGTGATTGTTCTGTGAGCCCATAACTTCTCTAATTTAAAAAAAAAAAGTTATGTAAAAGTAAAGAAAAAGAAGAGGGTAGAAAATAAAAAATAAAAATAATAAATAAATATTTAGTGATTGTTGCATCTAATTACAGATGTAACACACTTTAAAGATAGCAGTGTTTCTAAAAACCTGTATTACCCACATATGGGCAATTGTATTACATTTTAAATATACCAAGCATGTTCCCTCCATCCTCAGGTGAACATGATAGGATTTCTTTTGTCAAGTGAAGAATTAGCTTATATTTTCTGAGTTCAGATTTGTTGTAATGGGTTTTCCTAAGCAGGGCACATACAAATGGTATAGCTGTTTTTGGTTTCAGTGTTAGTTATATATAAAGGCAGTAGATAAAGGGCTAAATTTGGATTATCTTTGATCTCAAGTTTAAAAATCACCAGAGGGTATTGAGTCACCCTGAGGAAATTAGGGCAGTAGGGTAACATGAAGAATTTCTTTTACGTGGCTTTTAATGATTTTATTGCAGTGACATACTGGTGTCCCAGGGGACAAAAAGCGGGGGGTGGGGGGGTGGATTTTAAATGGATAGATTTGGATGTAAACATTAACTATATTTAATTCATTTTCCTGAATCTTATATCTTTCTTCTTTGAATTAAGGTTTAAAACCCACTGTGGCCCTGTGTCAACAAAAGTGTAGACGGACTGGGACTCTGGAGAGCAATTATTGTTCAAGCAACTTTGGTAAGAAATAAAAACCAGCATTTTCCCTCTAATTAGAAACTCGAGACTGCATGCTTAATCTCAAAGGAATTGCCATGAAAGTCTTAGGGAAAGAAAGTTAATGGTAAAAGGTCAACAAACTGTCCATTTACCCAAGAAAATATTTTTCTACACACTAGGGTGTGTTGATCTGTGTTGTTAGAACGGCTAGATTTCACAACTGAGAAAAATATTATACATAACATATGGAAATATGCTTTTTTCCACATAAACTTAAATAATTTAATTCCTGTTACATGAAACTGCTACTCTGGACACTTAGGCTGGCAGAGTATTCCTGAAGAAACCTGTATATATTTGTCCTCAGGTATTTTTCATGTATTGAGAATTTTTTCACACATTTGTAATTCAGCTTAAGTAAATTAGAAACATCTTAAGTTACATTCAGAAGCAGCCTCTATAAGAAGAAATTCAAGTATTTTCTCTGTAGTGTCCTTCAGAAGTATTAAATTAAAGCTTAGAAATCTGGCATCTATTTGGAAAAACCTTATAAATTGGAAGCAGAGGAGACATTACTTAATGACTTAGAATTTTTAAGAGATTTTTCCAAATAAAAAATGACACCCTCTGTGAAAATCACTTCAGCGCAAAAGATGCTAAATTTAATTATTTTGGTTATTTTTAAAGGCAACTTAAAGAAAAACATTTTTTTTAGAAAAGTCTTACCAGGGAAAGAAAGTTGCTACAGCCTGAATAGGTTACCCAAAACAAAAAAACCTCCCCAGAAGAGGGTTTCCTTGTCTTCTCTGTCTTAAAACGGCCCCAGATGAGCTTTATCATTAGGAAGACCTTGAAGAATCTGGGGTCCTAAATCTTAATGGCGTGTGAGTGCTAAAATTCAAATAACTGGCATAAAAATTGAAGACAGGATCAGGTGTCGAGCTTCAGAAATCACCCTCCCTGTCCCATGGGGGCCAAGTGATATCACTTAGCTATAGACTGACATTTTGCAGTGAAGACTCATCACCAAGAATCAAAGTAAGATGTGATCAGACATCTCATTTTAAGAGCTTTGCACACCATGTAAGCAGTGAGAGCCCACTTTATCCTAAAGGGGTGATATCAGTCAAATACAAAGCTTGTCATCCCATTGAGTTGTAACTTAATTATATGGAGAAATGACCAGACTATCACTGGTGGCCCACTGGTTCTCAACCAGAGTTGATAATGCCCTCTAGGGGCGGTTTTGGGTTGTCACAATAACTGAGGGTTACTAATAGCTTTTTAAAAATAATAATAATAATAATTTTTTTTTTTAATTTAAAAAGATATTTAGATTACATAAATGTTACACAAAAAATATAGGGATTCCCATATGCCCCACTCCCTGATACCTCCCACAGCCTCCCACATAAACATCCTTCATTAGTGTGGCACATTCATTGCAATTGATAAACGTATCCTGGGGCTCTGCCATTAAGCACGGACCATAGTTCACATTGTAGACCACACTCTCTCCCACACAGTTCTGCATGTTACATGATGATATAAAATGGCTTATATCTATCGTTGTTATGTCATTCAGGATGATTCCCAAGTCCCAAAAAAGCCCCCATATTAAAACTGTTTTTCCTTCTCCCTGCACCCAGAGCCTCCAGTGGCCACTGGCTCCACATCAATGTTGTAATTTCTTCCATTGCTAGAATCACAATATGTCTATAGTAGAATACCATTAAGTCCACTCTAGTCCATAGTTCTTTCCCCAATCCTGAGGATTCTAGGATGGTGATGTCCTCTCCACCTATAATTGAGAGGGGGCTTATATCCCATGGGGAAGATGGATGGGACTGTCTTGCCTGCAGTTGCAGACTCTCTCTGTTCCTTGGGATGGTCGTGGTCCATCATCTCTTCTTAGTTGTCCTGTGAGAGGCTCCTTGTTGCTCAAATGTAGCCTCTCTCTAAGCCAAACTCAGCATATACATGCATTCCTAATACCTTTTATGAACAGAAACAGGGCTGGTAAAAAGTCTTTCAATGCAAGGCTCAATCTTGCACCACGAGGAAGTGTCCCCCTCAAATGTTTAAAGCACCCCTTTTACAAACACAGCATCATCATTCCTTCCATTGGCTCAGAGGTGAGACTCATTTCTTTATAAGAGTTCCATGATTGAAAAAAAGAGAATTATGTAATGAAAGGCGACTGAATTTTGCTAGAGTTTTTTTTAAGCAAGGAAATGTTTTGAATTATACCTCAATTCCATATTTTGACTTGTTAAATCAAATAAATAGGTTGGATAAGGAAGACAATGTGAAAGACTCAGAGAAAGACATGGATTTCCTATAAAAAAGAGAAAGATTTTTTGTTCAAGGAGAAAGGGCAGCTACAGAGAGTGGGGAGAGTGAGAAACAAAGAGATGGGTGGGCACTCACCATCAGGACACAAGGACTCAAAGTTTAGAGGTTCAAGGCCCCATCGTGCAAGCTCTCAGGATGGTATTGCCTCTAGATTCAATGCCTTATTGAGTAGTTACACTTAGAAGCCATAATCCTATCACTTATTTTGTCATTGATCCACATGTTGGATAAAACATTTAGAAGATTCCTCATCTCAGCAATAGACTGTAATGTGGTAAGAATTTAGGTTTCTCTCCTAGTTATCAACACCTAACAACCAGGGTAACATGGGTAACAGGGTAACATTGCGGCTCCATGGCCCCTTTTTTAACCTGAATTTTGGTGACCAATGTACACCACCAAATTTGATAGCTCTATTAGGGCCCTTCCTTTACAATTTTTTTCATATCCCGAACTTAGAAGAATATAGAATTGTTTTCTGTTCTGCTTGCATTTGCTTTCACTGTCACATTATTTTTTAAATGTTCTCTTCTGCAGTATTGGCTGGCACTGTTATCACAACCGTCACTCAAGGTGGGAGCTTGCATGCCACAGTCTCCATCATCAACATCTACAAAGAGGGAAATCTGGCCATTCAACAGGCGGGCAAGAATATGAGCGCCAAGATCATTGTGGTCTGCAAGCAGTGCCCTCTTCTCAGAAGAGGTGAGCAGGATGGAAAACCTTAGTCCTTTTCCTTGGGGTGCTCAGGGACAGAGAAGGCACAACAGAGAGCCTCTCTGAGCAAGTCATGGATCTCTCCATGTCATGACTTCTCTAGGGAAGTAAAATCAGGGCTAATATATTGTTCGCTTCTGGTATAGAAGGAAGGCCTATACATAGGGGGAAGGGTCAAATAAATGAATGGTTAAGACACATGGTAGAATATAACATTTTTCTGAGGCAATATAAATCTTAAGAACCGAACCCAATACACTACAGGCAGAATTGGGCTCTAATCCAAGTTATTGATAACCTGAGGAAGAAAAAGGTATTGTGGAAATGATGAATGAGTCCCAGAAGCACTGGATGATGGATCAATAGGGAACAGATGCAGAGGGAGCAATTTAGGGAGAAGAGATTTTAAACCTTTGCACATAAGGTGCCAATGCTATGTTTAGATGAAAATATCTAGTAAGCAGCAGGAAATGTACAGCTGAAGTTCAGAAGAGAGAGGTATATCTAGACTAAAATTAAAGATTTGGGAATCATTTGCAGAGGTAGGACCATTAAATTTGTGGATGGGAATGAGTTTATTAAGAGAAATTATTTTTAAAAAAAGGAAAGTAACTCCAGAGTCAGAGGCACATGACTTTTAAAATAATATTTAACAATATTTAACAAGTTTTTTAACTTATGAAAGTAATGCATGTTCCTTTTTTAAAAAGTTTAAATAAGTAGAGAAGGGTATAAAACAAAAAGTACAAGTTCCCTTTCCTTTTCCCAGAAGTACTGTGAAAAGTCCCTCCAGAAAGTTTCTATCCATATAAAGCAAGCACACCTAATCATGCAAACACTTACAAAAATGGGATGATACTATACATATCTACTGCAACTTTTTCCCCCATGCAATATATATCCAGACATCTTTCCATAAAAGGACATGCAGATAGATTTATCTTTTTCTTTGGAATGGTAGTGATGCGTAGTATTTCATTGTATGACATACTATGATTTCTCAATTCCATCTCAGCTGATCCCTTTCCTCAGTCTTGTCACAAACATATCCCACAACCAAACCAAACCAAACCAATCCACACACACACAAATATGGACTCTCCACTTCCTCAAAGACTTACTCTGAATTCAGATTGTTTGCAAGAGGCAGGAGGCTAGCAGTCTCAAGTTGACTCTTCAAAGGGAAGAGCAGAGGAGTTTTAAAAGATAAATACTTCCTTTCAAAACTGCCAGGAACAGCAAATAAATCACAGCTGGATAATGTAAGGTCTTGTAATAATACTAGCAGCACAGCCTTGAGATGGCATCCACCTTCCCAGCCTACCAAGCTTTCACAGCCTCAAGACCACTATGAAGATGTTAACCTGCAGCAGAAGGACTATGCAAGAGAAAAAGAAAACACATATTTCTGTTATGACACATAGGGGTAAGGGGCAAATAAATGAAATGGTTAAGACACATGGTAGAATATAACATTTTTCTGAGGCAATATAAATCTTAAGAACTGAACCCAATATACTACAGCTCAGGTCCCAATCTAGGCCTAACAGCCTGACACACCGATATATTTTTTAAAGTATAAAAGATATAAATACCTTTTAGCACCTGTTTTTTGCAAGGAACGATAAGAATGCAAAGAAACATCTGACCCATGCATACCCTCAAGAAGCTAATATAGTTTAAATGCTTGAGACGTTGAAAAAAAGTTGAAGGCAACAACAACACAAGAGAGGGGGTGATTAGTTGACAAATATGTGGGAAATTCCGGAATCACTATAGGACAAAGAGAGACCATCTAAGGTGAACCCTGGAGGAAAGAGAGCCTTCCCCTCTAACACGGTGCATTGTTTGTGGTAGGCACTCGGCAAACACACCAGACCTATGGCACTGCAGTGCCAGGCGTGACCTTAGAATTCACCCCATACAGTTTTCTTGTGCTGGCAGAGCTGGAACGTGTTACTGAGTTGAGTTTATTTTTTTGCCAATGAGAATCAGAGGCCAAATTTTATTCTAGATAGAACAAATGTACAATTCTATTATCTATAGAATAAAACATTTATCCAGAGGCAAGTTATTGTCTAAGTTATTGCAAACCAATGCACATTAAGAAAAATATTTAATTTTACGTTCTCTTTCTTTAGGCTTAAATTACATTATTATGGGCCAAGTGGGTGAAGATGGACGAGGCAAAATCATGCCAAACAGCTTTATCATGATGTTCAAGACCAAGAATCAGAAGCTCCTGAATGCCTTGAAAAATAAGCAATGTTAACAGTGAACCGTGTCAAGTTAAGCTGCATTCTGTCATTGCCTTTGAAAGATAATTCTCTTAGTAGAAAAAAAACTTATAAAAATAAATATCGAGTCTTCCAAGATCAGGCAAATTTACTCTTTATATGATGTAGGTATGAGATCTCTGATATCGCAGATGGAAGGTCTATGCCTGCACTGAGAGGAGCAGAAATCTGACTGTAAAGCCTGCAGACCTAGTGCAGTGATAGGAAAGTAAATATATCAAGCGTTGACAGCTTGGAAGCAGTTTATTTATACATCTCTGTAAAAGGGTATTTTAGAAATGAGTTGTGTGAAGATGTTAAAAAAAAGATTTTATAAGTGCAATATTTATAGTGATATTTGTTTTACCTTTAAGCATTTAATTTGAGGTGATACATTCTTCTCTTGTATTTTTAAATCAGTGCTTAATAAAATATTTTTAAGTGAGTATATAGCAGCCATTAAGCTTGTTTTTATAGAAGTGGAACACTAAAAAGAAGAATACTCCCTGTTATGTAAATCTGTATCAATTTACACTTTGCTGAAAGAATTAGCATTCCAAGAATTTCAGGGACTAGATGGATCCACTAATATAATTTGACTATAATTCTCTCTCTACAGAACCAGAGAACACTAGGGCTAGAACGGAGTCCGCAGGGCTCTCGTCCAACTCCTTCATTTTGTGACTTAAACTGAAGCTCAGGTACATTTAGTGACTTGCCCAGGCCACATGTCTCCTAAGAGGACGGGCGGGCGTTCAAGTGCAGGAGTCCTGATTTCCAACCCAGTGCTCTTGCTGCCATGAGCTGAGGCCCTCCCTACCACAGAGCCCTTGTTTTGTTAGCCTAAAGCAGAATTGGTTGTCTTAGAGGATTTGTAATTAGAAGTGAACCTGACACTCCTCCCCTGTTCATCCCCAGTTAACTGGATCAGAGTGTATCAGCTAAGCTGCATTTTGTCACTGCCTTTGAAAAATCTGTTTTCATTTAACAGTGGAAGAACTGTGACAAGACTCCCATCATTCCTACAGAGTTGGTTAAAATGTAACTGTTCCCTCAATGGGTTGTAGCAACCAACCCTCGAGGAGGGTGCTGGCCAAGGGCTGTGGAAGAGGGGACAAACATTCCTATCTGAAGAAGGTAGAAAGGACTTCGGGAAGGAACAAACACAGGTGGGTCACAAGGTCTCCTGCGGTAGAAACAAAGTTTTAGAAATAAGGGAAAGCATTTTGGATGAAAACAATAGTTCCCAATCCTAGGGGCAACCAGACATTCAAAGGGAGCAAAATAAAAGTTCAAAAGGAAAAATCCCTCGCTTTTGGCAGGTGCATGAGCATAAGGAGGCAACAAATAAGGGCTGGCCGGCAGGGTGAGGAATCATTCTAAATTATTCCACTGCTAGGCCCATCAGTGCCAGAGAATTCACCAGCTGAGGAAGTGGATGAACTAAAGGGCAGGACCTGGGCATGGTTGGGTGGTTGACTTCACAGCCAATGTCACCTTTAGAAAGGTCCCCTCAGCTAGCTGGGCTTCACAGAGCAGCTGCACTCAGCCAGGATGTAACTGTGGACTCCTGATTGATTCCAGCCTTCTCGGGGCAACTTAGTCGCCTTGGAGAATCACATTACGGGAAGTTGGAGGGATTACTAAAGATTTCAGTAATTCTTCTCTTGATAGAACTCCCTTGGTGCATGACAGGCAGCATTGCTTGCAGGTATCCGCCTCGTACACCAGTGGAAAGACTTCCATAGATTCTGAGTGGGGACTTGAGTCATGGTGGGGTAAAAACTGGGATAAGAAATCAAACTATTGATGCCATTGACATTTCTGACCCAAGATTTTAAAACTAGGGGATTAGTGGTTAATAATGTATGACATTGGTTTGTCTTTTAATTTGATCATTCAAAATAGCCATGATCAAGTTAAATAGTGACGTTGCTCTTTCTGGCCCAATGATCATACCCTAATTTCTTTCTTGTTTATCAAACCATTTATTTTGACTAAACTCCTGTTTCCTTAGTTAAAAATTCAAGGAGTTAGACTAAATGACTTCTAGGGCCCCATTCTATTTCTCTTTTGGGAAATGTGACTTTTAATTTTTTCATTTATTTGAAAAGAATAATGGATCAGATTTTTTATTTTGTTTTTAAGTATAGTTGGGAAAATCAAAACACATGAAAAATGAATGGGTGACTGTACTAATACATTACAAAATATTTCAAAATCATAACCCACACTCTGATATGTTTCAGAGGGTCTTGCTAGCTTAATTTTCACACTTTGAATTCAATTTAATTCCTGCCACAAAAAAATAGAAGAACTTTTCAAAGTTTTCAAGTCTTAAATTCTGTTATATTACTTATTTAACTGCAGATTAGCCTTAGTTGGAAGAAACTTGCCTTCTTTTTTCTTCATGTAGGAATGTGCTGCCAGGCTTCCATCATACCTTCTGATTTATTGAAGCTAAATAAACTAATGAAAAACTCTTTAATGAAGAAAATCCCAATAATAAAACACCTACTAATCAGATATCTCTAATGTGAGTTAAATATTGTTAACCAGAAACTCATTTTGCTTGAATTTGTGGACATATTTATATAAATGCAAACAAATTTGAAATGAATTCAATTAGAAAACAAACAAAAAATGTTCGGCCTAAATGTTCTAAGGTTCTCGTATTGAGAGAGAGGATATAAATAGATTGATCTAGGACTTTGATACATTAAAATATCCAGGGTAACCATAAAAGAACAGAGTGAAAATTTTAAACTAGTAGAGGAAAAAAGAAGGCAAGAAACTGCAAAAAGTGAAATAAGGAAAAATAACATAAAACATGATTATAGAAATACAAATGTATCACTAATTTCAATAAACCAAACTAAACTAAACACTTGAATTGAAAGTCAAAGATTATCAGACTGGATTTAAAAAAAAACAATATCCAAATATATGCTATTTGAAAGTGATATCTAAAATATAAGGACACAAAAGTTGAGAGTGAAAGGATAAAAATAAAAGGTATACCTGACAAACAACCAAAATAAAACTGGTATAGCTTCATTAATATTAGAGAAGGCATTTCTAAAGATAAAGAAGGTTATGCGAAGATAAAACAATTCTAAATTTTCATGCAGATTACCTCAAAATATATAACTAAAGCTGACATGTATAAATGGAAATTGATAAACCTACAGTCATAGTGGGAGATTTCAACACCTCTCTCTCAGTAGTTGAGAGATTTAAAAGATAAAACATTAGTGATATAAAAGATTTGAACCTCAATAATTAACAAGACTTATCTAATGGACAGAAGAGAACAGAACCAAAGGCATGTTATTTTTTAGCTCATATTAGACAATTTAAAAACTTGCTCACTTACTGTACCATAAGGCAAATCCCAACAAATTTTAAAAGACTAGTATCATACAGACACTCCTTAACAACAATGAAGAATTAGAAATTAATAACAACGTAAATAATAAAAGTGACAAGAAAAAATCTTATGTTGGAATTGAGAAATGTGTTTTTAAATGATCCATGTTCAAAAAGAAACCATAGTAGGATATGGAAAATATTAAGAACAGAACAATAATAGAAATGCTGCATTTAAAAATGTATGGAGGGGATGGATGTGGCTCAAATGGTTGGGCGTCCGTCTCCCATATGGAGGGACCCGGGTTCGATCCCCAGGACCTCCCGGTAAAAAAAAAAATGTATGGAATATAGCTTAAGCAGAACGTTAACATTTATAACTTTAAAGGTTTACATTATAAAAGAAGGAGTAAAAATTTGTGACACATTCAAATTGGGAAGTTAGTAAAAGGACAACAGAAAAACCTTTCAAAAGTATTAGGAGATTAGCATAAGAGCAGAAATTGAGTAAAATAGAGATTACAAACAATGCAGAAAATCAATTAAGCCAAAAGTTGGTTCTTTAAAATGACTAATGTAATTGACAAACTCTGATAATATTAATAAAGAAAAGAAATAAAAACAAACAAGTAAACAATGTGGGAATGAAAAGGGGACCTTAATACAAATGTTGTAGAATCTTAAAAGGCAGTAAGAGGTGGGAGTGGATGTAGCGCAAGTGTCTGAGCGCCTGCTTCCCATGTAGGAGGTCCCGGGTTCCATCCTTGGTACCTCTTAAAAACAAAAACAAACAAATGGAAAAACCAACTTTCACTGGGAAGTGGATGTAGCTCAGTGGTTGAGCTCCTGCTTCCCATGTACAAAATCCTGGGTTCAATCCCTAGTAGCTTCTTGGGGAAAAAAAAGCAGTAAGAGGATATTATGAAACACTTTATGACAATAGATTTGAAAACTTAGATGAAATAAACAAATTCCTAGGAAAAAATTCAAAACCAACTCATGTAGAAATAGAGTTAACTAGGCCTTTAACCATAAAAAAGTGAATCAATAGTTAAAATTTTTACCTCAAGTAAAACTCTAGACCCAGATGGTTTTACCTGGAAGGTCTACCTTCCAGGGACAAATATTGCCAATCTAATGTAAACTATTCCATGGTTAAAATAAAGAAGATATACTCAGCAACTTATTTTATTAGATTAGCATAACCTTCATACAATATCTTTACCAGACAATATGTGACAGGAAAAGCACAGATTTTACTTATGAACATAGGTATAAAGTTCCTAAACAAAATATCAAATTCCAGCAAACAAAATGCATCATGATCAAGTTTTGTTTGTCCCATGATTGCATGGTTGATTTAACATTAGAAAATCAATTAACATACCTCACTGCATTAATAGATCTGCAATGCCAACTAGAGGCTCTTCGATGCAACCAAACATTCAGACTTATAGAGTGTCATAAGGCTCTTTTGGTGCCAATATCCTTGGAAGGATATAGGACAGGAAACAGAGCTTCTTTTTAACCCTTCCTGTTAGGCAGGACAGTGTCAGACTTTCTTCTTTTGTGGGAGTCTTTGCAGCAGTCTGGCAGAGTTCACACAGCCATCCAGGAGATGTCTCTGGCCTTCCTAAATGGCACTCAGATGCAAGGAGACAAGATTCATGTCAGCTGGATGCAGAAACCCCTGAGCACAAAGGTCCCTGGGCATAGAGTTTCTATGCCCCCCAAATAGCCGATATCTCTTGTAACAACTCTGTAAGCATAGCTTCCTGACTCCTCACAGATGGCATACCTAATTAAAGGATTACACACTCAGGAACACCAAAGCTATGACTTCAGGGAATTTTCAGTTCAATCACAGTTCCTCCCAATACAGATGCAATTTACCAATCAGGGGTCATTTTGATCTACGTGTTCTAAGGTCCTTATATTGAAAGAAAGGAGGATATATTGATTGATTTAGGACTCAAGTTTGCCTAGCAACATAGTTTACATACTATATTATCAGATTACCAGGTAATCTGAGGTGGAGTTAAACAAATGTCAAATTCTTAACGGGGAAAGCTTCTGTTAGCCCTATTCACACTAGATAAAAAGAGAAAAATAATTTGATCTTAATAATGCAGAAAAAGCATTTGATCAAATTCAACATTTATTCAAGGCAAACAATATTCTGAACAAAGCATGAATAGAAGGGATCCTCCTGTAGCTGACAAGAAAACCTGCAGCACACTTATATATACTTATGGTGAAATACTGAAACCATTTTGTTTACCATCAGCAATAATACAGGAATGCCTGTATGGCACTTTGATATTATTTGTGAATTCCAAAAAGAGATCAAGATTATGTTTGTAAACTGGTCTATTCCTTTGGGCATGACCCCCTTTGATTGTATTAGATTGAGCTGAGATGTCTTTGTTTAAATTATATTAAGATTAGGGCTTTGATTCAACCATATCATGGGTTGAGTTCCCGCCCCCTTGGTGGGCTTTTTAAACAGACAATCAATCAAGGAAAACAGAAAAAAGAGGCACAGAGGAAAAGAGCTCCACAGACACAGCATAAGAAAGCGCTTTGATCTCGTGGCCCCGGAGACAGAGATGAGCCATTTGCCTGATAGTTTACAGCTGACCTTATGAAGAGACCAGAGCAGCTGAGCCAGAAAGAAATGAGTCCTCCAGCCTACGGCTGAGATCAGAAGAAGCTGGGCTTACAAGAGCCTTAAGAGAAAGGAAGGCTCAACCCTCACAGACATCACCTGCCATCTTGCTTCAACATGTGGCAAATGACTTTGAATGAGAAATTAGCCTTGAATTGGACTCTTTAGGGCCTTGTAACTGTAAGCTTTTGCCCCAAATAAATATCCTTTATAAAAGCTAACAGATTTCTGATACTTTGCATCAGCACCCCTTAGGCTGACTAATACAGCCTGAAACCCATTTCTATTAAAAATTGTCCTGGAGTGTCCAGTCAGTGCAGTAAGGAACAAAAAGTGAACACATTATATATGGATTGGAAAGGAAGAAACAAGACTATTATGATGCAAAGATGATGTAATTGTACAAATAGAAAACCCAAAGTAACCTGCAGGTGAATGATTACAATTAACAGAGAGTTTCGCAATTTTGTCCCTTAGATATAATCCTTAGCATAAGGACCAAATATTGAATATTATTCTGTCTTTTATAATTAAGAGTCTTGAATTAAATGCCTAAGGATCATTATTCAAACATTAATGGCATATGTTTACATAGGATCTATGGATGTACAAATGTGGGAATATACATAGATGTGCAGAATTGGGTATTAAGACTGAGTAGCACTGGGACATACATAGAAATTTGATCTGAGGGATTGTTAAGTTATTAAAAATCTTGGTTTTCACATTTTTTGTTAATTTGCTTTTCCCTCTTAAAAACAAAGTCAACAACTGGGTTTAAAAAGGGTAATGATTAGATATAAATTTGAAACACTACCTTTTGTTTGAAGGATGTCTTTGTGGCATTCTGATACTAATACCAGGTTAGAATTAAACAATGAGATAGAACTTTCAAGTATAGAAACCTATTAAGAAAATTTACAAGCTGAAAGTAAGACTCATATAGCTGATTAACTCATCTCACAAACAAGAAATTAATATTAACAGGAACATAATGTTAACGTTCCTGAGTGAGGAGGAAAAAGACGTACTTGGATTCTTGTTTATGCATAGCATTGGGAGAGCTTTCGTGTTCTTATCTGCAAAATCAAAAGTTGAATTGAATCATCTCTGAGAGTCCTTATAGGTAAGTCTTAAATTGTATTTAGCTCCTTGAATATCCAAATTGCTCAGGACATAAAGTGGCCAGAAATAAAGTTAACCAGTCTCTCCATTCTGAACACTCTTCTGGTCTTCCCTTGGCCTGAACTGCTAATTTTTGAGGCTGGTTCCTGCTCTCCTCTTCATGTTTACTACTTCTTTATCGAGCCTCTCCCCCGATTCTTGCTCAACACAGTGGTGTCTGCTTCTGACCCTGGTCATAAAATTAAAAGTCCTTAGGAAACCAGTCATTTATAAAAGAAAGTACTAGACATTTTAAGTTCTGTTCTCTAAGATGAACCTACAATATGAGAAATTAACTTTAAAAAATCAAAATTTTGGGGTATATCTTACCTGACTCGAAATATTAATTGAGTTCTGGATTCACTGTACAAATCACTTAAAATGTCAGTTTTCCCATCTATAAAATGAGAAGGTTTAAGTAGGTGATCTAAATTTTCTTCCAATCCAATATGATGAAATAGGATCTAGAACATACAACTGTGTCTAACTGACTAGACGGCATTCTAGAATATTTACACAAATAGGTAATGACTGAGTTTTCATTCAATAAATGTGTGCCATTCACCATCAACAATGTACTTAAGCTGATATTACATAGAAAAGAGAACTGTACCCTTCTATGCTTGGTCTAGTTTCACAGCTTAAAAAAGAAAAGAAAACCTCAGCATTAAAACAATTATTATAAAAAATATAGGTGATTGCTTGCTATTTCCACTAAAATATAAGATGGAATATGAAACTGAATTACCTCACAAAATTAATTCAATTACAAAATGAGTTACTGAGGCAACATGTGTATTTACCACCTCAAAATTCTTTTTAAAATACCACCTGACAGTTTTAATATTGTTCAATAATTTTGTCTAAAATTGAAGGATGGATTAAATAACCTTTTTAATGAAAAAACTAAAAGGTAAAAATCCTCTAGATTGCTGGCAGCAAGAGGAAGAAAATAGGGCTTACCTGCCATTTATCTGATTGGCTGAAAGAAAGTTCTTTTTTAAAACAAACATTTACCTCCTACACAAACCTGCTATTTTGCCTCATGTATTACTGTGATTTAATTTACATCAGAAATCATGTTGGCTAAAGATGGTTATTTTAAAGCATATAAGCAGCACATAAAATTTCTCCTCATGGATTTTGTTGTTGCAAATCTGAAGTGTTTGTTTCAAACTGGGGTAGGGGAGTAAGAGGAGAAAAACAAGTGAAATTATCAAATACTGTAATGGGTAATTCTGTAACTATATCTTCCAGAAATACAACATGTTTTCAAATGGGGCACTGATGCCAAGAAGCTAACAAACTAACTTACAAATGACAAATTCAGAGCAGCAATTATTCCCTGGTACTAGTAGTGTTTCCTTAATGTAATTCTGAATGATTAGACCCAGTTGATTTATTCCCTAGGGCCTGTAACTTCAGTCTATTTGATATTTCATTAATGTATTTTTGGAGGTAAACAAGTCTTGAAACAGTCTAAGAAATCAAAGTTTACTTTATCGGGTATATTTCCCATTTTGAAATCATGAATAAAGCTGCTAAAACATTCACATACAGATCTTTGTGTGAATATACGACATAGAAGCATGGTATTCATAAAGATAAGAAGAAATAATTAAAAGTGTTAAATCTGATTGTCACTGGAGGTGGGAAGGGGAGCAATGGGGTCTGATGTTGATGTTTTGCATTTTAGACCTTTTGGTACTATTTGTATATATGTTACCTTTTTTTTTTTTTTTTAAGTTGGATGAATTTCAAAAAGTGCACTAAATGAAAGAAGACAGTAATAAAAGACTCCATAGTGTATGATCCCATTTATATGACATTCTGGAAAAAACAAAAATATGTGAGAAGAAATCAGAGCAGAGGTTGCCAGGGATTGGGTGAAGGACGAGAACTGATGACAAAAAAGCATAAGGCAATTTTTGGGTGATAGAAACACTCTATATCTTGATTGTGTTGGTGTTCATGCAACTGTATATATTTGTCAAGATTCATATACAGTATACCAAGAGAGGGTGAATTATATTGTGTATAAATTATACCTCAACAAAACCTGACTGAAAAAAAAAGACTAAATACATAATAAATGGAAAGACATCCTATGTTCATGGATCAGAAGACACATTTTGTTAAAATGGCAATATTCCTCAAATTTATTATATAACACAATCCTTATCAAAATCCCAGTTACCTTTCTTGCAGAACTGATAAGATGATCCTAAAATTCATATGGAAATGCAAGAATAGCCAAAGCAATCATGAAAATGAACTCATATTTCCTGATTTCAAAACTTACTACAAAGCAACAGTAATCAACACTGTGTTGTAATAAGCATAAAGATAGATTTATAGATCAATGGAATAGTATTGAGACCAGAAATAACCCACACATTTATGGTCAATCGATTTTGACATGAGTGCCAAGAAAATTCAAAGGGGAAAAAAATCTTTTCAACAAATGGTGATGTTACAACTGGATATCCAGATGCAAAAGGATGGAGTTGAACCCCTACCTTACACTATATACAAAAATTAACTCAAAAAACATCATAGACCTATATGTATGGACTAAAACTATAAAACTCCAAAGAAAACAGGTGAAAATCATCATCGATCTTGAGTTAAGCAATTATATCTTAGAAAAGTTACCAAAAGCAAAAACAACAAAAGAAAAAATAGATAAATTTTACTTCATCAAAATTTAAGACTTTTGAAACTCAAAGGATACATCAAGAAATTAAATGACAACCCACAGAATGGTACAAATATTAGAAAATCATATCAAATATTTGATATGGGACCAGTGTCCACATAGTATAAAAACCCTTGCAACTCAAGAATAAAAAGGCAAGTAAACAATTTTTAAAATGGGGAAAGTGGATTTCTCCAAAGAAAATATGCAATGGATTATAAGCATAGGAAAAGATGCACAACACACCCATAGGAAATGCAAAGCAAAATCAAATGAGAAACTACACACTAGAATGACTATAATACAAAAGACAGATAACAAGTGGTGAGGATGTGGAGAAATTGGAACATTCATACATTGCTGTTAAGAGTGTAAAATGGAGGAGCCAATTTGGAAAACAGTCTGGCAGTTAAGCATATGACTTAGCCATTCCACTGCTATGTATATACTCAAGAGAAGTGAAAACATATGTCCACATACAACTTCTACACAAATGTTCATAGCACCACTACTCATAATAGTAAAAAAGTAGCAAAAATTCAAATGTTTATCATTGCTGAATGAACAAAATTTGATATATCCATACAACGGAATGTTACTGCACTATAAAAAAGAATGAAGTGAGACATCTGGGGAGATGGTGGAGAAAGGAGCTTCAGGACTCACTCCTTCCACCAAAACAACTATTAAACAGGAAGGAACCAATTGAAACAATTATTTTGAAACTCCAGAGGCTAGAAGAACACTGTACAGCATCCAGGGAAAAGTGGGAGGAAGAGCCTGATAAATTATGGTAAATAACTGTAAATTGCACTCTATGTGGCTGCTACCAGAGCTCACCCCCACTCTTGCAGCACGTTTCCCCTGGCTCCAGTCACTGGCTAGTTGCTGGTGACAGAAAGGACCATAAATCTTCTTCCTCAAGAACAGGGGTGTGCATGGCAGATCACAGATCACGGTTTTGATTAGCTGGATATCTGGATCCTGGCTCTGAGGGCAGCTATTGTTTCAACCCACCTTGGACTAAGGCAGAGGCAGTCTTTGTTACAACCCTCCCCAGAAGGGTCAGAGGCAGTGGAAATATAAAGAAGCAGTGCTAGGGAAACGGCTGTGGCTCAATCAGTAGGGCTCCCGTTTGCCATATGGGAGGCCCCGGGTTCGGTTCCCGGGGCCTCCTGGTGAGGGCAGGCCTGCCCGCATGGCGTGGTTGGCTGACCCAGTGAGCACAAGCAGCAAGGGGGGGATAAATGAATAAATAAATAAACTCTTTAAAAAAAAAAAAAAAGAAGCAGTGCTTCCTCAGAGCTTCAGGGGAAAGTTAGCTGAAGGGCTGCATTGACTGATTGACTGGGTGGGCCAATAAAGCTCAGCTTTGGGCCCATTGGAGAAGTTTTTGGTGCCTTTCCTGACTCCTGCCATAGGGCACTTTGCAGCCCCCTTTGTGGATCCTTCCATGGGGTGACCCTCTTCCCAGAATTTTCCCTCCTGGCAAAAGCAGCATGAGAAAATGAAAGGAGTGTAAAAAATTATTGAGGCAGACAGTGTGGGGCAAAATCTTCAGATACCTAGGAGAGGAAGGTTTGTCCTCTGGGAAATAGAGGATACAACCAAACTCCTATAAACAGGGGAACTTCAAAATAACTAACAAACAAAGCCCAGGACAAGACAGAGGCTCGTAAGACAGGGAAAACCCAGCACAGTGCATTCACCTTGGGCAGAGCTTCCTGATAGAGGACTGAGGCTCAAGAAAGTCTGTCTTATCACCAGCTGGTTACAAAATCAAGAAACAGACATCCCAGGGAGTAAGTATCAGAATTAATATTTTAAAATATTAAAATGTACAGTATGAAAAAAAAGAATATAAGACAAACAAAAAACAGGATATGATGGACCAGCCAAAGAAAAAGGATAAAAATACAGAAAACACTAGTGAAGAAGATGAGAATGTGGACACAGCAGATAAAGCCTTTAAAAAAATGATCTTAAAAATGCTAATGGAGATGAAGAAAATACAGAGAAAGAACAACAGAACATCAGAAAACCAATGAATGAACAATATTAGAGTCTAAGTAAAGAGACAGAAATTTTTAAAAGAAACCAAACAGAACTACTGGAGTTGCAAACCACAATAACTGAAATGAAAAAATGCCCAGGAGAATTTCAAAAGCAGCATGGAGCTGGCAGAAGAAAGAATCAGTGAACTTGAAGAAAAGACACTTGAAATGAGTCAGGTTGAGGAGCAGAAAGAAAAAAGAAATATTAAAGGCAAAAATAGCCTAAGACAGCTATGGAACACCATCAAGTACACCAATATATGCATTATGGGAGTCCCAGGAGAGAGGAAAGAGAGAAAAGGGCAGAAGGAATATTCAAAGAAATAACGACAGAGAACTTTCCAAACTTAGCAAAAGACATAAATATGCACATCCAAGAATCTCAGAGAATACCTTATAGGATAAACATGAAGAAAAAATACACCCCATGATATAGTGATTACACTATCAAATGCAAAAGACAAGGAGAGAGCTCTGAAAGCTTCAAGAGAAAACTTACGTGTTACAAACAGGAAATCCCAATAAGATTGAGTGGCGATTTCTCATCAGAAACTTTGGAGGCAAGAAGGCAGTGGGTTGAAATACTTAAAGTGTTGAAGAAAAACAACTGCCAGTCAAGAATTTTATATCCAGCAAGACTTTCTTTAAAAAATGAGGGTGAGATTAAGATGTTCTCAGATAAACAAAAGCTGAGGTTGTACATCACCACTAAACCTGCCCTACAAGAAATGCTAAAGGGAGTTCTTCAGATTGAAATGAAATGACATTAGACAGTAGTTCAAAGCAACATAAAGAAGTAAAGACCAGTGGTAAAGTTAACCATTTGGGTAATTATAAATGCCCTATTATTGTACTGTACTGTTTGGTATGTAATTCCACTTCTTACTTCCTACAAGTGCTAAAATGCAAATGCATAAAAAGTAATGATAAATCTAGGTTTTGGGCATACAATTCACAAAGATATAAGTGGTAACAAGTTAAAAAATTATATGGTGGTGGGACAGAGGGGTATAGGAAAAGTATATGTGCATGCAAACCAAATCTAATTGTTAAATATTTAGGATGTTAAGTTTTAAGCTGATGGTAACCACAAAGAAAACAGATGAAAAATGTATCCAGATGGCTATGAGAAGGCACTCAGTATGGTACAACACAAGAAAGCAAATAAATATAAAAGTAGGCTTTAATGGAAATGAGGAACAAAAAAGTTATAAGACTCACAAAGGCTAAATAGCAAAATGGCAGAAGAAACACCTGTATTACCAGCAGTGACTTTAAGTGTAAGTATATTAAACTCTCCAGTCAAAAGTCAGAGATTGGCAGAATGGATAAAAAAGCATGACCCAACTATATGCTGTTGGCCAGAGACTTACCTTAGAGGCAAGGAAACAAATAAGCTGAAAGTGAAAAGTTGGGAAAAGATCTTCCACACAAACAATAACCAAAAAAGAGCTGGGGTAGCTCTATTAATATCAGACAAAATAGATTTTAAATGCAAAACTGTTATGAGACAAAGAAGGACATTATATATTAATAAAAGGGGCAATTAACCAAGAAGAAATAACAATCATAAAATTTATACACCTAACCAGAGTGTCCCAAAATACATGAGGCAAACACTGTCAAAACTGACAGGAGAAATAGATGTCTGTACAATAATAATTGGAGACTTCAATACACCTATCTCATCATTGGTTTGAACATCTAGACAGAGGATCAATAAAGAAACAGAGAGCTTGAATAATATGATAAACGAACTAGACCTAACAGACATATACAGAATGTTGTACCCCAAAACAGCAGGACGTACATTCTTCTGAAGTGCTCATGGATCTTTATCCAGGATAGACCATATGTTGGGTCACAAAATAAGTCTCAAATTTTTTTTTAAAAGATTGAAATTATACAAAGCACTTTGATCATAATGGAATGAAGCTGGAAATCAATAATGGACAGAAAAAGGGAAAATTCACAAACATGTGGAGGTTAAACAACACACACTTAAACAATCAGTGGGTTAAAGAAAGAAATTGCAAGAGAAACCAGTAAATATTTCATGACAAATGAAAATGAGAACACAATATATGAAAATCTATGGGATGTAGCATAGGCAGTGCTGAGAAGGAAATTTATAGCCCTCAATGCTTACATTAAAAAAGAAGAAAGGGCTAAAATTGAAGACCTAACTATACACCTGGAAGAATTAGAAAAAGAACAGCAAACTAATCCCAAAGTAAGCAGAAGGAAAGAAATAACAAAGATTAGAACAGAAATAAATAAAATTGAAACAACAATAACAAACACACACAATAGAATCAACAATCCAAAGTTTGGTTCTTTGAGAAGATCAACAAAAAAAAAGAGAGAAAAGATGCAAATAAATAAAATCAGAAATGAGAGAGGGGATGTTACTACTGATTCCACAAAAATATGAAATATTGTAAGAAAGTACTATGACCAACTGTATGCCAACAAGTTAGACAACTTAGATGAAATGGATAACTTACTGGAAACAAACCACCTACACTGACTTGAGAAGAAATAGAAGACTTCAACAAACCAATCATAAGTAAAGAGATTTAATCAGTCATCAAAAATCTCCCCTCCCCCCCCAAAAAAAAGCCCAGGACCAGATACCTTGATAGATGAATTCTATCAATCATTTCAAGAAGAATTAAAACCAATCCTGCTCAAACTCTTCAAAAAATTTGAAGAGGAGAGAACATTACATAAACTCATTCTATAGAGCCAACATCACCCTAATACCAAAGCCAGATAAAGATACTACAAGATTATGGGAGGCAGTTCACCTGAATATACATGAAAGATATATAAAATGTTCAAATGATGAAGGGGTGGGACATGGTCACAGTAGGTGGAGAATCACTCAATAAATGAGAGATTACAGAATTCTCAGCATGGAGAGCTCTGCCACATTCTCCAAGGGAGCAGCAACAGTCCCCCGAGTGCAGGGGCAGTGTCTGCCAAAGGAGGATGGTCCACTAATGGGTTCTTGTTATTGATGACTAGCCTTATGAGTCTTTGCTCTTGAAATTGAAACTTAGCCTACTGTTATGGGGTGCCTAAGGGTTGCCACAAGAGAGCCTCTTTGTTGCTCAAATGTGGCCTCTCTCTAAGCCAAACTCAGGGTATGAATGCATTACCTTCTTCCCAGCATGGGACATGACTCCCGAGGATGAGCCTCCCTGGCAATGAGGGATTAATACCAAGTGCCAACTGGCAATATGACTGGAAAAAGACCTCGAATAAAAGGGGGAAAGGATAAAGAAAAATGAGTTCATATGGCTAAGAGACTTCAAAGATAGTCAGGAGGTCATCCCAGAGGTAACGCTTACGCACACCTCAGTAGGATCTCATAGAACACCAAAGTGGATATCACCCCACACAGAGGGGCTCCTGAGGGCTCTGGAGATACCTAGGTCCTATATAAGGGGGAATAGCTCCAGAGATTGATGCCTTATCAGTGGGCTATACTTTGAAATCTGTTCTCCTGAGATTGACAGAATTGGATTCAAATAAGTCCTCCCTGCACATGGTCCATCAGTCCCTTCTATTCAAACCATATGTGGTGTTGGAGTTTGTAGGTGTACTTCCAGAGACTGGAGCCTTTGGCCCACCCATGTGCCAGCTGTGCCTTAAATCTTGGTGGAGCTGCAACTCATACTCTACAGTTCAATGGATTCACCCAGGACACCTGGTGGGGAGATGATAATGGACAACGGTCATCCCAGTGAATGGAGAGAGTCTACAGCTGCAGGCAGGATAATCCCATCCATCTTATCCATGGGATGTAAGCCTCCTCTCACTTGGAGGTAGAATGGACATCACCATCCCAAACTCCTCAGGATTGGGGGAAGAGCTATGGACTAGAGTGGACTTACTGGTATTCTGTTGTAGACATATTGTGATTCAAGCAATGGAAGAAATTACAACATAGATGTGGAGCCAGTGGTGACTGGATGCTTTTGGGGCAGGGAGAAGGAAAAGCAGTGGTAATACAGGGGCTTTTTTGGGACTTGGGAATTATCCTGAGTGACATTATAATGACAGATATAGGCCATTTTACATCATCATATAACATGCAGAACTGTGTGGGAGAGAGTGTGGTCTACAGTATGAACTATGGTCCATGCTTAATGGCAAAGCCCCAGGATGTGTATATCCATTGCAGGTGATGTGCCACACTAATAAAAGATGTTTAAGTGGGAGGTTATGGGAGGTGTGGGAGGTGTGGAACATGGGAATCCCTGTAATTTTTGTGTAACATTTATGTAATATAAGCATCTTTTAAAATATTAAATAAATAAATAAATAGTTTTTTTAAAAAAAAGATACTACAAGAGACTGGAGGACTCCACAAATGCTGAATTGAAGAAAGAAAAAATATCAGATCCAGTACCATAAACCTGAAAGTGGACATGCATTGTTAAGAGATTGGAGAGTATTGAAGAGATTTGGAAATAGCGATTTAACCCAAGGCGGGCACTCACCATCTCTCTTCCAGAGGACGGCTGATGGGGGACATGATCCTGCCTGAGTGGTCTGTTCTGGGAGCCCACGGAGTGAGAACTTTGGGGACATCAATCTGGAGGGAGCAAGACAGCAAGGTGGATTGCTCAAGATAGAATCGGACATAGAAAAAAGCAAGGAAATAGAACAAGAAGAACAAAGTGTCAAAGAGAAAACTTAACACACATACAGAACCACCAGCTAAATAAAACTCTAGAGCAGAGAGAGAAGCTAATCAACTGAATAAACCCAACAAGATAAAATGATGACCAGAGGGCAACAAAAAAATTACAAACCATACTGAGAAACAGGAAGACATGGACTAGTCCAATGAATAAACTAAAAACCAGGAAGAGATGCAGAACATCAAACAACTAATCAAACCTGGCCAAACAAATACCATGGACCAACTTAATGAAGTGAAGGAAGAGATTAAGGATATTAAGAAGACACTGGGAGAACATACTGAAGAAATTATAAACATACATAAAAAGAACAGATATGATGGTGATGAATGGCACAATCCAAGAAATCAAAAAGACGCTAGATTCACATAACAGCAGATTTGAACAGGCAGAAGAAAGAATTAGTGATGTGGAAAACAGTACATCTGAAATCAAGCAGATAGTAGAACAGATGGATAGAAAGATAGAAAAAATCCAGCAGGGATGTAAGGATTTAACTGACAACACAAAATGCACAAATGTATGCGTTATAGGCATCCCAGAAGGAGAAGAGAAGGTAAAGGGAACAGAAGGAGTGTTGAAGGAAATAATGGCTGAAAGCTTCCCAACCCTATTGAGGGAAATGGATGTACATGTCCAGGAAGCACAGCACACCCCAAACAGTATAAATCCCAACAGGCCTACTCCAAGACATATAATTATCAAAATGTCCAATGCTCAAGACAAAGAGAAAATATTCAAGGCAGCAAGAGAAAAGAGAACCATCACATACAAGGAAAGCACAATAATATTAAGTGCTGCTTTCTCATCTGAAATCATGGAGGCAAGAAGACAGTGGTATGACATAGTCAAGGTACTAAAAGAAAAAAACTTCCAGCCACGAATTCTCTATCCAGCAAAGCTGGCATTCAGAAATGATAGAAAGTTCAAAATAGTCACAGATAAACAGAAATCAAGAGAGTATGCCAATAAGAAACCTGCCCTTCAAGAAATGCTAAAGGAAGTTCTACAGCTTGAAAACAGGAGAGAGAGAGTTGGAGGAGAGTGTAAGAACAACTAAAAAGCAAAAAGAGAAATAAAAACAACATATGACATACATAAACCCAAAGAAAATATGGCTGATGTAAGAAATTCATTGAGAGTAATAACACTGAATGTTAATGGAGTAAACTCACCACTCAAAAGACACAGATTGGCAGAATGGATAAGGAAATCTGATCCATCTATATGCTGTCTACAAGAAACCCACGTTAGATCCAGGGATTCAAGGAGGCTGAAAGTGAATGGCTGGAAAACAATTTTACAAGCAAACAACAACCATAAAAGGGTAGGAGTCGCTATCCTAATATCAGACAAAGTAGACTTTAAATGCAAAACTATTGTAAGAAACAAAGATGGACACTATATATTAGTAAAAAGGGTAATCTTTCAAGAAGAGAGAACTATCATAAACATTTATGCACCTAATTAGGGTGCCTCAAAATACATGAGGCAAAAATTGGAAAAACTAAATGGAGACATAAATGCGTCTACAATTATAGTGGGGGACTTTAATACACCATTATCACCATTAGAACATCTAGACAGAGAATCAATAAAGAAACAAAGACTCTGAATAATACATTAGAGAACCTGGACCTAATAGACATATATAGAACGCTACACCCAAATACAGCGGGATATACATTCTTCTTAAGTGCACATGGATCATACTCCAAGATAGACCACATGTTAGGCCACAGAACAACTCTCAATGAATTCAGAAAGATTGAGATTATACAAAGTAATTTCTCTGACCACAATGGAATGAAATTGGAAATCATTAAGGGCCAGAGAACCAGATTAGGCACAAAGATATGGAAGTTAAACAACAAACTCTTAGACAAACAGTGGGTCAAGGAGGAAATCTCAAAAGAAATCAGTGACTACCTTGAAATGAATGAAAATGACAACACAACTTATTAAAACTATGAGATGCAGCAAAAGCTGTACTGAGGGGGAAATTCATAACTATAAATGCTTATATTAAAAAAGAAGAAAGAGCTAAAATTGAAGACCTAACTGCACACCTGGAGGAACTGGAAAAATAACAACAAACTAATTCCAAAGAAAGTAGAAAGAAGGAAATAACAAAGATTAGAGCAGAACTAAATGAAATAGAAAATAAGAAAGCACTAGAAGAAATAAACAAAACCAAAAGTTGGTTCTTTGAGAAGATCAATAAAATTGACAAACCCTTAGCCAGACTAACAAAGAAAAAGAGAGAGCAGATACAAATACACAAAATAAGGAATGAGGAAGTATATGTCACTACTGACCCCACAGAAATAAAGAGTACCATAAGAGGATATTTTGAAAAATTATATGCCAACAAGAATGATAATTTAGAGGAAATGAACAAATTCCTAGAAACTCACAAGCAGCCTACATTGATGAAAGAAGAAATTGATGAACTCAACAGTCCAATTACAAGAGATAGACTCAGTCATCAAAAACCTCCCAACTAAGAAGAGCCCAGAACCAGATGGCTTCACAGCTGAATTCTACCAAACATTCCAGGAAGGGCTAAACCAATCCTGCTTAAACTCTTCCAAAAAATAGAAGTAGAAGGAACATTGCCTAACTCATTCTATGATGCCAACATTACCCTAATACCAAAGCCAAACAAAGATACCACAAGAAAGGAAAATTCCAGACCAATTTCTCTAATGAACCTAGATGCTAAAATCTTCAACAAAATACTTGCTAATCGCATCCAACAACATATCAAAAGAATTACACACCATGACCAAGTGGGTTTCATCCCGGGTTTGCAAGTATGGTTCAATATAAGAAAATCAATCAATGTAATACACCACATAAACAGACTGAAAGAAAAAATTCACATGATCATCTCTATAGATGCAGAAAAAGCTTTTGACAAAATACAGCACCTTTTCCTGATAAAAACACTGCAAAAGATAGGAATAGAAGGAACCATTCTGAACATGATAAAGGGTATATATGCAAAACCCAAAGCTAACATCATCTTCAATGGTGAAATCCTGAAAGCCTTCCCTCTGAGATTAGGAACAAGACAAGGATGCCCACTATCACCACTCCTATTTAACATTGTCTTAGAAGTACTTGCTCGAGCACTGAGGCAAGAAAAAGATATAAAAGGCATCCAGATTGGAAAAGAAGAAGTAAAAATTTCCTTATTTGCAGACAACATGATCCTATACGTAGAAAGCCCTGAGAAATCTACAACAAAGCCTATAAAGGAGTTCAGTAATGTCACAGGCTATAGGATCAATGCTCAAAAATCAGTAGCATTTCTGTACACCAAAAATGAGCAATCTGAGGAGGAAATCAAGAAAAAAATACCATTTACAATAGTAACTAAAAGAATCAAATACCTAGGAATAAATTTAACTAAAGATGTAAAGGACTTATATACAGAAAACTACACAACACTGTTAAAGGAATCAAAGAAGACTTAAATAAATGGAAAAAATATTCCCTGTTCATGGATAGGAAGGCTAAACATCATCAAGATGTCTATCCTACACAAACTAATCTACAGATTTAATGCTATTCCAATAAAAATCAACACTGTATTTTTTACGGAATTGGAAAAACTAACTACAAAATTTATTTGGAAGGGTAAGAGGTCCTGAATTGCCAAAGACATATTGAAAAAGAAAAATGAAGTTGGAGGTATCACACTACCTGACTTGAAAACATACTACAATGCTACAGTGATCAAAATGGCATGGTACTGGCACAGGATAGACATACTGACCAATGGAACCGAATTGAGAGTTCTGATATAAATCCTTGCATATACAGTCATCTGATATTCGACAAGGCCACCAAGCCCACTCAGTTGGGAGAGAATGGCCTCTTCAACAAGTGGTGCTTGGAGAACTGGATATCCATATCCAAAAGAATAAGTGAGGAACACCATCTCACACCTTATATAAAAATCAACTCAAGATGGATCAAAGATATAAATATAAGAACCAAGACCATAAAGACCTTGGAAGATAATGTAGGGAAGTATCTACAGGACCTTGTAATAGGAAATGGTTTCATGAACTTCATACCCAAAGCACGAGCAGCAAAAGAAGAAATAGATAAATGGGATCTCCTCAAAATTAAAAACTTTTGCACTTCAAAGGATATTATCAAGAAAATAAAAAGGCAGCCTACCCAATGGGAGAAAATATTTGGCAACCATATATCTGATTGGAGCCTAATATCCTGCATATATATAGAAATCCTACACCTTGAAAATAAAAAGAAAAACAACCCATTTAAAAAATGGGCAAGTGACCTGAAAAAACACTTCTCCAAGGAAATACAAATGGCTAAAAAGCACATGAAAAAATGCTCAACATTGCTAGCTATTAGAGAAATGCAAATCAAAACTACAACGAGATACCATCTTACACCCATTAGAATGGTGGCTATTAAAAAATACAGCAGACTATAAGTGTTGGAGAGGATGTGGAGGAATGGGAACCCACATCCACTGCTGGTGGGATTGTGGAATGATTCAGCCACTGTGGAGGACAGTTTGGCGGTTTTTCAAAAAACTAACTATAGATCTTCCATATGATCCAGTGATTCCACTGCTGGGTATATAACCAGAAGAATTAAAAGCAAAGACACGAAGAGATACATGGACACCAATGTTCATAGCGGCATTGTTCACTATTGCCAAAAGCTGGAATCAACCCAGGTGCCCATCAACAGATGAATGGATAAACAAAATATGGTACATACATACAATGGAATATTACTGAGCTGTAAGAAGGAATAAAGTACTAACACACGGGATAATATGGATGAATCTTGAAGACCTTATGTTGAGTGAAGCAAGCCAGGCATTGAAGGATGAACAGTACTTGACTTCACTGATATGAATTAAGGAAATTGAGCAGTCTCTGAGAACTATTGTCTGAAAGATAGGTTTACAAGAAAGAGAAAGAGAAGAGAAAGTTGTGAGCCATCACCCATATGGACATAATCTATGGTAAAGTGATAGAGTGTAGTTGCATATTGAAGGGATAGGACAGGTGAGTGGCAATATTATTGGGTTTGGTGGTGCAGGGTTGACAGGTGGGTAGATTGGGAAGGGTGGGTTAGAATACCCAGGATACTGAGGGGAGAGATGGGAGAGGGACCAGGTGAACACTTGGGATTTGTGGGTTGAAAGTACAGAGGTAGGAATGCTCTTATGGCAATATGACAAGGAAGTGTCACTGGTTTAGGGTGTTGGTTGGAGGGGCATTGGGACAGGGCCCACCTGGAGCAGGCTTCTAGGGAGTGTGTAAGTGTTCATCCTGACATAATGTGTTGTATCAGTGGGTGGAGACCCACACAATGAGTGGGAAGGAGATGGACTCCCATCTTTGGAGGACCGATTCAATCAGAAATAGACCGGTGGGTGTCTCTTAAGAGAAAGGGTGGTTCCTAATAGGGGAGGACAAACCACTGTGTCAAGACCTCTTGTTGCATGTAGCTATGAATCTTGTCATCCAATGAATCAAGCCAGGGGGTCGTCGTGGGCCCCAGGGGGATGGGGAGGGAGGAACAGAAAAGATCAAACGGGGTATTTAGTGGTCAGTGGAAATGTTTTTCATTACCTTACAGTGATGGACAGAGGACATGGTAAATATCATCAAAATTTATAAAAGTGTACAGTCTAAAATGTAAACCATACTGTAAACCATTGACAATGTTTAGTAGCTATGTTTCACTATCTGTATATCAGTTATAACAGTGCTACCATCCATATACAAAAAGGTTTTAATATGCAGTGAGGATAGGGGAGGAGGTTGGGTGTATGAGAGTCTCTTGTACTCCGTGTGTGACTTTGCTGTGACCTAAAACTTCTTTGAAAATTAAATGAAAAATAGTGAGACACTGGGGAGTGAGAGGGGGAAGGTGCCACGGTACAGACTGGACACCAGATATTGCGGTGATAAAAGGCAAAATGTCAAAAAAAAATTTTTTTTAATTTTTTCCCATTTTTTTGAATATCCCAATCCTTTAGTCTTATTTTATTTTTAGTTTTTTTTTTATTATTTTTCCTGTATTTTATCCCTTACATTTAAACTTATCATTATTATTTCATTTTCCTATTAATTGTATTTGGCTATTATATTGGCTTCATCTTTAAAGAAGCTTTGGATCACAGAAGGGTTGCAACTGGAGTCGGAGAGGATCGTTGGTGGGGGGTGTCAGGGATGGGGGGGTGCATGGGAGGAAATTCACCTGAACATTCATAAAAGGTATATAAAATTGTTCAAATGCTCACAGGGCATGGTCACAGTGGGTGGAGAATCACTCAATAAATGAGAGGATACTGAATTCCCATCCTAGAGAGCTCTGCCACATTCTCCAAGGGAGCAGCAAAAATCCCCCAAGTGCAGGGACAGTGTCTGGCAAAGGAGGATGATCCACTGATGGGTTCTTGTTATTGATGACTAGCCTTATGAGTCTTTGCTCTTGAAATTGAAACTTAGCCTATTGTTATGGGGTATCTAAGGGTTGCTTCTTAAGAGCCTCTTTGTTGCGCAAATGTGGCCTCTCTCTAAGCCAAACTCAGCATATGAATGCATTACCTTCCTCCCAGCATGGGACATGACTCCCGGGGAAGAGCCTCCCTGGCAATGAGGGATTACTACCAAGTGCCAACTGGCAATATGACTGGAAAAAGACCTCGAATAAAAAGGGGAAAAGGTAAAGACAAATGAGTCACTTTGAGTTCAAAGTGAGTTGGAAGATCATCCCAGAGGTAATGCTTATGCACATCTCAGTAGGACCTCATAGGCTTCCAATGTATATAACACCCCACACAGAGGGGCTCCTGAGGGCTCTGAAGACACCCAGGTCCTCGATCAGAGTGGATAGCTCTGGAGTTTGGTGCCTTATCAGTGGACCCTACTTTGGAATCTGTTCTCCTAAGAGTGACAGAGTTGGACTCAAATATGTCTTCCCTGCACATGGTCCATCTGTCCCTTCTATTCAAACCTATATGTGGTGCTGGAGTTTGTAGGCATACTTCCAGAGACTGGAGTCTTTGGGCTGTCCATGTGCCAGCCTGGCCCAGAATCTTGGTGGAGCTGCAAGTCCTACTCTACAGATCAATGGACTCACCCAGGACACCTGGTGGGGAGATGATGATGGACAATGGCCATCCCAGGCAATGGAGAGAGTCTGCAGCTGCAGGCAGGATAATCCCATCCATCTTATCCATGGGATATAAGCCCCCTCTCTCCTGGAGGTGGAGTGGACATCACCATCGCAGACTCCTCAGGATTGGGGGAAGAGCTATGGACTAGAGTGGACTTACTGGTATTCTGTTATAGACATATTATGATTCAAGCAATGGAAGGAATTACAACATTAATGTGGAGCCAGTGGCCACTGGATGCTTTGGGGCCAGTGAGAGGGAAAAACAGTTGTAATACAGGGGCTTTTTTGGGACTTGGGAATTATCCTGAGTGACATTGTAATGACAGATATAGGCCATTTTATATCATCATATAACATGCAGAACTGTGTGGGAGAGAGTGTGGTCTACAGTGTGAACTATGATCCATGCTTAATGGCAAAGCCCCAGGATGTGTATATCCATTGCAGGTGATGTGCGAAACTAATGAAGGATGTTTATGTGGGAAGTGTGGGAGGTGGGGCATTTGGGAATCCCTATAATTTTTGTGTAACATTTATGTAATCTAAATATTTTTCAAAAAATAAGAAAATTATTATCATTAAAAAAAAGATACTACAAGAAATGAAAATTACAGATGAATCTCTCTAATGAATATGGATGCAAAAGTCCTCAATAAAATACCTGCAAATCAAATCTAACAGCACATTAAAAGAATTATACATCATGATCAAGTGGGTTTTATTCCAGGTATGCAAGGGTGGAATCAACAAAGAAAATCAATTAATATAATACACCACATTAACAAATTGAAGGAGAAACATCACATGATCATCTCTATTGATACAGTAAAGGCATTTGACAAAATCTAGCATCCTTTCTTGATACAAAAGATAGGAAAATAAGGAAACTTTCTCAACATGATACAGGTCATATATGAAAAACCCTCAGACAACATCATACTCAATAGTGAAAAGCTGAATGCTTTCCCTCTAAGATCAAGAACAAGACAATTTTGTCCACTGTCACCATTCATCATTGTGCTACCAGTTTGAGCTAGAGCAATTGGGAAAGAAAAATAAATAAAAGAGATTCAACTCAAAAAGTATGAAGTAAAACTTTCACTATTTACTGATGATATGATCCTATATTTATAAACTCCCCCCCCAAAAATCTACAATGAAGCTACCAAAGCTAAGAAATGAGTTCAGCAAAGTGGTGGGATACAAATCAACAAACAAAAATCAATAGTGTTTCTATACACTAATCATGAACAATCTGACATGGAAATCAGGAAACAAATTACATTTAAAATAGTAACTAAAAGAATCAAATATCTAGGAATAAATTTAACCAAGGATGTAAAGGACCTGTATCAGAAAACTACAAAATATTGCTAAAAGAAATTAAAGAAGACCTAAAGAATTGGAATGACATTTTGTGTTCATAGATTGGAAGACTAAATATTGTTAAGATGTCAATTCTATCCAAAGTGACTTATAGATTCAATGCAATCCCAATCAAAATTCCAATAGCCTACTTTGCAGAAATGGAAAATTCAAAGATTAACAAATTTATTTGGAAGGGAAAGGAATCATGAATAGCCAAAAACATCTTTAAAAGAATAACAAATTCAGTGGGCTCATATTTGCTGACTTTAAAGCATATTACTGGGAAGTGGATGTGGCTCAAGCGATTGGGGCTTCCACCTACCACATGGGAGGTCCCGGGTTCAGTTTCTGGTGCCTCCTGGAGAAGGCGAGCTGGTGCAGTAGGCAGACGTGGTGAGCTGATGCAAAAGATAACACAACAAAAGAGATACAAAGAGGAAAGACAATGAGAGACATAAGAAACCAGGAAGCTGAGGTGGCTCAGGTGATTGAGCACCTCTCTTCCACATGGGAGGTCCTGGGTTGGGTTCCCAGTGCCTCCTAAAGAGAAGATGAACAAACACAGAGAGCACACAGCAATTGTAAACAACAAGGGGTGGGGGATAAAGAAATAAAATAAATCTTTAAAAAATAAAGCATATTACAAAGCTACAATGGTCAAAACAGTGTGATATTGGCATAAAGATAGACATAATGATCATTGGAAATGAATTGAAAGTTCAGAAATAGAATCTTACCTCTGAGGTCAATTGATTTTTTTGACAAGGCTTCCAAGCCCACTCAACTGGGACAGAACAGTCTCTTCAAAAAATGTTGCAGGAAGAACTGAATATCCACATCTGAAAGAATGAGAGAGGAGTCCAGGAGTCCTATCTCACACCTTATACAAAAATTAACTCAAAATGGATCAAAGATCTAAATATAAAAGCCAGCATCATAAAACTCCTAGATGAAAATGTAGAAAAGTATCTTCAAGATCTTGTGGTAGGAGATGGTTTCTTAGACTTTACACCCAAAGCACAGGCAAAGAAAGAAAACATAGATAAATGGAATCTACTCAAAATTAAACACTTTTGGACTCCAAAGGACTTTGTCAAGAAGGTAAAAAGACAGACTACACAATAGGAGAAAATATTTGGAAACCACATATCCAATAAGGGTTTAATATCCATTAAATATAAAGAGAACCTACAGCTCAATGATAAAAAAAGAAGCAACCCAATTAAAAAATGGGCAAAAGACTTGAATAAATGTTTTTATAAGGAGGAAATACAAATGGCAAAAAAAAAAAAGCATATGAAAAGATGTTCAACATCACTTGCTATTAGGAAAAGACAAATCAAAACTACAAATGAGTTATCATTTCACGCCTATTAAAATGGCCAGTATTAAAGACAAAACAAAACAAAAAAAATAAACAGAAAACTACAAGTGTTGGAAAGAATGTGGAGAAATAGGCATGCTTATTCACTGTCAGTGGGAATGTAGAATGGTGCAGCCGCTGTGGAAGCCACTGTGGAAAACTGTGTGATGGTTCCTCAGGAAGTTAAAATATAGATCTGCCAAATGAGCTGGCAATCCCCCTCTTAGGTATATATACTCAGAAGAATTGAAAGCAGGGATGCAAACAGACATTTGCACACTGATGCTAATAGTGGCATTATTCACAATTGCCAAAAATGTAAACAACCCAGGTGTCCATCAATGGATGAATGACTAAACAAAATGTGGTATATGTATATGATGGAATGTTATTCAGCTGTAAGAATAAATGAAGTTGTGATGCATATGACAACGCGGATGAACCTTGAAGACATTATGATGAGTAATAAGCCAGCCACAAAAGGACAAATATTATATGATCTCACTAACATGAACTAAATATAACGAGCAAAGTTATGGAGTTTATAGTTAGAAAACTGGTCCTCAGAAGATAGAATGAGGATAGAAAATGGGGACGTGAGGCTTAATTTGTCTAGAATTTGTAGTAAGGTTGATTATAATTATCTGGCATTGGATAAAGGTGATGATAGCACATGAGAGTGAATGTAATTTGGAGTGCCAATATTGCTTTAAATTTTTAAAAAAACACAGCATGATACTGGCACAAAGACAGACATATGACCAATGGAATAGAATTGAGAGCTCAGAAATCAACCCTCATATATATGGCTAACTGATTTTTGACAAGGTAGCAAAGACTACTCCATTAGGAAAGAATAGTCTCTTCAACAAATGGTGGTGGGAAAATTATCTCTATACTATATACATAAACTATCTCAAAATTGATAGAAGATCTGAATATAAGAGCTAGACCTATCAAATATCATACTATACCTCATACTACATATAAAAATCATCTCAAAATTGATCAAATACCTAAATATAAGAGCTAGCCCTATCAAACTCCTAGAAGAAAACATAAGGAAGCATCTTCAGGACCTTGTGTTGGGCAATGGTTTCTTAGATTTTACACCCGAAGCACAACAAAAGAAAAAATAGATAAATGGGACTTCATCAAAAGAAAAAACTTTTGTTCCTCAAAGGACTTTATCATGAAAGTAAAAAGACAACCTACACAATAGGAAAAAATATATTGAAACTACATATATGATAAAGGATTAATGTCGAGTATATATAAAGAAATCCTTCAACTTAACAAAAAGACAAGCAATTCAATTTTAAAAATGGGCAAAAGACTTGGATAGATATATCTCCAAAGAAGATTTACAAATGGCCAGAAAGCACATGAAAAGATGTTCAATACCTTTAGCCATCAGAAAAAAGCAACTCAAAATACAATGAGATACCATTTCACATCCATTAGAATGGCTGTTATTTAAAAAAAAAAAAAAAAAAAAAAAAAAAAACAGAAAATAACAAGTGTTGGAGAGGATGCAGAGAAATAAGAACACTCATTCATTGCTGGTGGCAATGTAAAATGGTGTAGCCCTTGTAGAAGACAGTTTGGCAGTTCCTCAGAAAGCTAAGTATAGAACGTCATATGATTCAGCAATTGCACTACTAGGTATATACCCAAAAGAATTGAAAGCAGGGGCTCAAACAGATATTTGCACACCAATGTTCATAGCACCACTATTCAAAAATGCCAAAAGATGGAAACAACCCAAATATTCATCAACTGATGAATGGATAAATAAAATGTGATATATACATACAATGGAATATTATTCAGCTGTAAAAAGGAATGAAGTCCTGCTACATGCAATGACATGGATGAACCTTGAAGATACTATGTTGAGTGAAACAAATATTGCATGATCTCACTGATTTGAAACAGAATAAAGAAACTCATAGAGTCAGAATCTATAATATAGGTTACCAGGGGGAAGGATGGGGATAAGGAATGGGAAATTAAGGCTTAAAATGTACAGAGCTGGGGTGGATGTGGCTCAAATGGTTGGGTGTCTGTCTCCCATATGGAGGGACCTGGGTTCAGTCCTCGGGACCTCCCAGTAAAAATAAAGAAAAATATAGAAGGTGCATGGGCCGCCAGGCCCTGCCGAGCCATGCAGAAAGATGATGACGTAACAGGAGAGTGACACAAGGAAAAGCCACGATGAGACACGCCAAAAAAACAGGAACTAAGATGGCACAAGTGGTAGGGTGCCTCTCTCCCACATCAGAGGTTCCCAGGATTGAATCCTGGTGAAGACAGGAGGAGAAGGATGAGAAGAGAGGTCAGGAAACAGACAGAGAGAATTGCCCAGCGAATGAACACAAATACAGCAAAAATGGTGGAGGGGGGGAGTGGAAAAATGGATAAAAGTAAATAAATAAATAAATCTTTTTTTAAAATGTACAGGGCTCCTATGGTAGTGGATGTGGCTCAAGTAGTTGGGCGCCTGCCTCTCACATTGGAGGTCCTGGGTTAGGTTCCCGGTGCCTCCTAAAGAAGATGAGCAGATGCCACAAGCAGCAGGTGCTACAGATGCTGCAATGAGCAGACACTGTGACCAGCAGGCGCAACAACGAGCAGACACCACAACCGCCACAACGAGCAGATGCTGCAATGAGTAGACACTGCAACTGCCACAATGAGCAAATGCCGCAACAAGCAGACACTGAGTCTTTTGAGAAGCAGTTTTGATGTTGGAAAGAAGGCCCCAGGAGAAGAGAAGCAAGCCGTTCTCCTGATCGTCTACAGCTGACCTTGTGGAGGAAACAGGAGCTAAGCCCAGAGAGAAACGCAGCCCCAGGAGAGAGGAACCCCAGAAGTCTGAACCATGGCAAACGCCGGCAGCTGTCTTGCTCTAACACGTGGCAATGGACTGTGGTGAGAGAAGAAACTTAAAGCTTTATGGCCTGGGAACTTCCGGGAAGATGGCAGACTACTAAGACAAGGGAATCTCTTCTCCAGAAAAATAGCTAGAGGACAAGCTGAAACAGCCCCGAAAGAGATCTTCTAGGGTTTAGGTCAGCAGGTGAAGGCTGCACACCACCCAGAAGAGAGAGGGACAGAAGAGGGAAATCTCGACTACAGAACTGTGAGTTGCAAGTAGGAGCTTCTGCTGCTGCCGGCACCCTCCCCCACACTGTTCAGAATTCTCGGGCCCCTGGGCCTGCGACCACAGGCAAAGGGGGCTTCAGGGATCTGCCACTCCCGGAAAGGGGAGAGAGAGGGACACAGCCTTAGGCTGACTCAGGTTCGGACCTGAAATTTGGGCTGCAGAGCCCCACGGACCCTTCCACACTGCGGTTTGCCCTGGGAGCCTAGAAAGGACTGGAGAAATCCGATTCTTGCAACCTCTCTCTCTTCTAGCCTGGACTAATTGTTGAGGACACCACGGGAGAGGGGAGAGAGAGCCTGGGGCAGACCCTGCTTTGGACTCCCAGGTTTGGTCTGCCCTGTCCGAGAGCCCTTCCAGGCTGGGTGAGGCTGCGCCATTGTTTGCCTTGGAGCCTGCAAGGGGCTAAAGATATACAAACCTGCCAATCTCCTCCTCTACTAACCGGGACTGATTGTTGAGGATTCAGAAGGGAGTGGAAATATTTCCTAGCTGGGAAAAGGGGGACGCTACAAGAGAAGTCTGGAGAACTGTCTCAGAAAGTTTGAATCACAGGGCTCCGAGCCCCCAGACAGGAAGCTCTATCACATTGATCTAGTCTGTGTCACAACAAATACGCTCCAACCAGGCATTGAATTGAGAGCAGCCAACAAGTGCCATCTCCTGGCAGACCAAGGAAGTACACATAAGAAAATTAATCAGTAAGAGAGTCTTTTCCTAGCCTCTATAGCCTCCCTGCCCAAGGCCCTAGGAAACGACTCTACAACCAATTACTGGGTCCAGTGCCCAGTTTTGAGCAACCAGCAGAACAATCCGAACAATCAAGGTTGAGCCAAAAATCAAAGAGCGGTGGTAACTCACAGCCTCCTGCCACTAAAACCCCATAAAAGAGAAAGAGATAGAGCATCTAAGTAAAATACAAACTAACCAGATGCCTAAGCACCAACAAAAAATTACAGGCCATACTAAGAAAATAGAAGACATGGCCCAAGAAAAGGAATACAGCAAAGTCCCAGAAGAGATGCAGAATTTGAGAGAACTAATCAGTGAGATGAGCACACATTTCCAAAATCAAATTAATGAGATGAAAGAGAATATAGTTCAAGAGATCAATGACATCAAGAAGTCATTGCGCGAACGTAAAGAAGAATTTGAAATCATGAACAGAAAAGTAATGGAGTTCATGGGAATGAAAGACACAATAGGTGAAGTAAAAAATACATTTGAAGCATACAACAGCAGACTCGAAATGATAGAAGAAAGAATAAGTGATACTGAAGACAGAGCAGCTAAAATTGAAGAGAGAAAAGAACAGAGAGAGAAAAGAATGGAAAAAATTGAGCAAGGGCTCAGAGTCAAATGACAACACAAAATGCAAGAACATACGTGTCATTGGAGTTCCAGAAGGAGAAGAGAAAGGAAAAGGAGCAGAAAGAGTATTTGAGGAAATAATAGCTGAAAATTTCCCAACTCTCACGAGAGAAATGAACTTTCATGTTCAAGAAGCACACCGTACCCCAAATGAGAATAAATCCACATAGACCTACACCAAGACACATATTATTCAGAATGTCAAATGCAAAAGATAAAGAGAAAATTCTCAGAGCAGCAAAAGAGAAGTAAACGATCACCTACAAAGGACGTCCAGTAAGACTTTGTGCAGATTTCTCCTCAGAAACTATGGAGGCGAGAAGACAGTGGTATGATACAATTAGGAAACTGAAAGAGAAAAACTGCCAGCCGAGAATTCTTTACCCAGCAAAACTGTCCTTCAAATATGAAGGTGAATATAAAGTATTCACAAACAAACAGAAACTAAGAGAGTTTACAAAAAAGAATCCACCTTTGCAGGAAATATTAAAGGAAGCCTTAGAACCTGAAAGAAAAAGACAGGAGAGAGAGGCTTGGAGGAGAGTATAGAAGAAAGAAAAGCAGAAAGGATAACCAAAAGAGTGAAAAGAAAGACAAAAATAAAATGACATATGAAAACCAAAGAATAAAATGGAGGAAATAAATAGTGCATTTTCAGTAATATCATTGAATGTGAATGGATTAAATTCCCCAATCAAAAGATACAGGCTGGGAAGCGGCTGTGGCTCAATCAGTAGGGCTCCCGTTTACCATATGGGAGGCCCCGGGTTCGGTTCCCGGGGCCTCCTGGTGAAGGCAAGCCCGCCCGCACAGAGTGGTTGGCTGACCCAGCGAGCACAAGCAGCAAGGGGGGGATAAATG
>JAKSZT010053887.1:91153338-91175903 GCA_026826555.1 Tolypeutes matacus
AAAATCTTAAAAAAAAAAAAAAAAAAAAAAAAGATACAGGCTGACAGAATGGATAAAAAAACATGAGCCATCCATATGCTGCTTACAAGAAACTCACCTCAGACACAAGGATACAAGCCGGCTGAAAGTAAAAGGTTGGAAAAAGATACTCCATGCGAATAGTAAACAGAAAAGAGCAGGGGTAGATATACTAATATCAGACAAAACAGACTTCAAATGCAAAAAAGTGATAAGAGATGCGGAAGGCCATTATATATTACTAAAAGGGACGATCCTCCAGGAAGATATAACAGTCATAAATATCTACGCACCTAACCAGGGTGCCCCAAACTATATGAGACAAACTCTGGCTAAATTGAAGGGAGAAATAGACATTTCTACAATAATCGTCGGGGACTTCAACACCCCTCTCACATCATTAGATAGAACAATTAGACAGAAGATCAACAAGGAAACAGAGAACTTGAACAATGTGATAAACAAGTTAGACCTAACAGACATATAAAGAACACTGCATCCAAACTCAGCGGATTATACATTCTTCTCAAGTGCCCATGGATCTTTCTCCAGGATAGACCACATGTTAGGTCACAATACAGCTCTCAATCAATATAAAGAGATTAAAATTATACAAAGCACCTTCTCAGATCATAATGGAATGAAACTAGAAATCAATAACAGACAGGAAAAAAGGAAATTTGCAAATGTGTGGAGACTGAACAACACACTCCTAAATATTCGGTGGGTCAAAGAAGAAATTGCAAGTGAAATCAGTAAATATATAGAGACAAATGAAAATGAGAACACAACATATCAAAACTTATGGGATACAGCAAAGGCAGTCTTGAGAGGGAAATTTATAGCCCTAAATGCCTATATTAAGAAACAAGAAAGAGCTAAACTCAAAGATTTAACTGAACAACTTGAGAAACTAGAAAAAGAACAGCAAACCAATCCCAAAGCAAAAAGAAGGAAAGAAATAATAAAGATTAGAGCGGAAATAAATGAAAATGAGAACAAAAAAGCAATAGAGAAAATCAACAAAACCAAAAGCTGGTTCTTTGAGAAGATCAATAAAATTGACAAACCCCTCGCTAGACTAACAAAGAAAAAAGGGAGAAGATGCAAATAAATACAATCAGAAATGAAAGGGGGGAAATTACAAATGACCTCACAGAAATAAAAAGAATCATAAGAGGATATTATGAGAAACTATATGCCAACAAACTAGACAACCTGGATGAAATGGACAAATTTCTAGAAACGCATAACCAACCTACACTGACACAACAAGAAATACAAGAACTTAACAAACCAATCACAATTAAGGAGATTGAATCCGTCATCAAAAATCTCCCAGCAAAGAAAAGTCCAGGACCAGATGGCTTCACAGGTGAGTTCTACCAAGCATTTCTAAAAGAATTAACACCAATTCTATTTAAACTCTTCCAAAAAATTGAGGACGGAAAATTACCCAACACATTTTATGAAGCCAACATCACCCTAATACCAAAGCCAGATAAAGATTCCACAAGAAAAGAAAATTACAGACCAATCTCTCTCATGAACATAGATGCAAAAATTCTCAAGAAAATACTTGCAAATCGAATCCAACAGCATATCAAAAGACTTATACATCACGACCAAGTGGGATTTATTCCTGGTATGCAAGGCTGGTTCAACATAAGAAAATCAATCAATGTAATACACCACATTAACAAGTTGAAGGAAAAAAACCACATGATCATCTCAATAGATGCAGAAAAGGCATTCGACAAAATCCAACATCCTTTTTTGATAAAAATACTTCAAAAGATAGGAATAAAAGGAAAATTCCTCAATATGATAAAAGGCATATATGAAAAACCCACAGCCAACATCATACTCAATGGGGAAAGGTTGAAAGCTTTCCCCGTAAGATCAGGAACAAGACAAGGATGCCCACTGTCACCATTGTTATTCAACATTGTACTAGAAGTTCTAGCTAGGGCAATTAGACAAAAAAAAATTAAAGGCGTCCAAATAGGAAAAGAGGAAGTAAAACTCTCAGTGTTTGCGGTTGACATGATCCTGTATTTAGAAAATCCTGAAGTATCCACAACAAAGCTACTTGAACTAATAAATGAGTTCAGCAAAGTGGCAGGATTTTCGCTGCCTGACCTTGAAACATATTACAAAGCTACAGTGGTCAAAACAGCATGGTAGGAAGCGGCTGTGGCTCAATCAGTGGGGCTCCCGTTTACCATGTGGGAGGCCCCGGGTTCGGTTCCCGGGGCCTCCTGCTGAGGGCGGGCCCGCCTGCACGGCGTGGTTGGCTGACCCAGCGAGCACAAGCAGCAAGGGGGGGGTAAATGAATGAATAAATAAAATCTTTAAAAAAAAAAAAAAACAAAAAACAGCATGGTAGTAGCATAAAGATAGACATATCGATCAGTGGAATAGAATTGAGAATACAGAAATAAACCCTCACCTATACAGTCAAGTGGTTTTTGAAGAGAAAAAAGAGTCTCTTCAACAAATGGTGTTGGGAGAACTGGATATCCATAACCAAAAGAATGAAAGAGGACCCCTATCTCACCCCCTATACAAGAATCAACTCAAAATGAATAAAAAATCTAAATATAAAAGCCAGGACCATAAAACTACTGGAAGAAAATGTAGGGAAACATCTTCAAGACCTTGTAGTAGGTGGTGGTTTCTTGGACCTCACACCCAAAGCACGTGCAACAAAAGAAAAATTAGATAAATGGGACCTCCTCAAAATTAAACACTTTTGCACCTCACAGGAATTTGTCAGAAGGGTGAAAAGGCAGCCAACTCAATGGGAAAAAATATTTGGAAACCACATATCTGATAAGGGTTTAATAACCAGGATATATAAAGAGATGTTATAACTCAACAATAAAAAGACAACTGACCCAACTAAAAAATGGGCCAAAGACTTGAATAGACATTTCTCCGAAGACGAAATACAAATGGCAAAAAAAAACACATGAAGAAATGCTCAACATCACTCATGATTAGGGAAATGCAAATCAAAACTACAATGAGATATCATTTCACAACTATCAGAATGGCCACTATTAAAAAGACAGAGAACTACAAGTGTTGGAGAGGATGTGGAGAGATAGGAACACTTCTTCACTGTTGGTGGGAATGCAGGATGGTACAACCACTATGGAGGACTGTTTGACAGTTCCTAAAGAAGTTGAATATAGACTTGCCATGTGACCCTGCAATACCACTACTGGGTATATACCCAGAAGAACTGAGAGCAGTGACACGAACAGACATCTGCACACTGATGTTCATAGCCACATTATTCACCATTGCCAAAAGTTGGAAACAACCCAGGTGTCCATCAACAGATGAATGGATAAACAATCTGTGGTCTATTCACACGATGGAATATTATGCAGCTGTAAGAAGAAATGAAGTCATAAAGCATATGGCAACATGGATGAACCTGGAGGACATTATGTTGAGTGAAGCAAGCCAGACACAAAAGGACAAATACTGTATGAATGCATTACTATGAACCAAATATATTGTGTAACATATTGTTTGATATACACACAAAACAACAACAACAAAAAAAAACAAAAAAATTTACATGTATCCATTACATTTAATTGAGAAATGTATATATTTATTCATCTGTGTTTACTTTTTAGTTTTTAATTGCTTATGTATTCAATTATTAAATGTACAAAATAAATTAAAAAAAAACATTAGAGACATATAACAGTAGACTTGAAATGATAGAAGAAAGTAAAAGTGATACCAAATACAGAACAGTTGAAATTAAAGAGAGAAAAGAATGGGAAAAATTGAGCAGGGCTCAGGGAGTTAAATGATAACATGAAACACAACAACATATGCCTCATGGGAATTCCAGAAGGAGGAAAAAAGGAAAAGGGGGCAGAAAGAGTATTTGAGGAAATAATTGATGAAAATTTCCCAACTCTTATGTAAGAAATGAACTTACATGTCCAAGAAGTGCAGCATACCCCAATCAGAAGAAATGCGAATAGACCTACTCCAAGACACATATTACTTAGAATTTCAAACGTCAAAGATAAAGAGAAAATCCTTAGTGAGGATTTCTCCTCAGAAGCCACGGAGGCGAGAAGACAATGGTGTGACAAAATTGGAATACTGAAAGAGAAAAACTGCCAGCCAAGAATTCTTTATCCAGCAAAATTGTTCTACAAATATGAAGGTGAATTTAAAATATTCACACACACACACACAAACAGAAACTAAGAGAGTTTGTTAAAAAGAATACACTTTTGCAGTAAATATTAAAAGAAGCCTTAGAGTCTGAAAGAAAAAGAGAGGAGAGAGAGGCCTGGAGGAGAGTATAGAAGAAAGAATAGTAGAAAGGATAACCAAGAGTAAAAAGACAGATGAAAATAAGATATGACATATGAAAACCAAGAATAAAATGGTGGAAGGAAATACTGCATTTACAATACATAATATGATTGAATGTGAATGTATTAAGCCCCCAATCAAAAGATATAGGCTGACAGAATGGATAAAAAGAACATAAACCATCCATATGCTATCTACAAGACACTCACCCTAGATCCAGGGATAAAAACTGGCTGAAAGTGAAAGTTTGAAAAAGATACTCCATGCAAACAGTAACAAAAAAAGAGCAGGGGTAGCTACACTAATATCGGGTGAAACAGACTTTAAATGCAAAAAACTTATAAGAGATAGAGAAGGCAATTATATATTAATAAAGGAACAATCCACCCACCTGGAAGAAATAGCAGTCATAAGTATACACCTAAACAGGGTGCCCCAAAATATATGTGGCAAACTCTGGAAAAACTGAAGGGAGAAAGAGTCACCTCTACAATAATAGTTGAAGACTTCAACACACTACTCACATCATTGAATAGAACAACTAGACAGAAGATCAACAAGGAAACAGAGAACTTGAACAATATGACAAACGAGTTAGACCTAACAGACATATATACAGAAGGTTGTACCCAAACTCAGTGGGTTATACAGTCTTCCCAATTGCTCATGGATCTTTCTCCAGGATAGACCACATGGTAGGTCACAATCCAAGCCTCAATAAATATAAAAAGATTGAAATTATACAAATCACCTTCTCAGATCATAATGGAATGAAACTGAAAATCAATAATAGAAAAGAGATAAATTTGCATATGTGTGAAGGCTGAACACCATACTAAACAATCGGTGGGTCAAAGGAGAAATTGCAAGTGAAATTAGTAAATATATTGAGACGAATGAAAATGAGAACACAACTTAACAAAACTTATGGTATATAGCAAATCAGTATTAAGAAGGAAATTTATAGCCCTAAATGCCTATATTAAAAAAGAAGAGAGAGCTAAAATCAAATATCTAACTGAAAACTGGAGAAACTGGAAAAAGAACAGCAAATCACTCCCAAAGCAAGCAAAAGGAAAAAAATAATAAAGATTAGAGCAGAAATAGATGAAAACGATAACCAAAAAAAAAAAAAAAAAAAAAATAGAGAAAATCAACAAAACCAAAAGCTTGTGCTTTGAGAAGATCAATAAAATTGACAAACTAACAAAGAAAAAAAAGAGAGAAGATGAAAATAAATAAAATCAGAAGTGAAGGGGGGAAGTTATGACTAATCCCAGAGACATAAAAAGGATCATAAGAGGGTATTATGAGAAACTGTATGCCAACAAACTAGACAACCTAGACGAAATGGACAAATTCCTAGAAATGCACAAACTACACTGACACTACAAGAAATACAAGAACTTAACAAACCAACACATTAAAGAGATTGAATCAGTCTTCAAAAATCTCCCAATGAAGAAAAGTCCAGGACCAAATGGCCTCACTGATGAATTCTACCAAGCATTTTGAGAAGAATTAACACCAATCCTCATCCTGTCTAAACTCTTTCCAAAAAACTGAGGAGGAGGGAAAATTATCCAATACATTTTATGAAGTCAATATCACCCTAATACAAAACCCAGATAAAGACACTGCAAGAAAAGAAAATTACAGAACAATTTCTCTAATGAACATAGATGCAAAAATTCTAAACAAAATACTTGGAAGTAGAATCCAACAGCATATCAAAAGACTTATACACCACAACCAAGTGGGATTTATTCCTGGTATGCAAAGCTGGTTCAACATAAGAAAATCAATGAACAAAATACTCCACATTAACAAATTGAAGGGAAAAAAACATGATCATCTCGATCGAGGCAAAAAAGGCATTCGACAAAATTCAGCATCCTTTCTTGATAAAAAACACTTCGAAAGATAGGAATAGAGGAAAATTCCTCATATATGATAAAAGGCATATATAAAAAACCCATAGCCAACATCATTCTTATTGGGGAAAGGTTGAAAGCTTTCCCTCTAAGATCGGGAATAAGACAAGGATGCCCACTGTCACCATTGTTATTCAACATTGTGCTAGAAGTTCTAGCTAGAGAAATTAGACAGGGAAAAAAAAGGCATTCAAATAGGAAAAGAATTAAAACTCTCACTATTTGTTTAGAAAATTTGGAAATGTCTGCCACAAAGCCACTTGAGCTAATAAACTAGTTCAGCAAAGTGGCAGGATACAAGATCAATAAGAAAAAATAAGTAATGTTTCTGTACACTAATATCGAACAATCTGATATGGAAATCAGGGGGAAAATTCCATTTACAATAGCAACAAAAAAACTCAAATACGTAGGAATTAATATAACCAAAGAAGTTCAGGACCTATATGCAGAAAGCTACAAAACAATGCTTAAAGGAATCAAAGAAGACCTAAATAAATGGAAAGCTATTCCATGTTCATGGATTAGAAGACTAAATATAATTAATATGTCAATCCTACTCAAACCAATTCATAGATTCAATGCAATACCAAACAAAATTCCACAGCCTTACTTTACAGAAATAGAAAGGACAATTACCAAATTCATTTGGAAGGGAAAGTACATCCGAATAGCCGAAAGCATTCTAAATAAGAGCAACATGTGAGGAATTTCACTGCCTGACCTTGAAACATATTACAAAGCTACAGTGGTCAAAACAGCATGGTACTGGCATAAAGATAGACACATTGATCAGTGGAATAGAATTGAGAATCCAGAATAAACCCTCACCTCTACAGCCAACTTTTTTTACAAACCTACCAAAGCCATGTTAATGGGATGAAAGTCTCTTCAGCAAATGGTGCTGGGAGAACTGGATGTCCATAACCAAAAGAATGAAAGAGGACCCCTATCTCACTCCCTATACAAGAATCAACTCAAAATGGATCAAACACCTAAATGTAAAAGCCAGGACCACAGAACTACTAGAAGAAAATGACCTTATGGGTATAAGCCTTCTTGGACCTAACACCCAAAGCACAAGCAACAAAAGAAAAAATAGATAAAAGGGACCTCCTCAAAATTAAACACTTTTGCACCTCAAAGGACTTTGTCAAAAGGGTGAACAGGCAGCCAAATCAATGGGAGAAAATATTTGGAAATCACATATTTGATAAGGGCTTAATATCCATGATATATAGGGAGATACTACAACTCAACAATAAAAAGACGAATAACCTGATTAAGAAATGGGCAAAAGACTTGAATAGACAGTTGTCCAAAGAAGAAATACAAAGGGTGAAAAAACACATGAAAAAATGTTCAACATCACTAGTAATTATGGAAATGCAAATCAAAACTAAGAGATATCATTTCACACCTATTAGAATGGCCGCTATTAAAAAGACAGACAACTACAAGTGCTGGAGAGGATGTGGAGAGATAGGAACACTTATTCACTGTAGGTGGGAATGTAGAATGGTACAGCCACTGTGGAGGACTGTTTGGCAGTTCCTAAGGAAATTGAAAATACACTTGCCATATGACCCAGCAATACCACTACTAGGTATATACCCAGAAGAACTGAGAGCAGTGACACAAACAGACATCTGCACACTGATGTTCACATCAGCATTATTCATGATAGCCAAAGGTTGGAGACAACGCAGATGTCCATCAACCAATGAATGGATAAACAAATTGTGTATACACTCGATATGCATCTGTAAGAATAAATGAAGTTGTAAAGCATATGACATGAACCTGGAGGACATTATGTTAAGTTAAACAAGCCAGACACAAAAGGATAGATATTGTATGATTGTACTACTATGAACTAAATATATTGTATAATCCCACAGAATTAATAACTTGAATATGGGTCACTAGAAAATAGAATGAGGTTAGAGAATGGAAAGCTGAGGGTTAACTTATACAGAATTGGTAAAAAGGATGTTTGTTAATCTTTGGAAATGAAGAGAAAAGGTGAAAGCCCAACATAATATCTGTAACTAGCAGTACTATTATGTGGGTATGAAAGAGATTTAAAGGGAAGTCTAATGTCACGTGTATTACTAAAAGGAAAGATAAAAAAATGTAACATGGAACTGAATAGCACAGTAAAACCACATATGAAATATGAATATAGGTAAAATTGCATATATAAGACTATTTAGAAATATGAAGTTAGATTAATGATTATGTAGGGCTAAAGGGTGTGGAGTTTTTTTCTGGAGTAATGAAATTGTTCTAAAATTTTTTGTGGTGATGAATGTACAACATTGTGATTATACTAAAAGCCACTGATTATACACTTTGTATAGATTATATGGTATATGAATATATCTCAATAAAACTGCTTATTAAATAATTATGCAAGAATAGCCAGAAATAGTAGCTATGTAGAGCTGAAAAGCATAGAGAGATTTAGGGGTGAAGAATTTAATTGTTAGTTTGTTGTTTATTATTATTATTGAAATAATGAAATTGCTTTAATGATGATTGAGATGATGTATGCACAACTATGTGATTATACCAACTATGACTGATTGTACACTTTGGATGAATTATATGCTTTACTAATATGTATCAATAAAATTGATTTGTCAAAAAAAAAAAAATCACAATGAGATATCATTTCATACCTACTAAGATGGCTATAATAAAAAAGGCAGACATAATAAGTGTTGGGAAGGATGTTGGGAAATTGGAACCCTTATATACCAAGTGCAGGAATGTAAATGGTCTAGTTACTTGGTAGTCTGGTGGTTCATCAAAAAATTTTGTTAAATGTGGAGTTACCATGTCCCAGCTATTCCACTTCTAGGAAAATGAAATGAAAACATATGTCCACATAAAAATCTGTTCATGAATGTTCACAGCAGCATTATTCATAATATCCAAAAAGTGGAAACAACCCAAATGTCTATCAAATGGATAAACAAAATGTGGTATATCTACACAATGGAATATTATTAGATCATAAAAAGAATGAATTGCATTCTTCATATTACAACATGAATGAAACTTGAAAACATTATATTAAGTGAAAGAAGCCAAACACAAAGGCCACATACTGTATGATATAATTTATATGAAATGTCCAGAATGGATAGATAAGTGGTTGCCAAGGTCTGGGAGTGTGACTGCTAATTGGTAGGGGTTTCTTTTTGGGATGATGAAAATGTTCTGCAATTAGATAGTGGTGATGGTTACACAACTTGTGACTATCAAAAGAAACAAACACTGACTTGTCGACTTTAAAAGGCTGAATATTATAGTATATGAATTATTTCTCAATAAAAAATATGATAATACAATGGATAGACTCTATGTCAAAATTGTAATCTAATACCAAGTTTTATTCACCTTTTTCTTACAATATTCTGTCATTCAAAATATACCTTATAAGTAACTCATGCATACAGTAGGCACTCTATAAATATTTTGATTTAATAATTAGGTATTTTTTAGAATGACTAAAAATTCTGTTGTAAAATCCCAGTTGGGAAGTGCATAATCCCTTAGTAGACAAAATATATAACTTTACAATAAACAATTTTATAAGAATTTGCCCAAAAGAGGGAACACTTACAATATGGAAATTAAAAAACAAAAAATAAAAAGCAAGATGAAACATAATATTAACATATCTAAACAATGATCCCTGGATCAGTGGTGCTTATTGACCAAGGGCTACCTGCACCCTGTGGCTTTTATACTATCTGAAATGCAGTTAAGAAGACAATTATAAGGAAATTATAATTAGGTGATACCCTCTTAACTGGAAATGCTACAAGAATATATAAGCAATAGCCTATCCAAATTTTTAACTACATCCCTTATGTGAACACTGAAAAATTTTAAATAAATATTTTATTCTCCACTTAAAAAAAAATCAATGCTTTTCATATTAAGTAGCAAGAATGATCCACAGAGAAGCATGAAGTCACTCTCATAGAAGGTTTGTTAAATTCTGTGGAAAACACTTTGGAAGATAAGCTTAAGAACATTAGTCCAAGCATAAAATAGATCCTTACACTTAAGGGCCTCCCAACATTTACAAAAATAAAACAGGTTGTGCCAGACATAATAAATATATTCCAAACTCTTATGTTGGGTTATTTTTGTAACTATGGACATTTACCCCAATTTGAAAAAAAATTATAACACTATTATGTAAGGAAAAATTAAAAGCAACCAAATACCTAACCTTAGAGAAGCAGTTATGAAAGCATATAAACATAATCAATAAATATAAAATGAAAATATCTACTAAATATATTTTTCAAAAAATACATAATTCTATAAAAATTCAAATATGTGGATTATGTTAACACATGGAAATGTATATATAAAATACTAAGTGAAAAGAGCAAAAATAAAAATATAAAGTGACTGCAATCATGTAAAAGTAAATAACAAAAACTGAAGTGAATTTAAATTTAGACATAAATAGATTCAAATATTCATTAGATTTTTTACTTTGCTGATTAAAATTATAACAAAATAAGAAAGAAAAAACCAGACTAATATTTTAGATAAAACTATACTCCTAAACAATAAATACTAAACTATATGTGAGCTCCTAAAACAGAGATTTAAAAAACCATGACTTCTATATTTTAACTGTATCCCACGATTGCAAAACATTTTACAAAAACCTTCTGGGCAATGTGTACAGATATAACTACCCCTCTTAAACATAAAAAGAAAATGTAAAAGCACTGTCCAAATAAGAAAATCAAGCCACATGCTAATAACATCTATCTACTTAATCTGTATTGCTCCTGCAAAAAGTCACTAACAGTTTTAAAAAACTAATTCTATATACATATTTTATATAACATATATTTATGCTATAAATATTTTAAAGAATGGCTTTGACATATTTCTTTATTTCAATATATACCTTATGCAAGTTATGCAAACACAGTCTTTCAGATTTATTATTGAAAATCATTCTCTACATGGTTTAGAAAATGGTTAATTTCTTGGATAAAACATAGCATATTTAGAAGTCCGAAAGCCAAGTAAATCCCTTATTTCATTTCTGAATTTTGACAGATCTTGGCGCAGTTCATTTAGATTTTCCACAGTTGCCTGATCTGTACTTTGCATCTTCTGTCGCATGGAAGTCAAGTAACGATGCACTAAGCAGCACATCACTTTCTGGTAGTTCTCATCTCTTTTTTGTTTCAAATTTCTCCATTCCTTCAAAACAAACAATAATATGATACTAACAATGTGCAGAGACAATACTCAAATGGGGAGGATTTTTAATATTCACAGTTAGAAACCCCTATCTTTTAATGTTTTATTAGGCTGTATTTTTGCCAGTATATGCTAAAAAATATTCAATTTAAACTTGTTTAAAACAAATATAGCCTACACATTTGTTTTATTAACCTTTATCTTTATTACAAAATCATTTTTATGAAACCTGAGTTTATAGCATGGATCAGCCAACTATGATCCATAAGCCAAATATGGCTTGCACCCTGTTTGCCAGCTATGAATGGTTCTTACAGATGAACATATGCAATCACTTTGATGACTGGGAACACTAACTGAATCTCAATTAGGCAAAATGTTATCACCCCCCCACCCAAACCCTGGCAAAAGGAATTCCACTCTTTTCTTTAATAGACCTGTATTATAACAACAACAAAAATTATACTCAGTTATTGTTATATTTTGAATTTTGTCAATATATATATAAAACATCCATGCTTTTCCCCTTGGCCTGCAAAGCCTAAAATATTTACTATCTGGCCCTTTACAGAAAAAGTTTGCCAAGAAAAACCACTAGAAAAATATGGGCTTAATTGCAGTAGTCATTCTCTATCTGACAGAATAGGTGTCCCCATGTTTTAAAACTATGAGAAGAGCCTTCATATTTGGGGGATATCAGAAAACTTTAAAAATCACAGCTCTCTCTCTCTCTCAATAAATATTTACTTTATGTTAGATAATATGCCATGCACTAGGGATACAGCAGTGAAAAAAAATCAGCCATACTAGCCCACAAAGAACTTATATATTTATGCTTTAGTAAATTTCTGAGATTAGGAGTGGTGAAAACTTCATGTTGTAATTCCAACTCTTAATTTCTTACCTTTAAACTGTTTTGCCGTTTGAGCCTGCCTTTTGATGTACGAGAGCAAATCCACTTACTGAGGCTACTAATCATATAGCAGATAGTCTTTGGTGAAGGAATGATATTGAAAGGTGGGGGTAATGTACATTTGTCATCAAAGTAGCTAAGCCACAACTTTGCACGAGCAAACTTCCATTCTTTGTCTTCATGATTCTATAACAGGCATAATGAAAAAGAAATATAGATGTGTATATAAAAATATGGAGAAAGGGGGAGAGGGAGGAAGAGAGAGAGACCATTCTAAACTGTTCAAATGTTTCCACACCTTGTAGGCAAAAATTAGGTTCAAGATTTACAATTACTTTACATTACTTATATTTTAAAAACCTGTACTTAATTTAAAAATATGATTTCTCAGTTCTTATAATCTTTTGGTTGCCTTATATAATGCATACATTTAGTATGATCTGAAGAGAATAGTTTTTAGAAGAATGACTACTTACTGCTATCAACTGAAAGCTTTTATGAAGCATTGCCACCAGGAGCTTTGTAAGCACGATCACAACCACGACATTGTATGTACCAACAATAACAGCTCCAACAAAGGACTGCAATTCTTCTCCATAGCTAAATCTTGTGACAAAGATTGCCACATGTGCTAAGGAGAAAATATACCAGAACAAAGCAAAGCAAGTGCCAATGAACCTGTAAAGATAATTACATTTCTGTTGAAAAGGAAATGAATTAGCAGAAATGAATGAATCATTTCTATCAAAATTATTTCAAGAAAACTTTGACAATCCAAGAATAATATTTTATAAAATAAATGAGTTTGATCCCCACAGTACAGATATGCCTTAGTTTAAAGAAAGAAATAGACTTAGAAAGATAAATTAATCCCAACTGTTTAGCCCCGTGCCACCTTCTGTCTATTCTCAACATAACAGCAGCTTGAATAATGCTGGTTAAACCTAATTAGATTTTGTCACTTCTTTGCTAAAAAACTTCAAATGGCTCCCAATCTCAATAGCCCAAAGTTCTTACAGGACCGACAATTTCCTATATAAGCCCCTGACTCCCATTACCTCTCTGACCTCATTTCCTACAACTCTCCCTCTTTTTCATTCCACTGCAGCCAGATTGGCCTTCAGGCTTTTTCTTGAACATGCCCCGCATGCTCCCGCATCTGTTTTCACTGTTTCCTCTCTTTACAAATGTTCTTCCTCCAGGTATCTTCATGGCTTGCTTCTTGTACTTTAGGTCTTTCCTTGAATGTGGGGCCTTCCCTAGTCTTCCATCTAAAACTGCATGCTGTCACACATATATACTTCCTAGCCCAAGCTTTGTCTCCTTAGCTCCAATCACTGTGTAACATACTATATATTTTTTTTATTTATCTTATATGTTGTCTGTCTCTCCTCACTAGAATGTAAACTCCACGAGCATAGTTTTATTCACTGATACTTCATTCACCCAGCACTTAGAACAGAGTTTGGCATACAGTAGGTGTTAAATAAATATTAAATGAATAAATGACTATATTATAAATAGTTCATGACAGAATCCTTCAAATATCAAGTTTTCTCAATGCACTGACTGTGATTTATAAAAATGTGACTTTCAGAAAATCTGTTAATACAAGCAAAACAAATACTTTCCACAATTCTTTGGATATATTTGGTATATAATTAATGGCTTTTAAACATTCTACTTTAAGTAGATTTAATTCAGCTGATTTGGTTCTAAATACTTTAATGTTTTTGTCTCTTCAAGTGACCGTTTCCTTTAGTAATCTCAAGAAAGCAATAACTATGATCTTTTTTTTTTTTTTTTTTGCTTTAACATTTTTTTTGCATTTATTGTACGCTGAAGTTATTCCCGAGCAACTATGATCTTTTAAAAATACTTGCTTTAATGTTTTGGCATTTTCTAAGACATATTTATATTTTTAACATACTTTTTTCTTTCTAAAACAAAATAAATATTTTTTTAATAAATTAAAGGGTAATATAGTAATGAACATAATTTCTTATTCTTTAAATAAGATGATATGCAAAGTAACCAGAGAATAATAGATACATAATAGGAATGCAACAAATGTGTAATTCCATGCTCCTTCTCCATTATTTTATTTAAGAATGGGGGCAGACATTTTGACCACCTCACAACTGATTGTACAATTTCTTATGATACATTAGATTAGAGAAAAACAATTGTTCATTAACTTCAAGTGATTCTCAATCAGAGGCAGTATTGACCTTCTAAGAAATTTTTGAAAATATGAGAGTTTTTGGATGTAACGATGACTAAAACTTGCTATTTACACTTAATACTTGAGGTGCAGAGATGCTGAACATCTTGCAATAATGGGACCAACAAAAATTGTCTTGCCCCAAATTCTAAAAGTGCATTAAATGCCCTGATTAAGATAGACTGCAGGAGGAAAGACAATGTATCTATGATTTATTTTATATTCGATATATAAAGACAACTATTAAATGATTAATGGAAAATATATACAATATTTATTACAGTTGGCAAACATTAAAGAGGAATTTAATAAAGAAAAATTTAAGTCCCATTTCTGTAGGTACTAATTCATTCATAACAAGACAGAAATATATTTACAAGTCTAAAAAGATACTCACGAATGGAATGTATCATTACTTTGCTGTTCACAGAAGATGCCTACACAGTCCTTCTGTTCTTTTGAAGTATAGCCTTTATCATACAGTTGTGTCAGTCCAATTGTGAAAGAAAACAAAACAAGAAGGAACATCCCAAGAAATTTTCCAAAATCTTGTAACATCTGTCCCATTGAAATCTGTGGAATATATTACATAGGTGTTCATTATAATTTTCAGGAACAACAAAATATTAAATATTAAATGACCACACAATGAAAGACAAACATAAGACAATCCCCTTTTATTCCATCTGGTTGAACTATTGGATGAAACATAAAAAATTCAGCTGCCTAACAAAAAGCCATTCTTATCACAATCAATATTATGTGTACTGGATGGTACATTCCAAAAATCTGGACCTTGAATAATTGCTATTATGAAGGCAGAGGCAGAGACAGAGAGATTTAAGAAAAGGCATAATTTACATGGGATATAAGGAAAATGTCCTGTTCAAACCTAAAATGAAATACTTTATATAGCTTCTAAGGATTACAAATATAAAATCATTATGACATAAAGTACTTCATTGATTTTCACAACCAGAAAATTTCTAAACTAAATCCTAAAGAACATCATTTCTTTCTCCAGGACTTCCCTACTTTCTTGTTGAGGTGATGTTTTCTTCCATTGCAGATCTACTGTAAGAAAATCTTATGTGTGCAATCCAAATGAAAGAGTCTATTATAAATATATGAGTATCTACTGTAATTTAGACATGAATAGACATCTGGAAACTTAATTCAAGCCTACTTTCATTTGGTCAATATTTCTTCAAAACATGGAAAATAGATAACTCTTGGTATTTAAATTGGCAAACAAATTTGGAGAAAAACCTGACACTTCTATCTAGGAATTTATTCAATAGATACGCAGTGCACAAAGATGTATGCATACAAAAGGATTTCTATTGTAGCATTGTTAGAGGTAGCAAAAGAAATAGAATATCCTAAATGTTTCTGTGAAAAAGAATGAAGTATATCTGTATGTGCTGGCAAAGATAGATGTCCATAAAATATTAAGTCAAAAAGGCAGGGTACAGAACAGTATGAGTAACAGCTTCCATTTCTATATTTATTTTAAATTAGATCAGATAAAGATTTTGATATAGATATGATTCAATATGCACAGCAAATTTCTGGAAGATTACACAAAAAATTGTTAATAATGCTTATCTGTGGGAGGTAGGATTAGAGGTATGGAAGGCAAGCTATACCACTGTATATCCTTTTGAATTTTCTCTGTCATACACATTTATTACATTTAAGATTCAAAAATTAATTGAAAAAAAAATCCTTCATCAAATTTAACCAGTTCAAATTTACAGAGTTAATTAAATCCAGCTTCAAATAAAATTCCTAACTGACCCAAACCTGGAAACATGACATATGCCAACTATCAATGATACAAAATGGTATTATCAGGCACATGGCAAGGCATTCTAGCCAACTAAAGTGAGCCAGTTAATTAAGTATGAGGTGTGCTAAATTATTAGGCATGCCACGAACTAGTAATCCAGACTCTGCAACAGTGGAGAGACCCAGTGTTTGACTCCTGTGTATTTATCAAAGCCATGTGGTGGTACTTTTCAAAGCCTTATGTTTTTCTCATTTGGCCCCTTTTCAAAATTCTGACACTAAAGAAGCATGGACCTTTTAGAATCAGGGAGCTTAAAATGTGTGAGAAAGAGGAGAAATACATTTTATCTCAATCAATGACAGCTTTATTGGAGAAGAAAATCATTATTCAGACTGTGAGTGCTTAGCATAAAGTTGTACCATATCAGCAGGGAACTTAAAAACTTATGACAGTAAGAATACAGTGATTCCTTTTTTAAAAAAAACCATAAACTCCTTCCCCACTCTCTGCTTTCGATAACTAAAGAAAAGACTGCCATCGAAGAAAGTTCAGACGCTGTAAGCTTATAGTAAATACGATTATTATCCAAGAGTGGTCATGTACAATGATACAATTTTAATTTAAAAAATTAAGTACAAAAGTGGAAGCCATAATTTAACATAACTAAGTTCTAAAGAGTAATTGTAGCTCCATTTCAATATCAAGGTGAGCAATATTTAATAAGACACCATAGAATTTATGATTTGTTTTTAAAGCATGATATCAGTTCTTGTATAAGATGGAAGAACCAAAAATGCTATACGGGTATTACTGAGGTAAACATTGACTTGAAGAGTATACTAACCAAACATCCATGTGAAAGGCAAACATTAAAAACAGTATATTTATTTTTAGACTGAGAAGGACTATAAAATTTATGTATTTGTAAAACAATAATCATGTTTTCTTAAATATTTACTTATTTAAAACTACTTGGCAGTTTTACTTGCAAAATATTTAAATTAAGACTAGAAAAGAGAAAAGAAATTAAAATATCAAACATTGAAATTTACACAGGATCTAATACTAGTAAACATGGAGGTACAAATATATATCTTTCTTGGGATATGAATTTCTAGAAAAATGTAAATTAAAGCAAACTACTAGGTTAATTAAAAATATATATATATAGCACCAAATGCTATTACTGCTGTGGCAAACCTATATACATTTTTTTTTAAAGATACTGGGCCAGGGATTGAACCCAGAACCTCATATGTGGGAAGCTGGTGCTCAACAACTGAGTCACATCAGCTCCCCTAAGTTGTTTTTTTCAGTTGTTTTATGTTGTTTTGTTTTTTAGGCGGCACCAGGAACTGAACCTGGGACCTCCTATGTGGAAGGTGGGCACTCAACCGCTTGAGCCACATCTGCTCCAACAATACACTTTTTTTTGTTTTGTTTTGTTTTTTATTTTTGTTTATTTGGCTTTCCAACAATATACTTATAGTATTTTTCACTTTAAACTAATATATGTTTGTCTCCTCCAGTAGTCTTTAAGGGTAGGAGCCATGTCTTAGTAAGCTCTAGTGCTTAGCATATTAATTAAAATGCTGAACAGATAATTACCTTTTATATAGCTTTTTACCATTTCCCAAGAGCTATCATTCTAAGAGCTATCACATATTTTATCAACCCTGCAAGGTTGAGAAGGCTAGTATTATCTTCATTTTTCAAGTGACAAAAAAATTGAAGCTTAGAGAGATTCAGTGAATTGCTCAGGGTAAAAGAACTAATAGATGGCAGAGGCAGGAATTGTTGAATTAATACACAAATACACAGCAGGAATTGTTGAATTAATACATGAATGAATAACAAAAAAAGATGTAAATATTAATTAATATTTTACACCAAGTCCTGAATCTAACACTGGTGTGAGATGGGTCTTAATTTCCTGATCTATAAAAGGATGTGGGGAATGGTCAAATGCTGAATCAGACTTATGGATATGCTATTTAAAATTTGCCACAGTTTACCCCAGCCTACTTATTCAGTATCTCAGAGGACAGGACTGAAGCACCTAGGTTTAATGTGTTCCCCAGGTGATTCTGCGGTCCTACCAGTTTGGGAACCCCTGGACTACAAGAGCTCCAAGTTTTTTTCTAGCTCTAACATTCTATTTTTCTTTAAAGAAAAATCCCCACCACCCAGGATGCCCCCAAATGCAAAACACCCAAAATTACTTTTTACTCCAAAATGGCAACAATATGCCATTTATGTTATACAGGCCACTAAATAAAATCAGATAATTATCCATAAAACCAAATAATTTATGAGGAATAAAGTATGCCCTCCTATCTCAGGCATTTCATTAACATTCCAAGGTTCTAGTATTATTTTCTAGGTCTGCCACAGTTAACCACAGTAATTATTAAAGAAAAGGAGGAATAGATGTAAACATTCATTTAAAACCCACAATATGCCAGCTATCCACCGTATCTACACCAATCCATGTAATCCTCACAAAAACAGATATAGAAACTGAGGATCACTAAGCTGTCAGAATCCAATGGATGTTCACCCATTTATAATATTAGTAATTCTAAGAATTAGACCAAATAGAAGAACAAGACATTTAGATACATCTTTTCAATTATCAAATTGTTGGGACCTAAGTAGACAGGTATTAGACCCTCAAGGGCTCCTCCTTTGGTCTCACTTGCTCATCAACACCACTCTAGAACTAATCCTTGCCTGAAACTTCTGCCTCAAGGATCATACTCAGAACACCCTAATCAACTAATGTAGGGCCTTAGTTAGTGAAATGTCTGGAACTTCATAATAGGACAGATAATCTCTTGCCTTTCTAGGAGAGAAACATTTTTCCCTCAGGAATAGAAATGTACCTCTTACCTAAATAAAGATGGGAGGCAATAGGACTTTTGGGATAAAAGAGGGGATTAATACTTGAGAAAATTACCAAATAACTTCATTCTCTCCTCCAAAAGAAAATGGTTTTTTTCCCACTTAGTTTCTCTAGACATGAGGTCTGAAAGGTGGGGTTAAGAAAAGAAGCTGGAGGGAATGGTCAAATGCTGAATCAGACTTATCGATATGCTATTTCACCCTAGGGGATCTTCTGAATTCCAGGCAAACTTTTCTTTACCTCTATTGTGTAGCTGCAGTCCTATTTCCCCTTGATAGTGAGAATCAATTACCCCATCCAGTACAGTAATTTCCTTTTTTGCCTTTTGATTCAGAGGCATGAGGACCCCAAAGTGGCCAGGTGGCAGTCTTAACTTCCAGTTCAATGGAATTGTTATTGTGTTTCCTGGCAGAAGCACTCCTCCTTTAGTAACTAAGACCTGTAGACCAGCAGAGGTTAAGGTTGCAGGGACAGGAAGCAAAAATTTTCTAGTGGATCACGAGGGGTATTAGTGAGTGGTGCTACTCCCATTTCCACCCCTTGATTCCTCAACCTGTGAATCCTGCTAAGGGAGAGACAGAACCATAGAGTGGATGCTGATTTAGAGCATACACAGCCTCCTAGAGAACACTGTGCCAGCTGTGTAAGGTATTGGACCTAGTTGGCACTGTAAATGAGTCTTCAAAAGACCATTCCACCATTCTATCAACCCAGCTGCTCAGGATGATAGGGAACATAGTAAGACCAGAGAATTCTATGAGCATGTGTCCATTCCCACAAATCATTTGCTGTGAAGTTGGTTCCTTGATGAGAAGCAATGCTGTGTAGAATACCATAGTGGTGGATAAGACATTCGGTAAGTCCACAGATTGTAGTTTCTGGAGAAGCACTGCGTGCAGGGAAGGCAAACCCATATCCAGAGTATGTGCCTATTGCAGTTAGAACAAATCACTGCCTCTTCCATGATGGAAGTGGTCCAATGTAATCAACCTTCCACCAGGTAACAGGCTGATCACCTTGGGGAATGGTGCCATATTGGGGTTGAGTGTGGATTTCTGCCGCTGGCATATTGGGCACTCAGCAGTGGCTGCAGCCAGATAAGCCTTGGTGAAGGCAAGCCCATGTTGCTGAGCCCATGCATAACCTCTATCCCTACCAACATGGCCACTTTGTTCATGAGCCCGTTGGGCAATGATAGGAATGGCTGGGGAAAGAGGCTGACTGCTATCCACAGAATGGGTCATCGTATCCATTTGATGATTAAAATCTTCCTCTGCTGAAGTCACCCTCAGGTGAACAGTCACGTGGGACACAAATATCTTCATGTTTTTTTGCCCACTCAGAAAGGTCTTTCCACATATCTCTACCCCAGACCTCTTTGTCACCAATTTTCCAAACTTGTTCCTTCCAAGGCCCTGACCATCCAGCCGAACCATTGGCAACAAATGCAACTCCAGCCATTTCTCCTTCCAAACAAAATAAACAACCAGGTGCACTGCTCAAAGTACTGCACACTGGAAAGATTTCACCTCACCACTGTCCTTTAGGGATATCCAAGGAAGGGGCTTCAGTGCTGCTGCTGCCCACTTTTGGGTGGTACCTGCATAAAACCATCAGTAAAGCAGGCCCGAGTTTTCTCTTCCTCTGTCTACTGACTGTAAGGAACTCACCAAGAGGCCATAGCTGTGGGCTGGGAAAGAGAAGATAATTTAGTAGGAGTGGTGACCATGGGCATTTGGGCCACTTCCTCATGTAACTTGCTTGTGCCTTCAGGACCTCCTCAAGCCCTATCTCGTATATACCACTTCCACTTTATGATGGAGTGCTGCTGTGCACATCTACCTTTATGGTTTGGCAGGTAAGACAATACCCAGCTCTTGACAGGCAACTGAAGTTACATAGTAACTTGGTGGCCCATGGTTAAGCGTTCAGTTTCTACTAAGGCCCAGTAGCAGGCCAAAAGCTGTTTCTCAAAAGAAGAGTAGTTATCTGCAGAGAATGGCAGGGATTTGCTAGAAAATCCTAAGGGTCTCTGTTGTGATTCTACTACAGGGGCCTGCCAAAGGCTCCAGATGGCACCTCTGCTTGCCACTTCCACCACCATTGAATTTGCTGGAGCATATGGCTCAAGTGGCAGTGCAGCTTGCGTGGCAGGCTGGACCTGTCACAGAGCCTCCTCTTGTTCCGGTCCCCACTCAAAACGAACAGCTTTTTTGGTCACTCAGTAAATGGGCTGGAGTAGCACACCACCAAACGAGGAATGTGTTGTTCCTCTTTTTTGGTCGTAGGAGGGGCCAGATGCAACAGTTTATCCTTCACTGTAGAACAGATATCATGACATACCCCACACCACTGGACACCTAGAAATTTCACCAAGGTGGAAGGCCCCTATATTTTTGTTGGATGTATCTCTCATTCTCTCTCACGCAAATGCTTTACCAATAAGACTAGAGTAGTTGCTACTTCTTGCTCACTAGATCCAATCAGCATATCATCAATAGAATGGACCAGTGTGTTGTCATGTGGGAGGAAAAGACAATCAAGGTCCCTGCAGACATTGACATATGGCTAGAGAGCTGATATACCCCTGAGGTAGACAGTGAAGGTATATTGCTGGCCTTGTCAGCTGAAAGCAAACTGTTTCTGTTGCTCCTTACTAACAGCAATTGAGAAAAAACACTTGCCAGATCAACAGCTGTATACCAGGTACCAGGGAATGTGTTGATCTGCTCAAGCAATGGAACAGTAGCTTCAATTGGAGTTACCACCTGGTTAAGTTTACGATAATCCACCATCATCCTCCAGGATCTATCTATTTTTTCCACAGGCCAAATAGGAGAGTTGAATGGGGATGTGGGTGGAGTCACCACCTCTGCATCCTTCAGGTTCTTCATGGTGGCAACAATGTGTGCAATCCCTCCAGGAATCAAGTATTGCTTTTGACTTACTATTTTGCTAGGCAGGGGCAGTTCTAGTGGCTTCCACTCAGTCTTTCCTACCATAATAGCCCTCACCCCACAAGTCAGGGAACCAACGTAGGGATTCTGCCAGTTGCTGAGTATGTCTACTCCAATTATGCATTCTGGAATTAGGGAAATAACTGCAGAATGCATCCAGGGACTCACTGGAACCACTGTGAGATGATTACCTGACCTACTCTGACTGGC
>JAKSZT010053887.1:91175913-91196609 GCA_026826555.1 Tolypeutes matacus
TAGTGATGTTTTGGGTTTCCTGGAATTAATGTCACTTCTGAGCCAGTGTCCCCAAACAATCCCTGAAATGTCTGATCATTTCCTTTTCCCCAATGTACAATTACCCTAGTAAAAGGCAGTAGGTCTCCTTGGGGGAAGGCTGGGAGGAAGATTAACAGTATACATTTTTGGCAGTGTAACAGGGTCCTTCCCCAAGGGAACCAGGCCTTCCCCTCATTCAAGGGGCTCTGGGTCTGTAAACTGCCTCAAGTCTAAGAATTGATTAAGGGACCATGACTCTCTGTTTCTGCAATTCAAGTTAGGCTTTTGTTCACTCAACCTAGTACTCTTCTGCTTATACAGATCAAGTAGGAAATTAAGAGACTGCCCATCTATTTTACTTCTAAGTACCTCATGATCTATTAGCTAATTATCTATAAGGCCTATGCGACTCAGACTATTTTGATCACTGTTTTGAGTCTGCTTTTCATTGTGATAGCCATGCCCACTTTGTCTCTGGTGATTAAGTGATGCCACTTGGCTTCTGCTGGCCCAAGATCTGATCATCCCCATATGTTTAAAGATCCTAGTTCCATGACAGCAGTTCCCATGTTAATATCTGACCTACAGAAAAGAGCAACCACGGAGCTCTTCAGGGGACGGAGTTAGTCTCACGAATTTATTCCTCACAGTCCTGGTGAAAGGTGGGACCTCTAGACATTCTTGGAGTGGATGGGCAGATCTTAGGTAGTAAATCCATTCTAACATTCCAATCTCTCTAAGCTTTTGGATCCCCTCATCAGAATTACCAGGGCAATTCTGGCATCTCGATCTCTTTTGGTCCTTGTTTCAGCCAGCCACCCAAACAAACTGTTAAGAGCCCTTTCTAACCCTTCTAGCTACAGCATTGAATCCAGAATCTTTGCTTAGTGGGCCCATATCAATAAATTCCGACTGATCCAACTTTATATTCCTTTTACCATTTTCCCATATATTTAATATCCACTACCACACATATTCCCCTGATTTCTTTCTCTATAAACTGGAAAACTCATGCAGTTCTTTTGGCATATAGCACACTTTCTCATGAGTCATACTTTGTACTTCACCTTTAGGGGCCTATTGTGACTTTAGTCTAGTTATAGGCCTGGAAGAAAAGAAGGATGATGGGAGTGGGTAAAGAGAAGCCTTAGAAGTGTCTTGCAAGTCAATAGTCTCAGGGTATTCCATTAAAAATCATCTGGTTAGATAGGATTAACCTGCCAGTTGGCTGGCAGACTCCTTGGGGCAGGGAGGAAGTTGGGTGGATTTCTCCTCAGGGCAGACACTACAGATTTATCTAGTAAAGTCTCAGTAGAATTTAGGTTTTAATATCCCCACTGCCATCATCATCAAACCATATGTCTCCATGCCAATCCTCAGGATTCCACTTCTTTCCAGTTATGCCCTCATTTTAACAGCAGACACCCTGCAAGATTGAGATTTTAGTTTCCATTGTAACTCTGCTTCTCACACAATGAGACTCAGTCTGCTTTTCAGAGATCTCAAGTCTTTGGCTACATGAAACAAGATTTTTTTCAGTGCACACATAGAAACTTTCACATCACTCATGTGGCACTTAAGTTGCAAATTTGAAGCCTTTAGTTCATCTCTTTCTTTTGTAACTGTCTCCAGCATATTCAGGAACAGCCAGCCAACATCACTGAAACTTCAAACTTCACAAAACTCTGTTACGTTGTTAAAAACACTCTCACCCAGAGCCTTGCCTTTTACAAGCATGGAAGTAGTCATATCGAGTGTGATATTTTGTGTATCTCTATGGCTAACTCATGCCATGAACTGTCAGTGGCCTCTTGATTATTGGAAACAGAGTCATTAGTGCCCCTGAATCTAATCAGAGTAGAGTGTCAATTGCAAAAATCCCAGAACCAATTCAGAAATCCCATTTTTAAGATTCTGTTTCTCAAGAACTACTCCTGCTACCAAGCTGTATTAGTCAGCATTCTCTAGGGAAACAGAACTGGCAGGCGATATTGTAAATAGTATGAGATTTTATAGCTGTCTCATGCAACCGTGGGGATGCACAAGTTCAAATTGTGTAGGGCAGGCTGCAAGCCAGGGACTCCGATGAAGGTCCTCAATGAATTCCCCAGGAGATGATGGCTTTCTGAAGTAGATGAGAATTCTCTACTTGAGTGCTGAAATCACTCCTCCTTTTAAGGCCTTCAACTGATTAGATGAGATGTCACTCATTACTAATGGCAATCTCCTCAGCTGATTGTAGATGTAATCAGCCATATATGCAATCAACTCACTGATGATTAAAGTTCATGAAATGCTATTGTATTACATGAAATGCTATTGTATTAGCCTACTGCTTGCTTGACCAAACAACTGGGCACCATTACCTGGCCAATTTGACACATTAGCCTAACCATCACAGACTTTTCTCTATTTCACAACAATACTAGAGGAGTTGCTAACGTCACTCTAATTGCTTCTCCTTCTTATGATTCATAAAAATAACAGCAATTAATAATTTTTGAGCACTTTGGTATAGGTTATGCACTAGAAGGAATGTCTTTATTCTAAAGTTTCTTTAATTAAAAGAATGAAAATATGACTCTACAGATACCTATCCAATATCTATTTTTCCCTCTTCCTTGATTTCTTGGGAGGGAGGGGGGCGGTTAGTATACTCAAATAAAAGTACTCATTTCCTCAGACTTCCTTGCAGCTACAAATAGCTATGTGACCAAATTTTGGCCAATGAGATGTAAGTAGAAGTATGTGGTAGGACGCCTGGGAAAACTACTGTTTTCCTGATAAAAAGGAAAAGACAACTGGTCTATGCTTTCTGCCTTTTGTACCTGCCTTGTCTCCTTCTTCCTGCTGGAATGCAGGCTTAACATAAGGAGGTGGAGCAGGCATCTTGCAACCATGAGAACAAGTCACACTCGAAAGAAGGCAGACAAAGAATACAGAAGGAACCTAGGTACTGCATGGATTTTCTGAACAGCTGCATCAGGCTTGGACCGCCTCCCTCCAGACTTCTTGTTATATGAGAAAAATGAACCTCTTATTTGTTTTGGCCACTCTTTTTTTGAGTTTCCATTTCATGCAGACAAATGCAATCCTTAATGACAAAGGTTCTAATTTTATGAAGAAATTGTGGTTACTTTTAAATCTCCATCCTCATAATCTACGTTCCTTAATAATACTGCAATTAAAAGTTATATAGGGTAGAATTATGAGGCTTTTTCCTATTAAATTTTAAGATCCCAAATCCAACTGTAAAAATGAATATAATCATAAGCTTACTTAATACTATTTTATTTAGCTTCAAACCCACAAGTGAAAGCTATAATCATACTTATAAAAAGAGAGTTAAATTGGGAATCCAGTAGCTGAACTAACTAATTGTCAGGAAACAGGATCAGTGTGACTTGAAAACAGGGCAGATATTGTTCTGAAAATCCATATGGAATAAAACCCAGACATTTGTAATGAAATAAATCTGAATTGAATCCTTATCAACAAATTAATTGTTTAAAACAACATTAGGTTCAAGATGGAGGAGTGAGAAATTTAAGGGCCCAGTCCTCCCACAGAAACATTGAACAACCAGAAAGGAATAGCACAAACATGTTTTACAAAGTTCAAGAGAACAGTTAAAGGATTGCAGTAACAGGGTGAGTGCTGAATCAAGAAAAAGGCATCTTGGGGAGCAGATGTGGATCAGGCAACTGGGCTCCCGCCTACCACATAGGAGGTCGCTGGTTCGGATCCCGGTGCCTCCTAAAGAAGACAGTGAGCTGGCGCAACAGGTAGGTGCAGCAAGCTGACACAACAAGAGACACAAGAAGAAAAAACATAATGAGAGTACAATAAAGCAGGGAGCAGAGGTTCCTGGTGCCTCCTAAAGAAGACAGCGAGCTGACGTGATGGGCAGGTATGGCAAGCTGATGCAACAAGATGACACAACAAGAGACCTGGGGAGGAAAAACATAATGAAAGACACAACAAAGCAGGGAGCAGAGGTGACTCAAGTGACTAGGCACCCCCTTCCACATCAGAGGTCCCGGGTTCAGCTCCTGGTGCTTCCTAAAGAAACTAGGTAGATGAATAGACACAGCAAGTGAAAAACAACAAGGGGGTGGGGAGAAATAAATAAATAAATAAAAAGAAAAAAGAAAAAAAGAAAAAGGCATCTTAAAAGTGGTAGGATCTCCCGGCACCCTGGCTGCCCCTTCCCCCATCCACTCATTGGTTTGGAAGAGAGTTGCCTTGTGCTCCCTGTGGGGGTCCCTGGTCCTGGTTCCAGAGGGAGAAGAGTAACCCTCATGCACATACTGGGAGCATGTATATCTGGCCCGATCTCTCTAGATGGTGGTCTGAGGGACTGAAACAAAACACTTGACACAAGCTTGCCATCCCAGAACTTGCTCTACGTGTAGAAGGCAATTCACAGAGCTCTCTTTCAGAACACTGTGGGAGAGCAGTCAAGTTGCTACTGCCTAGAGCAAGAGATTACTGGCTGGAGGACATACAGTGCCATGCCTGGGACTGTGAGGAAACTGTTTCCTAGGGTAGGGGGAACTTGGATCTATGTGAACGGGAGAATTTCTAAGCCCACACGTGCATACCCAAGACAAGATGCATGTGCAGAAAGGATCAGAGAGACTCCTATGCTTTGGCCTGGAGCTATTCTCTAAACCCACTGTATGGATAAACTCTAAAGGAGAGCACATACAGAGGTCAATCTGCAAAGATTGGTAAAGGTGTTTTCTTTCTTTCTTTCTCCTTTTTTTGTTAGATCCTGGCATTTGAGGAAAGCTCTACTATAACATTAGCTGGATACAAACTTAAGGAACAAATGACTCAAGAGTATAAATTCCAGTGATAATGATGAGGGAAGCGCCGGGATCCCAACCCTGCCCTCAGCAGAAACCCACAGCTTTAAAAAATATACTCCCCTAGGTCCCTGGTCCCTCTCTCCCCTCCTTCCTCCCCTTTTCTCCATGGAATCAGGAAGTGATTCCATGGTCTCTGGTCCCTCTCTCCCTCCTTCCTCCCCTTTTCTCCATGGTATCAGGAAGATAAGCATCCCAGGCTGCCCCTTTGAATTGAAATTTACAACTCTATACAGATAATGCCTCCCTAATGGCCTTCTGCTTTTAGAAAGATAAGCTAACCTTGCTTCTCTGCCTTTGTAACCCTGCCTGCCCACTTGCTCAGGAATTTGCCTGCTTAGTGTACCTATATAAACTTATGAAAATCGGGAAACAGGGCTCAGAATTTGGAGAGAAAGAACTCTCCTCTGGGCCTGCACGTAATAAAACTTTGTTCATCTGTGCTCCCAAGAGTGTTGTTTGGGTTATTTCTGGCTAACTGCAACATTTGGTTCCCTGACTGGGAAACCCAACCGAGCAGGCCCATCATGCCTCCGGCTTGGGGCTGATGGGCACAGCCAATGGCGATCTCCAAGCAAACGAGGTGGGCGCCACCTGTCTTCTTGACAGGACCTCCTTCCAAGGGGTTCCCTGCAGGCAGCGTCCCTACACCCCGGCCTGACTCAGTGGGAAGGCGGACTGAACAGTGCCAGAAGACTACAGAAAGGTAAGGCCCCAGGTGCCAAGACCTCAGTCAGGCCAGTCTTTGGACGGAAGAGGAGACTGATCACCTCCTGAAATCTTGAGTACTGAGATTCCAGAATAGGGCAATCCCTGTGGGAGGGACTGCATAACCTCTGAGTGACTGTGTGAATGAATAAGGACGGCAGAGGCTTGAGTCTGCCGTACCAGTCTGTGACTCCTCGGCGTATGCTACAGAGCCAGTGTGGGTCCTAACCTGTTTTCTGCGGCTACGTCATATAGCATAACGGCTAACCCGAAATTTGCCCGGGCACCTTAGCTAAGATAAGCCTAAGTTCTCGCAAGAGACGCGGACAGGCGGGCATCTGAGTGGCCTTGAAAGAGGCAACCCCTTCCTTTGTCTGTCTTGTGCCACCAATGCAGGGTATGGGCTCATCACAGTCAAAACCTGCTGTCTTAAACTGCATGCTCAAGAATTTCAAGAAGGGTTTTTCCGGAGATTATGGCATCTGGATGAACCCCAGCATCTTTCGAGTTTTATGTGAAGTAGAGTAGCCCACTTTTAATGTCGACTGGCCCTTGGAAGGAACCCTGGATATAGCCATCCATGCAGTATGGCTGGTGGTCACAGGAACTCCTGGCCACCCCAATCAGTTTCCCAAAATCGACTCTTGGTTGGAGATAGCCCAGACCCTGCCCCCTTGGGTTCGATTATGCATTGGGAAAAAGGAACAGAGCAGGGTCTTGGCTGCACAGGGAACAGGGCTCCGGAAGTCAGTCATTCACCTCGGAGGAGGACCCACCACCACCCCCACCACCATACGCTCCGGCCGCTCTAACCTCTCCTCCTGGTCCGGGAGCGCAGACAGATCTCCCAGAAACACCCCCACCTTTGGTCTCTCCTCCTAGCCTGGGAATGCAGGCAGATCTCCCAGCAACACTTCCACCTTTGGCCCCTCGGAAACATTGACCCCCTCTGAGGAAAGCCCTGCAACCCCACTAGCAAGGAGACTCCGGTTGGCACAGCCTGCGTTACAGATGCCCCTCCATGAAACACAGGGTCCGGCCCAGATCGGTGAAAATGGGACCATCCAACCCGAGAAGCCTGTATTATACTACCAGCCCTTCACAACTACAGACCTCTTAAACTGGAAGCAACACACCCTCCCCTACTCGGAAAAACCCCAGGCCCTTATTAACCTCATGGAATCCATTTTCCAAACCCATCGTCCTACTTAGGATGATTGCCGCCAACTCCTCCTTTGTTTAATATGGAGGAGAGACGACGAATTCTGACGAAAACCCGGAAGTGGCTGCAAGAGCAGGCCCCTACTGGCGTCTTAAACCGGGAAGATTGGGCATGAGAAGCGGCACCAGAAACCCAACCTAACTGGGACTTCAACACAGAACAGGGACTGGCTGCACTCCGGCAATACCTGGAAGCACTCCTCTGAGGGGTCCAAGAGGGGGCAAAATGACCCACAAACATGACAAAGGGGACTTTAGTTACACAAAAGCCCGACGAGTCTCTGGGAGATTTCTATGAACGGCTTTGCGAGGCCTTCAGAATCTACACTCCTTTTGACCCAGAAGCTCTGGAAAACCAGAGGATGGTAAATGCCGCCTTTGTTGCACAGGCAGCAACAGACATTAAAAGAAAGCTCCAAAAATTAGAAGGGTTCGCGGGCATAAACATCTCTCAACTACTGGAAGTTGCCAACAAAGTATTCATCAATCGAGACGAGGCTGCAGAATGAGAAGCCAAGAAGCGAATAAAACATCAAGCCTCCCTACTAGCAGCAGCCTTAGGAAATCCTGACCCCACCAGATGAGAAGGACCACCTTGAAAAGGGGGGACAAGCACCAGAAGGGTGCCGCTGGCCAGAGACCAATGTGCTTACTGCAAAGAGAGTGGACACTGGAAAAATGAATACCCCCAAAAGACTCAGGCACATAGAGGGAACATCCCTAAAGGAAAATACTGACCTGAGCCCCAAGACCATCTGCTTGGGCTGGCAGGACTCAACCCTGAATAGCGGCGACCAGGCTCACTGGAACTTGACCCCCATAAGCCCATGGTCAAACTACAAGTCGGGGGCCAGTCAATGACTTTCATGACACTGGTGCTGAACATTCTGTGGTCACAACCCTCGTCGCCTCCTTTAGCAGAAAAACCACTAATATCATAGGAGCAACTGGGGACCAGTCAAGCCGATGGCCTTTTTGCCAGTCAAGAACTTGCCAGCTCGGTGGCCACGAAGTAACTCATGAATTTCTGTACCTACCTGAATGTCCAGTTCCTCTGCTTGGTAGGGACCTCTTAACCAAACGGAAAGCCCAGATTACCTTCAAACCTGAAGGGCCAGCAAGCTTAAGCCTCGGGACTGGCCTCACTCTCCTCGTCACCGTGCCCCGAAGCAAAGAATGGAGACTTCATGCGGAAGAAAGTTCAAGTCAGAATCTGGAAAAACTGCTGGAACTTTTTCCCCAGGTTTGGGCAGAAAAAACCCTACTGGGAATGGCACAGAACCATGCACCCATCATCATCGACCTGAAGCCTGGAGCGATCCCGATCCGGCAGAGGCAGTATCCAATCCCCCGCGAAGCACAATTGGGCATAGCCGAACATATAGATCTCCTGAAGAGAGAGGGGATCCTAATCGAATGCCAGTCACCTTGGAACACCCCATTATTGTCAGTAAAAAAGCCAGATGGAACCGGATATCGACCAGTGCAAGATTTACGAGCCATTAATAATGCCACTCTCACCTTACATCAGGTTGTTCCCAACCCGTACACCTTGTTAGGACAGCTGCCGCCTGAAGCCGCCTGGTTCCCTTGCCTGGACCTGAAAGATGCTTCTTCTGCCTGCGGCTGGCCCCCGCGAGCCAGCCTCTGTTTGCCTTTGAATGGGAAGATCCCAAAACCCAGCAGAAAACTCAGCTAACCTGGACCCGGCTCCCATGGGGCTTCAAAAACTCCCCTACCCTTTTTAGGGAAGCTTTGGCAGCAGATTTGGCCACCTACCCCCGGGAAATCTATAGGTGTGCTCTCTTACAATATGTAGATGACCTCCTACTTGCCAGTGAAATGGAAAAGGACTGCTGGAGAGGGACCCAGACTCTCCTACAACTTCTAACACAGACTGGGTACAAAGTGTCTTGGAGAAAGGCCCAGATCTATCAACAGCAAGTCAAGTACCTGGGGTTCAGCACCACACAATGGCACCGGACGCTCGGACCCGAACGAAAGAATGTGATCTGCACCATCCCTACCCCCACCACAAAAAGAAAGCTTCCGGAGTTCCTCGGGGCTGCAGGGTTCTGCCACATCTGGATTCCTGGGTTTGCAGCCATGGCCAAGCCCCTTTAGGAAGTTTTGGCGTCCGGAAAAAGAGCCTCTTGCCTGGGGAGAAACTCAACAGGGGGCCTTTCAAAACATCAAAAGACAACTCAGCTGAGCCCCTGCCTTGGGTGACCCAGATGTAACTCGAAACTTTAACCTGTTGGCCCCTGGCAAAGACCTATTGCTTACCTCTCCAAGCAGCTGGACTCCGTGGCTGCAGGGTGGCCACCCTGCCTAAAATCCTTGGCAGCAACCATGACCCTTGTCAAAGAAGCTGACAAATTAACTCTCAGTCAGGCAATTCACGTTATGGTGCCACACGCAGTCACTGCCCTAATGAACTCACATGGGCATTGGTGGATATCGAATCCCTGGCTCACACATTATCAAGGTTTACTCTGTGAAAACCCCAGAGTGACAACAGAAATGGTGCACAGTCTAAACCCTGCCACCTTTTTGCCAGAGGAGGAAGGGGCTCCAGAACACAACTGTATTGAAGTGACAGAAGAGGTTTATGTCAGTTGCCCTGACCTCCAAGACAAACCGCTCCTTTCCCCAGATCAGACACTATAGATGAGAGCAGTCTAGTTAAAAATGGGGAAAAGCTTGCTGGGTATGCAGTCACCACTACAGAACGGGTGGTGGAAGCAGTGTCTCTACTGCGGGGATGGTCTGCGCAATGGGCAGAGCTCTGGACACTGGTCCGAGCCCTGCAGCTAGCCGTCGGGTAAGCAGTAAACATTTACACTGACTCTAAGTATGCATTTGCTATGGTTCATATCCACGGGACAATTTATAAAGAAAGAGGTCTCCTAACCACAAGGGGAAAGGAAATAAAAAACAAAGAAGAAATTCTCCAACTGTTAGAAGCAATCTGGAAACCAAACAAAGTCGCCATCATCCACTGCCGGGGACATCAGAAAGGAATGGATACCGTCGCTCAAGGAAACAGTTGGCTGACAAGGCAGCTCAGCAAGGGGTTGAAGGAACCCATAGAATTCAAGTCCCGGAATTAACACCGCAACTGTCCCTCTTAGGACAAGAGACTGATCAACTAAGCTATACCCAGGAAGAACAGGAGTGGGCTGAAAGAGGAGGGGGAAGCCGAACCCCCGAAGGAACTTGGGATAACTGGATTTTTGTTCCAAAAGGAACCGCTCATGCCCTCATCCAGCGATATCACCAACTCACCCACCTAGGAAAGACTGCACTAGAAGTCTTGCTCGGGAGATACTACTACATAGCCCGGCTAACTTCTCTCTGTGCCACCATCAGCAGCCAGTGCCAAGTTTGTGCCAACCCCTTGTAGGGCCCCCGTACTCCGGCAGGTGTGCAGCACATGGGAACGGCCCCCTTTGAAGATATCACAGTAGACTTCACGGAAGTGAAACCAAGTCGGGAGTACAAATATCTGTTGGTGGTGATATGCACCTTTTCAGGTTGGGTCAAAGCTTTCCCCAACTTGCACTGAGAAAGCAAGAGAAGTGGCTAAGGCTTTACTTAGAGAAATCATTCCATGACACAGGCTGCCACTGTCAATTGGAAGTGACAAAGGCCCGGCCTTCATGGCTGCAGTAGTCCAAGAGCTAGCAAAAATGTTAGGAGTGAAGTGGAAACTCCATAGTGCTTACAGGCTCCAGAGCTCAGGGAAAGTTGAACACATGAATTGAACCCTCAAAGCCACCCTAGCCAAATTCTACCAGGAAACTGGTCTCCCCTGGGTAGACTTACTTCCCTTGACCCTTCTCCAAGTTAGGTGCACCCCAGGATCCACTGGCTATTTACCCTTTGACATTCTATTTGGGCGGCCACCCCCAATTATCCGGGCCTTCAGAGGAAATCTCAAACTTTTGGGGGAGGCTAGCCAAGATTCCATTCTCCAGCAGCTAGGGAAAACTAGATGTCCTGGAATCTCATCCCCCTGGGACACCCAGTGCACCCCCACTGGTCAGGGGACCTAGTCTGGGTCAAAGACTGGAAAAAAGAACCCCTCCAGCCTTCCTGGACAGGTCCACATACTGTGATCCTTGTAACTCCTACTGCTCTTAAAGTTGCAGGCATCGCCCCTTGGATCCATCATTCCAGGGTCAAGAAGGCACATCTCGATAAAAAGCAGGACAGCTGGACAGCCCAACCCATACTTGGCCACCCCTTGAGAGTGCGAGTCACCGGGGATCCTCGAGCACCGATCTCATCAAATGCCAGCTGAATGGACCCCTGCTCCTGGTGGATCTTGTGCTTATACAGCCTGTTCGCCTTGGTATTTGGAGTTGGACTTGCTGCTGTGGCCTTTGCAGACTGGACTGTTGTGGGAATAGAGCCCTAATTGCAATTGCTTACTGGTGTATAGTAGGATGTTTCTGTGCCTTAACTTGCTTGTCCTTTACTTCCTTGCCCCCTCCCTAAGAGCCGATACCTGCCCCCAAAATCTATGGCAGCTGCAAGTTAGTCAAAGCTGGAGCAAACAATCTGTGCTGAACACTTCAGTCCCGTTCTCAGCAGGGGCAACTTCAGCCTCTGTAATATTTGATACTTGCAGGGCAATCCAAGATCACGCTCCTTCTACCTTGCTGGTTGCCCCATACCCCCACGCCCCCATACCGACCCCCAGGAGAGGGTGTAAGGGTCGCAGCTATGGGAGTTATGACAAATACCTCTGCTGAGACCCCCAAAAAAGTGGAGGATTTTGCCGCTCTTGGAGTGTGCTAGTAGGTGCCACCGCTCCTTGGAAGGGAGTCCCACCAACTTCCCCATATCTCCTACAGAAATTCCCCAGCCCAGCAGGGTGTGGCATAAAAACCTGTGACCCCATAAAACTCACCTTATTAAACATAACTACCGGATCAGAAAATACCTTTTTAAAGGCCCAGGCAGGACTGAAACTAGGAATCGGAATATACAACCCATCGGGGCCGGACCCAGCAGACCTCATACTGGTCCAACTGATCCTGGTAACCCAACCCCCAGAAAAAGCCCTGATGAAAAATATCAGTAAAGCTGTCCAGACGCTAAAAGCCAAAGTTAAAATAGCCCCCCGCAACGTTCTTTTGAACCAGGTTCGAAATTCCCACCAACTCCTAAATAAATCTCAACCAAATATAGCTGCCTCTTGCTGGCTATGCACATCCTCCAGCCTAACCATCTTCCCTGTACCTGTCCCATGGAACATAACCCTCCTAACCTATGACAGCTCTGCAGCAGGAACCAGGCCCCTCCCAGTCCGCATAACTGAACCCCCAGGAAAGTTGGCTAACTGTAAAAACATAACTACCAGGTCTCCTTCAATCATCCTCCCTCTTGGAAGGGCCAACTGTGACACCACCCGCCCACTCAATGAGCCTGACTGATGCGCCACAAACTCCACCATCTGGGTCTGTGGCACCAACGCCTACCGGTGCCTACCCCAGGATGGCCAGGGCATCTGCTATCTGGCTTGGCCAGTACCATCATTTTCGGTGTATGGAGATGAATTGCCTGGAGAGCTCTCTCGAGCCAAAAGAGCAATACAGGCAATTCCGATACTCTTAGGACTAGGAGTAGCCGGGAGTGCAGCAGTAGTCGGGGCTTCAGTCTGGCAGTTAGTCAGTAGGGCTTACAAACACTAGCTTGGGAAACATCAAATGACCTCGAAGAAATATCAGGGGCTCTCAATGGGTTGCAAGACCAGATAGACTCGTTGGTGGAAGTGGTTTTGCAAAACAGGTGAGGATTAGACTTGCTCACTGCAAGTTCAGGGGGGATCTCTCAGGCCCTGGGGGAAGAATGCTGTTTCTCTGCAAACTCCTCAGGAATAGTTAGGGACAAAGAGGCCCTGTTAAAGGAGCGAGCCAAAGACCGTTTAAACCATGTATACCAGGCATCTGTCAATGGAAATTACTTCCAGTATCTCCCCTCCTGGATTTTGCCATTTATGCCAGTAATAGCCTCAGTCTTTTTCCTCTTAACTTTTGGGCCATGCATTCTATGGTACCTAACACAATACATCACTTCCCGCTTAAATGCCTTAAAACACCAAGTAATGCCTCGCGTTAAACATCAGCTCTTAGGGACTATAGAAGAATCCCCATGATAGCAAGTGATACCCCTAAAGAATTATAAAGGCATCAAAAGGGGGGAATGATGAGGGAAGAGCTGGGATCCCAACTCCGCCCTCAGCAGAAACCCACAGCTTTAAAAAATAAACTCCCCTAGGTCCCTGGTCCTTCTCTCCCTCTTTCCTCCCCTTTTCTCCATGGAATCAGGAAGTGATTCCATGGTCCCTGGTCCCTCTCTCCCCTCCTTCCTCCCCTTTTCTCCATGGTATCAGGAAGATAAGCATCCCAGGCTGCCCCTTTGAATTGAAATTTACAACTCTATACAGATAATGCCTCCCGAATGGCCTTCTGCTTTTAGAAAGATAAGCTAACCTGGCTTCTCTGCCTTTGTCACCCCACCTGCCAGCTTGCTCAGGAATTTGCCTGTTTAGTGTACCTATATAAACTTAAGAAAATCGGGAAATAGGGTTCAGAATTTGGGGAGAAAGAACTCTCCCCTGGGCCTGTGTGTAATAAAACTTTGTTCATCCATGCTCCCAATAGTGCTGTTTGGGTTATTTCTGGCTGGCCGCAACAATAACACATTAAAATATCAAAGGTTTCAACAAAAGATTACAGGACATACAAAGAAACAGTAAGTGAAGGCCCAGTCAAATGATATGATTAAAACATGAGAAACATCAATGAGGAGGATTAGATCTGGAATTACCAGACAAGAATTGTTTAAAAAATGGTCCTAAATATGTTCAAAGAGCAAATGGAAAACATGGACAAAGAACTGAAGGAAGTCAGGAAAATGACAGATAAACATAAAGGGAATATCAATAGTTGAAAATTATCAAACCAAATTAGGAACCAAACAGAGTTGAAGACCACAATAACAGAAATTAAAAATTCTCTAGAGGAGTTCCACAGCAAATTGGAGTTGGCAGAAGAAAGAAGATATGACAATTAAAACCATTCAGTCTGAGGGGCAGAAAGAAGACAAAATGAAGAAAAGTGAGGAACCTGTGGACACCATCAAGCCTACCAATATACACACTGTGAGAATCCCAGAAGGAAAAAGTAGAGAAAAGGGGGCAGAGAGAATATTCAAAGAAATAATTACAAAAAAATTCTCACATTTAATGGAATACATGAATAAAAATAGAATAGAATGGAGATAAATGAAATAGGGAATTAAGAAACAATAGAGATAATTAACAAACCAAAAGTAGGTTCTTCAAAAAGATTGATAAAATCTACAAACCTTTAAATAGACTGACAAAAAAGAGACAGGACACAAAATCAGAAACGAAAGGGGGAACATTACTAACAACCCCATAGAAATAAAAAGGATTATAAGAGGATACTTACGAACAACTGTTTGCCAAGAAATTAGATAACCTAGGTAGACTGGACAAATTCCTAGAAACATATAAACTACCTACACTTACTCAAGAAGAAATAAAAGATCTCAACAAACCAATAACAAGTAAAGAGATTAAATCAGTAATTAAAAATCTCCCAAGAAAGGAAAACCCAGGACCAGATGTCTTCACAGGGGAATTTTACCAAACATTTCAAGAGTTAACACCAATCCTGTCCCAACTCTTGCAAAGAATTAAAGAAGAGGAAATTCTTCCTCACTCATTCTTTGAGGCTAACGTCACCCTCATATCAAAGTCATATAAAGATACCACAAGAAAATTATAGACCAATATCCCTTATGAATATAGATGCAAAATTCCTCAACAAAATATTAGCAAACCAAATCCAAGAGAACATTAATAGAGGGGTAACAAAATGCATTATCATCTCAGTTGATGATGAAAAGGCATTTAATATATATCAAGTACCCCTTCTTGACAAAAATACTGGAAAGTCTAGGAACAAAGGGATACATCCTTAACATGATAAAGGGCATACTTGAAACACCTGCAACTAATATATATAATGGTGAAAGAATGAAATCTTTCCTCCTAAGATCAGGCCTAAGACAAGAATGCCCACTGTCACCACTGTGAGCTCCGTAGAATGCACTGAAAGTATTTCCTTATTGTCAATTCTCCAGAAGAGATTTGGGTAGAATTAGTATTAGTTCTTCCTTAAACAGTGGGCAGAATTCCCCAGTAAAGCCATGTGGGTGTGGAGTTTTAAGAGATATGGAACTAATCCTGTTATCTCTTTCGAGTGAGTTTGCCTCTTTCCATCCATGTTGTTAAATGTGTTGGCCTAAAGTTATTCATAATATTCCTCTTAGAATTCTCGTAATATCTATAGGATATGTGGAGATATTACTACTCCCATTCCTGTTTCTGTGTCTTCTTTCTTTTTTCTGATCACTGGCTAGAGGTTTAACAATTGTTTTGACTTCTAAAAGAACCACGTTTGGTATACTTGATTTTCATTATTGTTTTTCGTTTTCTATTTCATCCATTTATATTCTGATCTTTCTAAATTTCTTTATTTTTTCTTCTTTTTCCAGTTTCTTCAAGTGGAATCTGAGGTCATTAATTTGTGAATTTTCTTTTCTAATATAAATGTTTAGAGCTGTACATTTCCCCCTAAGCACTGCTTTACTAGCATCCCACAAATTTTGATATGCTGTGTTTTCATTTTCATTTAGTTAAAAATACTTCTAATTTCCCCCCTTTGATTTATTCTTTGACCCATGGGTTATTTAGAAGTGTGTTATGTAGTTTCTAAATATTTGGGTATTTTTCAGAGATTTTTCTGTAATGGATTTCTATTTAGTAATCCTTTTAAATTTATTGACGCTTGTTTTATGTACAATGTTTTGTGTGTACTTGAAAAGAATGCAAATTTTACTATTGTTGAATGTAGGGCTGTATACTTATCAATTAGGCTAAATTGGGTGGTAGTGTCATTCAGGCCTTCTCTATGCTTACTGATTTTTCTGTCAACTGCTTCTATCAATTATTGAGAGAGAAGTAGTAAAACCTCTAAGTATGGGAAACGGATGTGGCTCAAGAGGTTCGGCGTCCGTCTACCATATGGAGAGACCGGGGTTCAATTCCCGGTACCTCCCGGTAAATTAAAAAAAAAAAAAAAAAAAAAAAAAAAAAAAACCTCTAAGTATAATTTATGGATTTGTGTATTCCTCCTTGTAGTTCTTCCAGGTGTTCCTTCATAAATTTCAAAACAATGTTATTAAATGCACAAATGTTTAAGATTTTTATGACTCTTGAAGAACAGATCTCTTTATTATTATGAAATTACCTTCTTTATCCCTGGTAATAAGTCTCCTTTGTCTGATATTAATAGAGCTATTCCAGTTTTATTTTGATTAATGTTAGCATGGTGTGGCAGTTTGGTATTATTCATGAATTCCAAAAATAGAAATTGGATTATGTTTGTAAACTGGTCTTTTCCTCTGGGTATATTAGATTGTATTGGATCCAGAGGTTTCACTCTTACTTGATTAAATTATGATTAAGGCTTTGATTGGGCCACGTCAGTAGGTCATTGAGTCCCCGCCCCCTCAGTGGGCTGGGACTCACAGAGAAAACTACATGGCGGAGTAGTTAGTTGGAGTTTTGATGCTAGAGTTTTTAATACTGAAGCCCTGGAAAGTAAAAACACAGATAGACAGATATGTGAGGAAAGAGAGAAGGCTCCATTAGACATTGCAGAGGCCCTGGGAAGAAAGACAAGCCATTTGCCTGATATTTTACAGCTGGCCTTGTGGTGAGAGCAGAGCAGCTGAGCCTGGAGAGAAACGAGACTTATCCCAGCCTACAGCTGATATTGGAAGAAGCCTTAAGAGGGAGAGGAAGCCTGAACCCTTGCAGCCATCTTGCGCCAACATGTGGCAAAAGGCTTCGGTGAGGGAGGTAACTTACGCTTTATGGCCTGATAACTATAAGCTTCTACCACAAATAAATACCCTTTAAAAAGCCAAGAGTTTTCAGCACCCCTTTGGCTAACTAATACACATGGTATATATTTTTTCTATCCTTTCTCCTTTGTTTACAGCCATATCTCCATATGACATTTTCCTTCAGCCTGAGGACTTCTTTTAACATTCCTTGTAGTGCAGGTCTGCTGGTGATGAATTCCTCCAGCTTTTGTATGTCTGGCATAGAACTCTAGGTTGACAGAATTTTGGTTTGTTTTGTCTGTCTTCTTGCTTGTGTTGTTTATGACAAGAAATCTACTGCTATCCTTATCTTTGTTTCTCTGTGTAATGGTCTTTATTCTCTGTCTGCTTTTAAGATTTTTTTCTTTATCACCGATTTTCAGCAATCTGTGTATGATGTTTCTTTGAGTGGTTTTCTTCATGCTTCTTATGCTTGGAGTTCACTGAGCTTCTTGGAGCTGTGGATTTATAGTTTTCATCAAATTCAGAAACATTTCAACTATTATTCTTTAAAATATTTTTTCTCTCTCTCCTTTCCTACAGGGACTCCAAGTACACATTTATTAGACCACTTGAAGTTGTTCTAAAGTTTACTAATATTCTCTTCATTTTAAAGTATGTTTTCTCTGTTTTATTTTGGATACTTTCTATTGCTATGCCTTCAAGGTCACTAACCTCTTCTTCTGCAATAGCTAATCTGTCATTAATCCCATCCAGTCCATGTTTCATCTCACATATTTAAGTCTTCAACTCTAGAAATTAGCTTTGGGTCTTTCTTTTTTTTTTTTTTTTACATCTTCTGTGTCACTATTTAACTAGGTGAGCATATGGAAAATAATTACAACTGTTTTAATGTTCTTATTCTAATATCTGTGCTGCTTTTAGATAAGTTTTGATTTTCATATTTAAGTTACCTGAAAACAGTTTAATCCTTTCAGATCCTGCTTTTAAGATTTATTAGGTAGGACCAATGCAGTATTTATTCTAGATATAATTATTTTCTAGTATAATTATATATAATTAAGATCCAGTGTATTATGAGGTTTTCCAGTCTGGCTGATGGGAATAGGCACTATTCTGGCCCTGTGTTAACTGTGAATACTGTTTTCTCCAATCCTTTCAGATGGTTCTTTCCCCATAGTGTCTTTGCATGGATACAACGAGTAATCTGCTGTTACTCGAGGGAGAACTCTACAGAGCTCTAGATTTTTCTCTCTGTGCTGCTCTCTCCTCCCCAGTATTATTTCATGCAAACTCTAATCTCCTTGGTCTTATTAGATTCTCAGGTCCATTTTCTAAACTCAGGAGTTCTTCCAGGCTTTGACTGGGTGTCCCGTCCATCCCCCTGCCCAATGCAATAGACTGAACACTCTCACAAAGCAGTAAGCTGGGGCAATCTTTCTTTCTCGTTTCTTAAGGGTCACCGTTCTTTATTGCTTGATGTCTAGTTTCCTGAAAACTGTTGTTTCATATATTTTGTCAGGATTTTTATTTTCTTTTTGTAATTTCAGGCAGGAGGGTAAATCCAGTCCTTATTACTCCTTCTTGGCTAGAAATGGAAGTCAGAAATTAACTCTTCATTCCAAAACAATAATATACAATCTTCTTTTTTAACCCTATGTGGAAATCTATAAAGAAATTTCCAGTATAGAAACCTAGTGATGTCATAAGTTTGTGGCTTAAAAAACAAACACACACATATATACATATGCAAAAATTCTGTTAAGTCTTGATTAAAAACCTTAATAAAAGATATTAGCAGAAAAAAAATAAGTGGAAATAGCAGATAGTTTAAGCCAGTGCTTCACACACTATGGAGAAATACAGGGGTTCTGAGGATATTTCATTCAAAAATGGGTATGAGGTCAAATGAATTTAGGTAATGACAGTTGAAAATGGTTAAACATGTCTCTAAATTTCTTGTTTTAATGTGCACTGTGTATTTCCAGAAGAAGTACACTGAATGCAATGTCTCTCAAACTTATTTAAGTCATAGCATCTCATAGGACTTAGTTCAGAGGGTCACATTTCAGGAAACACAATTTTAGACTGATAGCACAAGGCTCATCACATTTGTTTTTTCCTATATATTTTATTTTCATATCTCTGTTTGGAGAAGGTAATTATGACTTTTATTTAAAGTATCTTCTTTATAAATATAGAGAATCTAACTTGTTAGTACATTTTGACATATCAAGGAGAAATGAAAATTGTTAATGAGGCAGGTTAGTATAGTGAAAGGGGGAAGGTAGCTGAGGCCTGGCAGACTACATGGCCATGAGAACCCACCCAGAAACCTCCTGAGGAATACTGTGAGACTCTGGCCATGAGAATCCCATTTGGAATGAGAATCCCGTTTGGGATCAAGGGAAAGCCTGGGATACCCTCACAAGGCCTTGCCTTTGGCCCCCTGGATACTGGAAGGTGGGGCAACCAATCAGAACAGTAAACAGCTGGGGCCCCTCCCCAAACATTATGAAATGGGAGGAGGAAAGGCTTTAAAAAGGCCTGACCTGGGGTCCCACATGCATGTCTCACTCTGTAGCACACCTGCAGTCCATGCCTTGGGCCGTTTATTTTTCTCATTTCTCTCTACTCCCTTGCCTACCCTATGGCGTGTCCTTAAATCCTTTTATGCGTCCTTAAATCCTTTTATGCGGCATAGCCAAGAACCTCGAAGCCCAGAACCCAGAACTTTCCACCAGCATTAAGATTTCCAGACTTATAAGATAACTTATAGTATTAAGTATTATTATATACAAAGGAGAGTAAGAGAAGAGCAGGCTTTGAGCCATCACCCATATGGACATATTCTATGGTAAAGGGATAGAGTGTGGTAGCATGTTGGGGGATGGGGTAGATGAGCGGTGGTGTTCCTGGGTTAAGTGGTGCAGCACTGGAGGGTGGGTGGATTAGGAAGGGGCGGTTCAAATCCCCAGGGCATGTAACTGTGAATCTTGACATTCCATGGGTTGGGAGAGGGGGGTATCATGGGCCCTGGGGGGCTGGGGAGAAGGGAACAGTCAAGATCTAATGGGTTGTTTGGTGGTCATGGGGAAGGTTTTTCATTACCTTTCAGTAATGGACACAGGACATGGTAAATATCATCAAAATTATTTAACTGTATCATCTAAATTGTAAACTATACTGTAAATCACTGACAATGTTTAGTTGCTATATTTTGCTATCTGGGAGTCTCCGGCACTCCGTGTGTGACTTTGCTGTGACCTAAAACTTCTTTGAAAATTAAATGAAAAATTGGGAGACAATGGGGATTGAGAGGAGGAAGGTGTCATGGCACACCAGACATCCGATAACACAGTGATAAAGGGAAGGAAAAAGGGGAAAGAAGAAGAGAGAAAGGAAATAAAAGAATGAATATATATATATATTTTAAAGGCATTTCCTTTGCTTTTTTGCCCATTTTTTGAATGTCCCAATCCACTAATTATATTTTATTTTGTTTTGTTCTTTGTTTGATTATTTGTTTTTTTTTCCTTTTCTCTCTCTTTTTTTTTTTTTTTCCCCCTGAGTTTCCTTATGTTTGTCTCTTGCATGTAAGCTTATCACACTTGTTTCTTTTTCCTAGTAAGTGTATTTGATTATTTTATGGACTAAATGTTCATGGAGGATTTGGATCACAGAAGGGTTACAATGGGTATTGCGGGGGATTATTGTGGGGAGGGTGTCTGGGGGGGGTTTCGTGGGGATTGGTTCAACCGAATATACATGAAAGATATACAAAATCATTAAAAGGATCGGGGGATGGGGCATGGTCACGATGGGTGGATAATCACACAATAAATGAGGGAATCTGAATTCCTAGCCTGGAGAGCTCTGCCACAATCTCCAAGGGAGCAGCAATAGTCCTCTGAGTGTAGG
>JAKSZT010053887.1:91204892-91222123 GCA_026826555.1 Tolypeutes matacus
CCCCCCCCCCCCCCCCCCCCCCCCCCCCGCCACTTTGGGAAAGCTCTACAAGGGTAAGAATCTTTGTTTTATTAACTGACATTTAAAATGTCCCAAATAGTGTCTGATACATAATGGATGCAAAACAAAATTTGTTAAATGAATAAATATACACAAATTAAAAACCAAACTAAACTAACAACAATAACAAAATCCCCCTTATTTGGCCATAAATTCCTCTATAATTATATATGCCTATGAGTACCAGCAAGCCGTAATATAATCCAAGATATTTTTAAAATAAATTTCATTAGGACATTTTAAAGCAGAATATAAAGTAACAAAAACAACAAAATTGAGTGCAGCAGCATAACACATAGATGGTGATCCAGTTAAGCAAAGTAGAATCATTCTTTGGCTTACCAATAGGCAGAATAATTCTCCTGGGAAAGACATGAGGCATTCTCAAAAATCTCTATTCATAACATCCTAATTATATAATACCCATAGTTTATGTAGGAAAAAAAAAACATTTAAAAATATTTGCAGATCTGACAGAGAAAACACTAAAAATTTTTACTTGAGTGAGAATCTATTCAAAATGAAATAGATAAAAACTGTCTAAAAATGTTAAATGAAATAGTCCTGCAGGCAGCATTTTATTAAATCAAACACTGTTCTCTTTTGCTTGGAGAAGCAGAAGGGATGAAAGCTTTCTGAGCATATATCATACTCAACCTTTACCGAGGACCAGGAGCTATGGAACATAAACATTTTAAACAAATCTTCCATGGTCATACTATCTTCAAGAACTCAGTATTATCTAATCCTGGATCCTGATATAAAATACAATGCAAATCCTTATTTATAAGACATCTTCAAAATAAAATTTTTATATTTAAAGTTTAGACACATTCCTAGGCGAAGAAAGATACTTATAGAAATGTGTTTTATTTCTATAAAATGCAATTTTGTGCTTAAAGGGGACTCAACAATAAGTTACAAAACTGAATTGGAAAAGAGTTTTGATCAAAAAGGACAGATATATGAAAGAATAGTGAGGACTACCATCAGGTAGTTTCCTAACTCCTATGTAACATCCCCACCAAAATAAAGCTAATATACTTCATGTCTTTCATATTTCTGAGTTAGATTGAAAAGAATAAAATAATTTAAAACTATTTAAGCAGTGAAATTACTCCATAAGCAACATAATAATTTTAGGATTTTACTTTTGTTTTATAGAATTAGTAAATAACATTAGTAAGCAGCAAACCCACCCAAGTTGAGAATCCTCAAGGCTTGATCTGGGGTCCTTTCTTCTTTTCATTTTATTCTTTCTCCTTAAATGTCTCGTTCATGCCCTTAGTTTCATATACCACTTATATGCAGATTGTTCACAAATTTCTATCTTAAGCTTAGATTTCCTCTTGAGCTCCAGACTATATCTCACTGTCTGCTTGACATCTCCCTTGGATATCTCAAAGGCATTTCAAACTCAACATATCCAAAATCACATCAAGATCTACCCTTCCTCCACAAATCTCAAAACCTAGTATTCTTCTAAACTACCTATGTTACTTAGAATTTCCTTCTCTCTCACCTCCTATATACTATATATTTCCATGTTCTATTGGCTTTACTTTATAAATCTCTCTCAAATCTGTTCCCTTTTCTCTTTCTCTATCATAATAACTCTAAGTTCAATATACCATCAGCTTTCATTTGGATTACTACAACAGGCTCTTTATTGGTCTTCCTTCATCTACCCTTGCCACAGCCCTATCCCTTCCCCACCACTCATTCTCTATACTGTGGCCAGAATGATCTTTCAAAAGGCAAATTTGATCATGACACTCCCCTACTTAAAAACTTTAATGGTTTTCTATGGTTCTTAGCTTAAAGTCAAAATAACATGGCCTACAAGCCTATGCATGGTCTGGCACAACATCTGTTTCTACAGTTTCATCTTGAATCATGCTCCCCTTGTTCTCTTTATTTTGGTAACAGCCTTTATTTAGTCCCTTGTAGCCATCTGGCAATTTGATGTAATTATGAATTCCAAAAATATAATTGGATCATATTTATAAACTGATTTGTTAATCTGGGCATGATTAAGTTATGATTAGGGCATTGACTGGGCCATGTCAGTAGGGCGTTGAGCCCCACCCCTTGGTGGGTGGGGGAATCAAATATAAAAGGCAAGGCAAAGGACAGAGGGAGCAGTTTTTGAGAAGCAGTTTTGATGTTGGAGTTTTGATGTTGGTGAGAAGGCCCCAAGAGAAGAGAAATGAGCCGTTCGCCTGATAAGTCTACAGCTGACTTTGTGGAGGAACCAGAGGAGCTAAGCCCAGAAAGAAATGCAGCCCCAGGAAGAAAGGAACCCAAGAAGCCTGAACCCTGGCAAATGTCGGCAGCTGTCTTGCGCCAACACGTGGCAATGGACTTTGGTGAGAGAAGAAACTTAATGCCTTATGGCCTGGTATCTGTGGACTTCTACCCCAAATAAATACCCTTTATAAAGACCAACCCATTTTTGGTATTTCACATTAGCACCCCTTTGGCTGACGAATATAGCCCTTCTTTGTACCATGTTCTTGCCATGAAGCATCTGCATGTGTGCTTACTTTGGCCTAGAACACTTTTTCTCTTAATTCTCCTGGTTGACTCCTATTCATCTTTTAGACATTAGCTTATTCATTACTTTCTCAAGATAGCCTTCCCAACCTCCCTGACTAGGAAAAATACCCTGAGAGTATTCTTGCTCTCCTAGCACCATGTACCTTTATTTATTAGCACTTAACTGATTTGTGATTTTTCATTTATCTGTGTGATTCTCTAATTAATGGGTTTCCCCCTTAACTAGACCATAAACTTCATGAATGCAGAGCCCATATCTGTTGCTACTCACCACTGAATATTCAATGCCTTTGCTTAGACAAAGTAGGTGCTCAATATTTTTAAGATTTTATTTATTTATTCATTTATCCCCCCCTTGCTGCTTGTGCTCTCTGGGTCAGCTAACCACGCCGTGTGGGCGGGCTTGCCTTCACCAGGAGGCCTCGGGAACCGAACCCGGGGCCTCCCATATGGTAAACGGGAGCCCTACTGATTGAGCCACAGCTGCTTCCCTCAATATTTTTAAAAATACATTTTATAAGAGCTGTTCTATTCTCTTCTAACAGCAAATGATTAAATAAAAGGTTACCATTAATATTCTGTGCATTCATCAATACATTGTTGCCTTTTTAACTACCTTGATTTTAAAAACTCACCTTACTTTTTTTCTGGAGGTCTAAGGAGAAGAAACAGGAAAGCAAATGCACAACAGTTGGTCATCATGAGCAAAAAGTCTCTGTGCTTATTATTGCTTGAAATAAATTGAATGAATGTGTGCCTTTAGATATACCGGCAAATTATTCCTACGTGTTCATTGAAAGCACATTTTCAGATCTATATATTTATTGAAGCCCAGAGTGATCTAACTATATAGCAACCTTAGAAGACAGTTTTGAGAAGGTTTACTCATATTTAGTTGTTTCAAAGCAGAAGCTGTGCTGAGAAAAGTAAAACAGTTCCACAAATTTCACTGGCTTCATTGGCAAGCATTCTTCTAGCAAGGCAGAATATGGTTAGAAAATTAATCATGTGTGTGCATGTATGTGTGTATGTGTATATAATATGTTACTGAAAGAGCCATCATGCTTAAAAGTGAGTGGTCATAGTTTTACTGTTATTATGAAACTCTGTGACTATAGCAGTATTTTTGCAATCTAAAGACTGATATGGTTCTTTGAGTTCAGTGAATTAATAGTCACAGCTAAGAAATATAAACTTTAATTTAATTCTTATACAGACTTGAATAAACTGAACCTTATTTATAAAACAAAGCAGCAAGAGGTTATAGGTACATGATAAAAATTTTCCTTTTTTAAGACTAAGATATATAAAACAATCTTTCAGAAATAATTTAAATGAATAGAGGGGAAAAGTATTTTTTTGAGATTTCTTTCAGCCTTATATGTTTTTTACCTATTCAAATAACAATATAAACAAATTTCACATTGGAAAGATCTAGAGCAATGTAATATAGAACTATATATCACAAAGCAAAAATTATTTTTTAAATTAAAATATTAATTTATAGATATGATAACAGAAATATCGCAAACACAGAAATATTAACAAGAAGGAATTATTTAATTCACTCTTTCAGATACATTTTATTTTTCCTTTATCTATCTAATTTTTAACATTAACACATCATGGATTGATTACTGCTAAAAGTAAAGTTCTGGTTGAAACTGAGTTACTAGAAATGAATTGATTTCTAAATAAAAATAAAACTTCCAAAATCTGAAATTATTTTTATAACTGAAGAAAAACTAAAAGTGAACACTGTATATTAAGTCTTCTCAAATTACTTAATAATTAAAACAATAAAGAACATAATCAAAAGACAAATGCAATTTTACAATGTGCTTTATATCACAGAAAAGACTGAATTTCAATATTTTTTTACTCTGCAGCAAAGAGTTGATGGATAGGCTGAAGATCCAGAGGGAAATAAAGGAGAGAGTGAAAGATTAAGAATAGATCTTTCTACTGCCCCAGAAAAAGGCAAGGGAGTAAAAACTGTAAGTCATTTAAGATTTTTATTACACAGCACAATGTTTATAAAAAAAACAATTTTCAGAAAATGAAATGTATTAAAAAACAAAATGAAACAATAAACCCTGTAATTTCAAAAGAGATCTGGTTATCATTACAAAGGACTGAATTATGGTGCAGGTTACCTGGGACCCTTTAAATCTAAATTTCTACAATAGAGATAAAGTAAGATATACCTACAAACGTTTATCAGTTCTTAAAAGGAAAACTAACAATAAAATGAAACAGAAGAGCTAACTTTTACAATGCAGTAGAGCATAAAATATATTAAGTTTCAAAATACACGAGGAAAATTTCATGCTCTTATACAAAAAAAGCACTCAGTAAAATTTGTTTTTCTATTTTAACAATCATGAATAAATTCAGTCTGAGAATAAAGAATTTATAACATCTCTACATTTAAGTAATATTAAATAAAGAGTTCTGCTTCCTTATCATCAAATTCAGGAACATATATCTTTACAAGTGTTAGTTAAGTCTTCAATGATCACAGAAAAGTTCAAATTCTTGCTGTGTAAACAATGTATAATTACAAATAACTCAGATGTTCATAATACCATCAAGCAAGGAAGAATTAATGGATTAAATAGAGGCATACTCATTTAAACTAGCATGATACTTACCAATAATCCACAGTATAAGAAGATAGTCTATTCTTTCAAGGGCTGGCCCCATTGTGTTTTTCTTATCCTCATTGTAGACAAGAGAATATAGGTTTAGTAACAGCAGGAATGTGAAATATGATGCTCCATGAATAATAAATTTCATAAAAGGTGTGTGAATGATTCTGCCAAGTTGAGATTTGGGAGCTATTAAATAACAAAGTGACAAAATTGGCCAAAAGATGCCAACTGTCAAAACAGTCATTATCTTCTTACAGGTGGGCTTACGTCGATAACCTGACATCTGTCCAAACCAAACAGTGTTCAGGAACTGCTGGCAGTTAGACTGGGAGACAAACTGAAAAAGGACATACACACACACACACAAAAAAAAGTAAAATAAAACTTTAAATACCAACTGACAATAACATTATTTAGTTGATATTCAAAGTTTTAAAAAATCAATTCTATACCATCTACATATACTTTTCCTGACAAAAAAATAAAAGACTGTAGAGATTAAGAGCATAGACTCTGGAGCCAGATTACCTATGACCTTGAGCAAGTTTTTAAACCTCTCTGAGCCTCATATTCCCCTCCGTAAGACTGAGATAATAATAGCACCTACTCATAAAGTTTGTAAGGATAAATATAAAGCTCTTAGATAGTGCCTGGCACATAACATGCACTATAAATTATTAACTAGTATTATTAGTCTACCTGGTCATTTTACCACATTTAATTTATAAAGACTTTTATAAAAATCCATATGAAATTTAAAAGTTAACACTCTTCATAGAGATAGCACTTTTTATTAATCACTACTTGAATGTTTTGTCTAAAGAAATTACTGATAATAGCTAAACAGGATATCCAGATAGGAAAACAATCCAAGTCTAAATATTATATCTATTCATGCTCTAGCAAAACACTGAGAATTTCTTAAAATGTATTAAATGTACCATTTACAAGTGAGTTTTGCATGAGAAGAAAAGGCAAAATAATGTCAAATGAGGAAAATTTGAGTTCAAGTACAGGAATTAATTTACCAAAGTTTACAAATTTCTTTAGTTTACAAATTTCAGAGGCAAATTTTCAAAATTTAATGCTCACATTGTAAAGCATAACTTAAGGGTCCTGATAACTCTGGATAAAATAATATGATCTGGTTTGAAACTAGAACAATTGGACAGCTGTAAAAATTTTCAGGTAATCCAAGAATATTTGGACAACATTCAGTTTTAAAAAGATTTATCATGAGGTAGAATATAACCAGTAGAATACAACAAAAAAATTGTATGGACAGTATTTTTGCTGTTGTTTTTTTATGGTGTTTATCAAGGAATTTTCCAATATACTATACTTATTTTTGGCAATTAAGTCTTACTTCATTCTCTATTCTTCCATTCAGATAACAAAGTTCTTAGGGAATTTTGATCTGTCCCCCAAAGTGAAATACCTGGGAGAGAAAAAGTTTTACCTCCTACCAAGTTTAGTGGTTTTTCCCTTACCCCAAATATTAAAGCAATCTCAGGACTGATTGTTTTCTTCTATATAACAATGATTTAATGAGCAGGCATGTTAAATGTGTATTTGGAAGAGCAAATTTCAATTAGATGAAAGAAAGCTGGAGAATAATCTAGGGATTGAATAACATAGTGAACCCGGAGGTGGATGCGGATTGTGGTTAATGACGCAGGTATGGGACTGTACGTCTACAGACTGGAACAGGTGTGCATGGCTATTACAAGGTGGTAAGAATATAGTGATGCATGGGAAAATACAATTGATGTAATTTACGGACTGTGGTTAGCAGTGGCATTGTGATATTCTACCATCAATGTTAAAGAGGGTGCTGTATCAAGGCTGAGAATCAATGGTGGGGGTGGGTATGGGATTTTTTCTTTTAGACTAAGGAAAACGTTCAAAGGTTTACTGGGGCAATGACTGTACAACTCTGTAATGAAAGTGAGGGCCACTGACTGTGCACTTTGGATAGAATGTACAAGGCATGGGACTGTATAACACTGAACCATGTGATGGAAGATGGACTGTGGTTAATTAGTACAAATATAAGGGTGTTCGCTCATGAACTATAACGAATGTGTAATATTAAAGCACAGTGTTAATAACGGGGTGTATGAAAAAATAAACCAAATGTATGCTATGGATCCTGAAAAAAATTCAATTGGAAATGTTCTAAGTCTATGGAGGTTTTAAAAGATGGCTGCAAATTCTTTGATATACCTCCCAACAAGAGGTGGGCCAGTACAAAGCTTGTGATTGCTTTAACCAATAGATTCTAACAGAAGTGATACGTTGTGACTTCTGAAGCTAGGTCTTAAAAGACCTAGCTTCTACTTTGTTTACTGTAACACTTAGTCTTGGAGCCATGAGATGCCATGTAAAAAGTCCTACTACCATGAAGCCACCATGCTGTGAGGAAGCCCATGCTACATAGAAAGACCACTTGTTGGCATACCAGTAAACAGTCCCAGGTGCCACATATGTGAGTGAGGAAGCTCCAGATGATTACAGTCCCCAGTTACTTGAGTTATTTTCAGCTGAGAACCCCAGACATGGTAGAGCAGGGACAAACCATCTCTACCATACCTTTTTCTGATTCCTGACCCACAGAATCCATGAGCACAATAAAATGATTGTTGTTTAATGCCACTAAGTTTCAGGGTAGTTTGTTATTCAGCAATAGATAACACAAACAAAGTCTAACAACTATGGGGAAAATATTATCATTTTCCCCTCTGATCATATTTAGAAACCTAGTTTAAAAATTAATTTACATTTTCATTTATCCTTAAAATTACAGGGTATAGAGCTATCAGGGTCCATCTACTGTCACCTGACAGCAGTAAACTCAACCATTCCCAGAAGATTATATTATATTGGATTTTTAAAAAAGTTTTAAAAAGCAATCTCCTTCTATAACTTTTTCAGGGTTTCATTTTCATAAGTCTTCCTTTCAACTAACAAAAATCACCATTGCTTCTTATTTCCTTTTCTCTTATCTTCTTTTGAACGCAACAGCTGGTTATCCTCTGTAAGTTCTTTAGGATTGTAGATATCATTAGGTAATTGTCTCTTAGATGTTCCTTCCCTAACCATGCTAATCTTTCAATCTTTCTTTGAGGTTTTTTAACTAATCACTTAAGTTGACCTTGTATTTTTACATCCCTTTATCTATCATTTTTCTAGTATTTCATCTCCATCTAAGGCTATAGAACAGGTAACTAAGTATATTAACCTAAAATCTAATCAAAATATAAAACTAGAGGAAGATTACACCAGGGTTCCTATATTTTCTGTCTGTACTTAAAAACATTAGCATTGTATATTCTTTTGAATCCACATAGTTACGTCATTGATTTATAATTTTATATCTACAGTGATCCTCTAGTTCTTACTTATTTTTCTAGAAATAAGCAGGAACTTTGGAGCAGTAGAAATAATACAGAATTTGAAGCCAGAGACTTGGATAAGCCATATATTATCTAGGTAATCTTAAACACCTTAACATCTTGCGTCAATTTCCTAAGTCACAAAGCTATTGTGAGGTTCAAAATTTCAACCAAGAGAAAAATTCTGCTCCTACCACCAAAAGTCCTGTTTCTTGCCTTCTACCATTACCTATTTCATTCTTACATTTATATTAATATAAATTTGATAAGTAAGCTTTATTCGAACATCTAGGCTGATTATGAAAATAATGGGTCTTAGAAGCAAGATGTTAAAAGTATCATTTATCAATACCCCATACTATCAACTGGATATCATCATCTACATATAAATATCCATGTTTAGTAAATTATCTCAAAAAATGAAATTTAAAATGCATACCTTCCTTCTTCAAGTTCCTGAATCATATGTATGTGTGTGTATGGGGAGTAGTAATGGTTATTTCCCTTAATAGGAAGGGATGAAGCCAGAAGAGCCAGATTCAACTTAGTTATCATATCATGCGCCTCTCCACCTTTGGGTTTCACAATGAATTAACAAATAAGAAGAATCAGGATATATAATATCTGATGCTTTATTTTTAAATAGAAAGGTACTATTACAATAGGAAGGGGTATTTATAACCAGATCAATAAAATAAACCTATGAAAGACAAAACACAAGATGGAAACTTCATTATAAAGGCACTTATTACACAGGATGATACCTATGTAGCTACTATTTAGTAAAAACATTAAATAAACATCCAAATTGCTATTATAATTAACTGTTAAAAATAATAGCAACTACCATTTATTTGAGTACTTGTGTAATGCTCTTACTCACTGTGCTAAATGCTTTTAATACATTTTCTTAATTAATTTTAAAACTTAAAGCTCAGATAGATTCAATAACTTTCCCAAGGACACAAAATTGTATGAAGCAGAACTAGGATCTCAACCCAGATGTGTCACTCCAAAGCCTTTGCCCTGAGACACTAAACTACTGTGGAGGAAATACTTTAAATATATCACAGAAAACCTCATACCTCCTTTTGGTTATATTTGATAGCAAGTTTTAGACGACTTAAATTCATTCTTTCTTCTAGTAATCCCCGTTTGTCAATTGGCTCATCACTAGATGTATGGTTTAGGATAACTTCCAATTCACGTGAATTTCGAGCTTGTGCAAGCAAATCTTTAGCAAACATTTTACATTGCCGGGCTAGTTCCTCATAATCATTCCTACAAAATGCAACAGTTTATTACAAATGTCACTGTCATCTTCTAATTAAGCTGTATTCATTAGAAAATTTTTACTCAGCAACATTTAAATTTTGACAGTGCTACACAAAATCTGAAGTCATTTTATGCTGACATAGTCAAAGGAACCTAACTGGTGCTGAACAGCTTTGAGAAAAACTGTAACACTGTTATGCTCCCTGTGTTCATACTGATAGTCTTAGATGAGCACAATATAAATTATACTGATATTCCTAGAAATTCTGATACTATATGTCAACCAGACTTCACTTAGCTCATTTGTCTTTATTCTCTATAAGTTTTGCCTAAAACTTCTGTTACTCATCTAAACAACAGGAATAATACCTTAATGCTGGGGTTCTTAACAAGGGATCCATGAGCTTGAATTGAAATTAAAAAACAAACAAACAAAAAAAACCATTATTCTTGTGGGGACGTGTTGGTGCGAGTGTGATGTATTTATTAAATAATACTCAGTAGTGTGGATTTAGTAAGGGGTCTGTGGTTTTCACTTGACTGGCAAAGGGGTCCGTGGAACAAAAAAGGCTAAGAATCCCTGCCTTAATGCTATCCAATGAAGACTATTACACAATTTTTAACTAGTTTTTCCAATAATAGTCTATAACATGCTTATGTTGATTCTGACATTAAAATAGTATTTTGATTCATTTTTAAAGCACTCATTTGAAGAAAATTTAGGTTGAAGGAAAGAAACTGAAACAAGCGTTAAAAGAACTCTCTTTCAAAATCTCTTTTGCTCTACTCTTAGGATTCAATTGCTTGTTAAAGGCAGCCCTAAATTAACTTGCGAAAAACTTAGAAGTTTTAGTACATAATTCTTTTCAAATGTATCAATTATATTAAACTTATGTCTGAGTTTAATAACAACTTAAGAATGAAGCTAGAAATAAATATAAGTCATGAATTTGGGGTCAAACTTCAGAAAATAATAATTTATTCAGGGATTTTTCCCCCAAGGGAAGGACAGGAAGATTTCCCATTGGTTTGAAGACTAACATTTTTCTCATTTATTCTTTGTCATTTACTTCTTAATCAAAACTACCCAAGAATAAGTATTTGGATTTCTTTAACAAATGAACTATTACTTGCCGCTAGGTTTAAGAATCTAATTATAGATAGAAACATTCATCAAAAGTGTATATTACTAAAAAAATACCCCACCTCTAGATAAACATTTGAAAGACCATTAGATTCAGAGGCAAAATTAATAAATTTTATTAATCTAATTGCTTAATATCATATAGATAGATTACCAGAAGATTCGTAAGTGGCTGTATAATTTAGATGGAATAAAGTAGTCTAGAAGCCAGAAGTCTGTGCTAGTTCTAACTTTGCTACTGCTTCCAGTTTCAACTCTGTTCCAAATTAGATGCTAATATTAATAGGACATTTAACCTTCATGAGTATGTTTCTCTGTCTATAAAAACAAAGGAATTGAAGTAAATTGGATCTTAGATCCCTTCCAATTCTAAATATTTTATTCTATGATTAAAATATAATTAAAAGCAGTTGTCTCAAATCCTTTCTGGAAGTTGAACGATTTTTATTTTATATGAGAACTCAATTTAAATTATAGGATTATAATACGTAGTTCTTCATATTTGAAAAAGAATAATTCATTATGCTAACAAAGTTAAAAGTGGCAAGTTCCATGTTTAACCATGCCTCATATATCATCAAAGTATATCCTTTATGTCATAACAAGTTTAAATAAATTTTAATTTATCCAAATTAAGCTATAGTAGTTTCAAACTTTTATTTATACACAGGTTTAAAAAAAACGTTTCTGTAACTTAGAGCTATCAAAAAACACACTATGTACTGCTGTTAAGGCTAAAAAGAAATGTTAATTTCTCACTGCCCTTCCAGTAAGTGGAAGTTTGAACTTACCCAATTTTATCTAGTCACTGTAGAGTGCCTATAAGGCACAAGACACCAATAACAAATGGTCATGAAAGGAAAGGTGGGGATAGGTATAAAACCATAGAAATCTTGCTGGCAGTACGGACTGGGAGGAATATGGATCAAGGAGTATCCTCCTTCTTCAGATGGCTCTGGGGATACTCTAGTGTAAGGGAAAAATCTCAACACTTTCTTTCATATACTAAAATACAGTTTTCTAAGAGTCTTTAAAAAATGTTTATTTTAATTTTTATGTTTAAATCAGTCATTTAATAGACTGCTTTTCCTAAATCTTTTTCCCCCACTTATCTCTCTTCCAGAAGATAACAGTGATTCCTTTGGTATGCAAAACACCAAAATTATGTTAATTTTCATTTCAGAAAAAAACTTGTAATGGGTATTCATTCCTCTTAATCAATAGTATTTTATTTTTATATTTACATGGATGTTTCTTCTAGCAGAAAATCTCACTAAACAGTGAAAAGGGCCTAAGTCTGTGTGTATGAACATCCCTGACATACAGAAAATATTCGATATGCTTTAGAAGCATCATGCCCTGAGGATGGTTATAGAATTTGGTAATGAGACAGAAAGGAGTAGTTGCAATAAGTTTGCTCGTGTTTTAGACTATTCCTACTGCCCTCCATGCTGCCCAAGAATGCCTTTGGCAAGGCTGAAAGCAGGGGGGGATTAAGGGTGATGAAGAGTGGCAGACAGGCAGAAGGGGGAGGAGCAGTCTAAGTAGCAAAAGGGTCTGTTCCTTTGCGGGAGAAAGAAAATCCCAATAGATGGCAGCAAGGAGAAGCAAATTGTGGTCATTCTGGATCAAATGTAAATAAATACAAATTATAATCTGGCCTGTGAAGAAACTCAGGCTAAAAAGGTTCAGAAACAAAAGACATTATATAATTTACAATTTCCATTCATTCCCACCTGAATTCCACCTCCACAAGGCTTAGTTCTTTTAAATCAGCACTAAGTTCAAATGCTCTCAGAATTGGATCCTCTTCTGTTAACATTATTAGAGCTGGACTGGCCAAACATCGATATATATCAAGACGAAACCTATGATAAAATTTGATTCCAAAATATAAAATAAACTTATTAGACACATAAAATTAGTATTTTAACCTATGATTGCCATAAATTTATACTTAAGGATTAAAAAATTAAAAGATAAAACAGCCATAATACATTTATTATAAAATAACATAAGCACAAGAAGAAAAATACTTTAAAATTCATTATTTTGAGATATAAATATTAAAAACTTATTTATTGCTTTAAAGGAAATTGTTTCAGTGTTTCTTTTCATAGATTCAAAATTTTAAACTGTTCAACCAAATTTAATTAAAATAAATTTATATTCCTCAATCCAACATTATTTTTAATGAAATATGCTAATGTCATATATACATATACATACATATATATATATATATATATATATATATTTTTTTTTTTGAGGTACTCAGGGCCAGGGATTGAACTAGGACCTCGTATGTGGGAAGCTGGCACTCAACTGCTGAGCCACATTGGCTTCCCTGAGTTGGTTTTTTCGTTTGTTTTACTTGTTTTTTTTTTTTTCAGGAGGCACTGGGAAATGAACCTGGGACCTCCCATGTGGAAGGTGGGTGCTTAACCACTTGAGCCACATCCACACCATAATATATTTTTAATACTGTGTGGATGATTATTAAATTTTCCCTTACCCAGTGATAAGAATGCTTTCATATGCTAGATATACATAACACATGACTCATTCAACCAGCTTATGATTTTAAAGGATGTTTCAAATGTCAAAAGAGTGAAATCATTCATTTATGCATACTCATCAGTTCACAGAAAAGTATTTCCTTTGTCCTCTATAAATTAATTCAGGTTCATAACTTCAATATGTAAATAGGGGAAACGGATGTGGCTCAAGTGATTGGGCTCTCGTCTACCATATAGGAGGTCCAGGGTTCGATTCCCGGGGCCTCCTGGTGAAAGGCAAGCTGGCCCACACGGGGAGCTGGCCCATGCGGAGTGCTGGCCACGCAGGAGTGCTGGCCGGCAAACAGAGCTGGCCCAGCAAGATGACGCAACAAAAAAGAGACACAGAGGAGAGACAATAAGAGATGCAGCAGACCAGGGAGGCTGAGATGGCACAAGAGATTGAGTGCCTCTCTCCTACTCCAGAAGGTCCCAGATTGGTTTCTGGTGCCACCTAAAGAGAAGACAAGCAGACACAGAAGAACACACAGAGAGCAGACAGCAAGTGCAAAACAACAAGAAGGGGGGTGGGGGGGAATAAATAAATAAATCTTTAAAAAATATATGTAAATAGGAAACAAACTACAAAAAAATTTTGCTCTAATTGTTCATTTATAAATGAGGTTAGATATATAATGTATATATTATTTTAAATTTAATACATTTGTTATTTTTAAAAGTAAGCAGTTTGGTCCTCCGGGAGACCAAAATGGTGGTAGAAGACACTCCAAGGTGCTGCCATCCAACATATTTGAACAACTAAAAAAACTGTCAGAGGCATTTCCCTCAAACTCTGGAAAACAGTAAAACAGTTGCAGTAACTAGGTAAGGGCTAAAACAAGAAAAAGCAGCTTGAAAAATAGTAGGCAAAGCTTGTGGTCTCCTTGCTAGCCCCATCACCACTCCCTCTCTGGTGTGGAGTAGAGCCAGCCTGTGCTCCCATGGTAGGTCCCTGGCCATGTTCCAGAGAAAGCAGATTAACCATAGGCACATACCAGGGTGACTGTATGACAGTGCCAATAGGTTAGGTAGAAGCCTGAAATACTGAACCAGGAAACTTGCCTCTTGCTTGCCTTCCCAGAATTTTCCTGAAGGCAGAGAAGCAGCTTGCAGACAGATAAATCAGCATAAAATATATTTAAGTCAAAGTTGCCTAGGGGTAAAGGACTACCTGTATTAAGTCATATCACAAAGTATACAAGACAGGGTTAAAAGCCTATTTCAAAAGGAATAGAGGGGGCATTCAAATTCCTGTAAATGGGGATATTCCAAAGGCCACAAGTAAGCACAAGCCTAGAAGAAGCAGGCTCCAAGCAGGCTCATATAAGATAGAGGGACCCTGCACTTTGAATTTACCTTAGATTGATCTTCTCGATAGCAGGGCTAAGCTCTAAAGCAGACCACGAGTCAGTGCAGAGCTAATTTGCAAAGACTGGGACAGGTACTTTTTGCGTTGGTTTTTTGTTATTGTGAGCTCCTGGCACTTAAGGAAATTTCTGTCATATCACTAGCTGGTTTCAAACTTAAAGAACAGAGAGCTCAGGAACTAAATCCTTTTAAAATATTAAATCTTTACAACAAAAGATTACATGACAAACAAACAAAGAAAAAAACAGGAAATGATGGCTCATCTGGAAAAAAAAAAAAAAAAAAGAAACCACTGATGAAGAAGACCAATCTTTGGACATACCAGACAAAGATTTTCAAAAATGATCCTCAATATGCTCAAGGAGTAAAAGGAAAATATGGAAAAAGAACTAAAGGATTTGAGGAAACTAAAGCATGAACAAGATAAAAATCTCAATAAAGTAATAGAAATTTGAAAAGGGAACCAAACAGAAATACTGGAGTTGAAGACCAAAATAACTGAAATGAAAAATTCCCTAGGGGTTTTCAACAGTAGATTGAAGGTGGCAGAAGAAAGAATCAGTGATTAGTGATTTCAAAGACAAAACAATTGAAATGATTCAGACTGAGAAGAAAAAAAAATTTTAAAGCAAACAGAGTCTAAGAGATCTGTTGGAAACCATCAAGCATTTGAATATATACACTATAGGCATCTCCGAAGGAGAAGAAAGAAAGAAAGGGGCAGGAGGAAGATTCAAAGAAATAATGGTAAAAACTTTCCCAAATTTAATGAAAGACATGAATATATACATTCAAGAATCCCAATAAACAAACTCAAAGTGAATCACAAAAGACACATAATAATCAAACAGTCCAATGCCCAGAACAAGGAAAGAATTCTGAAACCTTCAAGAGAAAACCAGTTATGTACAAGAAAATTCCAACAAGATTAAATGCTGATTTCTCTTCAGAAACCATGGAGGCAAGAAGGCAGTGGGTTGAAATATTTAAACTGCATAAAGGAAATAATTCCCAACACAGAATATTATATCTGGCAACACTTTCTTTCAAAAATGAAGGAGAGATTAAGACATTCTCAGATAAACAAAAGCTGAGGACATTCATCACCACGAGACTTACCAGACAAGGATGCAAATAGGAGTACACAGACAGAAAGGAAAGGACACTAGAGAGGGGAATGAAGTGCATAAAGAAAAGCACGCTTTTGGCAAAGGTAACCACACGGGTAATTAAAAATGACAGTAATATTTTACTGTATGTTTTGGTATGAAACTCCACTTTTTACTTATTCAAGGTTCTAAAATGCAAATTCATAAAAAGTAATGATAAGGGGAGCAGATGTGGCTCAAGCAGTTGAATACCCACCTCCCACATGGGAGGTCCCAGGTTCAGTTCCCAGTGCCTCCTAAAAAAGAAAAAACAGACAATGAGAGAAAAAAAAAGATAAATCTATGGTTATGAAAATACAAGGTATAAAGATATAATTTCTAAGAAGGACACAAAAGGGAGGAGAGACAGAGGAATATAGGAACAGTGTATTTGTATGCTATTAAAGTAAAGCTGGTAACAAATTAAACGTGATTGTTATAGATTTAGGATGTTAAATTTAAGCCCCATGGTAACCACAAAGAAAATATATGAAAAATATATATGAGAAGGGATTTAAAATAGTATCACACACAAAAAATCAAATAAATATGAAAGTAGACATTAACAGAAGAACTGAAGGTCAAAACTGTTATAAGAAATACAAAGACCAAATAGCAAAGGAGCAGAAGAAAGTCCTGCATTATCAATTGTTACTATAAATCTAAATGGATTAAATTCTCCAGTCAAAAGGCAGAGATTGGCAGAATGGAGGGAAAAAAAGCATGACTCAACTTTATGCTGTTTACAAGAGATTCAAATATGAATGTAAAAGGGTGTTCAAAAATTATCCATGCTTTGCCTTATCAGTGGGTTCTATTTTGTAATCTGTGCTCCTGAGAGTGACAGAATTAGACTCAAATAAGTCCTCCCTGCACATGGTTCACCAGTCCCTTCTATTCAAACCTACATGTGATGCTGGAGTTTCTTAGGTATACTTCCAGAGACTGGAGCCTCCCACCTACATATGTGCCAGGTGTGCATGAAATCTAGGTGGAGCTGCAACTCCTACCCTACAGCTCAATGGACTCATCCAAGTCACCTGGTGAGGAGACAACGATGGGAAATGGCC
>JAKSZT010053887.1:91222913-91248554 GCA_026826555.1 Tolypeutes matacus
ATACATATACATATACATATACATATACATATACATATACATATACATATACATATACATATACATACACATATACAACAGTTCATGCAATAGCGGCAGAATACACACTATTCTCAGATGCACATGGATGATTCTCCAGCAGAGACCATAAATTAGATCACACAAGTCTTAATAAATTCAAAAATATTAAAATCATACAATGGATTTTCTCTGACCACAAAAGAATGAAAGTACAAATCAATAAGAGAGAGAAAACTGAAAAATTAATAAATATATGGAAATAAAACATAATCTTAAACAATCAATGGGTGAAAGAAGAAATAACATAGGAAATTCTGACATAATACTGAGGTGGATGAAAAAGAAAACATAGCCTACCAAAACTTACAGGATGCAGCAAAGAGGTGCTGAAAAAGAAATTTATAACTCTAAACACTTACATTAAAAAATAAGATCTCAAATCAGAGATCTAACCTAATATCTAGAGGAACTAGAATACGAGCAAATTAAACCCAAAGTAAACAGAAAGAAATAACAAAGATTAGAGTGGAAATACATGAAATAGAAAATTAGAAAAATAACAGAAAGAATCAAGAAAACCTTTAAAAGTTGGGTCTTTGAAAAGATCAATAAAATCAACAAATAAAATTGACAATAAAAACTACCAAAGTCACAGGACTTCTGGGAAGATGGTGTTGGAGTAGGAAGGAAGGAATGAGTCAACTCTCCCACAAAAACAACTGAGGAAGGGCAAAAGGCTGTCTGAGGGAGCTGCTTTGGGGATCTGTAGACCAGAAGAGTGCTGTACATTGTCTAGGAGGGCAAGGGACAGAGAGACAAAGAAGCCAAAATGAAAACCCTGCATTAACAGCCCTTGCAGCGAGGAACAGCACCCATCCCCCACCCTCAAGGTGAAGAGCTTGACAAAAACCCATGGCTTACTGCAACCAACTGAGAGGGGGAAAGACACCTTCCTCCCTGGGAAGAGAGAGGGTGTGGTGGGGAGTGGAGAGTGGTTTCTCTTCAGTGAGTTTGGCCAGCAGAACCTGCTATGAATCTCGGCTCTGGCCAGATCAGAATCACAGGCAAGTGGAGGCTGAAAGATTGACCAGTAGGAAAAGACTCGCCCAAATGCGCCACCTGCTGGCAGGCTAGGAAACTGCAAGAAGAAAAAATGCTTTTTGGAGTCTGTCATATCCCAGACCCCTTATATCTGATCTGCTCCTCATAAGTGGATTCCTGGCCCTAATTTGATAGCTTAAGGTGGGTAATAGTAAACTTAAAATAAGTTGAACAAAAAATCAAAGAGCTATGAAACAAAAACACTAGACAAGAGAGAGAAATTGACCATCAGAGTAAATTAATCAACATAATCAGACACCTAGGAATCAGCAAAAAATGATGAGCCTTCCTAAGAAACAGGAAGAGATGGCCCAGCCAAAGGGAAAAAACAAAAATCCTAAAGAGACACAGGATTTAAGATAACTAATTAATGATAATCACACAAATCTCCTAAATCATTTCAAGGAGATTAAGTAAAATATGACTAAAGAGATTAAAAAAAATATTAAGAAGATACTGGGTGAGCATAAAACACAATTTGAAAGCCTGCAAAGAAAAGTAACAGAGCTTGTGGGAATGAACGATACAATGGGTGGAATTAAAAATACATTAGAGGGATATAACAGCAGATTTGAAATAGCAGAAGAACAAATGAGTGAAATCAAGGACAGAATATCTGAACTTGAAAAGACAGGAGAGGGTCGGATGTGGCTCAACTGGTTGGACGTCCGTCTCCCATATGGAGGGACCCGGGTTCGATCCCCGGGACCTCCCGGTAAAAAAAAAAAAAAAAAAAAAAGAAAAGACAGGAGAACAGACATAAAAAAATATTGGAAAAAATTGAACCGGGTATCAGGGAATTGAATGACAACATGAAACATACAAACAAATACGACAGAGGTGTCCCAGGAGAAGAAAATTAAAAAGGGGCAGAAAGAATATCTGAGGAAATAATGACTGAAAATTTCCCAGCCCTTATGAAAGGCAACAATATCCATGAAGGACAATGCACCCCAAACAGAATGAATCCAAACAGACCTACTACAAGACACATATCAGAGATAAATATCAGAGATATTCAGAATGACAAATATCAGAGATAAAGAAAAGATTCTGAAAGCAGCGATAGAAAAGCAATGCATCACATACAAGCCACACTCAGTAAGATTAAGTGCCAGTCTCTCATCAGAAGCCATGGAGGAGAGAAAGCAGTGGTATGATGCATTTAAGAAAGAAAAGAACAGCCAGGCAAGAATATTTTATCTGGCAAAACTGTCCTTCAGAAATAACGATAAGTTTAGAGTCTTCACAGACAAATGAAATCTGAGAGAGTATGTTATCAAAAGACCAGTTACAAAGATATACTAAAGGGAGTACTGCAGCCTGAAAGGAAAAGACAAGGCGAGAGACTTGGAGAAGAGTGTAGAAATGAAGATTATTAGTAAGGGTAAAAAGATAGACAATAATAAGCTACAACACTGAAAAGCCAAAGGATAAAATGGACAAAGTAAGTAATGCCTTTACAGGGATAACATTGAATATTAATGGATTGAATTCACCAATCAAAAGACAGTCTGAAAAAAATGGATTGAAAAATGAGCCATCTATATGCTGTCTACAAAAGACTCATCTCAGATGTAAAGACACAATCAGGTTGAAAGTGAAAAGTTGGAAAAAGATATTCCACAAAAACAGTAATGAAAAAAGAGTAGAGCAGTGATACTAATACTGGAAAAAACAGATTTTAAATGCAAAACTGTTATAAGAGATGAAGAAGGTCATTATATATTAATAAAAGGGACAATTTACCAAGAAGAAATAACAAGCATAAATATTTATGCACTTAACCTGGGTGCCCCAATATACATGAGGCACACAATGGCAAAATTGAAGGGAGAAATAGATGTTTGTACAGTAATAGTTGGAAACTTCAGTACACCGCTCCCAGCATTGGATAGAACACCTAGACAGAGAATAAAGAAGGAAACAGAGATTTTGAATAATATAGTAAATGAGCTAAACCTAACAGACATTTATAGAGCATTATACCCCAAAACAAAAAGATATACATTTTTCTCAAGTGCCCACAGATCCTTATTCAGTATGGACCATATGTTGGGTCACAAGACAGGTCTCAATAAATGTAAAAAGACTGAAATTATACAGAACACCTTACTGAATTCAATCAATAATGGACAGAAAGGAAATCCATAAATATATGGAGATTAAACAACACACTTTTAAATAATCAGTAGGACAAAGAAGAAATTGCAAGGGAAGTAAATATCTTGAGAAAAATGAAAATAAGAACACAACATATCAAAACTTATGGGATACAGCAAAGGCAGTGCTCAGAGGGAAATTTATAGCCCTCAATGCTTACTTTAAAAGAGAAGAGCTAAAATTGAAGACCTAGCTACACACTTGGAGGAATTAGAAAAAACAACAACAGCAAACTAATCTAAAACCAAGCTGAAGGAAAGAATTTATAAAGATAAGAGCAGAAATAAATGAAATTGAGAACAAATCCAAAAGCACATTAAAAGAATTATATACCACAATCAAGTGGGTTTTATCCCAGTTATGGAAGGGTGGTTCAACAAAAGAAAATCAATTAGTGTAATAAACCACATTAATAAATTGAAGAAGAAAAATATCATATGATCCTCTTGAGTGATGCAGAAAAGGCATTTGACAAAATATAGCATCCTTTCTTGATAAAATCACTCCAAAAGACAGGAATAGAAGGAAGCTTTCTCAACAATTTTTTACAACAATTGTAAATTGTACATATTAGAAAAACCCACAGTTACTATTGTTCCCAATGGTGAAAGCCTGAAAGTTTTCCCACTGAGATTGGGAACAAGACAAGGATGCCCACTCTTGCCACTTATTCAATATTGTGCCAGAAGTTCTATCTAGAGCAATTAGGCAAGAAAAAAAATTAAAGGCATCCACGTAGGAAAAAAGGAAGTAAAACTCTCACTATTTGCAGATGACATAATCTTATCTTTAGAAAATTCTGAAATGTCTACAACAAAGCTACTTGAGCAAATAAATGAGTTCAGCAAAGTAGCAGGATACAAGATCAATACACAAAAATCAGTAATACTTTTGTACACTAGTATTGAACAATCTGAGGAGAAAATCAGAAAAAAAATTTCATTTATTATAGAGACTAAAAGAATCAAATATAACCAGGGGCATAAAGGACCTGTGTTCAGAAAACTACAAACATTGCTAAAAGAAACCAAAGAAGACCTGAAAAAACGGGAGGACATTCAGACTAAATATTGTTAAGATGTCAATTCTACACAAATTGATTTACAGATTCAATGCAATCCCAATAAAAATCTCAACAGCCTTTTTCAGAGAAATGGAAAAGCAAATTATGAAATTTATTTGGAAGGGTAAGGGGCCCTGAATAGCCAAAAATATCTTTTTTTTTTTTTTTTTTTTTTGCTTTTTTAAATTTATTTGTACATTTAATAATTGAAAATATAAACAATTAAAAACTAAAAAGTAAACACAGATGAATAAATATATACGTTTCTCAATTAAATGTAATGGATACATATAAATTTTTTTTTTTTTATCAAACAATTTGTTACACAATATATTTGGTTCATAGTAATTGCATTCACACAGTATTTGTCCTTCTGTGTCTGGCTTGCTTCACTCAACATAATGTCCTCCAGGTTCATACATGTTGCCAAATGCTGTAAGACTTCATTTCTTCTTACAGCTGCATAATATTCCATTGTGTGAATAGACCACAGTTTGTTTATCCGTTCATCTGTTGATGGACACCTGGGTTGTTTCCAACTTTTGGCAATGGTGAATAATGTCGCTATGAACATCAGTGGGCAGATATTTGTTCATGTCACTGCTCTCAGTTCTTCTAGGTATATACCCAGTAGTGGTATTGCAGGGTCACATGGCAAGTCTATATTCAACTTCTTTAGGAACTGCCAAACAGTCCTCCATAATGGTTGTACCATTCTGCATTCCCACCAACAGTGAAGAAGTGTTCCTATTTCTCCACATGCTCTCCAACACTTGTAGTCTCTGTCTTTCTAATAGAGGCCATTCTGATAGGTGTAAAATGATATCTCATTGTAGTTTTGATTTGCATTTCCCTAAGCATGAGTGATGTCGAGCATTTAATCATGTGTTTTTTTGTCATTGGTATTTCTTCTTTGGAGAAATGTCTATTCAAGTCTTTTTCCCATTTTTTAATTGGGTCGTTTGTCTTTTTATTGTTGAGTTGTAACATCTCTTTATATATCCTGGGTATGAAACCCTTATCAGATATGTGATTTCCAAATATTTTTTCCCATTGAGTTGGCTGCCTTTTCACCCTTCTGACAAAGTCCTGTGAGGTGCAAAAGTGTTTAATTTTGAGGAGGTCCCATTTATCTATTTTTTCTTTTGTTGCACGTGCTTTGGGTGTAAGGTCCAAGAAACCACCACCTATTACAAGGTCTTGAAGGTGTTTCCCTACATTTTCTTCTAGTAGTTTTATGGTCCTGGCTTTTATATTTAGATCTTTGATCCATTTTGAGTTGATTCTTGTATAGGGGGTAAGATAGGGGTCCTCTTTCATTCTTTTGGTTATAGATATCCAGTTCTCCCAATACCATTTGTTGAAGAGACTGTTTTTTCCCATTAGCGTGAGCTTGGTAGGTTTGTCAAAAACCAGTTGACTGTATAGGTGAAGGTTTATTTCTGGGTTCTCAATTCTATTCCATTGATCGATGTGTCTATCTTTATGCCAGTACCATGCTGTTTTGACCACTGTAGCTTTGTAATATGTTTCAAGGTCAGGCAGTGAAAATCCTCCCACATTGTTCTTCTTTTTTAGAATGCTTTTGGCTATTCAGGTACACTTACCCTTCCAGGTGAATTTGGTAATTACCTTCTCTAATTCTGTAAAGTAAGCTGTTGGGATTTTGATTGGTATTGCATTGAATCTATAAATCCCTTTGGGCAAGATTGACATCTTCACGATATTTATTCTTCCAATCCATGAACACTGAATGTCTTTCCATTTGTTTAGGTCTTTTAAAATTTCTTTTAGCATTGTTTTGTAGTTTTCTGCATATAGATCTGTACTTCTTTGGTTAAATTAACTCCTAGGTATTTGAGTGTTTTTGTTGCAATTGAAAATGGAATTTTCTTCCTGATTTCCTCCTCAGGTTGTTCAGTACTAGTGTACAAAAACATTACTGATTTTTGCGTGTTGATCTTGTATCCTGCCACTTTGCTGAACTCATTTATTAGTTCAAGTAGCTTTGTCGTGGATACTTCAGGATTTTCTAAGTACTGGATCATGTCATCCGCAAACAATGAGAGTTTTACTTCCTCTTTTGCTATTTGGATGCCTTTAATTTTTTTGTCTTGTCTAATTGCCCTACCTAGAACTTCTAGCACAATGTTGAATAATAATGGTGACAGTGGGCATCTTTGTCTTGTTTTCGATCTTAGAGGGAAAGTTTTCAACCTTTCCCCATCAAGTATGATGTTGGCTGTGGGTTTTTTATATATGCCTTTTATCATATTGAGGAATTTTCCTTTTATTCCTATCTTTTGAAGTATTTTTATCAAAAAAGGATGTTGGATTTTGTCAAATGCCTTTTCTGCATCTATTTGAGATGATCATGTGGTTTTTTTTCCTTCAATTTGTTAATGTGGTGTATTACACTGATTGATTTTCTTATGTTGAACCAGCCTTGCATACCAGGAATAAATCCCACTTGGTCGTGATGTATAAGTCTTTTGATATTCTATTGGATTCGATTTGCAAGTATTTTGTTGAGAATTTTTGCATCTATGTTCATTAGAGAGTTTGGTCTGTAATTTTCTTTTCTTGTGGAATCTTTATCTGGCTTTGGTATTAGGGTGATGTTGGCTTCATAAAATGTGTGGGGTAATTTTCCCTCCTCTTCAATTTTTTGGAAGAGTTTAAACAGGATTGGTGTTAATTCTTTTTGAAATGCTTGGTAGAATTCACCTGTGAAGCCATCTGGTCCTGGACTTTTCTTTGCTGGGAGATTTTTGATGACGGATTCAATCTCCTTAATTGTGATTGGTTTGTTAAGTTCTTGTATTTCTTGTTGTGTCAGTGTAGGTTGGTTATGCGTTTCTAGAAATTTGTGCATTTCATCTAGGTTGACTAGTTTGTTGCCATATAGTTTCTCATAATATCCTCTTATGATTCTTTTTATTTCTGTGAGGTCATTTGTAATTTCCCCCCTTTCATTTCTGATTGTATTTATTTGCATCTTCTCTCTTTTTTCTTTGTTAGTCTAGCGAGGGGTTTGTCAATTTTATTGATCTTCCCAAAGAACCAGCTCTTGGTTTTGTTGACTTTCTTTATTGTTTTTCTGTTCTCATTTTCATTTAATTCTGCTCTAATCTTTACTATTTCTTTCCTTCTGCTTGCTTTGGGATTGGTTTGCTGTTCTTTTTCTAGTTTCTCTAGTTCTTCAGTTAAATCTTTGAGTTTAACTCTTTCTTGTTTTTTAATATAGGCATTTAGGGCTATAAATTTCCCTCTCAAGACTGCCTTCACTGTATCCCATAAGTTTTGACATGTTGTGTTCTCATTTTCTTTTGTCTCAATATATTTACTGATTTCACTTGCAATTTCTTCTTTGACCCACCGAATATTTAGGAGTGTGTTGTTCAGTCTCCACACATTTGCAAATTTCCTTTTTTCCTGTCTGTTTTTTATTTCTGGTTTCATTTCCATTATGATCTGAGAAGGTGCTTTGTGTAATTTCAATCTTTTTATATTTATTGAGAGCTGAATTGTGACCTAACATGTGGTCTATCATGGAGAAAGATCCATGGGCACTTGAGAAGAATGTATAACCCGCTGAGTTTGTATGCAGTGTTCTGTATATGTCTGTTAGGTCTAACTTGTTTATCATATTGTTCAAGTTCTCTGTTTCCTTCTTGATCATCTGTCGAGAGGGGTGTTGAAGTCTCCGACGATTATTGTAGAAATGTCTATTTCTCCCTTCAGTTTTGCCAGAGTTTGTCTCATATATTTTGGGGCACCCTGGTTAGGTGCATAGATATTTATGACTGTTATATCTTCCTGGAGGATTGTCCCTTTTATTAATATATAATGGCCTTCTGTATCTCATCACCTTTTGCATTTAAAGTCTGTTTTGTCTGATATTAGTATAGCTACCCCTGCTCTTTTCTGGTTACTATTCACGTGGAGTATCTTTTTCCAACCTTTTACTTTCAGCAGGTTTGTATCCCTGGGTCTGAGGTGAGTTTCTTGTAAGCAGCATATGGACGGCTCATGTTTTTTTATCCATTCTGTCAGCCTGTATCTTTTGATTGGGGAATTTAATCCATTCACATTCAATGATATTACTGAAAATGCACTACTTATTTCCTCCATTGTATTCTTTGGTTTTCATATGTCATGTTGTTTTTGTCTCTCTTTTTACTCTCTTGGTTATCCTTTCTGCTCTTCTTTCTTCTATACTCTCCTCCAAGCCTCTCTCTCCTGTCTTTTTCTTTCAGGTTCTAAGGCTTCCTTTAATATTTCCTGCAAAGGTGGATTCTTTTTTGCAAACTCTCTTAGTTTCTGTTTGTTTGTGAATGCTGTATATTCACCTTCATATTTGAAGGACAGTTTTGCTGGATAAAGAATTCTCGGCTGGCAGTTTTTCTCTTTCAGTTTCCTAATTGTATCATACTACTGTCTTCTCGCCTCCATGGTTTCTGAAGAGAAATCTGCACTAAGTCTTACTGGACGTCCTTTGTATGTGATTGTTTGCTTCTCTCTTGCTGCTCTGAGAATATTCTCTTTATCTTTTACATTTGACATTCTGAATAGTAGGTGTCTTGGCATAGGTCTATTTGGATTTATTCTCATTGGGGTACGGCGTGCTTCTTGGACATGTAAGTTCATTTCTTTTTTGAGAGTTGGGAAATTTTCAGCTATCATTTCCTCAAATAGTGTTTCTGCCCGTTTTCCTTTCTCTTCCCCTTCTCGAACTCCCATGACATGTATGTTGTTGCATTTTGTGTTGTCATTCAACTCTCTGAGCCCCTGCTCAATTTTTTCCATTCTTTACTCTCTCTGTTCCTTTCTCTCTTCAATTTTAGCTGCTCTGTCTTCGATATCACGTATTCTTTCTTCTATCATTTCGAGTCTGCTGTTGTATGCCTCAAATGTGTTTTTGACATCACTTATTGTGTCTTTCATTCCCATGAACTCCGTTACTTTTCTGTTCAGGATTTCAAATTCTTCTTTGCGCTCGCTCAATGTCTTCTTGATGTCATTTATCTCTTTAACTATATTGTCTTTCATCTCATTAACTTGATTTTGGAAATTTGTGCTCATCTCACTGATCAGTTGTCTCAAATTCTGCATCTCTTCTGGAGCTTTGATGTATTCCTTTTCTTGAGCCATGTCTTCTATTTTCTTAGTATGGCTCGTAATTTTTTGCTGGTGTTCAGGCATCTGGTTAGGTTGTATTTTACTTAGATGCTCTATCTCTTTCTCTTTTATAGGGTTTTAGTGGCAGGAGGCTGTGAGTTACCACAGCTCTTTTATTTTTGGCTCAACTTTATTGTTAGGATTGTCCTGCTGGTTGCTCAAAACTGGGCACTGGACCCAGTAATTGGCTGTAGAGTCGTTTCCTAGGGCCTTGGGTAGGGAGGTTATAGAGGCCAGGAAAAGCCTCTCCTATTTAATTTTCTTACGTGCACTTCCTTGGTCTGCCAGGAGATGGCGCTCATTGACAACTCTCAATTCAATGCCTGGTCGGAATGTATTTGTTGTGACACAGACCAGATCAATGTGGTAGATCTTCCTGTCTGGGGGCTAAGAGGCTTGTAATTCAAAGTTTCTGAGACAGTTCTCCAGTCTTCTCTGGCAGCCCCCTCCCTTTTCCTAACTAGGAAATATTTCCTCTCCCCTCCGAATCCTCAACAATCCATCCCTGTTAGTAGTGGAGGAAATTGGGAGGTTTGTATATCTTTAGCCCCTTGCAGGCTCCAAGGCAAACAATGGCGCAGCCTCACCCGGCCTGGAAGGGTTCTCAGGACAGGGCAGACCAAACCTGCCAGTCAAAAGCAGGGTCAGCCCAGGCTTTCTCTCCTCTCTCCTGTGGAGTCCTCAACAATTAGTCCAGGCTAGAAGAGAGGGAGGTTGCAAGGGTCGGACTTCTCCAGTCCTTCCTAGGCTCCCAGGGCAAACCACCGTGTGGAAGGGTCTGTGGGGCTCCGCAGCCCAAATTTGCAGATCAGAACCTGAGTCAGCCTAAGGCTGTGTCCCTCTCTCTTCCCTTTCCAGGAGTGGTAGATCCCTGGAGCCCCTTTTGTCTGTAGTCGCAGGCCCAGAGGAGTGTGGGGGAGGGTGCCGGCAGCAGCAGCTGCTGCTGGTTCCAACTCATGGTTCTGTCGTCGCGATTTCCCTCTTTTGTCCCTCTCTCCTCTGGGTGGTGTGCAGCCTTCACCTGCTGTCCTAAACCCTAGAAGAGCTATTTCGGGGCTGTTTCAGCCTGTTCTCTAGCTATTTTTCTGGAGAAGAGACTCCCGTGTCTTACTAGTCTGCCATCTTCCCGGAAGTCCCTAGGAGCATCCAAAAATGTCTTTTAAAAGAAGAATGAACTTGGCAGACTCTCACTTCCTAACTTTAAAGCATATTACTTAGCTACAGACCATGCAGATGTTATATCTTGAGGTGGTGGTGGCAAGGGACACCTGGGCTTTTGGTCCCTGCTCTCTAGCTCTGCTTCCTCTGTAACCAGGGGGGAACAGGCAGCTCCTTTCCAGGGAGGGGCATCTAGGTTGCCGTGCCCTTGCCTGTGGTGGCTGCTGTTTTGGGCACCAGTCAGGCTGGCAAACTGAGGTTAAGAAGCAGGTCTGGAGACAGGTGGCAAGATGGCATCAGTTTAAGTGGGCATTCACAATCTCTCTCGCAAAAAAAGGCTGAGTGGGGGCAAGATCCTGCTCAAGTGAGCTGTTTTGGGAACCCACAGAGCAGGAGGCTTCAGGGCATTGATTTGGAGGGAACTGGACAAAGAGATAAATTGCTCAAGGTAAAACCATGAGTTTCTCTCCCCTGTGACTGGAAATGATGGACAGCTAAGCCCTACTTTCAAGGCAAAAAGTTGCTGTGAGGCTCAACTCCTGCCGGCCACCCAGTGGGAGGGAGCGTTCTCCAAGAGTGGGAGGGTTCTGACAAAGGGTGGAGAGGGGTTTCCTTTCTGTGGGTTTGGTTGCCTGGACTCCCTTTGAGCTTTGGGGAGCATACCAGCTGGCTCAAGGTGGCACCAGGAAGAGGAGAGAGGTGAATGTGCTGAGGGAGCCTGACTTATCTGATGGCCCTGGGATAGAGAAACTTGGCCTGGGGGAGGGTGGAGTCAGGCAATTGACTAGTCCCGTGCTGAAAAATATCAAAATTTCAACTCCCCTAAGGGAGGCGGGCAGTAGGAAGCACTTAATAAGCTTCCAAGAGCCTATTGAGGGTCCCCTGGGAGGAAGGGGTGGTCTGGAAGAGGGTTGAGACTCATTTTTCTGCGGTGAGTTGGTTGCCAGAGTCCCATTTGAATTTCAGAAGGAACTCAACCTGACCAGGAGAGGTGAGGGGGTATCCATTCACACAGGCTATTGCATTCTGCCGCCCTGGGAGAAAAAACAATAAGAACAGAAAAGGGGCAGGGACAGACAGGCTCCTAATCAGCAGGAATCTACCCATCTGAAGAGTCAAAACCTGCCAGAGGGAAAGTGACTGGACAGCTTTCTGAAGACCTAACTGACCCAATGAGAACGTTTAGCTCAGTGGAGGAGTTTGCACCTTAAATATATGAGGTTCCTAGTTCGATTCACGGCTCCTCTTAGAGTAGTGATCCACAGAGATATCAAACAAACAGGGAAAACATAGACATTATTAGCTTCTCTTGGGTCTCTTATTTTTCCTAAAAAAAAGGTTACTTTTAAAAAAATTTAACTTAGCTTACTCACTAAAACCCACTTCAAAACCTGCAGAGGGCAGGCTGCAGGGTAATTGATTGATGAACACTGGCAGCCTGAGAAGCTCCTCAGGGGCCTAAGAGGGAAGGCTGCTTTTCCTTAGTTTTTGTTTGAGTGCTTACTTGTATGTATCAATTGAATAAGCCCATCAAGATAAAAAAGATGACCCAGACAGCAACAAAAAATTACAAACGATACTAAGAAATAGGAAGACATGGCCCAGCCCAATGAACAAACCAGGAAGAGATGCAGAACATCGAACAACTAATCAAACAAATTTTTCCAAACAAATATCATGGACCAACTTGATGAAGTGAAGGAAGAGATTAAGGATATTAAGAAGACACTGGGAGAACATACAATTTTACAAGAAATTGTTAACATACTTAGTTACAGTGGTAAAAACTGCGTAGTGTAGTGGCATAAAGATTGACATGTTAACTAATGGAATAGAATTGAGAATTCAGAAACAGACCTTCACATCTACCATCAAATGATTTTCAACAACACTGTCAAACCCACTCAAGCTGGTTCAGAACAGTCTGTTTAACAAATGGCACTTGGAGAACTGGATATCCATAGCAAAAGAAAGAAAGAGGATCCATTATGGAAACAGCTTCAAGATCTTGTGGTAGGTGGTGGCTTCTTAAACCTTATACTCAAAGCTTGAGCAATGAAAGGAAAAAAAAAAAGATAAATGGGAACTCCTCATAATTAAACACTTTTGCACATCAAATGACTTTTTTAAGAAGGTGAAAAGGCAGCCTACTCAATGGAAGAACTTTTTCAGAAACCACGTATCTGATAAGGTTTTGATTTCCATGCTATATAAAGAAATCATAAAACTAAATGATAAAAAGACAAGCAACCCAATTAAAAAATGGGCAAAAGATTTGAAGAAACATTTTTCCAAAGAAGAAATACAAATGGCCAAGAAACACCTAAAAAGATGCTCAACATCACTAGCTATTTGGGAAATGCAGAGCAAAACTATAATGAGATATCATTTCACACCTTACAGAATGGCCATTATTTAAAAAACAGAAAACTACAAGTGCTAGAGAGGATGCAGAGAAATTGGAACATTCCTTCACTGTTGGGAATATAAAATGGTGCAGCCTCTGTGGAGAACAGTTTGGCAGTTCCTCAGGAAGCTAAATAATTTCCATATGATCCGGCAATCCCGCTACTAGGAATATATTCGGAAGTGAAAGCAAGGATGTGAACAGACATTTGCACACAATTGTTCATAGTGGCCTTACACACAATTGCTAAAAGATGGAAACAACCCAAGTGTCCATCAACTGATGAATGGATAAACAAAATGTGGTATATACATAAAATGGAATACTATTCAGCTATAAGAAGAAATCAGTTTGGGAATCACATCACAATATGGAGGAACTTTGAGGATTATTATGTTGAGTGAAATAATCCAGGCTCAAAAGGACAACTATTGTATGGTCTCACTAATATGAACTAAATATGATGACTAAACTCATGGATTTAAACTCTAGAGCGCAGATTTCTAAGAGATAGAAACCTCATCTCTTAGAAAGCTCATGCTGAATGTATGCAGAATATTTATTTAACATGGATTGTAAATGTGAGTAAATGGACAGAGTTGATGGTAACACATTATAGTGAGTATTATGGGGAGCCTAGGGAGGTTAATGTCAATTGAAAGAAAGCTAGAGCATAATCTAGGAATTATATAATATAGTGATTTCGGTGGTGGATGATGATTGTGGTTAATAGTATAAACACAAGAATGTTCCTCTATTACAAGGTGTTAAGAATATGTAGATACATGGAAAAACACAACTAATGTAATGTAAAGACTATAGTTAACAGTAATATTGTAATATTTTTACAGCAATGTCAAAGAAGGTACCATATCAATGCTAAGGGTTAATCATGGGGATATATAAGGGGGTATGGGATTTTTCCTTTTAGAGTAAAGAAAATGTTCTGAAATGAACTGAGCTGATGACAACACAACTCTGTGATGAAATGGAGAGTTACTGTTTACACTTTGGATGGACTGTACAAGGCAGGGGACCATATAACACAATGAACCTTGTGGTAAATGAAGGACTGTGGTTAACAGTACAAATATGAAAATGTTCTCTCATGAACTATAACAAACACACAATACTCATACATGGTGTTAATAACAGAATGGTCTGTGGGAACAATACACTAAATATAAGCTATGGAATAGAGATAGCAGTAATATTATGAAGTCCTTTCATCAAACTGTAAAAAAACTTGTCAAAACAATTTAAGGAGTTGGCGGAATAATGCATGGGAATCCCACATGGTATGCATGATTGTTTTGTAATCTCACAACTTCTCAAATTAAAAAACAAAAAACAAAAACAAAAACCAAAGCCAGAAAAAGATAGCATAAGAAAACAAAATTACATAAAAATATCTCTTATTAATAGAGAAGCCAAAATCCTCAACAAAATACTAACAAATTGAATCAAACAGCACATTAAAAGAATTATACACCATGATCAGGTAGGATTTATCCCAGATATGCAAGGGTCGTTCAACATAAGAAAATCAATAATACAATATGCTACATTAACAGAACAAAGGAAAAAAAAATACATGATCATCTCAACTGATGCAGAAAAGGCATTTGACAAAATCTAGCACTCATTCTTGATAAAAAACTCTCAGGAAACTAGAAATAGAGGGAAACTTCCTCAACATAATAAAAGGCATATATGAAAAACCAAGAGCTAACACCATACTCAATGGTAAAAGACTGAAGGCTTTCCCTCTAACATAGAAAAAGAGGATGCCCACTGTCACCATGTTATTGACATTCTACTGGAAGTTCTAGTCAGAACAATTAGGCAAGAAAAGGAAATAAAAGACATTCAAACAGGAAAGGAAGGAGTAAAACCTTTCCTATTTGCAGATGACAGGATCCTATGTATAGAAAATCCTGAAAAATCCACAACAAAACTTCTAGATCTAATAAATGAGATCAGTAAAGTTGTGGGGTACAAGACCAACACCCAAAAATCAGTAGTGTTACTATACACTACTAATGAACAATCAAAAGAGGAAATCTAGAATAAAATTCCATTTACAATAGTGACTAGAAGAATCAAATATCTAGGAATAAATCTAATCAAGAATGTAAATGACTTGTCCATAGAAAACTACAAAACATTGCTAAATCAAAGGAGACTTAAATAAATGAAATGACATTTCATGTTCATAGATTAGAAGACTACATATCTTTAAGATGTCAGTTCAACCCACAGCGATTTATAGATTCAACACAATCCCAACACAATTCCAATCAAAATTCCAATAGCCTTCTTTGAAGAAAAGGAAAAGCCAATCATCAAATTTATTTGGAAGGGTAAGGAGCCATGAAAAACTTTTTTTTTTTTTGTTAGGAGGTACCAGAGATTGAACCCGGGACCAAAGAGCCATCTTGAAAAAGAAGAACAAAGTTGGAGGACTCACACTTCCTGATCTTAAAACTTATTACAAAGTACATTAATCATAAGAGCATGGTACTGGCACAAGGTGAGACCATATAGACCAATGAAATCAAATTTAGAGTTCAGAAATAAATCTTCACATCTATGGCCAAATGGCATTTGACAAGTGTCACGTCTACTCATTTGGGAAAGAATAGTCCCTTCGTAAAATGGTGCTGGGAACACTGGATGTTTATATGCAAAAGAATGAAGGTGGACCTCTACCTTATACCATATACAAAAATCAACTCAAAGTGGATCAAAGACCTAAATATAAGAGCCAGAACTATAAAATTCCTACAAGAAAATATAGGGAAGCATCTTCAGAGCCTTGTGTTAGGCAATGGTTTCTTAAACTTTATATGTAAAGCATGAACAACAAAAGAAAATACATATATGGGAACTCATCAAAATTTAAAAGTTTTGTGCATCAAAGGACATTATCATGAAAGTAAAAAGAACCTACAGAATGACAGAGAATATTTGGAAACCACATATTTGATAAGGGTTTAATAACCAGAATATATAATGAAATCCCTCAACTCAACAAAAAAAGGGAAACAACCCAATTAAAAAATGAGCAAAAGACTTCAACCAACATTTCTCCAAAGAAGATATACAAATGGCCAAAAAGCACATGAAAAGATGCTCAACATCTTTTTTTTCTCTTAATAATTTAATGTTGGGTAAAGTTTGATCTATAACATTCATTTATTAAACAGTGCCAGACACTGTTCTGGGTGTGGGAATACATTAGTGAACAAAATAGACAAAGATCCCAACCTCAGCGGTATTTTCATAAAACTCTTCATTGTTGACATAAGCTCTTCTTTTTTTTTTTTTTTTTTTTAACTCCCAGGGCCTTAAGAAGCCATGGGTGGGAAGGTTCTGGTTTGGGGGAACAAATTACAATGCCATTAAGGAAATGAAAAAAACAAAACAAAACACAATGAGATACTATTTCATACCCACTAGAATGGCTACTATTAAAAAAACAGAAAATTACAAGTGTTAGAAAGGATGGGGAGAAATATGAACACTCATTCATTGCTGGTGGGAATGTAAGATGTTGCAGCTGCTGTGGAAGACAGTTTGGCAGTCCCTCAGAAAGTAAAGAATTACCATATGACCTGGCAATTCCACTTCTAGGTATATACCCAAAAGATTTGAAAGTGAGGACTCAAACAGATACTTGCACACTGATGTTCACAGCTGCATTATTCACAATTGCCAAAAGATGGAAGCAACCCAACTGTCTATCAGTCCATGGATGGATAAACAAAATGCGGTATATATTCACACAATGGAATAGTATTCAGCTGTAATAGAGAATGAAATTCTGATAAATGTGATAACATGGATGAAACCAGAAGATATCACTGAATAAAAAAACTCAAAATCAGAATCTAGAATATAGGTTACCAGGGGTTGGGATGGAGGGTAGAAAAGAGGGAGTTAAGGCTTAAAATGTGCAGAGTCTCTATTTGAGAAGATGGAAAATTTTTGGTAATGGATGGTAGCACAACATTGTGAATGTAATTAACAGCACTGATTTATATATTTAAATGTGGTTAAAAGGGGAAATTTTAGGTTGTATATGTTACTAGAATAAAATTTTTTTAAAAATCAATGGAATTGTACAACACAAACAGTGAACTCTAAGTTAACCCATGGACTATAGTTAATAGTTCAATTATAAAAATGTGCTTTCATTAATTGTAAAAAAATATACTGTGCCAATGCAAGGTGTCAATAACATGGTGGGGAGGATCCAAGATGGTGGAGTAGGGAACGGAAAGCTTCACTCTTTCTCTAGAAACTGTGAGAAGATAGGCAGGATGGCTGGGTATAAGGAAAGCCAAAGTGTTGCAGAGTGATAGGAGAGGGTGGCTGAAGAGGGAGCAGTCCCAGCCAGCCCCAGAGAAAAAGGGAGCATACCAGCCAGGTGAGGAAGAGAGGAAAATCACCCACCTGGCCTTGGGAGAGGGGCAACAATGCAGCTGGCTCTAGGGAAGAGGAAGCTGCTGAGGAGTGATCCCATAGGTGGAACTGTGCCCACCCTGCTTAGGGTATGGGGAGGCGGGTGGGCCCCGGGGAGAGCTGAGGAAAGTTAGCAGGTTTCTTTTTATTTTTCTCTCTCTCTTTCTTTTTCTTTCCCTGCCACTACCCGACCCCCTCCTTTTTTTCCCCCTTCATCTGGGTACTGACTCAGAGGCTGGTTGTGGGGTGATTAACTGGCAGGTATAAGCACCTGAAGAGGAGTAGACTAGTGAGTCACTGGTGGCCTGAGAGAGAGGCCTATATTTTATGTGGGGTGATCAAATGGTCAAAACAGGCAGCCTGAGGGGAGGAGCCTAGTCAGTCTTGGTGGTCTGAGAGACTAAGATTTTTCTTTCTTTTTGTTTTGTTTGCTTGTTTTTTTCTTCTCATCTTCCTTATTTTCATTCTTTCTTCTCCTGTTTTTCCTCCTCCTTTTCCCATTTCTCTTGCCTTTTATTTTTTTCCTTTTCTTTCTTTTTCTTCCTTTTTTAAAATCTTTTATTTATTATTATTTTACCCTTTGTAGCAGTTTGGCATTATTTATGAATTCCAAAAATAGATATTGGATTATGCTTGTAAACTGGTCTGTTCCTCTGGGTGTGATTAAATTATGATTAGGGCTTTGATTGGGCCATGTCAGTAGGACGTTGGCTCCCCGCCCCTTGGTGGGCAGGGACTCGGAAATAAAACTACATGGTAGAGCAGAGGAGTTAGCTGGAGTTTCAATATTGGAGTTTCAATATTGGAGTTAATGATGCTGAGTTTTAATGCTGGAGTCCCGGGAAGTAAGCACACAGAGGCGCCTGGTCGTGAGGAAGGAGAGAAGGCCCCAGCAACAGAGACAAGTTGTTTGCCTGACGAGCCTCATAGTCTACAGCTGAGCTTGTGGAGGAAACAGAGGAGCAAGGCCAAAGAGAAATGGATTTCATTCACAGGTGAAGGTAGTTGGTCCTAAAATTTCTGTACACATTTTAAAAATAAATGAAAAAATGGTAGCCACATTTACTGGGAGAATACAAACGACCTGGAACCAAATGTTTTCTGGAATTTTAATCTTTGAATATGTTCGCTTTGATTCCCAAAGCACAGATCTTTGTGAATTAATTCATGAATCTCTCCTCTAATGATGGCAGGCTCTAGTTTTTCTTGTGTACTTCAATTATATCACTAATGAAACAATGGATTTTTGCATATGGAAACTCTATATATCATAGTATTTTTACAATGTTAGCTAAAATAAAATTACATGTTTCACAAAATAAAAAAAATAAAAAAATAAAAATAAAATAAAAAAAGAGAAATGGAGCCCCGGGAAGAGAGGAACCCAAGAAGCCTGAATCCCGGCAAACTTCAGCAGCTGTTTTGCTCCAACATGTGGCAACAGACTTTGGTGAAGAAAGTAATTTATGCTTTGTGGCCTGGTAGCTGTAAGCTTCTACCCAAATAAATACCCTTTTGTAAGTGCCAACAGATTTCTGGTAATTTGCATCAGCACCCCTTTGGCTGACTAATACACCCTTTTTTTCTTTTTCTTTTTCCTTCCTCTTTTAAATTTTTTTCTTTCTTTCATTTCTCTCCCTTTTCTTCTCTTCCTTCCTTTCTGCCTTTCTCTGTTTTGTCTTTCTTCTCTTTTCACTTATCTTGCCTTTTATCATCTCTATCAACACAGAAAAGGCATTCTACAAAATACAGCATCCTTTTTTGATAAAAACACTTCAAAAGATAGGATTAGAAGGAAACTTCCTTCACATGATAAAGGGCATATATGAAAAACCCACAACTAACATCATATTCAATAGTGAAAGGCTAAAGGCCTTCCCTGTAAGATCTAGAACAAGACAAGTATGCCTACTGTCACCACTGTTATTTAACATTGTATCAAAAGTACTTGCATAACCACTTAGGCAAGAAAAAGAATAAAAGGCATCCAAATTGTAAAGGAAGAAGTAAAACTTTCACTATTTGCAGATGACATGATCCTATATGCAGGAAGTTCCAAAAAATCTACAACAAAGCTTCTAGAGCTGATAAACGAGTTCAGTAAAGTGGTGGGATATAAGATGAACACACAAAAATCAGTAGCACTTCTGTACGCTAATAATGAGCAATCTGAGGAAGAAATCAAGAAAAAAAATTCCATTTACAATAGTAGCTAAAAGAATCAAATATTTAGGAATAAGCTTATCTAAGGATATGTTTTAGTTTGCCAAAGGGATACTGATGCAAAGTACTAGAAATGTGTTGGCTTTTATAAAGGGTATTTATTTGGGGTAAAAGCTTACAGTTCCAAGGCCATGGAAAGTTCAACTCAAGGCACGGAAAGAGATGCTTTCTCTCTCAAGTCAGCTGCCATGTGTTGAAGATAGATGGTAAGAGATCTCTGCCTGGTCTCTGCCTTCCCCTCCAGGCTGTACCATCTCCCAGAGCTTGGCTGAGGGCAACCAGGCACAGGGCTTTTCTCTTTCTGGGCCTCCCATATCTGTCTCGGCTGTTCTACTCTCTTCCCAAGTTTAGCTGTAAGTTATCAGGCATATAGCATGGCTGGTCTCCTCTTGAGCTACTCCATGGGCCAGCCTCCTGGGAACTTCATGCTTAAGCAATCCCCTCTCTTACACTGCAGAATCAAATATGCCAGCACCCTTATTTTCCTCTGTTGGAGTCTTTGTGTCTCCCTTTATTTCAGACCCAGCAAGAGGATGAAGACTCAACATGAATCATGCCTCACTGACGTAATCCAATGAAAGGATACCATACCCAGAGGAATAGATTAGTTTACAAATGTAATCTTTCTCTTTTTGGTACTCATAAAATAATCTCAAACTGCCACAGGATGTAACGGACTTGTACACAGAACACTACACAACATTGCTAAATGAAATCAAAGAAGACCTAAATAAATTGAAGAATATAATATTACATGTTCATGGATTGGAAAACTAAATATCATTAAGTTGTCTATCCTACCCAAACTGATTTATAGATTCAATGCAATCCCAATAAAAGTTCCAACAGCAATTTTTACTGAACTGGAAAAGCCAATTATCAAATTTATTTGGAAGGGTATGGGGCCCCAAATAGGCAAAAACATCTTGAAAAGGAAAAACAAAATTGGAATGCTACCTGACTTTAAAGCATACTACAAAGCTACAGTGGTCAAAACTGCATGATTTTGGCACAAGGATAGACATACTGACCAATAGAACTAAATAAAAAATTCAGATATAGACCCATGCATATTTGGCTAACTGATAATGGGCAAGGCCATCAAGCTCATTTCAACTGGGGCAGAATAGTCTTTACAACATTTGGTGTTTGGAGAACTGGATATTCATACCCAAAAGAAGAAAGAGGATCACCATCTCACACCCTATACAAAAATTAACTCAAGATGGATCAAAGACCTAAATATAAGAGCCAAGACCACAAAGCTCTTAGAAGATAATGTAGGGAAGCATCTACGAGATCTGGTAGTAGGAAACGGTTTCATAAACTTACATCCAAAGCACGAGCAATGAAGGGAAAAAAAGATAAATGGGACTTCCTCAAAATTAAAAACTTTGATACTTCAAAAGAGTTTGTCAAGAAAGTTAAAAGGCAGCCCACTCAATGGGAGAAAATTTTGGGAACCATCCTATCTGATGAGGGCCTAATATCATATAAAAAGCATATAAAAAGAAATCTTACATCTCGAAAAGAAAAAGAAAAACAACCCATTTAAAAAATGGGCAGGAGATTTGAATAGAAATTTTTCCAAAGAGGAAATACAAATGTCTAAAGAGCACATGAAAAGATGCTCAACATCACTAGCTATTAAGGAAATGCAAATCAAAACTACAATGTGATATCATCTTATACCTATTAGACTGGCTGCTATTTTAAAAAAACAGAAAACTACAAGTGTTGGAGAGGATGTAGAGGAATAGTAACACTTATCCACGGCTAGTGGGAATGTAGAATGGTGCAGCTACTGTGGAGGATGGTTTGGTGATTCCACTGGAAGCTAAGTATAGAATTGCCATATGATCTGGCAATCCCACTTCTAGGAATATTCCCAGAAGAACTGAAAGCTGGGACGTGAACAGATATGTGCACACCGATGTTCATTGTAGCATTATTTACAATTGCCAAAAGTTGGAAGTAACCTAAGTGTCCATCAACGGATAAATCAATAAAATGTGGTATATATATATGATGGAGTACTACTCAGCAGTCAGAAGGAATGAAGTATTGACACATGTGACAACATGGATGTATCTCAAAGACCTTATGTTGAGTGAAGTAAGTCAGTCACTAAAGGGCAAATATTGCATGAACTCACTAATATGGACTAAGGATATTAAGCAGACTTGCAGAGATAGAGTCTGGAAAATAGGTTACCAGGAGATAGAAAGGGAGTAGAGAGTGGTGAGCCAGTGCTCAATCTGGACATATCTATGATAAGGTGGATGGGGGGCGGGGGTTGGCAGTAGATAGGGGTAATGATGGTGCAGAGATGAATGGAGTCAACAATGCTGGAGTGTGATTGTGAGTGGGGTTCAGTGGGGAGGTTGGGCTATCTTTAGAGCTGTGGGGAGGGCTGGAGGAAGGAACAGGTGAACTCCGGGGAGGTAGAGGACTGTGGTTGAAAATACAATTGTGGAAGTGTTCTTTTGTCAACTATGGCAGGGGAGGGTTATTGTACAGGATGTCAGTGGTGGGGGGATGTGTACGGAAGAATGCATATGTGGGGTGTGCGTCTATGGAATATGAATGTGTTCATGTGGTCATAAGGTGTTATCTCAGTGGGTGCAGACCCACACAATAACCAACATAAATTCCCAACTTGGGAAGTCCTGCTACATTGTCTCTAATAGAGTGGCAAGAATCTCTAGAGTACATAGGTAGTGCCTAATAAAAGAAAACAGATCAATATGCCAAGTCCTTGATGTTAACGCTTGTACTTATGAGCCTTATTCTTGTAAAATTGAAACTTAGCCTAATAATATTTAATGCTTATGAGTTACCTACCAAAAACCGCCTTGTTACTCAAATGTGGCCTCTCTCTAAGCCAAACGCAGCAAATAAACTCACTACCCATCCCCCAGCATGGGATATGACTCCTGGGGGTAAGCCTCCATGGCACTGAAGGATTATTACCAAGTGCCAACCAGCAATGCATTTGGAAAAAGAACTCAACTAAAAGGGGGAAAAATAAATACAAAAGAGTTTCTACAGCTAAGAGATTTTCAAAGTGAGTCAGGAAGTCATTCCAAACGCTACACTTACGCATGTCTCAGACAGATCTCACTAACTACCACAGTAAACAAGGGCTCAAACAAGGGTGCTCCCGAGAGCTCGAGAGACATCTGGATACTATAGGCAAGGCATATAATCCCATAAAATCAGCACCCCATCAGTGGGCCTTACCTTGGAATATATGATAACCTATTTCCCCACTGTAACAGAGTTAAGCTCATTTATAATTTCCCTACACATTATTCTTCTACCCCTTTTATTTGAACCTATAATTAGCACTATACCCATTAAATATATGTCCCAGAGCCTTACATCTTCGGTCTGTTCATATGCTGGTTGAGCCCCGAATCTCAGCAAAGTTGCAGTCAACATCTACTCTCCAGTTCATCGGACTCACCCAGGACAAATAACAAAATGATGATGATGGACAATCCCCATCCCCAAAAGCAAAGAGTATCTACAACTGCAAGTGAAACAATTTCTTCCATCTGTCCCATAATATCTAAGCTTCCTCTCATTGTGAAGCAGAGTGGGCATTACCATCCCCAAATCCTCAAGACTGAGGAATGACAAACATAGAATGCAACCATGGACCAAAGTAACTTGTTATTATTGTAGTAATGAAGAACCTGTAACATTGATATAAAGATAGTGATTACCAGAGTTCTGAGGGGAGGGAGAGGGAAGAACAAGTAAAATATAGGGCTTTTTTGGGCATTGGAATTGTTCTGCATGATATTGCAATGACAGATACAGGCCGTTATACATTTTGTTTTAAAAAACCTATAAAATCGTATGGTGCAGTGTAAACCATAATTAAAATACAGGCCATGGTTAGTAGCAATGCTTCAATATTTGTCCATCAATTGTAACAAATGTACCACACTAATGTAAGATGTTATTAATAGGGGAAAATGTAAGAGGGGGATGGGGTGGGGTATATGGGAATCCCCTATATTTTCTATATAACTTTTCTGTAATCTAAACTTCTTTTAAAAATAAAGCTTAAAAAAATATGGTGATATATGGGAACCTGGTATTTTATGCATGATATTCCTGTAAACCCACATTTCTCTAATAATAAAACAGAACAAAAAAATTATTCCTTTAATGTATAATAAGGATTTCATATCTTCCCTTAAAGTGATCTGAAATTTCAAAATATTATAAAATCACTCCAATTATATTACTGAAAATGGTTTCTTAAACTACAGTGATCCATCAACATTGCCTACCTTGTTTGGAATTACTGTCCGTAAAACTTACCATCACCTGGAACTGTACCACCTCTGAAATTTAAAAGCCAATATCTTACAAACACAGATTGTCTCACTTCCTTATTGCCAGTGCACTAACTCTTCAACTTAACAGAAACCTTGACCCATCTCCTTTTTATTCATTATGTTAGCCTCTTTTTTGTCTACAGTTGCCACTTCGCAATTCCTGAAAAATGACTTAATCAGGTGCATATCCCATTTGCTATAACTGTTTTCTCAAACACGAGTAACTTACGAAAATTGAACACTGTTCCACAAATCTACCAAACCATTGCAGTTCCCTAAACATACCACTATCACATGCTGTACTGTCTGCCTAAAATATCTTTTACCTTTTTGAATGTATAATAGACTTTTATTTGATAGTATATATTATCCTGGATTATTTATTTTCTGTGTCATAAATACTATTGTTAAGAAAGAACAATAAGACTAGTTAACGGAGGGAATTAATAGTAATTACTAATAGTAATAATTAAACAAAAAGTATGTGTTAAGGAAAATATAACAATATTGTTTAATACATATTTATCTTGGAAGAGTTTCAGAAACAGAAAAATTATGTAGATAGTGCAGAGATTTATCACATAACCAAGATCCAGTTATCTGTCTTATCATTGTATATCAGCATGAAACATGTTATAGTTCATAAATGTTATTAATTTTATTAACTATAATGTAGACCCATTATTAACTACAGTCCATTCTTTCTCCAGATTTCCTTACTTTTATCTTTTTCTATTCCACATCCCATTCCAGGATACCACATTGCATTTAGTCTCCATGTCTACTTAGGTTCGCCTTGGTTGTGAGAGTTTCTCAAATATTCTTTGTCTATGATGACCTTAACAAAATTTAGAAACATTGGTCAGGAATTTTGTGGAATGTCTTCCAATTAAGATTTATCTGATGTTTTTCTCATGATCAGGCTGCAATGATTTTGGGGAAAGACCACAGTGGTAAAGTGTCTGTCTCATCACTACATATCAAGGGTATATACTCAGACTTCTGACAGTTATTTACCTTCCTCACATGGCTGAGGTATTATTTGCCTGGTTTCTCCACTGTCAAGTTACTCTTTTGCTCCTATCCAAAAGTACCTGCAGGTACTTTTTGGAAGGAAGTCACTATACATAGCCCACCCTTAAGGAGTGGGGCATTACGTTCTACTTTCTTGATGGATGAGTTTCTGCACAAATAAATGGGATTTTTTTGGATAATATTTACTATTCTTCCCATTAATCATCAATTTAATCATTTATATCAGTTTGGTCTCTGCATATTCATCTTGCACTTGGGGTTATAATGTGATTCCATGTGATTTATTTTGTTGCTCAAATTGTTCCAGCTTTGGCTATGGGGAGCGCTTTCAGCTGGCTCCTCTTTTACACATATTTGTGAATGTGTGTATGTGAGTGTATGTGTGTGTTGTGATGTTCTCACTGCTTTTTTTTTTTTTTTTTTTTTTTTTTTAAAGATTTTATTTATTTATTTATTCATTTATCCCA
>JAKSZT010053887.1:91248954-91260337 GCA_026826555.1 Tolypeutes matacus
AAAAAAAAAAGGGACACAGAGGAGAGACAATAAGAGATGCAGCAGACCAGGGAGCTCAGGTGGCGCAGGACATTGAGAGCCTCTCTCCCACTCCGGAAGGTCCCAAGGATTGGTTCCCAGTGCTGCCTAAAGAGAAGACAAGCAGACACAGAAGAACACACAGCAAATGGACACAGCCAGAGCAAAAACACCAGTGGTGGGGGGGTGGGGCTGGCGCAGAAAAATAAATAAATAAAATCTTGTGAAAAAAAAATCTATGGGAAGCAGATGTGGCTCAAGTGATTGGGCTCCTGTCTACCATATGGGAGCCCTGGGTTCGATTCCTGGGGCCTCCTGGTGAAGGCAAGCTGGCCCACACGGCGCGGAGAGCTTACGGCCTGCACGGCGCAGAGTGCTGAGAGACAAGCAGACACAGAAAAACACACAGCAAATAGACACAATGAGCACAAGTGGCAAGGGGGAGGGGATAAATAAATAAATAAATAAATAAATAAATAAATAAATAAAATATATCTTTTTTTTAAAAAAGTCTAGATCTGGGAGCTTACCAGGGGTGTCTTTGCATCTCCACCTTCTCAGCCGATAGTGCCAGGAAATTCACATGGATGTACTAAGCTGTACATGTACAGCTAATTACTATAAATATTCCTATTTGGAACAATTTGTATTAAACTAATCATGAGTTCATACCCATGTCTCCAAATTTAATCCATTACCAAATGGATCACTCTAGCTTTATCCCATGACTTATCTGTAATTTCCACTCCAAGAGTGAAAAACCTGTCTCCCACCATCTGCCAATTTATTGAATTGATTGTTCATTTCCAGTGTACATGTATATTAGTTTCACAATTGTTAACCAATACCTCCGTGGGCAGGAACTTTACCAGAGTCCATTGCTTATTCACAGTTCTTTTTGCCTATAATCTGAATGACTATATAGTGAAAAAAAAATAAACTTTATAGCCTACAAAAATTCACCCAAAACATTTTATAGATTTATGTGTAACATGCAAAATATAAACATTTCAGAAGACAACAGAGGAGAAAATCAACATGACCTTATGTCTAATCATGAGTTTTATATGCAGTCTCTAAAGAAAGAGTCATGAAAGTAAAAAGAGGTAATGGGACTTTATTAAAAATTTTAAAACCCTACCTCATGGAAGACACTGAGAACACACACAAAAATGACCTCAGTCCTACACTGGGAAAAAGTTTTGCCAAACACACACATATATAAAGGATTTGTACCAAAATACACAAAAGACCCATCATTCAACAATAAGGAAACAAACCACCAAATTAAAAAATGGGTGAAAGACTGAATAGACATCTCACACAATTAGATATACAGTTGGTAAATAAACACACATAAAAAATGCTCAACATCATTTGTCATTATGGAAAAGCAACTTAAAACAACGAGAGACACTACACAACCATTGGAATGACTAATATACAAAGAATAGACAATACCAATTACTAGCAATGATGTGGAACAATAGGAATGTTCATTCATTGCTGGAGGGAATATATAATGGTACAACCACTATGGAAGATGTGTTGGCGATTTCTTACAAAGTTAAATATATCTCAGCTTGTGAAAAATCAATCAGACTCCTAGGTATTTATCCAATTTTGTTTGTAACTAATATCCATGTTAAAAAAGAAACAGCAAACAAATATGTATAGGAAGTTTTAGTTATAATGACCAGAAACTAGAAGAAACTAAGATGTCATTCACTAGGTGAACAGAGAACCATATAGTGGTTCAACCATGTCCTGGGATACTATTCCACAATAAAAAGGAAAGCACTATTCTGCCACATAAAGTCATGGATGCATCTCAAATTCATATTGCTAAGCGGAAGATGCCCGTTGGAAAAGGCTATATAATGCATGGTAAGACTCCATCTATTACATTCTGCAAAAGGCCAATCACAGAGATAGTGAACAATCAATGATTGCCAAGGATTCATGGTAGAAAAGAAGAGGATTGAACAAGTGAATCATTCTGAGCGATATTTAATAGTGGAAACCTGCAACTATGAATTTTCAAAACACATAGAATTTTACAGCACAAAGAGTCATTCTTAAGGAAGCAAATTTTTTAAAATTCAAAGAGGTAGAAGGAAATCAAATGTGACTTAAGAATCTAACTTTATTACAAATGTATGAAACAAATTTGCTGCAAGTGGGAAGGGAAAATGTGCTGACCGAAGTAACTTTGAAATGAGTGAACTCTTTAAGACTACATTTGACCTTTTAATTCTTATTCATACTTAAAGACCTGGTTCAGACCATAATTCCTCTAAGTTTTCAGAATAAGCTTAGCCCATGGCAAACCAAGCCAGGTTATGTGCTTTCTCTATCCCCAACCTTCCACTCACAGCTACTTCAATTAGATGCATATGTAACAAGCATATTATTTGGAAAATATTTACTTTTAATATTTATAAAGGATTTTAAAACTGAAAAATCCCTAAAGATAATGTCTGCTTGTCATTGTACAGATTAGTCATTTTAAAACTAAAAAGTTAAATGATACAACCACAGCTATCAGTCAAATAATATCAAAGAGAAATGAAATATAGATCTCTATAAAAATAGAGACTGGAAAATAGAAAAAAATTCCAATTCAACCTATGCAAATTAACATTAAATTGGTTCCCAGAAGATGTTTTCAATTTATGGATTTGTGGCTGTCAATCTACCAAATGTCTATTCTTACAGTGAGGAAAGAGTGAGGGTGGTATGCAGCTTTAAGGCTGATTTTATATATTGTATAACAATCCTTCCAGAAACCATTTTCCATAGGAAATATTATAGTTGAAATTATTTCAGCCATAGTTAATTACCATTCATATATAAAAGCTTATGTCTATTATATTTTCAAGTCTACCCCAGAATCATACACCTGATATATCATATCCAAGTCTGTAATCTTACTCAACCTGTCCAAGGCAGAGTACATTCTTGGACAATCAGTCCCCAGTCGTTTTTAACATTTTCAAGTAGGGAGAATGGGAAGAGAAGAATGGAGAAGAGAGATAAAGATTTCAATAGTGCGTGAGAGGGGAAGTGGGAAGAGTAAAAGATTAAGTGAGATAGAAAATAATTTTCATTCCTTACAAATAAAAGATGATGTAGAATCCAACCTTTCCACTACTTGGAAATTTTCTTGGATCATTAAGTTGCTTGTAAAAAGCAAATAGTCCTTCCCCTCAGCAGAAGTATGATATGAACCTCATATATAATTTGAAGGATTTTCCTAAAATATTCAGCTTTTAGTAAACATTTCTTGAAAAATGCAGAACTCATTGTATTAAACAAAGTGGTTACAAGAAACGTCAAGAAAAGAGCCAACATCACTAATATATTCCTTACTGCATCTCACAAATATTTATTAAAACCTTGATTTTCTAACCTGGAATGTCGGAGGCTGTCTTTTTTGTTTTTTGCAGAACACAATGTACATTCACAGCCAACTGCATGGGGCTTGGGTAGAGATACATCCTGTTTTAACAGCATTGTAAGAATTTCATAGTTGTTACGATGAGCAGCTAAAATGACAGGTGCGACATCCATTGTTGTTGAATATTCAGGATTCTGAATTCGCTCCATTAGTTTCTGAAAAATATTTACGTATAAGTCCAAAACTTATTTGTGACTTTGAGAAAATATTTTTCTCTGAAGAATGAAATGGGAAAAAACATCAGAAGGCATAAAGAACATAATTATTTTAAGGAATATGATAAACATTTTATTGAGACTAAATTTTTTTAAGAAAACCCAAAACTTAACTTTAATTGAAATGCAATATAATAATAACAGTACAAAATCTTCAATAGGAAAATTCATATAACTAGAGTTCTCTTTTCCTAACAAAGAGGAAGTAAGGACATCTGGAAAACTGGGGAAAAAAGTTTAATTTCCAGATTATGTTAACATGCAAAATGACAAGGATAAAGAACAAGAATTTTAGATAAAGAATAAAATGGAAAAACAGAAATATTAACAAAAATAGGCAGAGCATAAATGCATGAGAAAAACTTTTAAAAATTCTATCTCTATGACACGACTTGTTACTTTGATAGCAAAAAAGCGACTTGAGAGGGAGCAGTGACTAGCAAACACTCTTCATTTCTATACTCTCCCAATCCTTACCTATATTACTTTCCTGTTACAAATGCACAAAAGCATTAACAATCATAACTACTATTTAATGAACCCCAGAACTGTTAGGCACTTTATCATCACATTTAATCCCCACAAAGGCCTGCAAAACTTAACACTATGATCTCCATGATAAAACTGAGGCTCAAAGAAGTTAACATGCCCGAGCCACACAATAAAGTGGCAGAGTGCTGATAAGTTGATGTTACTCGGGAGCCTGAGCGCCTTCCAGAAGTTGGACCCATGGTCCTGGTGATGGCATGACTTGAGAGGAGAAATATTAGTAACTGAAGGATCAGGGTAAAAGAAAAAGGTTGAATATGTTATGACTACTGCATATCCTTTTTAATACTTCTCACTTTTCACAGAGGTTTCCCTGAGAGCTGTTTGCTTCTACAGTGTAAACTCATCAAATTAACTTTTTTTTTTTGGTGATTTTTATAAACACTGTAAAAAGTAATGCATACTCATTTAAAATATCAAAAATATATAGAAAGGCAGAAATTAAAATGCCCGTATTTCTACGACCTAAAGAACATTTTGGAGTAATTATTTGCTTCTAGTCCTTTTATACCACACCCCCTTTTAAGGATGTCTTTTGTATAAATAGCAGATATGCTGAAAGCAGATGTGGCTCAAGCAGTCGAGTGCCCACCTCCTACACGGGAGGTCCCAGGGTCAATTCCTGGTGCCTCTTAAAGAAGCCAAACAAAAAAACCATCAAAAACAAGGAGCACACTACAAAAAAGAACAACGAGCAGACTACAAGGGAAAAAAACGAGCAAGACAAGAAGCAAAAACAAATGAGCACGGAGTGGATGTGGCTCAAGCAGTTGAGTGCCTGCCTCCCACAAGGTTCAGTTCCTGGTGCCTCCTAAAGAAAAAACAGACAATGAGCAAAAAATAAAAAAATAACAAAAACAATGAGCAGACAACAAGTAAAAACAACAAGCAAACAGACGAGGGAGCCATCGGGGTGGCGGGGAACAGGACATAGTAGATATGTGAACAACCGATGATTAAAAAACAATGGTTCTTAATTATTTGGGGGATCACCCTTTTAGTAATCTCAAGAAGATATAGCCCAGGATGTTCACAAAAAAAAAAAAAAAAAAAAAAAATCCTGCCCAGAATTTTGTATACAATTTTATAAGGTTCATAGATCTTGTGTTCAAGATTTTTATTTTGCTAATTTAAGTAACACTACTCTAAACATCTTTATGAATACAACTTCTTCCACATTTAAGATTACATCATTACACAAAGCCCCAGAAGTGGATTTAGAGGTCTAAAGACCATGAACAATTTTGAAGCTCCTGATACATGTTGTTAGAGTCCTTTTAATGGTTTACATTACCAATAATATAGGAATGTACCCATTTCACACTAAAGCTTTGCTCACCTGTACTGGGCATGATCACTCCCAATTTAACGAGTAAAATATCCTATCATGAAATTTTAATTTACTTTTCTTTGATTACTTTGAATTTTTTCCCACGTGTTTATATGTTTTTTTCCCTCTTCTATGAATAGTTTGCTTATATACTCTTCCATTTATTTATTGGGGATTTCAAATTAATTGATTAAAATTTTTTAAATATAGAGAGATGTAAAAGTTTTGCCTTTTTTTTCCTTATTATTGGATTATTGCTTGTAAAAAGGAGAAAATTATATTTAATCCCTTAAGAGAAAAATAGTCCTTGTTTTTCCTATGAAACACATTTAACTATATAAAATGACTTTTATTAGATATATAAAATTAAAGCTCATAATTTCATTATTCATAATATAATCTATGTGCTATCAAATAAATTACCTGCATTTGAAAGTTAATTGCCAAAAAGAAAATTCTGATATGCCAAGAATACATAATGAATTCACTGACATGATAAAAGAATTATATAAAAATATTAAATATTTCCTGTTTAGATGTAACAGGGTTGTTGAAATGTGATTTTTGCTGTCATTGAAAGTATTCAAGAAAAGGTTGGATAACCTTTATTTGTTAGAGATTTGTTAGGAAGCGTTCTTTCCACAGTAGGTGAGACTTCCAAGGCTTTACAACTCTAAGATTAGATTGGTAATAGTAATGCTGATGAAATAAGACCAGTCAGTGATTCCAATACCCTAGCACACTACACCCCACTCCCATCCTCTTAATTTAAATCGGTTAGAAAGCTCAAAGGTGGAACAAGTATACCAAACTGTTAATAGGAACTGCAAAATACATGACAGAAAATGGAATGAAAATCTAGAAATTTCTAATCCTTTGGATAGGGACTATATTCTTAGCCCTTATTTCTTGGTTCCTATGGCTTCTTACCACCACTTAAACTGTATCCTACTCTCTGGAGAAAGGCACACTTATACAAACTTTGTAAACCTCTAAATGATAAAATATGCAATTTAGCAGAGACTCTCATAGTTCTCAGGGCATGGCAGATGATATGCAACCAATTTGTAATTCATTTAAAAACAGTATCTTTCTTCTGAGTATAGGCAGTTTCACCCCCAGGAGTTATTTAAACTTCCTGTTTCACTATACCTTCACCAGTCATAAGTGGTAAAAAAATTTTTAAATTTTATATACAACAAATATCTCATTTTCAAAAATTCACATTTATTTGATTATTGGTAATCATTTTCCTAATTACAAGAGCAATAAAGAAAAATAGAAAGTGTAAGGGAAAAAATCCTTAATTTGACCCATAAGAGATGACCACTGTTAGGTAACATTTTGTTCCACTTCCATACTGTCCCTTTTTATGCTTATTTTAAATTTTAGATTATATACTATACACAGTTTAGTATACTCATTTTTTGCTTATATCCTATTTTTCTATATTCCTAAATAGTTTTCTAAGAATAACACTTTAATGGTTACATAACATTCCACTGTATGTATATGTAATTATTTCTATTTCCAACCCTCTATTTTGGTATGCTTTATATTATTTCCATGCCTTTTGTTTTATTCACTGTTACAATTAAGATTACAATGAACATTTTTGTTCACATTTCTGATCATTTCCTTATGTGGTTCCTAAATGAAGAAGTACTAGGTTAAAGAGAGTGAACATCTTTCTTGTTTATGACCCATTCTGCCAAACTGCTTTACAAAATATCCTCCCCACCAGTAGCAGCGTATGAGCCTATACTACTTTTTTGTCATCAATGATTATTTTAGTCTCTGATAATGTGATAAGCAAAAATTAGCATCTTATATTTGATACCAGCAATGTTTAATATTTTGCATTTTCTTTTCTGAGATTTTTTTTTTTGTTGTTCTTTGCTATTATGATTTTGCTATTTTTCATCAATTTGTCTATTAAGATTATTAATTTGTTATGTATATTACAAATATTTTTTCCAGTTTTTGATCTGCTTTCTAAATTTTGCATGAAGTTTGAATTATAGAAATTTAACTTCTATACAGTCAAAGGCACTGATCTTTGCTACTGTGATTTTTATACACTGTTTTTATGCTTAGAAAGTCCTTATATTCTCAAACAGTTAAATATTCACCTACATTTTCTTCCAGTTTTATGGTTTCATTGGTTACATTTAATTCTTAAATCCCACCTAAAAACTAATCTACACTTTCAACATAACCTAAAGAATATTCCAAACTAAAAATACTGGTCCACACTGATAAAATTATGGAAATATCACTAACTTTAAAAAGTGTCTACTTACTTTAGAGCAGGGGTTCTTAACAAGGGGTCTGTGAGCTTGAAGTGAAATTCAAAAAAATATTCTTGTGGGGACATGTTGGTGCAGGTGTGATATATTTATTAAATAATACACAGTATAGTGTGGACTTAGTAACAGGTCCGTGATTTTCACCTGACTGGCAAAGGGTTCCGTGGAACAAAAAACGTTAAGAACCCCTGCTTAGAGTAATATTTTACTTATTTTAAAAAATCTATTTCTTAAAAAAAATAATAAATTTGGGGGAAGAAAAAAATGGCAATGGGACAGGAGATCTATTTTGGTTTTAAAATCTAAATTAATAAATATTTAAGAGTACTAACTACTATAGTTGGTCTTGATGATCGTTTTGATGGATGATTAAGTAGTATATCAACAGCTCCCACTACTTCAGAGTCGACTGCCACCAAAAGTGCATCTGTGGACTTTAAAAAAAAAAAAGTTAAAAATGAAAATAGAAGATAAAAAGGTAAATTATTTCTTTTTAGTAATTCATAATTAAAACTATTGTTTAAATTAAACTGTAATGTAACTGTATTACTGAATTTTTAAAAATTTAGACTGTTCAAATAGTACATTTGCTTGCCTTAGCTGTACTTCTGTGTACCACAACACACACATGATTCTGTCCTGGTTTCAATGCATGAGCTGGTAAAATAATGAGCGCTTGATAGAAGTGGTTATTAGTGGAACAGTGCTGATCCATGCAGTACTTAAAGTTGAAAATTTTTTTCAAGATCTTTACTCTTGAACTGTGGTTCAAAAGAGTCTTAACATTCCCAATCTATAAAAGAAATTTCCAGGAACTATCACTACAGGTAAAGCATTGTATTCAGTCTAATAAAAATGATCATCAATGTAACTAAGAGGATAGGGCAGAATGGACAAAATGAAAAGCTGGGAGCCTTCTGTTCTCATCTTTAAAATATTACTTAGCTAACTGCAATGGTATATATTTGACAATAATGTTAGCAATCTTATAAAGCAAGGACCACAAAGAAATAGGCTACCAATGTCCTCAGAAACAGGTGGGAGAATTAGAACTTTATAGTTCTATTCCCAACCTACAGCCAATTGTGAAGCTCTTTATTTGCACAAATATCAATCCAAGAAAAAAATAAATAGAAGCTGAAGAAACATGAGACTTTTCTACTCTCTGTAACAAAACCTACAATCCTATTATGATATATGACAATGATTTTAGGATTTTAGCTTTTCCTTTTAGGGAAAAAAATAAAAACGGAAGGGAAACATGGTGATAATGATTTAATCTAAGAAAATGTCCTGATTATTTTCAATCAGTACATTTGTTTTTACAGTTACAATCTTTAATAACTGTTTAAATAATATTTTCTCTCTTAGGAATGAAACTATATCAGAGCTTTAATATTATTTGTAGCAGAAAAGAATAAAGCTTTCATTCATTTTGTCTGGTTGTCAAAAATAAAACTAAAAACAGTAGACTTTATCTGAATGTCTAAAATAGGACTAAGCTCCCCAAAGAAAGGTTTGGGAGCTTCATTCAACCATTAGGGACTGCTTATGTTTTCCCACAAGGAAAAATTTCCCACCTAGATTGGAAATTTAATTCATTGTTTAATCCCATAGAACTTTTTGTGTTCACTGAGTTCTAGCTTATGCTTTTAAGTCCTAGCATTATTATCGAACCTTGTGTCCATTATTACTAAACATTTCATTTATGATTTTTAATTTTAACCTATAGAGCTAACTGTACTGCTTGCAAACACCCGAAAACTTCAACCATCAGAAACACAGCCATGAATCTAGCTACAACTTTGCAAAAAGCAAAACAAAACAAAACATCATGTTAAGCTGTCACAAACTAATTTCATGAACATTATTTCCCAGAAGAAACAGGTCCATGCATATTGACTTAGAATAATCTATAAATCATACCTATCTGGTTTTCCCAAGTACTCTTCTTATTCTTAATGAATAAGGGAATAGTAGATTAAAAACCAACAACACAGAGGAAAAGAAGGAAAAACTACTAAAATTTAACTACAGAAAAGAAAATATCAATAGAGCAAAATCTTTATCAATGCACAGCAGTCTGAAGCCATTTTATGTCAGGATGAATATGTAAACAGTTTCTGACCATACAAGGCAATGTAAAATAATTACATTTCCAATGATTCCAACTTAGGATGATAAAGTTAAATTATATTCAGAATACACTGTTTAGTAAAGAATTAAGAAATCTTTCAGTGCTTAAAAGGATAAGCTTCAGTTATAAGAAATATTTATTTATATTAAAAAGTAATAGAAATAAAAAAAAAAGTAATAGAAATAAGGAGTTACCATCAACTTATTCTGTACAAATGGAATGTTATTAAATATTTCACAAATCAAGCGCAGTTTTGAAGAAAAAAAGTTTTAAATTATTTTTAAAAATATCTCTAGTATACAAAATGTTCCCACTAGTTTTGTTTACCAATTTCTAACAGATATTTGATTATTCCTTAGTAAAATCTAATCAATACACATATTCACTATGTATTTATGAGACCCCTATCTTCCTTTCTACCTCAAGATTTGTGTATTCAACAATTCCCATACTCTTTCCTCTAAGGCTCAAAATAAAAAAACAACTTATTTTCTTTCCAAAGCTAAATTCTCCACTTTGGTATTCTATTTTATGATCTCTGGTCTCCTACAGGGCCTTGAGCCTTCATTTGCAGAAATAACAATCCCAACCCCCTCCTCCCAAAACTTCAAATCCTTCCTCACTCTTTGCTATAACTTGACTTGATCTTATATTTTCTTTACCACTCAAATTTTCTTCTTCCTTTCACTATGCCAAACTTCTCAAATCAGTGTGTATCATTTTCTTCCAATTCTATTGTATACCATATTTTCAAAATCCCATGGTCTCTTCTACTCCCTCATTCTCCTTGATTTCTACCCAACATTATAAAACTTTCTTTTGTTTTCAAAATGCTATATTATCCTAGCTGCCTCTGACATAAATAATCATTCATTTGGTCTTCTGTAATGAAACCCTTTCCTTCTAATGCTTTTAAATGTAGATGCTCCCTATGATAGAATCAGCATCAGCCCTTTGCTCTTCTCTGTGATTTCACCCACACTCAAAACTTCCAGTAGTTATCTCCATGTTCATAACTTCCAACTTTATCTTTCTAGCCCAACATCTTCCTATAGATAAAATTGTCATCTGCAACTGTCTGTTGGAGACTGATACCCCCCAAATAAACATGGCTAAAACCAGAATTCACATTCCTCTGCCCCAAGTTTGACTTCTCTTCTGAATTTCCTCTTTTTCTCTCTTCCTTCTTCTAGTCATCCATTTTAAGATTTCTAAATTCACCTGGTGAGGAGACAACGATGGGAAATGGCCATCCCAGGGAATGGAGAGGGCCTGCATCTGCAGGCAGGATCATCCCACCCACCATATCCATGGGATATAAGCCCTCTCTCACTTGGAGTTGGAGTGGACATCACCATCCCAGTC
>JAKSZT010053887.1:91260737-91284692 GCA_026826555.1 Tolypeutes matacus
TGGGAGATGTTTGTGTTGGATGTGGTGGGAGGTGTGGGAGGTGGGCAGCATGGGAATCCCAGTGGGTTCCGTGTAATATTTTGGGTAATCTAAGCACCTCTTAAAATATATGTATATATATATAAAAAAAAATAAAAATAAATTTCCAAAAAAAAAAAAAAAAAAAAAAAAAAAGATTTCTAAATTATGTTGGACTTCCTTTTTCTCAATTTCCCTCTCCAAATATAAAGTCACTAAATTCTGTGAATTCAGGCTTCATAACCTCTCTCACACCTGTTACTTTTTTCCATTTTTACTGCCATTATTCCAGTTCAGGCCTTACCTTCTTCATATCTAGATTACTAGGAAAACTGTTCACTCAGGCTGTAGACTTCCCCACCCTCTATTCCCCAATCTATTCTGAACACAGCCACTAGAGTCATGTTTCTAAAATGCCATTGGACACATATCATGAGCTTTCTCAAAAATCATATCTCAAAAATCTATCATAGAAAACTCAAATCCCTTAACCTGGTATTCAAAGCCCTTTTCATCAGCTTTGTTTTAGTTATTTTCCTATTTTCCCCTACTTTTTGTTCAAAAGTCAATTCACTCTCCCAAGAATATACATTGTCACTTCCATTTATGGAATGACTCTGGACAAGTTACTTTTCTGTATCTTAGTTTCCTCCTTTACAGCACCTAACTCATAGGACTATTGTGAGGATTAAGTAAGTGAATATATTTAAAAGTCTTGGCATGGAATAGCACTATATAAGCATTAGCAATTATTAGTATTTCAAGGCTGTGTTCACCTGACCTCTGGTTCATGAAACCTTTCTTTTTTTTTTTTACCGGGAGGTCCCAGGGATTGAACCCGGGTCCCTCCATATGGGAGACGGATGCCCAACCATTTGAGCCACATCCGTCCCCCGAAACCTTTCTTGATAGCTCCAATCCATAGTGATCTTGCCCTTTTCTATGTTTCTAACATATAATGTGGCAAACCACATATATTGGAAAACCACAAAATTTTAAGTATCAGTGTTTCTCAACAATAGTACCATTTACATTTTGGATCAGATAATTCTTTGTTATGGGGGCTGTTCTATGCATTGTAGATTGTTTAACAGCAACCCTGGCCTCTACCCACTATACACCTGTAGCAATCCCCACCTCCCAGTTGTAACAACCAAAAATGTCTCCAGACATTGCCAAATGTCCCCTGGGAGGCAAAATCACCTAATTAAGAACTGCTAGCATAAAACAAGATAAAATACATGAAAGCATTTTATAAACCTCAAAGCAATATACAATGGTCATGTATTATTATCCATCAGCATTTATCAAATGTACCTTTGTATTATTTAATTGACTTGTAATTCATATGCACTTTAATTGTCCAATTAATTTTAAGATCCTTTAGTGCAGAACTCATATTTTACTTATTCATTTCCACAATCACACTCAATAGAAGGTTTTGGATATATATCGATTGACAGATAACACATAAGCAACCTGAGACAGAAGACAGTGAATTGGAAAGAGCATGGGATTTGTAGTCAGAAGATCAAGTTCAAATCTTAGTTTTGCACTTACTAATTTTAGAGCTTTGGGCAATTTGTTAATGTCTATGAGCCTCAGTTTTCTAATCTATGACATGTAACATCTATATAGGGTAGCTATGATGTTCAAATGTGATCAGATATGTGAAAGAACCATGTATATTACAGAGCTCTTATTATTATAGACACATAGAATCAAATATGTAAAAAGACAAAAAAGATTATTATACAATAGTACCTCATTTATCCAGAATCATCAGAGACTGAGTTTCTTTATAAACTTATTTTCTAGGTAACTGAAGCTTATGTCTTTAAGTGTTCAACTTAAAAATTTTGATGGAAGTCTTCTGTCTTCAGAAGTATTACATAATCTTCTTTCTTCTAAAACAATAGGACTGAATATAATTTAACTTTTCCTTACTGACTCTGGGTCATTGTTATAAATATTAATTGCCATTCTAATATAATCTCCCTCCAAAATTATCAGATATATAATGCTATTGATCTCTTTATTAAATAATGTCAAAGGTATTGTTCCTACTCATTTTATTCTACTGCAGCCCTCATGCCCTTTTGCTGCCCCTCTCATTCTCTACGGGTTGGAACATTAAGTAAATAAGTTTGTTAAAAATGGAATCCAAAATGAGAAAAAACAGATGTTGAAGAAGGGCTCCAGAAGTTCTCTGAAACATAAACTTACTTTGGAAACTGTAATGACAGCTACTTTGGCTGCTCAGAGGTATTTTTTTTTACTTTTTGGTTGTCAGTTGCATTCTAGATAGCTGAGGTTGCTGGATAAGCAATTCTTTTTTCTTTTCTTTTTTTTTTTTACTCTAAGTATATACACATGGAGACAGTACCATATGTTATAATATATATGTACAATAGAAATGTATATGTGTACATAGAACTAACTTACTTATACTAAAAAAATTACTAAGTGTCCACTAGCTATGTATAGTATAACTGCTATGAGTGCTTCCTAATACCACTCCAAAGGGGAAAAAAAAAAGCCTCATTAATTTAAAGCCATAACAAAGCATACAATCATACCATTTGAAGGGAAAGAAAAGTCCAAACAGAATTTATGTGTTAAGTCCCATCAGAAGCAAACCAAGAAGGAAAAGGAAATAGTATTATGAAATTTTGTTCAGAATCTTTTGACTGAATTCTTTCAAGACTTATATGCATGCCTGTTTTCCACCCAAACTGATAGGAAGATAAACAGAAAGGTCTGTCTTTTCCAATTAAAAAAATATTATTCACCTTTGGCTATAAGCAAACATTAAATTTTAAACAAAAAAGAAAATTTAATAAAATTTAGGAGAATAACAAAGTCAAGTTGAAAACTGCTTTATAAGTCAGTAGCATTTTTTTCTTATGCCTGTAAATAATGCTGAACCACAGAAAAACCCATTTCTCTGACACTCCCATGAGCACTTGTACTACACCTTTTAGGTGTAAAAAATAAATAGTAATAATATAGGTAACAAAAACATCATCTTTAATAAGTCATCATAATTTACCTCTACCAGATGTTGTGAAACATATTTTAAGAAGGTAAGAGAATGACAATTGGGAGGAAGAGATAAATCAATTCAAAATATGACAATTAAAAAAAAAAAAAACATTTTGGTTTGTTTCAAAAACTTTTAAAGTGACTCAAAAGCAAGTAAAAGGTAAAGAAAGAGTGAGCAAGATAGAAAGGGAAGAAAGGAAGGGAGGGAGGGAGGGGGAGAGGGAGGGAAGGAAGGTGGGAGGAAGGGAGGAAAAGTAGAAGAAAATATGGCATATCTAACAGTACTTAGAAGCAACTGAATAAAATTATCTAGCCTTGTACCTGACAGCCGTAGTCCAAAAGAAGCTGCAGTATATCCAAGTTTTCATTTTCAATAGTTATGGTAACAGCATTTCTCCCAAGCACATCTACGCAATTTATGTTCAAGTCACCTGAACTGTTTTCCTCCAAAATCTTTTTAACCATATAATAGTCACCTAAATAACAATATACAAACATAATTTAATATCCACGACACATAAAATGATTGACTGTTTAAAAATAAACTTAGCTTTGATTTAAAAGATTAAAATCTAAACTCATTTTTGTATGTGGAAATGTGCAAAGAAAATGTGAACATTTCCCTTCTGAAAACTTTTATTCTGACAAAATATATGTATATCAGCTGCAAACATAAAAAGCAAATAGAAAATTTTTAAAAGAGCAGTTTGAAATGAAAATAATTTAGTTTAAAATTTATAACTAAATGATTGTAAGTAAGGAGAGAAACTTTTAAAGATATTTAAAGCATTTAATAAAGGATGGCCAAAAACAGACTGGTAGCTAGAAAAGTTAAGAGGCTTAAAGGAATTAAATTTTACATCTCAAATACATATACACCTTTACTCACACACCATAATAGATAAAAATGAGATATAATAATAAATGGAGACTATCATAGAGAGGTTTTTACATGGGAAAATATATATTGGAAAAGCAGTATGAATGTGTATATGCTTGTAGGTCTGTATATTAGGAGAAAAGGAGCTTGAAACTCCTCTTCTCCCCACCCTCCAAATGAACACACATACACACACTTCATTAAAGAAGCTTTTTAGATTAAATGGCCAGAGGACATACATTTTACAAAATTCTAAAGCAGGACTAGAAATAATACTGGTAGAGGCCAAAGTCAGAATATTTCAAAGCAAAATCTTGACCTGTAAGAAATCAGCCTGCTTTCCACGTGACTCTAGCCCACATCAGAACAGCAGACCATTGGGGAAAATAGTACCTAATCATTTTCACAGACGGCCCACCCACTATACTTGTCGTATAGTCCAGCTGGTTCAGGAAAAGGGGGAATGTTAATTATATAGAAATGTTAAATACATAGAAAAAGCAAGGTGGGTTTGTTTAATTTCATTTTAAATGTGATTTGCAAATGTAGCTGTTACTTAGATGCCTATGAATAGGAAACAGAAGGAAAGAACAGAGTAGAAAACAGAAGAAAAAAGAAACAAATGATTCTATAATACATAAAGAAAGACTAATAATGGCTAAATGAGTGAATAAGAAAGACAAGTAGATGTTTATGTTAAAATTTCAGACCAAATTATCTACCATTTTAAATCAATGGCCTTAAAGTCCCCATACACTTAGAAAAGTAGTTGGATGTTAGTTTCATTGATGGAATATTTCCTCAGTACCCTCATGAACAAAATCTTTTTTCCTAGTCTCAAAAAGAAATATTCCCTCTATAGCATTATTAATATTTAGACAGTAATGCTTCATGGCAAAAATTGTATAACACTTATCAAACACTTCACAAAGTCATGCTCTTAGTCACAAGTTAAACTGACTAGACAGAACAATGAAAATTCTTCACTATTACTAGAAAATAACACTTAATACTTAATTTCAGGTGAACCTATTTCAATATCATAATAGTGGAAAAATGTTATCCATAAAAACTTTGCTATATGTGTTGAACCCTAAATTAGCCTACCCATAGGCCTTCATGGCAACCAGAGTAACATAGAAAAGAAAATTTTCCACTATCCCCTAAGTGTCCTATCTGAAAAGCACACAACCTCCCCTCCCTTGAACAATCTTGCAAGGACAGACAAGCACACAACCTCCCCTCCCTTGAACAATCTTGCAAGGACAGACAAGCACACAACTTCCCCTCCCTTGAACAATCCTGCAAGGACATCTCAACCCTGCAGCTGTGCCCCAGGCTATCAGAGCGTTCTGTGCAAACCCTAGCTAACTGCCAAAATCCGCTTCTGTACCTCCTGCTTGCTTGAAAACTGCGACAGCAACCCCCTATAAAAGGGAGCCATTTTAAAACCTGGGGGCTGCAGTTCTCTCCTGCATGAGAGTTGCTGCAGACACCCGCGGGCTTAGCTCAATAAACTTCATAAAAGTGGTTAAAGTCTGAGTGTGGTTGATCTCCTGGGTTATAACATATGTTCTTTGGCTTCATGTTATGTCTAGGTGAGGATTTATTTTTTTATATTTTCTGCTTGGGACTCATTAGGCTTTCTGAATCTGAGGACTTCTGCCCTTCATTAATTCAACATTTTTGGCAATTAGCTCTCCAAATATTGCTTCATCCCTATACCATTTTTTTCTCTTATTGGAATTTCTATTAGACATTATGTTGGACCTTCTCATTCCAAATCTGGGTCTTCCAAGTATCTTACTTTTTCTCTTTCATTCCTGTATTCTCTTTTCTTCAGATCTCTCTTCTAGTCTCTTATTCTTCCTTCTGCTATCCCTGCTGATTAACCCATTTATTAATTTTTATTTAACATTTCAACTATAATTTTTATTTCTCTAAGTTTTATTGGATTCCTTTTTAAATCTGCTTAGTCTTTTTTGACTTCCTTTCTTATGTTCCCATTTCTTATTTTCAGCTTTTTAGCCATTTTAAAGATACTTATTTTATGATCTCTATAAAACTTTAATCCTTTGAAGTTCTTAGAGATATAATCTTGCTATCTGTTATTTCTATTGACTCTTGATAATAAGGATGATTTCCTGGATTTTTAAATTGGTGTTGCAAACGCATTTTCAGTGGGGCTTAACTGTGACAATCCTGGGAGTCTCGTTTGAAAGTTTGTCCCACCAAGGAGGCTTTGTGTTTGCTTCTGTAAGATAAGGCAGAGGTGTTGCTTGTCTGAGACTTTTTAAAAATTATTAATTTCTTAGGTTAAGTGTTCCTGTACCAGTAAGTAGTATTAGCTTGAATTCCAAACCCACAAGAAGCAGGATCAGAGTTACAAAATCTTAGAGGAATATATTTTTACTCCCATCCAGAACTCATATTAAGATAAACAAGCTTCTTTGTAGTCTCGTGCTAATGGATTCTTTTCCTCATCAACATTTTGCTGAAGATATAATCTTTTAAGAAGCCTGGTTTTATGCTTGGATCTTGGTTTCAACTCCCCAGTTTGTGCAAACTCAAGGCCTTGTAACCTGTTTCTAGATGGGCATTAAAACCCAAATTGTCCAGACCAGTAACTCTCACTAGCACCAATGGGGCAGCCATAGTGTTGGCTCACATACTTCTGTTTTTCAGTCTCTTTTTCACTCTTGGATCCTGGATATTTTTCTTACTTTCTGGAAACTCAGCTGCTCTTTTAAATGGATATTTGTTATATTTTTGCTAGAAAAATCTAAAGAACTATATAAAAGTAATTCTTACAAAACTTTATACTACAAATTTCAGGTATAGCAAATGTACAAAAATAATTACAGCACTTTAAAAATGTTGAGACTGCTGTCTAAAAAGTAATTGCAATTATCAGATACTCTAGTTTTAAATTTTCAAAGCCTATATCCATTTAGTTGATTTTGCAGTCATAGAGCTATACCAGGAAAAAAAATCTAAATTTAAAATTCAAAACCAAATAAATCACTTTTATCCCTAAAAATAATAAAAAGCTCCTTTCCACCATGAATGACACACTCATGTAAATGAAAAATCACAGGCTATAATTATAGGACCTATAGCAAAACTAAGTGATTGCTAAAGATTCCAAAGAATTTTATAATTGCAAGCCATTTAAAACAATGTACTGTATTTAAAAAGCCCAGAATAGCCATGATATTTTATGTGTAAAAAGAGGTTAAGAATCTTAAAATTGACATAGATGAGAAGCTAGTTAATGAGCAAGGATTACAGTTCAAAATGCCTGCTAATGCTACACATATAAAATGCCTTTTGTTACAATGAGGTTGTTTTTCAGTTACACACATTTTGTCTTTTAAAATATAAGACACAGGGAAGCGGCTGTGGCTCAATCAGTAGGGCTCCCGTTTACCATATGGGAGGCCCCGGGTTCGGTTCCCGGGGCCTCCTGGTGAAGGCAAGCCCGCCCGCATGGCGTGGTTAGCTGACCCAGCGAGCACAAGCAGCAAGTGGGGGATAAATGAATAAATAAATAAAAATCTTTAAAAAATAAAAAATAAATAAATAAAATATAAGACACAGAAGAAATGCAACATGATCTGTTTACTTTTTTTGATTAGAAGGTTATCTTTTTTTCAGTGAAGGAAAAAGAAATCTTTTCCAATCAATTTCATGTAAGTATATCAATTCAACAGTAAGTTTTAGTCCCCCTTCCAAAATACCTTCCAGAGACATCTACTTCTCTCCATGTACACTGCTATCCCCCGTCCAAGTTACCATCAGCTCTGTTTTGGACTCCTGCAATTGCCTATTATCTGAAATAGTTGCTTACACTCCAGCCGAGGGGCCAGCAAATTTTTTCTGAAAAGGGCCAGAGAGTAAATATTCTAACCTTTGCAAGTCATACCATCTCTGTTGTTACTCAACTCTACCTCTGTAGCACAAAAGCAGTCACAGACCATACTATATGAGCATGGATGTGTTTCAATAAAAGCTTTATTTTTGGATGCTGAAATTTGAATTTCATAAAATATTCACATGTTTTGAAATATTCTCTTTTTCTGAACCATTTAAAATGTAAATCCATTTTTAGCTCACAGGTTTTTAAAAAACAGGTGGTGGGCAGATTTGGCTGGTGGGGCCATAGAGTTTGCTACATCCTGCTCTAGCCCCAGTCTCTCCATCCATTCTCCACCCCGTAGCCAGAATGATCTTTTAAAAACTCCAATCGTAAAGGATGATTTCTTATCACTACTTTATTTTTCAAATAACATGTAAATATTGTAATCCATTGGATTTTGTTTTGCTAACCTGTTAATAAAAATATGGGACCATTATCCTTTAAAAAAAAAAAACAAAAACCCCAATCATCAAGCTTACAATCCTCATGACTTCCTATCGCACTTAAAATGAAAGCCAAAATCTTGTAGCCTACAAAGCCCTATAGGACCTGGACCTTGCTTCCATTCTGAATTTACCTTGTGCCACTCCACTGCTCATCCACTATGATCATTCTAGACCAGTATTTTCCAAACTGCAGTTTACAACCTATTAGCAGTCTTGAAATCAATGTGGTTGGTCCTAACCATAAATATTTAAAAATGAAATAGTATCTAAAATACCAGAGCAATCCCGATTCCTTTGCAACAAATTTACTGTGGCCAACTATGATAAACTCTTGAAAAATACACTGGAGAAGTTATAATGTTGATTAAGAACAGGTGATTTCATCATTTCTTCACTGGCATCTCATTTGATTTTCTGGCATATGATGGTAAATTTCACCATCACTGAAATGGGGGCATTAATGTTGATGTTTAATTTTATATTAACCAAATTTGCAGTTAGTTGCTTAATGTGGAAGAATTTTATTTGCTGTCAGAAAAATCTGTAAAGACTTTCAACCAAGTTTCTGTAACAAACTTTGAGTGTGGCAGTTGTAACATTCTAACTGAATTACTATAAATGATGCTTGAAACAGGTTTTATTATTAAAAAGAAAAAAAAAATTATCAACTAAAAAAAAAAATACAAGGACAAGCTCAAATTCAATTGCTGGATCTGGAAATACAAATAGGGACAAATTTCAACTTTTACAGTGAAGATAATTTAAAATGTAGTGTTATCAAATGTGCAAAACCCAAAGTATTTGTAATTGTATTGTTGTGAATGAAACCTTCAAAATTAAAGGCACTCAGAAACTTGATGTGCTGAAATGTCCATAGTACTTGAACATTTTCAAAAAAAGAAAAAAGATAGTAATTAAGCATGGTTTGTTGGTTATTTTATGAATGTTGATGAGGACTATAAGCAATAATACATATTACCTGGCAAAAGAGAAAAGGTCTACACTGCTGCAGGAAAAAATAATACTTATAGCATATAAAGTAATGCTAATTTTTTATGGTAAATAAGTTGATAAATTAAAAACAATGAACAGCATATTCTTGAATGTGATGTTTAGAAGAACAGTTAGGAGCCATGTTTATTTTGTGGTTATGGTCTGGTATAGGTTTTGAAATCCAACTCACAGTGATTTTACAAGTTGTATAAAATTTTAGTTTGTATCAGGTATGTAGCAATACAGTTTCATAAAGGATTTGTTGTGTTGCTTAAATTTAACCTCACATATATTTGAATTATATATATTATAGAACTAGAAAAGTGCATTATTGATCAATATAAATATAGCTAGACGAAATACAAAGCAATTAGTGATGAAGCAACAAGTATGATTAGAAAATAAATGAATTATATTTAAAAATTAACAGAAGCTAGAGAGAGAGAGAGATGGATACAGCAAAGGCGGCAAAATGTTAAAATTGGTGGATCTGGGAATCTAGGAAATGGGGGTATGTTGGATTTCTCTGTACGGGTTTGCATTATTTTTGCAAATGTCTTGTATGAAATTATTTCAAAATAAAAAGTTAAAAAAAATTAAGGGATGCTATTAAAAATGGTTGGTACTGTTTAGAATCAGGACTTTTATAGACTGCAAAGCTATGGCATCCCAAGAAATTCTAGTGAATGTCATAACTATATGAGATATGATGATGGAAAGATTTTTGTCCTGACAATTCATTTGGGCTTTTAAAAGTCACAGCTTACCACCTCTTAGTAATAACTTTTGTAACCGCTCATTACATAATAAACTACTACTGAAAAGACTTCCAGGAAGATGGCAGACTAGAGAGAGATGGGACTCTCTTCTCTTCCAGAAAAGTAGCTAGAGGACAGGCTGAAACAGCCTGGAAAAAGATCTTCTAGGCTTTAGAACACCAGGCAAAGGCTGGACAGTATCCAGAGGAGAGAGGGACAAAGGAGGGGAATCATGACTACAGTATTGTGAGTTGAAACCAGTGGCTGCTGCTGCAGGCATACTCCCCCACAATAAAGACACATTAGAATTCTCAGGGCTCTGGGCCTGCAGCTACAGACAAAGGGGGCTACAGGGATCCACCACCCCAGAAAGGGGAAGAGAGAGGGACACAGCCTAAGGCTGACTCAGCTTCTGACCCACAAATTTGGTCTGCTGTGCCCCACCAGTCCTTCCAGGCCAGGTGGGATCATGCTGTGGTTTGCCCTGGAAACCAGCATAGGACTGGAGAAATGCGACCCTTTCAATCTAGTTGGGACTGATTATTGAGGACGCACCTCCCCAGGAAGGGGGAGAAAGAGGGAAACGGCCTAAGGCTAATACAACTTTTGACCCAATATTTGGTCTACTGTGTCCCAGGAGCCCTTCCAGGCTAGGTGAGGCCATTGTTTGCTTTGGGAGCCAGCAAGGGGCTAAAAATATACGACCCTCCCAATCTCTTTCTCTACTAACCAGAATTGATTGTTGAGGATGCAGAGGGGAGTGGAATTATTTTCTACCCAGGAAAAGGGAGGGGGCTGCCAGAGAAGGCTGGAGAATTGTCTCTTAAAAAGTTTCAATTACAAGGCTCTTAGCCTAGCGGCAGGAAGCTCTATCACATTGATCCTGTCTCTGCTGCAACAAATACTCAGACCAGGCACTGAACTGAGAGGGCTGTCAAAGAGCGCCATCTGCTGTCAGACTGCAGAAGTGCATGTGAGAAAATTAAAAACAATGAGTAAGAAAGTTTTTTTCCGGCCTTTATTGCCTCCCTCCCCCTCCCCAAGGCCCTAGGAAGCAGGCCTGCAACCCATTACTAAGTCCAGAGCCCAGTTTTGAGCATCTAACAGGGACAATCCTAACAACCAAAGCGCTGTAGTAACACACATCTCCCACCACTAAATCCCTACAAAAGAGAAAGAAACTGAGCATCTGAGTAAACTGCATTCTAATCAGATGCCTAGACATCAGCAAAAAATTATGAGCCATACTAAGAAAATGAATACATGATCCAAGAAAAGGAATATATCAAGCCCCAGAAGAGGCACAGGATTTGAGAGAATTAGCGAGATGTGCGCAAATTTCTAAAATCAAATTAATGAGTTGAAGACAATATGGCTAAAGAGATAAATGACATCAAGAAGAAGCTGAGCAAGCACAAAGAAGAATTTGAAATCCTGAACAGAAAAATAACAGACCTCATGGGAATGAAAGATACAATAGTTGAGATCAAAAACACATTAGAGGCATACAACAGCAGAGTCGAAATGATAGAAGAAAGAATAAGTGATACTGAAGACAGAACAGCTGAAATTTAAGAGAGAAAAGAATGGAAAAAGTCGAGTAGGGGCTGAGAGAGTTGAATAACAACATGAAATATAACAACGTATGTGTCATGGGAGTTCCAGAAAGAGAAGAGAAGGGAAAGGGGGCAGAAAGAGTATTTGAGGAAATAATAGAAAATGTTTCAACTCTTAGAAAAGAAATGAACTTACATGTCCAAGAAGCACAACATACCCCAATCAGAATAAACCCAAATAGACCTACTCCAAGACACATAGTACTCAGAATGTCAAATGTCAAAGATAAAGAAAATTCTGAGAGCAGCAAGAGAGAAGCAAGCCATCACATGCAAGGATGCCCAGTAAGACTTAGTGTGGATTTCTCATCAGAAACCATGGAGGCTAGAAGACAGTGGCATGATCCATTTAGGATACTGAAAGAGAAAAACTGTCAGCTGAGAATTCTTTATCTAGCAAAATTGTTCTACAAATATGAAGGTGAGTATAAAACATTCACAAACAAACAGAAACTAAGAGAGTTTGGAAAAAAAGAATACACCTTTGCAGGAAATATTAAAGGAAGCCTTACCACCTGAAAGAAAAAGACAGGAGAGAAAGGCCTGGAGGAGAGTATAGAAGAAAGAAGAGCTGAAAGGATAACCAAAAGAGTAAAAGGACAGACAAAAATATGATATGACATATGAAAACCAAAGAATAAAGTGGTAGAAGTAAATAATGCGTTCACAGTAATATGATTGAATGTGAATGGATTAAACTCCCCAATCAAAAGATATAGGCTGACAGAATGGATTAAAAAAACATGAGCCATCCATATGCTGCTTAAAAGAAACTCACCTTAGATCCAGGGATACAAATTGGCTGGAAGTAAAAGGTTGGAAAAAGATACTACATTCTATTCAAACCTATATGTGATGCTGGAGTTTGTAAGTGTATTTCCAGAGACTGGAGGCTCTGGCCTGCTCATGTGCCAGCTGTTCCTGGAACCTCAGTGGAGCTGCAACTCCTACTCTACAGCTCAATGGACTCACCCAAGTCACCTGGTGAGGAGACGATGATGGACAATGGCCATCCCAGGGAATGTAGAGAGCCTGCAGCTGCAGGCAGGATAATCCCATCCACCATATCCACGGGATACAAGCCCCCTCTCACTTGGAGGTGGAGTGGACATCACCTTTCCAAACTCAGGACTGGGGGAAAAGCTATGGACTAGAGTGGACTTAATGGTATCCTGTTGTAGACATAATGTGATTCAAGCAATGGAAGAAATTATAACAGTGAGGGTGAGCCAGTGGCCACTGGACACATTTGGGGCAGGGAAAGGGAAAAGCAGTTGTAATACAGGTGCTTTTTCAGGACTTGGGAATTATCCTGAGTGACATTACAATGACAGATATAGGCCATTTTACATTAGCATATAACATGCAGAACTGTGTGGGAGAGAGCGTGGTCTATAATGTGAACTATGGTCCATGCTTAGTGGCAAAGCCCCAGGATGTGTATATCTATTGCAGCTGATGCGCCACACTAATGAAAGATGTTTATGTGGGATGTTATGGGAGATGTGGGAGGTGGGGAACATGGAAATCCCTGTAATTTCTGTGTAACATTTATGTAATATAAACATCTTTTAAAATATATATATAAAAAAGAGAGTTATGGGAGCTTTTACCCCAAGTAAATATCCTTTATAAAAGCCAAAAAAAAAAAAAAGATACTACAAAAAAATAGCAACCAAAAAAGAGCAGGGGTAGCTATACTAATATCAGACAAAACAGACTTGAACCAGGGTGCCCCAAAATGCATAAGAAAAACACTGGCAAAACTGAAGGAGAAATAGACATCTCTACAGTAATAGTTGGAGACTTCAACACCCCACTCACATCATTAGACAGAACAACTAGAGAGAAAATCAAGAAGGAAACAGAGAACTTGAACAATATGATAAACGAGTTCGATCTAACAAATATATTCAGGACACTGAATCCAAACTCAGCAGGTTATACAGTCTTCTCAAGTGCCCACGGATCTATCTGCTATATGTTATATGTTAGGGTACAACACAGCTCTCAATAAATATAAAAAGGTTGAAATTATACAAAGCACCTTCTCAGATCATAATAGAATAAAACTGGAAATCAATAATAGACGGGAAAAAAATAAATTCTCAAATAGGTGGAGGCTAAACAACACAATCCTAAATAATCAGTGGGTCAAAGAAGAAATTGCAAGCAAAATCAGTAAATATATTGAGACAAATGAAAATGAGAACACAACCATCAAACTTATGGGATACAGCAAAGTCTTGAGAAGGAAATTTTTAGCCCTAAACACCTATATTTAAAAAGGAGAAAGAGCTAAAATCAAAGGTGTAACTGAACAACTGAAGAAACTATTAAAACAACAGCAAATCATTCCCAAAGCAAGCAGAAGGAAAGAAATAATATATAGAGTAGGAACAAATAAAATTGAGAACAAAAAACAATAGAGAAAATCAACAAAACCAAATGCTGGTTCTTTGAGAAGATCAATAAAATTGACAAACCCTTAGCTAGACTAACAAAGAAAAAGAGAGAAGATGCAAATAAATAAAATCAGAAATGAAAGGGGGGGAGTTACAACTGACCCCACAGAAATAAAAAGGATCATAAGAGGACATTATGAGAAACTGTATGCCAACAAACTAGACAACCTAGATGAAATGGACACATCCCTAGAAATATACAACCTACACCAGCACTACAAGATACACAAGATCTTCCATCATCAAAAATCTCCCAGCAAAGAAAAGTCCAGGACCAGATGGCTTCTCAGGTGAATTCTACCAAGCATTTCAAAAAGAATTAACACCAATCCTATTTAAACTCTTCCAAAAAATTGAAGAGAAGGGAAAATTGCCCAGCACATTTTATGAAGCCAACATCACCCTAATACCAAAGCCAGGTAAAAATACTACAAAAAAAGAAAATTATCAATCTCTCTAATGAACATAGATGCAAAAATTCTCAACAAAATACTTGCAAATCAAATCCAGCAGAATATCAAAAGACTTATACATCACATCCAAGTGGGATTTATTCCTGGTATGCAGGGCTGGTTCAACATATGAAAATCAATGAACGTAATACACCACATTAATAAATTGAAGGAAAAAATACATGATCATCTCAATCGACACAGAAAAAGCATTCTACAAAATCCAGCATCCTTTTTTGATAAAAACACTTCAAAAGATAGGAATAGAAAGAAAATTCCTCAGTTGTCAGAAAAGGCATATATGAAAAACCCCACAGCCAACGTCGTACTCAGTGGGGAAGGGTTGAAAGCTTTCCCTCTAAGATCAAGAACAGGACAAGGATGTCCAGTGTCACCAGTGTTATTCAGTATTTTACTAGAAGTTCTAGCTAGGGGAATTAGGCAAGAAAAAACAAACAATTAAAGGCATCCAAATAGCAAAAGAGGAAGTAAAACTCTCACTATTTGCAGATGACAGGATCCTGTATTTAGAAAATTCTGACGTATCCACGACAAAGCTACCTAATCTAATAAATGAATTCAGCAAAGTGGCAGGATACAAGATCAACATGCAAAAATCAATAATGTTTCTGTACACTAATACTTAACAATCTGAGGGGGAAATCAGGGGGAAATTACCATTTACAATAGCAACAGAAAGACTCAAATACCTAGGAATTAATTTAACCAAAAAAGTACAAGACCTATAAGCAGAAAACTATAGAACAATGCTAAAAGAAATCGGTGAAGACCTAAACAAATGGAAAGGCATTCCGTGTTCATGGATTGCAAGACTATAGTGAAGATGTCAATCCTACCCAAACTGATATATAGATTCAATGCAATACCAATCAAAATTCCAACAGCCTAATTTACAGAATTAGAAAAGGCAATTACCAAATTCATTTGGAAGGGAAAGTGCCCCCAAATAGACAAAAACATTCTAAAAAAGAAGAGCAGAGTGGGAGAAATTTCACTGCCTGACCTTGAAACATATTACAAAGCTACAATGGTCAAAACAGCATGGTACTGGCATAAAGATATACACATTGATCAGTGGAATAGAATTGAGAATCCAGAAATAAATCCTCACCTATACAGTCAACTGATTTTTGACAAACCTACCAAAGCCATGCTAACGGGACAAAACAGTTGCTTCAACAAATGATGCTGGAAAACTGGATATCTATAACCAAAAGAATGAAAGAAGACCCCTATCTCACTCCTTATGTAAGAATCAACTCAAAATGGATCAAAGACTTAAATATAAAAGCCAGGACCATAAAACTACTAGAAGAAAATATAGGGAAACATCTTCAAGACCTTGTAGTAGGTCTTGGTTTCTTGGATCTTATACCCAAAGCATGCACAACAAAAGAAAATACAGATAAATAGGACCTCTTCAAAATTAAACACTTTTGCACCTCACAGGGCTTTGTCAAAAGGGTGAAAAGGCAGCCAATTAAATGGGAGAAAACATTTGGAATTCACATGTCTAATAAGGGTTTAATATCCAGGGTATATAAAGATGTTACAACTCAAGAATAAAAACACAAATGACCCAATTAAAAAATGGACAAAAGACTTGAATAAACATTTGTCCAAAGAAGAAATACAAATGGCAAAAAAAAAAACAAACACATGAGAAAATGCTCAACATTACTAATGATCAATGAGATATCATTTCACACCTATCAGAATGGTCACTATTTAAAGGACAGAGACCTACAAGTGTTGGAGAGGATATGGAAAGATGGGAATACTTATTCATTGTTGGTGGGAATGCAGAATGGTACAGCCACTGTGGAGGACTGTTTGGCAGTTCCTAAAGAAGTCGAATATAGACTTGCCACATGACCCTGCAATACCACTACTGGGTATATGCCCAGGAGAGCAGTGAGATGAACAGACACCTACACACCTATGTTCATAGTTGTATTACTCACGATTGCCAAAAGTTGGAAACAACCCTGGTATCCATCAACTGAGGAATGGTAAACAAACTGTGGTGTATTAACACGATAGACCATTATGCGGCAGTAAGAAGAAATGAAGTTGTAAAGCATATGACAACATGGATGAACCTGGAGGACATTATGTTAAGAGAAGCAAGCCAGACCCAAAAGGACAAATAAATGTATGATTGCATTACTATGAACCAAATATATTGTGTAATATATTGTATGATTCAAAAAAAATTTTTATATGTATCTAGTACATTTAATTGAGAAATATGTTTTTATTCAAGGGTATTTTCTTTTTATTTTTAAATTATTGCTTATATCTTCAATTACTAAATGTACAAAATAAAGTTTAAGAAAAAAATTTTAATAAAAAACCAAAAACAAAAATAAAACTGGGTGTCTCCAATGGAAAACTGCATTGTCTGATTACAACACACCCTTCTGGTTTATGTGATTCTAGCCTTTTACTAACTATGAACTTTTTACAACTCTGTAAACTATAGATGACAGATAGCACTGCAAAAATAATTGCTGTCTAGAGATCCCTATTCCCTGTAGAAAAAGCCAGTTTTTCATCTATTTGTGAATTTATTTCAATGTTCCTTTATTCCATATAAATTTATGCTTTCTTGACTTCTCCTTTAAGCAGTCATAACACATCTACCTGGTTCTCTCATTATTAATGAGTTAAATAAAACCTTTAACATGTGTTCAAAAAACAAACAAAAAAAAAAAAAACCACAAATACTCCTAGATCTTAAACTTCCCAGTATCATTAAATTTAGTAGAAAGATATTAAGAAGATACAGCACTGGCAGAGGGGAGAAGAGGAATTACTCTTAGACTGCAATAATACCTATACAATAAAATCTAATCTGTTAGTACCCTACCTAAAGGTGTATAATATAATTCTGTAATATAGAATGGATAGGGTTACATTTTTTTAAATGCCCAGACAAAAGATTAATTCTGTACTCAAAATTTCCCATGTTCCAAATCATAAAAAGGCCATTTAGATTAAATTGATCAGTTTCTTCCCTTCAGACAGATCTATTAGGCACAAACATTTTTTCCTTGCTGTTCTTCATAACACAAGAGATTATCTTTATTACAGAATAAGCTCCTAAAGGTTAAGGATGTAGTCAATTATTACCTGATATAGCACCTTTCCAGTGCCTTAATGCAATTAAGAACGTGATAAATATATTTTGATGATTTATAGAAAAGAGCAGCAAATTAAAAATGAAATAAAGCAGCACACTTGTCAGTTGACCACAAAAAAATGTCAGTAATATAGCATTATGAGGCAGCTGTTCATTCATTAATTTGTTATAGATACGCTATCCACCATGATTTTAGTGATTTAGGAGACATTTTTTGTCGAAATAGTTATGAACTATCCCCTATGACAGCATTTCTCAGCTAAACATTCTAAAACTTTGGTGATTTGGACGACTTTGCTATACAAGTACCATGTCTCACCACCATTTATGAAATGGTAGAAATTTGTCTTCAGTACCCTCTTTTCTGTAAACTTTTTTTCCCTCATGGTACACACCTTTTTATGCCCAGTGTTAACACAAAACTTCTCAGCAATACCTAGTGTTCTGCCAATTTTCCTCCCACTGTACTCTCTCCAACCCCAAACATTCAAAATCTCTTGTCTAATAGCTAAAAGACAATCCCATTAAATTCAGGTATTGATAAAAGCAGCAGCTTAATACTTCTCACAGAAACGTTGCACATTTTAAAAACACCCTTAGCCAAAAGGTATATAAAGCTTATGCAAGAATTCAGGCATCAAAGCATACTTCCCTACAATGTAGCAAATCATACCACAAAGGTGATAAGGGATTCTGAGATAAGACTGAGCCAAGAAATAAAGGTGAAATTCTGCTCTCTCCATCCTTCTCATGACCCCATTTTGAAATTTCAAGAAGGGCCTCCTAATTCCCTAATTGAAAAACAAACTTCCTCAAAATGTTTTCCATGGAGAGTTGGCAGGGACTGAATTCTTTCATACTTCCTTTTTCTGCACAATGACCTGATCGCTGGTCAACAACAAATTAAATGGTTTATATGAATATAATAGTGTAATATATAACATACATAATATAGTAATAAAAGCTACCATCTACTAAACAGTTACTTCAAAAGTGGAGAATTGACATGAACTAGAGAAAATTTCCGTACTCCCTAAATAAACTTAACCCTTTCTCCAGCCATCAGGCTTGAGGGATACCATAGGCTCCCATAAGTAAATGTGGCACATTACCATACTGACTCTCAGTGACACAGGAAAAAGAAATGGATGGTAGAATCATTGCTTAAGATTTCATGAAATAACATATTAATAGTCAGCTCTCATTTCAGTTAATCTCTACCTTTGAACTGCAGAGGGGTTCTATGCCTAAAAAGAATATAGGTATACAGTCTGAAAATTTTTCTTGGGGGCCCCAAACTTAACTGTATAACACTGGCACAGGAACTTTTAATTCATTTTTCCTTCTAAATTTTATACAAAAAAAGGACCTGGTGCTACCTTTGAGATGATCCTGACCCAGTTGTATAAAGATCACAAAGAGCCACTGTTAGTGGCCAATGCCTGGATCAGCACTTGCCTAGATCCATTGAACTCATATACATAAAAGCCAATTACAAAACGTAAAATCTTTCCCTTTTCTCTTTCTCACTTTTTTCTTTACTCCTTAATCTGCACACCTTTCAAATGGCCACCTATCACTAACTTACATATAAACCACCTCTTCTCCACAAGTTTGGCTTTAGGAATTCCCCCTAAGTGTGCTAAGTTGTAAATATTTTGCACATCTAGAAAAAGTATGCTAAATTCGAAGGATGGGAAATGAAGATGCTCCAGTGGATTTGCTCTGGTCCTGCTCAAGTACCATACTTGCTTTTTACCTTTATTGGATAAATTTAATACATAAAGAAATCATGGTTTATAAAACACTCATGGGAAGCAAGTTTAATTTCCAACTAGCAAATCCAAATGTGGATGTGATTTTTCTGACACAAATGATCATTCATTCAACTAGAACCAGATCAATATAACAGAGTAAGAGTGCAGGCTGGAGACAGATCCCAGTTCTACTACTTCTGAACTAGTGGTAACCTTAGGCAAATTAATGTAAAATATTTTCTCACCTATAAAATGGGGGTAGCAATAAATCTGGCTCATAGGATTGTGAGGATTAAATTATGCAGTCTAAGAAAAGCACATGCACTCAACTCCAGTCACTGTTTTAGTGAATGTTTGCCATTTGGTTTGATGAAGGTTACAGTGTAATTATGGAACTTACAGTTACTTCAGAAAATTTTTCATTTTTAAAGCTGGTTTGGATAACACTAAAAAACATTTACTAGTGAATCCAAACATGTAAACAAAAACTATAGCTAAAATTTATTTTTAAAATGTAAATGAATGCTATAAATATGTGCAATAAATATGCCATTTTTCCAAATCTATTCCAAGAACTTGTTTCAAAATACAGAAAACATAGAAATACCTACTTTATATCATTCATTTTTAAACATTTTTACTTTTATTTATATTATATATATATATATATATAGAGAGAGAGAGAGAGAGAGAAAGCATGCATATTTACTTTCTACCCAACCCCAAAAAGCACATCTCTCCAGGGATCTTAACGATGTCATAAAATGGGAAAGTGACAAAGAATACCAAACTGTTACTACTGGCACTAGTGGATAGGCTACAGAACTGTCATGTATTAAAACTCTCTTTTGTTTGAAATGTAATGCAATAATCCTAAATATATACACTATACAGTTACCCATAACAACCATATTCCATTACGACACTGCTCTTTCTCCGTGTGACAGGAATATCAAATTCCCTTTCTCGACATACTATGCTTTAAAATAACCACAGTAGAGTAAGCTAGGGTTGATGCAGCACTACTTACTCATTTTAGTACAACACACTATCTTACCCCTTCTCCTCGCAGAGAATTTTTGAAGAGAACTCGGGCAAAGCCACTCCAGTAATACTAAATAATGTCACATAATCAACAAACCACAATTTTTGCTAGGTTACAGACATATATTCTATTTTGCTTTATTTACATTTCCAAGACTAATCAAAGTTGTGTCCACATTGAACTTGAACAAATGCTTTCATAATATTATTTAATACTATTACATCAGAAAATAAAAGTGGCTTGACAATACAAATAGGTGGGCTTTGTCTACATGTTAATGTGTTGTCAAAAAGTTGTATAAATAAAATCCTATTTCAAAAGCAGTAATAGAGATTAGGGAGGTTGTCATTTATTAAAAACTTCACACACACACAGATGCACACACAAACAAAAAAATCCTCCGTAATCTTTCCAGAGTCTAAATTTCCCTGGAAGTTTGCATTGTCCTAGAAGAATTTTCCTAAGTGAGCATAGCCATTGTACAGCAAGTCATGTAAATTTAGTAATAGAAAAATCTCAGTAGTTTTTTACATGTAAGAAATGAAAGCAGTCTTGGAGCAATTTCCCACTCCTTTTATTATATGCATGACTAGATAGAATGCTTAAGTGAAAAGTCTTTAACATGGCCATAAAAGTCACCAAATTCTAGATTAAAAAAAAAAAAAAAGGAAAACACACTAATTATATTGCACATATTTTTGTCCTATCATTATTTTGGACTACCGTCATTTCCCATTGAAGCCTCGGGAGCAATAAACCTTTCTCTCCAATAAAAAGCACGGACATTCAAAGCTGCTCCCTAAGTTTGAAGAAAGTTTTGGAGACTAAGGCAAAATTTCTTCTGTCCTGAACTTATTTCATGATCTCCACCTTAGGTTATAGAGATACCTAACTCCACTTAACAGTCACTGAACATCTACTGGCCAATGTACTGGGAAGATGAAGCTAAATAACAGAAGTAAGGTTTAAAAGAAGAAAATTGGGGGGGGGGGGGAGGGGAGTGAAAGCCAATAAACAAGAAGCTTGAGGCAAGGTTGTGCAATTCTCGGTCGGTCTGAAAGGTCCCAGAGAAAGTCGACTAAACCTCTGGGATCCCAGAAGAAAGGAAGAGAGGCCCGGAGAGGCTAATCATGTCATTCATGTGGTCAGTGGCAGGGGCGGGGCTAGAACCCAGATGTCCCTGCCTCCACGATGCTACTAAACAACCGACCCTAAAAGCGGAGACCAAAGACAGAGCCGCCACCACACGGTCGGAGCTGCACACCCGGTACCTGCCGCCCACTATCTCCGCATTCGTAGGACAGAGGCTGTGCGAGGCGGCACGGGTGAGACAGCGAGCGCGACGAGAGCAGACGCTCGGCGCGAGGAAGAGAGAGTACCCGGAGTAAGTTGAGACAGAGAGAAGGTGGAGGGTGTGGAGGGCAGGGATGTCCAGAGGCGGGGAAAGGGGCCTAGCTCTCACCCTTGTCGCACGCCAGCAAGAAAAGCTTCTCATTCAGGGTGTTCTCCTCCTTCACCTCCCGCACATCCTTCAGCGCCATCACCTCGTTCGGCGACGAAGAGGAAGATGGGGAGGAAGGCAGGGAGGAGGAGGCGCCCGAGAGGTCAGTGCTCGGGTACAGGGCCGCCATCATCGCGGCCCATGAAGGGGGCAGGCCAGGGGAGGGGGGCAGGGCCCTTACTGGCCCCGACCCCGACCCTGACCCCAGCCCCGCTGCAGGGCTGGAAAAAGGATGAGTCGTTCCCACGGCCGCCTCTGAGCGCGGCCCGTTGGCCCCAAAGGGCGTCGCCTCCCCTCGGAGCCAGCACTCGCCCTCCACGGACAGCCCCAGGCTGGTGGCGGCGCATGCGCGGCCCCGGGGCCAGCGCCCCCTCCCCAGCCGCCGGCGTCCGGGCCGAGTCGGTCCGGGCCCGTCCGGGGACGGGAGAGAGGCGCGCGCCAGGGCGGCAGCCAAGCGCGGGGCCGTGCCAGGAGCCGCAGGGGCCGTGCGGGGTGCGGCCTGGCCCAAGCGGAGGACGAGGGATCGGCAGGAGAGTAGCTCCGAGAGGCGCTTTAGCGCACGTCGTGCTCCGGAGCCGTGGTAACCGCGGGCAAAGCTGCGCGGGCAGATGTTCGCCGCTCCGCTCACGTCATCCTGGGCTCCGCTGAGGCTACACTGGGGCGGGGCCTCCGGTGGGGGCGGGCTCGAAGGACGCCCCGCCCCTTCACCCACTGCCACTGCCACTGCCGCCTGCAGGTTTTTCGCGCCAAACAGGTGAAAGGCTGCTGTCCACCCTCTCCAAACACACGCTGCGGGTTTGAGGTCGTTCCCCCGTCTTTTCGTGCTGCACATCAACTAAAGATACAGCGATATGTTAACCGAGTCTCTGACAACGTAAGGTTTAGTTGAAACCCTTTGCTCAATTGTAAAAGCATTCATGTTCTGGTGCTGTATAAAGCAGAAAAGAAAGGGCTCCCCACTCCCACCCCCGCAAATACGCGTGAATATGTGCGCGCGCGCTTATGTCGGTCTAGCTACCTTCGTTTTTAGAGACTATTTTTTTTTTGAACTTTAATATATAATACATTTATTTCAATATTTCTCAATTTTTAAATAAATAACACTAATTAATATTTTGAACATAGAAAGGTATAATTTAGAAAATAATTACTATGTGTAATTCCTCAATTCATATAATTCTTGTCGATATTTGAAGAGAAATATTGTACACGGCCTTACTTTAATAAAGTCAGCAGCACAATATAAAATGTGTAAACCCCATACACTCACAAATTACTCACACGAAAAGGACAGGACTTTAACAATGACTCAATATTTCTTTTTTTTTTTTTTTTTTATGCATATATGTGTATTTGCTTACAAAAATGTTATTTATATATATATACACATATATTTTAAGAGGTGCTTAGATTACCCAAAATATTACACGGAACCCACTGGGATTCCCATGTTGCCCACCTCCCACACCTCCCACCACATCCCACACAAACATCTCCCACAAGTGGGGCCCACCACCCTCAATGAAGTTACACATCCTGGAGCCTTGCCACCAACCATAGACCACAGTTTACACTGTAGACCACACTCTCTCCCACTCAGTTCTGAGTGGTGTGTGCTGATTTAAAATGGCCTACATCCGTTGCCACAACAGTACTCAGGACAACCTCCAACTCCCAAAGAAGCCCCTGTATTTCAACTGTCATCCCCTCCCTACCCAAAAAGTGTCAAGTGGCCATTGGCTCCACCTCATTGTTATAATTTCTTGCATTGCTAGAATCACCATATGTGAACAAGAGAATACCATCAAGTCCACTCTAGTCCATAGTTCTTCCCCCAATCCTGAGGGGACTGGGATGGTGATGTCCACTCCAACTCCAAGTGAGAGAGGGCTTA
>JAKSZT010053887.1:91285092-91298242 GCA_026826555.1 Tolypeutes matacus
GGCCATTTCCCATCGTTGTCTCCTCACCAGGTGACTTGGATGAGTCCGTTGAGCTGTAGGGTAGGAGTTGCAGCTCCACCTAGATTTCATGCACTCCTGGCACATAGGTAGGTGGGAGGCTCCAGTCTCTGGAAGTATACCTAAAAACTCCAGCATCACATGTAGGTTTGAATAGAAGGGACTGGTGAACCATGTGCAGGGAGGACTTATTTGAGTCTAATTCTGTCACTCTCAGGAGCACAGATTCCAAAATAGAACCCACTGATAAGGCATCAGAGATTGTATTTTTTTAACGACTCGTTTGTGATGTGAAATTGCAACAACATTCCTTATGTCAACACATTTATTCGCCTGAGTTTAAGTGTACTGACATGAAACCAATGGATAAGTGTATTTTTAGGACCTACTCTTCCATCACAGTTGCAGTGGTTTCTTGTTCATCTTCATATTTATGAGTCTGACTTTAAAAGGTCAATCTATTGTTTAGGGAAAGCTGACTGACGTTCAGTAAGTGCTACTTCCTTGGATAATTTCTTAGTCAAGCTTTTATTTAAAGCATATTAGCCATTATAGAATTGCATTGTCTTGCACTTTAAAAAGGTAGAAGGGGGAACTTGGAAATTGCATCTCTTGAAAAATCCTTATTGCGTCCCACAACCAATGGCACCAAAAGCTTTAAGGTTTTAGGCTTTAAGATAATACATAAATATACTTCATCCCATCTTATATTTGAGGGGAATGCTTCCTACTCTCTTCAGGTTGGTTTGCTCTATTCTTGTCAGACTTTTACCCCAATTTCCTGTCTTTCTCGTCAAAGTTTTCTTAAATCTTCTCTAAGAGGCTATGCACACAGCATGATTGCCTTTCCAAACATTTGTTTTCTTTAAAATAGTTGATTGTCTATTTAATAATTTTAGCTTTTTAATTTCTGTATCACTTTGTGAAAACTTCTAATTCTGATAAAAATAGCACAAGTATGAGGTTGTGGGAAACTATGGGAAGGAAGGGCTCAGATGAAAGAATATAGCATATTCATGAGGAGGTAAGGTCTCCATAGTCTCTTACCCCTCCTGGTCTGGCCTTTTACTGTGGTATCCAACCTCTGGGAAGAACTTCTATGGATAAAGCTGGGGCTATCACTAGATGACCAGGTAAAGGACAGGGTGGAACAGCCAGCGACCCTAACTCTCTCTTAACCAGTGAACAAAATGAAGATGGCTGGGCCTATATTCAAATGTTCCCTGGTACAGCCCAATCTTATTGGCCAATCAAAAATACCATCCATACCATGAAGGCTCAAGACATCATAAGATGCTTTCTCCATGTCCCTGGTCCCTGGCGACAGTAAGGTTGGTGTTTGGGTCTGTGCCCTTGGAGAGAGCTCAGATTTGCCCATATTAACTGATGCTTCTCACTGGCTTCAGATAAAACTTTCATCTAATAAATTACACAGTCATTGTATTAGTGCTGGAACCTGGAATAAGCTCCTCAGGACCTGGAAGTCAGATGAAATATTCTTCCTTCTCCCTACCCTTGGCTGAGACACTCTCCATCTGGAGAATGGTGCTGAGTTCACCTTCTGCCGGTTTGTAAGTGACAGCTGCCTTTGTTCTCGTACAGGTAAAAGAAGATAAAGATCACGACCGAGAGCAGTATAAAGAAGACCACAGTGATAACAACTGCAATGAGTGCTGTGTTGGCTTCAGCTTCTAGGGACAGGGACTCAGTGGCCTGCAGAATTGGGGTGGTAATCATTTCTTCCCCTCTTGGGGAAGGCGTGCTTGGGAGGCTTGTCATTGTGGACAGTGGACGAGCAACTTGAGGAAGGAGCAGACCTTTCCAGTCCTACGAGCTGCCAGAGTAGGGCCTGGCGCCACTTGGTGCTTCTTTTTGAACTCAAGGGGGGGTGGGATCTGCAGAGATTCTTGGAGGCCAGAAGAGGCAGACAGAGCTCGGACCAGGAGACACCAAGTTGGAGGAAAATGCATTTTAGCTTTTTACTTTCTTGGCTATGATCTACTATTCATAAATCTCTCCCACTCCATAATGTTTAATACAGTTCCAAGTTGTATTATTTGGTGGAATGTTAAAACTGCTCATTGTAAGATTTGTGGCCATTTACCACAGTGGTACATATTTATTTGTGTTTGTATATTGTCTGTTTCTACACTTTTTGGAGACCAGCAACATTTTTAGTCAGTAGCAGAACTCTAACCCTGACCCATCCAAAAGTTCCAGTATTTGAAGGTAAAAATTCTCCATGGCTCAGAACCATGGAGACCACTTTAATCTGAAGTGTTTTCAAGCTTCTGGGTTTAGGTGATTCCTTATCCAGAAGGACCAGATTAATTTCCAGTGTTCAGGGGGAATTCCAGCCTACTTTAGTTGATAACCCCAAGAGGCATTCCAAAGTATTTAGAGGCTTTTCCTCCTTCAGAGTATACCAGTGTTGCAACTGCACCCTTTTCATCAGAAGTCTTTTTGGACTATCTCAGGTAAATAGAGAGTCTTGCGACTCTCTGGTACACTCTTTATCCAGCAAAAATTGGGGTACTTTAACACACCTTATGTGATCTGTAAATTTAATGATCATTGAGTGCTCTATGGATTTTGCATCCATGATGTGGAGAACTGTGATGAACAATGACATGCAAAGTTCATGAGCATCACATTACCCAAAGCAACTCACCCAAACTGCTTGTACAAAAGAGAAGAGCAGTCACAATGCCATCGGTGAAGAAAAAATCCAGATTCAGGTCTAGTCCTCCAATTAAAATAGACTCTATTATTGTCTTCAACCTCTCCATTCTATTCTTACTATTCTTGGGCCACATTTGCCTGTTTCTTTTCCTAAAATGCCCACCAGGCTCTTCCTGCCTCCAGGCCTTTGTTCTTGTTCCCTCTGCTGAACACTCATCACCTAGCTCCTCCACCTTCAGATCTTAGACCTTTCCTGACCAAACTAATCTCCATCCCATTTTTCAAGTCAGTTTTTATCACATTATCCTGTTTTATTTCTTCTACTGCATTAATCACTATCCAAAATTCTTATTTGTCTCCCTCCACTAGAATATTAAGATTCATGAGGTTAGGAGACCATCTATATTGTTCTCAGTTGAATCCACAGGGTCTAGCATTGTACTTGGATCATAACAGACAATTTGTTTTAATGAATTGATTCAAATTGTTTCAGTACAAACTAAATTTGTAGTAATATGCAGTTGGTCTTTTTTCTACTAAAATTCTTTACATCAAAGAACCAACGAACTACCCCATACCTAAAGAAATTAATGATTTGATTTTTCTTTTTTGGTTTTATTAAAGAAGTTGTTCTCTTTTCTAGAAAATATGCTTATGCTAGAATAATTTTCAAGGCTGTTTTGCTTTAAATGAAATAAATACTGACACTGACATTTCTACATACACAGTATTTTTATTAAATATACTTCGGGAGAAAAAGAACACCTTAAAGTGCCAAATTTTATGTAAATCAGATAACTAAGTGAATGCAATGGTGAAAAAAAATCCAAAGAGGGAAACATGATTTAAATAATCTCATAAAAGAGCAAGAACACATCTTATAATCTTCATATAAGAAAACAATCATCAAATATAAAGGGAGAGAAAATATTTTTTGTAGAAGAATATATTTCAAAACTGCACCTGTTGATCATTTCATTTAAAAAATTCTATTCTAAACACATGGGCAGTCTCACTCTTACCAACATGTATATTTTAATCAATCACAGATAGGGTATTTAGACTACTCATTCACACTGAGATACAAGTTACAGCATTATTTTTGAACAGCAGTATTGCTCATGGTCACGAACAGTAGAAGATTGAGGAAGTAGATTTCTGTATTCAATTGTTAGCAGCAAAATAGGTTTGCCACTAAAAAATTCAGACAAAAAATAGGTCTGAAGCTTTAGCTATTCCCAAGTATTACAAACATTAGCCAAACACCAATTTGAAGGAGGCTGTGGGAAAAAAAAACACAGGAAAATACTCTTTGTTGAATATTAGCTTAGTAAAGATATTCCGTGGGTGTATTTCAAATTATGTAGGGTTTTAGTATAGACCCAACTGTGCTACAAATATTTGGAAGGTGTCAGTTGATAAATACATGAATGTTCAAAATGAGTATTTCCAAAAGAAATCTCATGTACCTGACATTCATACTCTGAAAAGTATTAGACATTTAATGAGGGCACAATAAATATTTGATGATTGGCTGATTAACCAGTTATACAGACCATTTAAGAAAACTAGGTGTGTGTGTGTGTGTATATACACACATATTTAGTAACCCACCAACATATATATGCTGCATGTCATTGTTAAAGCTGTATTATCAAACTAGTATATGTAAAATATCAATGCAGTTAAATTTAACTTTTAAGTAAAAGCTTATTTAAACAAAAGAGTGAACTTTGGGGCTTATTCATGAGTTATTTTTGATATATAAAAAGTTGAATATTAATGAACAATACTCATCACTTTAAAATTTTAGACAACATAGAAACTTTCAGAAAAATCTAATTTTTGAACCACTTTGCATATTTGGAGGAAGAAAAATAAAAGAATTAACTAGCTTATGACTTTGAATACATTTATGATCAAAATTAACACACAAAAAAAATCAAAATGTTTTGACTTGCAAAAATATTTTGTATTGATCTTTTTTGAACCATGAGAAAGAATGAATAAGTCTTGCTTTAATGAGACTTTCAGGAAAAGAAAAAAACATCAGCTTGATGATGAACATATTCTATTATCAGTATCGACTGGTAAATTAAGTGTTATCCAAAAAGGTTGACAAATTCTAATTAGTATGAACAAGATACTAAATTTCATTAACGAATATATATCTATTTTTGAGCATACAAATTATCTTGGGTTTTATACCCACTACATTTCAGAATTCTGTAAACTGAGGCATTTCAACGTGTTTAATGTGGCAGAAAATTATATTAAATGTTTCATTATTTTATTCTGTTCAGTCCTTTTCCCATTAAACATGCAAACACTGTCATAACCATCTTTGGTTTCACTTCTACCAGGTCATCAGGTAGTGCATATATCCGGGCACCAATCTTTCGAGCCACTGAAATGGCATATCTTGAAAAGACAAGAAAAATATATTGGTATTTGTTATCTACTACATTTTCACTTAATATATTTTAACAAAAGAAGGAAATATTTTGATAAATAAGATTAACTTTACAAGAAGGTAAGTTTGTGTGAATTTAAATCATATTCTCCAGACAAGTTGTAATTAAATTGTGAATTTTAAGAACATAGTAACTTTCCTGTAAGCATTTTAAAGAACTAATGAGCTACTATTTTCTAATATAAACAATTAGGCTTACTTAGCATTGTTCAGCTTGTCCTCATCAGAAAGATCTTCTCTTTTGATCATTTCTTGACGAACTGCATTTGGTGCAATGGCATCTATTAAATCTAGAACAGGTAAACTAGTGCTAATAGATTTGTCCTAGAAAATAAAGAATAGATGAATATTCATAAACATCTTACCTTTAATGTTTGTGTCAAACATTTCTGGTCATACTCATATAAGTGAAAGCAATTTATAATTTTTCTTTGTACCTAACATTCAATTTTTCTCCAACCAGCACACATCACAATTTAAATACTCTTTCCATTCAGTCTTCACACAGATTATATTGTAGAGAGTTGTCACCATACCTGAATAAGGTTTATGGATGTGACAATTCCAAAGTATCCTAACTATACTATCCATATTCTAAAAAAATAAACAACTTTTGAAAAAGAATAGGAAATGAATTTTAAATCAATAGTTTTGCAAATTCTAGTAACTTATTTCTTAGACCATGAATTCTTAAGTCTTCACTTAATATTTTTCAGAAAGCAAAGGGAAAAACAGTGGAAAATAACTAACATTTACAAAGGCATTGTTCTTGTTGCTTTACATGTTTTAGCTTGTTTAATCTTCCCAACAGCCTGGTAATAAAGGAATTATAATCTCTCCTTTAGAGATAAAGAACATGAAGTTCAGAGAGCACAAGTGTCTTGTTCATACAGCCAGTTAAGTAGAGAACTAGTATTTGAATCCGTGACTGTCTGACTCTAATACCCATGATTCTCTCTATCTTTGACATTACCTCCAAGGTGAACTGAAAATGGACTTAGAATTAAATTCCAGTGAACAAATACAGTTCAAGTCAGAAATCCTGGTCTGAATGATTTTACCACTTACCAATACTTGAACAAAATATTTGCTCTCTTTCATCTTGAATAGTGGCCACTGTTGCTTGCCTAGCCAGCATCCATTTACCCCTTCTTTCTCCATCCTAACATAACCCATATTTTCGCTCTGTCTCTATACCTCCCTCACATGGACAAGTGATTCAAGAAAAGCTGACCCTATCCACAGCTCCAGAGGCATGAACCTGAATTAGTCTAGGCCATGCATTCTTTTTTTTTTTTTTTTTTTTTTTTTTAAGGCCAGTAAAAAGAATTTATTTGGGAAATGGGAGAAAGAACAGAGCTTGCTGAGAAATGGAAGAGAAGGACAGAAACATACACCAAGATTTGGTGTGGGCTCCTCTAGGCAGAGAGCACCTAGGCCATGCATTCTTAATGGAGGTATTATCATCCCCAAGGGACTGAGAATGGAATGAGAAACTTACTCTTTTTATGTGTAAAGCATACAGGACATAAACAGACTTACAGTATATCTATGACATTAAAATTTAGGTGAAGGGTGGGGAGGGGGGCACGATTAGGGAAAAAAGTCTAAAAAAGGCTCCATAGGACAACAATGAAAAAAAGATTGAGAAATGCTGGTTTAAACCAAATAGAGTAATCCCTTCCCCTTGCCCCAGTGATTTAATTTGCACCTAATTTAATTTAATGTAAAGCCCTTTCTTTTCAGGAAGAGTTATAGAAAAGCCAGCAGCCCCTCCTACTGGATGTGAATGAGAAAGGATGAAACCTCTGTCTTAACCAGCAGCTATACTCTTACCAAAAGGAAAACCAGCTCTAGGGTGAAGTTGGCACTTTCAGATGGCAAAGCAGAGAGATGGGAGAACACCTGAATTCTTGAATTATTAGCCCAACCAACCCTGAAGTCTACACCCTACCTTTGGATTTCTGTTATTGGGTTTCTGTTACTTGAAGCCAAAAAGGACCCAATCCTAATCTCTAAAATGGGAATGTCTTAGGATTCTTGTGAATATTAAATCAATATAGGTGAAAGTATATAGAATAGTTCCTATCCAAATGTAGTCTCTTAAATGTCTGATAAAATAATGTGAAACCTTGGGAAGAAGAGTAACAGGCTGGTTTTCTTTGTGTGTGTGCCATGATCTACTAACTACCACATTTATTAAATTTAGATAAATTTATATTTGTTATCACCAAGAATGTTCATTTTATGAAACAGATATTTAAGAAGGAGAGGTAGGGGCAGGAATCATTAGGGTCACTAACTCTACTGATGTTGGTAACCTGGATCTGGTTTTCGGCATCTTCATTTCTCAAAAATTCTTAACAGTTTTGTCAAAGTGCAGTCTGCAGACCACCTATATGAGAATCACCAGGGTGCTTGTTAAAGCACAAATTTAGCTCCACTCATGTTAAGGATTCATGTTATCTTTGGATGGGGCTGGAAATCTAGATTTTTTTTTTTTTTTAAAGATTTTATTTATTTATTCATTTATCCCCCCCTTGCTGCTTGTGCTCACTGGGTCAGCCAACCACGCCATGCAGGCGGGCCCGCCTTCACCAGGAAGCCCCGGGAACCGAACCCGGGGCCTCCCATATGGCAAACGGGAGCCCTACTGATTGAGCCACAGCCGCCTCCCTGGAAATCTAGATTTTTATAAACCCTTCTAGATGACTCTGATGTATGCTGTATACTTTCTAAAAATAATTTATGCCATTCTAGAATATATTTTAAATTTCTATGGACTTAATTTTCACACAGTTATATAAAGATTCAAAAACAGACAAGTGGCTTGTTTGTGCTAAATTCTGATTACTTGTTTACATAATTGTTATATTTTTAATATTTCTTCATTTAGCTTTAGGAAACATGGAATTTTTCCACCTATTTCTTAGTGATTCATCTTGAGAAAAGCTTTGACTGAAATGAATGAAAAATTTAAGTTTCCAAAGATTATATTTGACCCCTTATCTTCCAGTTTCCAAATATAGTGGCCTATCTTACACTTCCCCTGATTTGTACATTATCAGTGAAAGACAGTTGACTTTTGTAAAGGAGGCAGGGGTTATAGTGGAAACCCTTAATTCTATATAAAATATATTTTCATTATTTTTCTTATTACTTTCTTTAAGCTAATAATTAAGAAATTACATCAGCAAAAAAAATTTCTAGAATCTTAAAGAGTATTAGCCTAGAGCTTGACTTGATTTTCAAGATAATGAATTTTACTATCTCTTTCCCTTAATTTGATACATATTACTATTAGAATATTTCAATCCATTGCTGTTCCTGTCAGTTTTGAAAATAAAAGTAGAAAAACATTGATGTAGCCTCCAGAGTTCCCTAAAAAAATCAACAGGAACCCCTTCACATATGATGCCCTTTACGTATTGGCAATAGCAATAGTCCAGTAAGCATCATTTATTGTGCCTGGCACTGTTAAGTTCTTTATATTTATTAAGTTTTTTTAGAGTGACAACAATGCTAGAAGATAGGTACTATCAATTTCCCCGTTTTAGATTTGGGGAAACTGAAGCATGGAGAAATTAACTTGCCCAAGGTCACATAGATACTAAATGGTGAGCCAGAATTAAGTCTGTTTTATTCATCAAGAGATGTAGCTCAGCTGTTAGTATAGACTATCAAGCTTTCTGTGAAATACTTCATTTGCAATACTCATTTCAGCTATACTATATAATTGTGCATGGACTTAAATTTTTTTGGAAATCATTTAATTGACTAAGTAATACAGCCAGCACAAAGAAAATTCAAAAGGATATGAAGTAATTTGAGTTAAACCAAAAAAAAAAAAAATAAAAAAAAAAAAGCATCCTAAAGCCATTTAATTTTTTTCTTTCAACCTAAAGAAAAATATTACTAATATAGTTGCCTGTTCAGCAATAACATTTACTGAATGCTTACTAAATGTTATATACACTAGGCTAAATGCTTTACAATATTTCCTTTAATCACAACTTGTTAAGTGGGTATTCATATCCTCATTTACAGATAGGGCTCAGAGAGATTAATAATTTACATGTTCAAAACAACTTATTTCCTTTTACCCTCCTACCTCACTTTGCCTAGCTAATTCCTATTTGTCACCCTTCAGGTCTCAGCTTAAACTTCATTTCCTACAAGAAGCCCTCCTCAACCTCCCAGAACTGAGTTAACTGCCTTTCTTGTATACTCCCATACTCCCCTGAGCTGATTTCTATAGTATTGCTGACACCCAATACTATGATTCCTGTTTTCTTATTTGCCTCCTCTCCTGAAAAATGAGTTCACTGAGGGTACTTGTAGCCACCGTGCCTAGCACGGCACCTGCACAGAGTAAGCTTTGAATATTTATGGAATGAATGACAAATATGTCACACAACTGTTAAGTGGCTGAGCTGAGAGTTAAACCCAAGGGCTATATAACTCCAAAGCCTGGTTTTCAACCTCCTGTTAGGCCAGGTTTTGAAAACCATGTATTCTGCTTAATGATTATATGACAGTGGACAAAGTTATTTAACATCTCTAATGTTCACCTTTTTGCTCATAGAATTGTTGAAAGAATTTAAAGAAACAATGCGTAAAGTGCTTGGCACAGTGATACATAGGACTAAATAAACTGTAATAATGATTATTATTATTTGCTCATGTACCACTTCTCTGTTTTCTTGGTTAGGGAAAATTAATTTGCACCTAAAAAAGGTATATGTCTTCTCTGAAATTTCTAGGTATAACACTGCCTTAATTATGATTAATAGGTTTTTACTAGTACTGCTTATTATAGCTTTCAAACATAATGCTTTCCATGGTTAAAAATGCCCCCACCAACTCTTTTTTTAGAATTCACTGCCACATTTCCTAACTATTTGTACTCTGAGAGTTTTATTATCAAGCACCTACTAAATGCCAAGCACTTGTGCAATGTTTTTGCCTCCACAGTTCTAAGTAATGCAGTACTCTCAAGTCTGATTTTGTCTATGAGCACCCTCCCTTAAAGGTTTCCCTGTACTCCCATTTGTTTCGACTATCTTTTCTATTCCAATAACAACCACTTTTGTGTTCCCAACTTTAATGTCGCCTTTCCTCCAACTCCCCATTTCCTGAAAATTACCTCAAATTCAACAAGCTTAATACTGAATTTATCACCTTTTCCAGAAGCAGCAGTACCTCATGACTTTTGTTTGTGTGATCTGATTTCCAATCACCCAGGCTCAAAACATCAAGAGTTTTGACTCCTCTTTCTCTCTTCTGCTTCCCTAAATCAAGAAACCAGGTCCTACCTATTCTTCTTTTGCAAAAGCTCAAGGCTATTCATTCCCAATGCCCACACTCATTCAGGCCCTTACCATGCCACACCTTAAACAATGTCCTTAGCTGCTTCTGCACTTTCCTTAAATTTATACCATTCTCCCTCCAACCTATCCCTGTTCCCCATTTTGATGATTCTTCCTAAAACAACCACCATTCTTACATCACTTGCTTTAATCAAAATCCTTTATTTAGGCCAAATTCCTCCACAATCTTGACCTCCAGTCTCTATGGTGCACTACATAACTAAGGAACCATCCTCTGGATTCAAATGATTTATCTAAGCTTCTCTGACTAACCTTTATTCAGCTATTGCCTTCCTAGCTTATCATCGCCTTCTTGCTCTCCACCCATTCAAAATCCCTCCTTTATCTGTGTTGAACTCAAATTGAACTTTCTCCATCCACTCTTCACCGACAATTCAGTTGGAAATGACCAATTAGACTTCTCATCCTTGACAATATTATTTGTATACTTATTTGGATTTTATTATTTACTCTGTAGTATTGTTATCTTTTCAGTTATACAAGTTTTGTCTTTCTACTGAATGGTGAACACTCTGAGGGCAAAATCAAATTTAGTACACTTTATCTTTTTCTTTACCTAGAAAAGCTACTTACATAGAAAGAACCCAATAAATACTTGTTTCTAATTATTATTTTCTCATTTTATTTAATTTAATTAATAAATATGCTCAATATTTTTTGTACATTACAATTTTGAAAAGTAACTTGCCATTTGAGAATTTTGTAACATGTTCCCCACCCCATTTTAAATTTTAAGTTGTTTTATGTCTAAATATATATATATATATATATATGACAAATCATGGACTGAAAATTACATTTTTTAATAAACAATAAAAACTCAATGTCATTTGCTCCTTCCAAGATGTAAAAGGAAAAAGAGTACTTGCCCTAGGACTCAGGCAATATATCTGGCCAACAACCAGCTGTCCTGTTAAAAGCACTCTGGACCTGAGTTTTGATAAAGATGAGTAGACTGAATTTATCAATTTTTGACATTTCTTCCAGCTCTAAAACATTGTTTACATACAGAGCAAAGGTGGAGAGAGGAATAAAGATGGATTATATCTCTTAGGATGGCCTCTTCATTTTATCTGTGTATACTTTTAAATTTCACTATATTGTTTTATTTCACTGTTTCACAAAACTTCAAACTGATTGCTGGTTTTCACATGTAATAAAATCACACACACACAAGGCTCACTGAATGAATGTGTACAAGCAGACATGCTTATTTGAAGCTTATATCAGCTTGCATGCAAAAGCAAAACACAATGGAAATGCATAAAAATTAGTGGGTATATATGTGCAAATTACATTTTGAGTGCTTTATGAATCATCCACAAATGCTCAGAAGTGAGTGTTATATGCCATTATGAAGCTAGATGACAAGATATTTTTTTCCTACCAGTTTTCTCAATTCCCACTTGAATCGGTTTGGCTGGCTCTGTTATGCCTTGGAAATGATGTCAATACAATTCTGAGACTGCTGCTAGGGAGCACAAAACATTATAGGTCCTATATAAACAATGACTTTTTATCTTTCATTTGACAATAGGATTTTTTTTCTCTATTCCCATTTTAAGATTATCTACCAGAGTCTGATAATATTAATCCGCATTTACATTCAATAGGACAACTAATCAAAAATATAAGGTTTCAACTTGAGTATCTTTGGTTTACACATGCCAAATAATTAGTTTGCCTAAACTCATAAATTGTGTGTTGCTGAGATATACAACATTAATGTAATTCTGAAACTAAACCAATTCTTGAAAAAAAAAAAAATTCCTTCCTAAACTTAATTTCTTATAAAAACTTTTAAAAAATAATCTTTTGATTACCTTGAAGCTGGAAATAGAAGTATTTTTGTGTGCACTTTTAAGAGTTTGATTGACCCATTTAATAATAATGTCATCATTTACTTTTTCTCCCTCTCCAAGATCTGATAACACATTCAATGTGTACCTGCAAAAGAAAAAATGTATATTCGAGACTGAAGGAGGTAAAATTTGCTGTCATATCATTTATATCAATATTTAGATGAATATTTAAGAAATATTTCAGCTCTAATAAATATTTTTACTTTTAATCTGGTATTTGCACTTGGTTACACTTCATAAGTCTAAAGGTCACTAAACAGAAAAAAAAATACTATATATTTTTAAAAATTAAAACAACTGCTTACAAAGCAGTTTATAAGAGGCATTACTAAAAATGATTGTGTTTCCAGTTTGACTCATTTTTAAAATAAAATATAATTTACCAAAGTGTAATCAAGAGTAAATCATTTACAAGAAATTATAACAATGAGGTGGAGCCAGTGGCCACTTGACAGTTTTTGGGTAGGGAGGGGATGAGCAGTTGAAATACAGGGGCTTCTTTGGGAGTTGGAGGTTGTCCTGAGTACTGTTGTGGCAATGGATGTAGGCCATTTTAAATCAGCACACACCACTCATAACTGAGTGGGAGAGAGTGTGGTCTACAGTGTGAACTGTGGTCTATGGTTGGTGGCAAGGCTCCAGGATGTGTAAGTTCATTGAGGTTGGTGGGCCACACTATGGGAGATGTTTGTGTTGGATGTGGTGGGAGGTGTGGGAGGTGGGCA
>JAKSZT010053887.1:91313242-91324757 GCA_026826555.1 Tolypeutes matacus
GAAGGAAGGAAGGGAGGGAGGGAGGGAGGGAGGGAAGGAAGGAAGGAAGGAAGGAAGGGGAAGGAAGGAAGGAAGGAAGGAAGGGAGGGAGGGAGGAAGGGAGGGAGGGAGGGAGGGAGGGAGGGAGGGAGGGAGGGATTACATCTCTTCTTATCTAACTGGAAGTTACATACTCTTTAAAAGAGTTTTTCAAATATGGGTCCATCACATCAAAGCCAATTACTGTAATAAGGCAATTCTGGTTTTAATACTGGTGAAAGAATATGTTGACTATACACCAAGAAGCAGAAATTACCACATCATAAATCCTCAGTTAGCCAGCCAGTAAACTTGGTCTTTTGTGACATTAATCTTCAGTTCACATTTGAATAACAATTCAATTAATAATTATCAAAAATTTCCTTTGGTATATATTTTATTAAAAGGTTTAATTAGACATTTTTTCCTAAAAAAATATATGCAATTAACTAATGTTAAGTTCTTTTGCTTTTTTTTTTTTTTTTTTTTCATTTTTCAAGGTGAGTTGGTAGATTCCCTAATGAAGAAAAAAGCAAGGTTTCCTCTTAGCCAGACCTTGTAAGACACATTGTTAGCCCTACTAGGCAGCACAGAGAATGATTCAGTAAAATACTTTTTTAGTACTACCAGTGTTAATATATTGTCATTTTTAAGCAAAAAAGATTGAGATAAATTACACTTAATAAATTACAATAAAATATTTACCTGTACAAATGATTAATATATGGGTTGACCCCCAAGGAATTCATCCAGTTCCGAAATGTTCTTTCTTCTTTGCTCTCTCCTACAGTAGACACAGATTCACACTGATGATTTGGGACCACTGGGATCAGGAACTATATATTTTGGCAGATGCAAACTGACCATACATACTTTACCATAATTCCTATGATACTACAATTTCTTTAAGGGGAAAAAGCCCCTTATTGCCAAAGTCCCTTTTCCCTCACTGTCTGGGAAGACTTTATTTACCCTAATTCTTTCCATCTAATTCTCTTACTTGATATCTGTGAACCACTAAGTCATGGATTTCTCTATTCAGAAAGGTAACAGCTAAACTTATGTGGTCCTATATATAGTTTGCTATTAGATGCAAAAGGGATTGGCAGTCAGGGTAACATAAGCACATTAAATAGAAATAGAATAGCTGTGCCTTTCCCAGTGCAGTGTTTCTAAAATTTATGGTTTTGTAACAGAAAGTTTCCAGGCACAGAAACCTATAGTTGAATTATACCAAACAGCAATGAAGGGGAAATGGAATTATAGGTAATATTAAACAGCTTTTGGATGGATTGTACGGTATGTGAATAAAACTGCTTAACAAACAGGTAATGAAGGATGTAACTACTTTACAGGCTTTCTGAGTTATTTTAGGTTTGAAAATATATAAGGGATGCAGCCCTCCCCCCACAGGATGCTGTGATAACCTAACCTCCCTGAGTATTCATTTCTTAACAGTGTTTACATCATCCATAACGAAAATGGGAGTTAAGTGTGCCACAAAGTGGGTGGAGATGTAGAATCTCTGTCACATCTGTCTTCCCATCATCTTCTGGATTGCAAATAGTCCCAGGTGACATTATATTGTAGTTTGTTCTTCAGCCAAGGTAGGGGACAATGGAATTAACTGACCTACATCTGATCAGCAGCCTCCTGAAAAATGGAAGCATTTATACCTCTCTCGCTTCTAAGCCATAGGTAAGTCCAGCTCACTCTCTAGACTTTGGTCCATGTGAGACACCCAGGACAATTTGGCATATAAATCTATAACCATCTGAGCTCAAAGGGCCCATTCCTACAGAGCCACCCCTTCAGTTATCTTCAGACCAAGGGCCACAGAGCATAAAGCTGTATACCCAGAATAAGATCATAAGATCCAAAACATTGTAAGATCTGAAGGATTCTGTTATTTATGCCAAATGTAAAGGAAATAAAACTGCCCATTGGATTTTCATGTGGTTTTCAATGCCATTACCTAACTGCTTCCCCAGAATCTGTTTTAATTCTTCCTCTATTAAATTATATAGTCATATAATTTCTTCTTTAAATGTTTTCCTTCTGGTTTACACAATAGGTAACTCATCACTCTGTGAGATCTGCCACTACCCCTTTATAATAAACAGCCTACATAAGAGCCTTTTAAAAAAGGAACCAAGTTAAACTTAAATACCTTAGAATCCACACTTGCCTTGTTTGTGTTTTTAAGCAGTGCAAATTAAAGGTCTGAATTGTCCCCAAAGTGATATAAATATAAATATACTATGATCAATAGCTTGATACATTTGACTTGGATTTACCTTTTGGTTGTTTCTTTAACCATAACTATCTTTTATAGTGCTATATAAATTTTTTTTTTTTTTAGAAATTAGAGAAACTTTACATTTTCCAGCCAGGAAAATCCAGGTTTTATTGTTAAATTACAAATATTGATAGGGTCACAATGGTTTAATTTTTTAATTATAATAACATCCAAATTCCATTGAACATGATAATGTAATAAATAACATTTAAAAGACACTGAACTTGTATTTTATGGAGTTCTGAAACTATGATACACTTCAGAGATTCATATTTCTCCCTATTTTTCAAATTATATAATTATTATTTTGATTTCTGATACCTAGAAAGTAAAATAGATTTTCTATGTAAGCATTTATTTTGTAATACCATTTCACATCATCTTGGTAAATAAATGCTCAAAGCCAGAAGCACTATGCATATGTGCAAGAGCCATGGGAAAGCATTACAAAAACATATGTATTCCACATTGGAAAATGTTGTCTGGATTGCAGACAACTCAAGCATTCTTAGAAGTAAAATCTTGACTACTGACACACAAGATCAAAACAAGTATAAAACACTCCTTTCATTTACAGGGTCAAACTAACATCTGCAATTGATAAAGAGTTTCAGAAAAAAATAAGAAATACACTAAAAGTAGGCAAAGAGAAGGGAGCCTACATGCTGAACACTCATTACAGTTCTAAGTGATATCTAAGTGATATCTTAGGCGCTTTCCTCCTCCTGCTCTATCATCATTTGAGCATATACTGTAATGCTAATAAACATTTTCATTTTTGATCACATTTAACTTACTCTGAAATTCTTCAATATAAGTATCATTAGCCCTGTTTTATTTATGAGAAAAACAAGGCTCACAGAGGTCAGTCAGATATTAAAAGGTGGAACCATGATTTTGAACCACGTCTTTCTAATTCCACGGCCAATGTACTTTGTATCATCACAAATGAATTCTGATATGGGCTCTTTATACATTGCCCACATTTTTTTTGGTTCAATTTGATGTAAATTTTTAATATTTAATTGGCTTTTAATTTCTTTAATTCCCTAGATATATAATTCTTTGCCATTAAGGACATACTATTTTATGAATTTAGGATAAGGTCAGTTTCAAATTTCATAAGGATCTATGAAAAACAAATTTAAAGAGGAAAAATTTCCAATGACAGTCAAAGTCAAATCCATTTCTGGAAGATATATCAGGACATACATATGTTCTAGACACAGATGATTGATAAATATTTCCCATAGTATCTTCTTTGAAACATAGTTAAAACTAATGGAAATATTTAGCAATCCTTTTCACACTGAAAAATTCCAAAAGCATGCTGAACACTAGCAAAAGAATTCAAACGTAACAAATAGGAGTAAGAGCGAGCAAGTTGGAAAAGATATCTAGCAAGAATTCAGTGACTATAAAAAGCAGATCATTTTTAATATGCCACTCTAAACAATGCCTTCTACTGTTAAAACACAGAGGGATTTTGAAATTTTCCAGACTGATAAAAACGTAGCAGTCACTCTTTTTATTTACATCCTCTCTCCAATAAGAGTTGGTTTTTTTCATTTATTTGCTTTGTTTGTTTTTTTGTTGTTTTTTTTTTAGGAGGTACCAGGGATCAAATCCCGGACCTTGTACATGGGAAGCAGGTACTCAACCACTCAAACTACATTCACTCCCCTATTTATGTTTTTTAAGTTCTAATCCCTCACCCTAATTTTCTCTTTGCTGAAAAATCTACATTTTATCTCTGTTCCCTCTCAGTTATATATCTGTGTAGAGAATATGTCTTTATTTTACTGAACCTCAGGAATAGTGAGTTGCATTAATCATATTCTTCAAAGAACATATTCTTTAAACCTGAAACTTCTTTATCAAAAATAAAAAAATGTAATTATGAGGTGACAAAGACATTCGAGTCCTGGTTGTGGCAGTCAAAAAGGAAAAAAGAACATGAAATTGATTTCTCACTCTCTTTCACTGGGGACGAAAAATGTAAGTGGCAGGTGATAGAGAATGAACACAGCAACTTAAAATCCCTCCCCCATGCCCGCCACCAAAAAGGACCCCTACTTAAGAACTACCTTCTCCAAACTAGAGCAACTAGAAAGAAAATCTTAGGATTGGCCCCTTCCTCCAACAACTGCCACCACTGCTGCCACAGTTTTTACTTTTAGTTCTGAGATCAATGTGCATTTGCATATGCATGTGGTTGAGGGTGTTAGAATGGGAGACGAAAAGAAGAGAGACTGAGAAACAGAGGTAAGAAGAAAAAGAACTAAATACTGATAATGTTTTTGTCACTATGACAGTTCGTATACTTCAATGACATTCAGTAAATGTAACGGCTAAATAATACAAAATAATCTGTTATAGAACAGAAATGGGTCCTTTCAGAGATCACTTGTGATAAAAGTTAAGTTTGTTTATTTATACAGGAGAGGGATAAAAGATTTACATCAGATCATGAAGTCCAACTGTCAAAACTGGTCTCTAATGTGTTTATAATGACAATATCCCATCATTCTAGAAGGCAAATTAGGGGGTAAATTTACATAATCACAGCCTTGCTCTGCTATTCTAATTAAGCTTCATTTGTCTTGCTTGCTTGCAGTCATTCATTCTATAGGCATATTAAGACAGAAATAACACAGCATGAACAATGCAAAAAAATAAATATCAACCCAGATGAAAAGAATAAATGGTACTAATAAAAAGAACATCATAATGAATATATTTATAGAGTATAGAAAAGTACTAAATACAGTACCTACATTAGGAGGGGTCAAATCTGCATTTTATGAAGCAAAATAGGAAAGTGTTATAAATTATGAGACAGATAATGATAGCTCACACACAAGACAAGTAATGAATATTATAATATTTTCATAGGCATTAAAAACATTAAAAAGAGAACAATGCTGGAATCAAATTGTAGCTTTCAAAGAAGAAAAAAGCTACATCTGTTTTTCCAATAGATAATTCAGTGTCCATATTGGTGGTGGAGTTACAGTTATGTGATCGTTTAAAAGAATATTTTAAATGTATGACACTTTTCACTGAACTTTTATAGGAAATGAAAGATAAGTAAGATTTACCCCAGCATTGTCTGTTATTTACCCAACATCCACCTTCTGTTATTTGAACTTTTTAATGGATGCACATGCCTACACACGCTAAATTGCATCTCCCACCACAATTCACTGCCTCTGACAGTGAAGGACAGTACCACAAAAAGATAAATACAGTGAGCCAATTTAAGGAAGAAAGGACTTACCTTCCAATAAATTCATATCGATGTCATTATTATCAGGCTTATGTAAGCATGGGTATGTGTTAAACAGATTAGCTACAAAAGCCAAATTGAGTTTAGGATTGCCTGAAACCACATCTGCAGGAGTAACAAACTGTCTACAGCCCAATTTATCTGCTTCTTGAAGCATGAATCCAGCACGCTTCAGGTCATTTTGCTCCTAAAAATGGAAATAAAACAAAAATGGTCAAAATCAAACTTTTGATTGACATACTTTTTGACTGATATACTGATCTCAATGCAATTACTTTTCCAGAAATTTATCAAATAATAGCTCAAAATAAGGTCAGAATGTACAGGAATCCTAAATCAACTTCTACATTTTTAAATCAATAAGAACTAGTCTATGGGAAACGGATGTGGCTCAAGAGGTTCGGCGTCCGTCTACCATATGGAGAGACCAGGGTTCGATTCCCGGTACCTCCCGGTAAAAAAAAAAAAAAAAAAAAAATAAGAACTAGTCTATTAGTATTGTTGCTGGGTTCACTGAATCATATTTCACCCTCACTGCTGAAATACTCTCAAATATTGCCTTGATAAGCTCCTGCTTCTGGTCAAGGCTAGAAGTAACTAGTTAAAGGTCACTTTTTAGCATTCTCTGGTTAAGAGACTTTGTATCTCACCTACCCTACTCAGTGCTATTTTCAGCAGAATATTCTTGAAAAACAAGTTGGGATATCTATAAAAGTAATCCTAAAATCAGAAGGAACAACACTTTTCACAATTGCAAAACCCTGAAAATTAACCAAATACCTATCAATGAGAGAGTAGATGAATAATAAACTGTGGTATATGCAAAAATATGGGTATATCTTAGTAATGGAATAATATGTTCAAAAATAAGTGCTAGAAGTTTAGGTAAAACATGTTAAATTTTATATAAAGTTAAACAGTAAAATAAAAATTTAAGAAATGTATTTTAATGAAAGAAAACTCTATTATAGGAAAGTAAAAGAACAAGGAACACAAAATTCAAGATGGTGGTTATCCCAGTGAGGGATAATTGTTAAATCTGGGGCAGGGGGTGAGCGCAGGGCAGTTCAGTATACTACATCTGTTCACTTTTATATATGTTTGAAATTTTCCATAAGCTTTTTTTAAGGTTCCTTAATTTTTTTACTCAAAATAATTTGCTAATTTTGCATAGTTTTGCAATACTAGGTTTCTGAGATGTTTCATTATAATAATGTGAAATATAACTAATCAGTAATGACTCACTCAAGTTGCCATTTAAACCAAGTATCATGGATATTGCACTTTAAATACTTAACAGATGTTCATACAAAGTACAGCCTGGCCAGATTTTAATGTTTAGATAGAACCACTGCTGGTATTTACAACTTATCTAGAAGAATGAGCTTCCTAGAAAATGTCTTAGGTGGGAGAGAATCTACATCAGTCCTTCCTACACCTGAAATACTAGGAACCACCATCTTTTATTTTGCGTATTTCCGAATGTAGATAGGGAATAACAGTGTGCTGTTCCATTTCCTGGTGCACAGCAATAGTCACAAGAGCACCCTATGGATTCGGATTGTGTTACACCAGGGAAACGGGGACTTAGGCTTCATTCCACACGTGCTCAAGGCCTGAATCCTGCAATTAGCTTCCTTCAGTAATGAAAGCAGGTGGCTCAGCATGGAGCCTTGGCACCTAGGTCAGAAAAATACATCTGGAGGGCAAAGATCCGCAATGAAGGGATAAGGACTCCACCAAGGAACTCTGCCCGTAGAGAATTGCACTCTAACAACCGTACTTACATTAAACCCGGAAAGGTCAATGGCAATGGCAGGTCCGTCGTCCCGGTCACCTTTAGGGGCAATCTGATCAAGCAAATGAAAATAGGCTCTTGAATCCTACAAGGAAAGAAATGAAATAGCATTGTTAAATGTATAAAATCATCAATGAACTTAGGGGGGAAATGTTCAAACTAAGAAAACTGCCCCCGTATCAAAGAGTGGACTAATAACTTAGTAGCTCTACTGTAATACTCCATACTCACTTGTAGGTCCCTGAACACACCATATGCTATTTCACACCTCAGAGCTTCTAGCAATGCAGTGCCCTACACTAGAATACCCTTCCTCACCTTTTTCATTTTGTTTACTCCCGTAAGCACAAACATTTGTTAAGATTCAGGTCAGGAATTATCTCCTGGAAGCCTTCCCTGGTTTTTCTAGAATTAGCTAACTGCCCTCCTTTATAATGCACATCAAGACCATTTCTATCGTTAAGAGGCAGTGACCACAATGTACTAAATCATCCAATATTGTCTCCAGAGATGGCTAATATAATTATTTCCTGTTCATACACGCAGCTTCTCCCATCAAAATGCAGAGTACATTTTCCCTCCACTTTATTTTATTTATTTATTTTATTTTTTTTTTTTAAACTCATTTTAACCAATAGAATGAGGTGAAAGTGATGTTTTGGGACATCCAGTCTCAGGCTTGAAGAGCTTCTGTTTCATCCCTCTTGAAGTTAGTCTCCACCAAGTAAAGTGTCTAACTATCTGAGACCACCATACTGCAAGGAAGCCCAAGCCAGCCAGGTGGAGAAGCCTCATGGAGGAGCACGGAGGCCCCAGACATGTGAGTGATGCTTCTGTGCACCTTGAATGCAGCCGAGTTAGTGAACCCAGACAAAACCACGTGAAGCAGAAAAACACTCTGCCAAGTCAAATCAACCCACAGAATCATGAGACCTAATAAACTGTTCTTAATTTTAAACCTTTAAGTTTTAAGTGGTTTGCTATGCAGCAACAGATAAGTAATATCTCTCCCTGTGTAACTGGTAAGCATCTCAAGAGCTGGGTCTGTGGCTTATTGGCCTTTGCATCTCCTGTGGCTAGCATAACATCCTGCAGGAGGGGCTTAATAAATGTCCGAGGAACTGAATTTTAAAAGAAGAGAGTCCTCCAAAATAAACTCTTAGATCAACATATAATCGATAAGAGCAGAGATATACAGTGTCACTTCAAAGAGCAAGGTTGCCATCTAGGCCATAACAGCAAAAACATAACTGAAAGGTGTTTATGCATCTAAAGATGGAATAGGAATCAGAGCCAGCACTGATTAGCCTGGGGAAAAGTACAGAGCCAAAACACATTGCCAATGTCCATCCAGGCTGACCATGGAAGAGTTGATGTTAGGCAATGTGAATGTTATAGTGTCCTTGTTGAGGCTCTCCTATTAAGGAGGGAAGTGTTTCAGGCTACTTTGGTTGAGAAGCATTCCGTAAGACCCCCTTTGTTTACTCATTCCAATTCCCTGTACCTTCAAATAAGTTGGTTTCCTGTTAGCCAGTTTTTTTGTGAAGGGAAAGTAACAGGGTTCCCGTCCAGCAAACAGATATAATTCTCAGTCCAAATTAACAAACTGGCTTCCTAATAATTTAGCCTACCTGTGGCATATAACATGGGAAAGAATGCTTTGATCTGCTGAGGCTTGCTTCTCCTTCCTTTTAAAGCCAGATGTATTTCTTATCAAAAGTCAATAAATCCGTTTCTGTTTAAAAAGACTGTGAATATAATTGGGGAATCCACCACTGAGAGAGAAATGCAAATTTTCATTTTCTATCCCAAGTGTCCTTGCAACTTAGAATTCAATTCAAATTTAAGTCTGAACCCCCTTTAACTTTTTACATTGAGCATCCTCATTTCATGTAACAAATTTGAAGATTAAAATATAAACCTTAATGTCCTGACTGAAGTTATTGATGGTTCGCCATCCTGCGTTGGTCAGATGGTAGTTCACCCATCGCAGCAGTAACTCCTCAGGAGAGAGCTTCATTAGCTCTTCTAGTTCCTCCTCTTCACTTAGCAATGCAATCAGAGCTGAGAGGAAAACAATGAAATGTAAATTTCTTTCTATAGTGAGTGTGCGTCAATGAAAAGTAAATCTTTTTTATTATTTTACCTTCATTCCTGGAAATCTCAATATCAGCAAAAAGACCAACTTTGATGATCTGCCACAGAAGGCCCAAGACCAAGTGAGGCTTTCCTTCTTTGAGATCCTGTGCACCGATGTTGACCACTGTGCAACCAATGGCGGAGGCAGAATTAAGGGCTAGGTTTAAATTTTCCTGAATTGCAAAAGAAAAGAATACATGTGAGAAAGTACTTTCCAAAGTCTTTTCTACAAGCTGTTATGGTAAGGAAGAAACAATGGATTGCAGAACTTTCAGATTTTTAAACATAAGAGTAATATTTATACAACCAAATTCTACTACTCAACCTTCGGTTTTAACTACCACCTGTATATGCTAATGACTTCCAAATCCGTAACTCCAGCCCACATCTGTCCCACTCTCACTCACTATGCCTATATACACACTCAGTTATGTCTTCCTGGATATTCCACAAGCACTGCGAACTCAACATGTTCAAAAACGGAAGGATTTTCTATCTCTACACTTGCCTAGTCCTCTTCTCATCCCTTGTCAAAACCTACTCCTCATTTCCTATCTTGGTTGTAGGCCCAACCCTCCTAAGCCAGAAACCTGAGCAGAATCCTTGTCCTTCCTTGTCTCCCATTGCCAGTCACCCATTTCTGTCAATTCCACCTTCTAAATTCTCTGCAAACTGTCAAACCCTTTCTTGAGGAGTTTCCTATTAATAATATGCTTCCTAATGCACGTCCTCTGACTTACTCTCTCCAGTTCATCTTTCCCATTGCTCTGCTACCACTGATCTTGATAAAACAGACACCTGATCATGGTGTTCCCCAGCTTTAAAACCCTTCAAATGTTGCCTGTTACTCCCACTCTCTCTCCCTCCTTCACTCGGTTCAGCTACACAGAGCCTTCAAACTTGGAACACTCTTCCCTCAAACAGCCACGGTTTCCTTAAGACTCTGCTTAAATGCACCGTATCTGTGCAGACTTCTCTGATCATCCTACACAAAACAGTAAGCACCACAACCTCTGCTGGTACTAGTTACCACTGGTTGTACTCCTCATCACCCTCTGACATATATTTTCACTTGTTTAATATTATGTCTTCCCCCATTAGGGTATAGGCTCAATGACAGCAGGAGCTTTTATCTGTTAGCAGTTGTTTCTCCACTGCCATGCATATGGAATATGCTCAATAAATATTTATTGAATAAATGGACAAGTTATCTGAGTAAGAGAAGATGAAGGCATGGAGGGAAAAGAGAGTGTCAAGTCCATATCCATAGTATGGCAATCAAAGACCTTCAGTATTTAACTCTGGTTTCATCTCCCAGCATTCCAAATATCCTATGCTTTAGCCAAGAGAGAAAGGCCTTTACATGTATTTTTCCCTTAGCCTGTAACGTTCTTCTTTCACTAGGTCTTGCGCTCATTCCTCAAGTCAAACACCATTCCTTCTGTGCAGATTTCCCTGAATCATCTCCCCCACAAAATTAGTCACTCCCTTCCCTATATTCCCATAATGTCTTGTAAATGCACCATGCCTGCAACATTAAAGAAGTTTAGCAAATTTTTTTAAAGGAAAGAAGAGGGGAATTATTAGTCACATTATATTTATATAATATTCCATTATATACACATTATATAGAAAGATATTGTAAAGGTTAGCCTAATGTGTCAACTTGGCCAGATAATTGTGTCCAGTTGTTTGATCAAGCAAGCACTGGGCTAATTGTAAATACAAGAACATTTATGGGCTTTAGTCATCATTGAGTTTACTGCATAGATGGCTGATTACATCTACATCAACCAGGGAGATTGCTGTCAGCAATGAGTGATGCTTTATCCAATCAGTTGAATGCCTTAAAAGAGGAAGTGATTTCAGCATTCAGAGAGAATTTCCCAGCTTATCTTTGGACAGCCAATGTCTCCCGGAAACTTATCAAGGACCTTCATTAGACTTTCATCAGAGCCCCTGGTTTGCAGCC
>JAKSZT010053887.1:91324767-91352198 GCA_026826555.1 Tolypeutes matacus
TGACTAATACAGATGTTTCCCTAGAAATTTTAGTATGGTCACTTCTTAGTGTTAGGCTAATAATCTTTTTATTTTTATAAAGTCCCTATTTAAGAAGCACTTCTTAAAAGAATGACGTACAATTGGGTTTTAGTTCTAGGGAAGCTTGATAGTATCTTTCCAAGTAAATAGCTATTTCTTTTGGGAGATCAGTCTGAGGTGACTAAAGTAAGCATGTGGAATTAAATTATTTTTGTAGTGGTATTTAAAAATGTTCATTTAAATATAGCTCTCCCAAAATAAGAAGGCAGAACCAGATAATTCTTCAAATTCTTTACAACCTCATAATTCATTAGCTATCAATATGAAAAATATGAAAATGCTATCAATAAATTATAAGTATTTTATGGAAATTTCAGAAGATATTTAATATCTTCAGATACTATTAAGTTACCTTAAATCAAATCAGTTTAATTTCCAAGAGATGACCTCTGCCAATTTATGCTTGATCAGTAATATTTTTTCTATCTTCCCTTCCAAGAGCATAATGGATGTTTGCTTCTGTTGTGATTTCCCAGAGTGTACTGATAAATCAGAAGGGGAAAGAACTGGACTGAAATGATTCCAATAATAGTGTTAACCTCACAATGATCCATTTCATATGCATTGATAGTGTGGTACTATGGCCAAAAGAAGTTTGCATATTTTACTAAATTAATTATAATAACTAGTGAGAACCAAAACCTTCTACCACCATTCTGGTAGTAGAATGAAAAGGGAAACCACACCTTGCTGTCTATAACATGACTTGGTGCTATTCTTTTGTCTTCAAGCATGACTTTATTCTTCCAGGAGTCTCCAGCCTAGGCAAATGGTTTGATAATTCATTACAGGACTATTGGAAAGACCCATTGTGGCAGTTTGATATTATTGATAAATTCTAAAAAGAAATATTAATCATGGTTGTAAACTGGTCTGTTCCTCTGGGAGTGATACCCTTTGACTGTATTAAATTCAGAGGCTTCACTTTTACTTAAGATTAGGGCTTTGATTCAGTAGGCTGTTGAGTCCTCACCCCCTTGGTGGGTGGACACACACAAAAAACAACATGGTAGAGGAGAGAGCTGAGTTTTTGATGCTGGAGCCCCAGGGAAGAGCCAAGCCATTTGCCTGATAGCTTACACCTGGCCTTGTGGAGAGAGCAAAGCAGCTGAGCCCCAGAAAGAGAAACGAGTCTTATGCCAGCCTACAACTGAGAAAGGAAGAAGCTGGGGCCACTGAGCCTTAAGAGGAAGAGGAAAGCTGTACCCTCAAAGAGACTGGCAGCCATCTTGCTCCAACACATGGCAACAGACTTTGGTGAAGGAAGTAAATTTACTCTTTCTGGCGTTGTGACTGAAAGCTTCTACCCCAAATAAATACCTTTTATAAAAGCCAACAGATTTCTGATACTTTGCATCAGCCCCCTTTGGCTGACTAACATACCCGTCAACTCTTCAATGGAAAACGTCAACAGATAGTTCATACCCTAAGATTCTTTGACCCCCTCACCTTGAAATCTTCCCCTTGCTGTTTCCACCAGTCCTGGATTGTTATCTCTTAATCCCTACTCAATCTTAATCAGGATCCTCTCTGCCCCAAGTCCTCCTACATTGAAAGACCTGCCTCAAATCAAACTTGTAATTCTCTCATTCTGACCTTACCTTCCCAGCTCTGAGATACCGCCAAAGTTTTGTGAGATGTGTTTTCTCTTATTGTAGAAGCCAATGAACTCAGGTTTGTCTTATGAACAGATTATGTTGGTGGTATTTGGAGAACCAGCTTTTGACATTAATTTTACACAGAACTGGCCAAAAAAATGGATAGAAAGTTTTGAGCTGCAATGTGCTTCTTCAAGTAAATGGTACTTTCCACTTGGTAAATGAAAGATTATTGCCCTACTGGTAAGTGGGCAACAGGAAGGTCACTATTGTCTAAAGTCCATTTTAAACATCATAAAAATGAGAACTAACAGAATCCCATAGAGTAACACTTGCTCTCCAAGTGTTACTATGGACACTGCCCTATATGCCTAACCTCCCATTCTGAAGATCTATGGGCAGAGATAAGGACAGCTGGAAGCCACAAACAATGGGAATATGAGAGAGGCATTGTTCCTCCCTGTTCCACTGTCCTATCTGTAAAACAGGATACTCTACTTTACAGGAATATTAACAAAAGACACAATCAAACATGGCAACTTATCTTAGATTAGCCATCCATTCCCTTCCAACTTTTTTGTGCCTCAAATGCCTAAGATACAGCCCACTTCAACAGGCAGAAAAATTTATACTGCTGTTTTAGATGGCTTTCCATCTGCTTTCTATTTTGATTAACTACCCATCCAAATCTTTACCAACAGTCTCAAATATGTATTGTAAATTTTCTTTCCTTTAATTCATATCACTTCACAAATTTTCATTTGCCATAAAGGTTCGATTCCAGATTTGTTTACTTTTGTTAATGTTTTAGAGGATGTGCTATATATATTCTTATCAGGTCAGTAAGAATAAAGGCATGGTTTGTTACTCAGAACCCATCCTTATTGTATACATCACTTTTACTCCATCTGGAATGTCCAAATGAGATTTATATTTGTTTTCCCTTCTTAAGCTGTATTTGTATGTAAAGTAAGATTGGGGTCATATATGCGTTTGTATTTGTATATACATATGTAAGTATAAAGTATATAAATATTCACAGCCCTGGATTTTTCACATGTTGTAATGAATAGATTCAATTTTTATAAACACTCATATTAGTTTCCTGAGTTACAAGTACCTAAATCACTATCATCTGTTTTTTCAGTCTTATTCATATAACTGATTTTTCTTAAAATAATGAAAAACAGGCAAGGAAAAGCAGCTCAGTGCTCACTAGGCAGAATCAGAGAGATGAGAAAGCCTACAAGGTCCTAATCAAAGAGACCTGCTCTTAACTCCTTGGTCTATCAATTTCCTTTTCTTTCATCATTGTATGATCTTCATCCTTTTATCTTTCTCTGTTTTCATATGCCATGATACCACATAAACCCATTATCATAAGGTGAAAAGTATATCATGACAATCTTTACAATCTTTAACAAATGAATTAAGCTTCTGTGGGATAAAGTTTGATGTGAAACTGGTAGTTTTCTAGCAGACCTATTCCCAGAGCTCCAAAATTACTGAATAAACAAGACAGGCAGCTTTAATATTCACAGTAACATTTTGCCCTTCCCAGAAGGCTTAGTCTTTTCTCATCCACATTAGTACCCTCTTTAAACATCCTAGAGACTAGGCTATTCCCCCTACTCTTATTGGAAGATACTAATCTCTAAAAATAAAACTACACAATATTTAGCTCCTCAGACCCGTCCTGTACCTATTGCAAAAGTTACAGAACATTTTTCCTTTATTGCCTTTAATGCACTGCACATGAGTATTAAAAGTAAAACCAAACAATCAGTTGATATAACAGTAAGAAATGTTGTCGCAGCAAGATGACACACAAAAAAACGCAAAGCAAATGGACACAGCGAGCACAAGCAAGGGGGGGATAAAAAAAAAAAAAAAAAAAAGATGTCAATTCTCGGGAAACGGATGTGGCTCAAGAGGTTCGGCGTCCGTCTACCATATGGAGAGACCAGGGTTCGATCCCCGGTACCTCCCGGTAAAAAAAAAAAAAAAAAAAAATAACTGTAAGAAATGTTGTATTTCAGATTCTGTACCTTAAAGATTGTGTGATGTCTATTCTAAAAACAGATGAATATGAATATTTTCCATAATTGTAGATATATAAGACAAACATCCTGGCATAATATGTGAAAGAAAATCTTCTAGCAATCGCAATCAGAAATAGGCTTATTCAAGAATGGTAATTTCTGCAAGGGTATGTAACATGTTGGCCTATTGGCAAGTGGGGGACAAGAAAGCCATGACAGTCAATATCCAATTCTATTCTTTTCAAAGATGATGGGAAATGAAAGAACTTCTTAGATTGTCCTCCAAGATTAACACTGTACCACTGCCCTATGGGCTTAGCTTCCTTTTACATGAACACATAATAATATTAGCAAAATCAAGGGCAGCACTTACCAGCATAAATGAAGGAAATAACAGTAGCTCATTTTAATAGCTACTGTTACGACTAGCACATTAAGTGGTTGCTCTTATTACCACCACACAAGAGAGGCAGTATAACAGTGATCAAGAAGATGGGCTCTGGAGCTAGACTACTGGGGCACATACCCTGGCTCTGTCACTGTGGAACCTCTCACTGCCTCAGTTTCCTCATCTATAAAATCATAGGTTGCTGGGGGGACTCAAAGGGATATAATTCATGTAGTGTGCTTAGAACAGTGATTAGTATCTATTAAATACTCAATAAATATTAATATCCACCCAATGATCTAGAGATTTGTATATAAAGAAAAAAAAATGTGAAATGATAAAATGTAATAAAATTCTGCAGTATTCTTTTCTCAAGCAACTAACAAGAATACTGGTTTCAAACAAATATTCATTAATAAAAATATAATTCCAACAATATCATCTTAAATAAAGAAGTTCGTTTAAAGTACTTTGAATCTTAATTCACATTTTTATTTAGTAAAAATCCAGTTTTATTATAGGAAACAAAATTATGTTAAATGAAAGGTTTTATCTGGACCTAAACAAGCATAAGGGCCTTCCATTACACAGCATAGTTACATAATTACTAGCAAAGGGCAAATACTTACAGAAATAGTGAAGGGGGTGAGCTTTTTCTTATTAATGGCTCTTTCATCAATTGTATCTGGTTCAGATAAGTTGATCATTTTGCTAAAGAGAAAACAGTACTAATTTAACTTAAGATTCCAAGAAATGCTTCTAGTTTATTTTTGCAAGCAGCCAAAATAGTTAAATTTTGAAAAGTAATAGAAATCCACTTTTTAAAAAATATTATACCATAATTCATGTCAGGAACTTCATAAAATAAAAACTAATATTCCCTATCCTAAAACAAATCCATCACTCACTGCAGTATTAAGTTAGCATTTTCCCCCTTATTTTAACATTCCTGCATTTTCTTTATTAAGTTTTGTCTTTATTTCGCTTAATGATCATCAACATTCAGCAGCATGAATGTAAACCAAGAAATTCTCAAGTGATATTAACATTTCCCTAAAATTACTGTTGTAGAAAAATAAGGAGTCTGTCTTTCTAAAGTTTTAATAATTTGAACACTTGAAAAGAAATTAATATAAAATTTCTCCCTATATTTTGTCTTTTAAAATAAAGATAGGAAAATACCCATTCAATTCCTAATAGCAATTTTCTCAAAGTGATAGATCATATTGTAGGTGAAGGTCAAGGTATAATTAATATGTAATGTCCTAAAAATTGATAACCTGTACTCATTCAGGTAGGTGTGTGTTTTGTTTTGTTTAAGTAAAAACAGAAAAAAAAAAAAAACTGAAAATAAATGTGCCAGGATGATAATACTTAATTGTAGTTGTTAGGAATATTGGTAAAGTTTATTTTCTTCTTTGGAAATTTTCTGTATTTTTATAAACTTAAAATTAAAAAGACAACTGTTTTGTACAAAGAAGTGTGCTGGAACTATAATATACACAACAAGACAAATATGTGCCCTTAAACAAGTTACAGACTGCAGAGAGCCAAGTATGATACAAGGCTGAATTAAAACATTACTTTTATGTAAGCACAAATGAGGTATATTTTCCTTTTACATTTCCTCATGTTCGTTTTCCAGTCAATATCAACATTGCCTTAGAGGGAACTGAAAAGAGAAAACCCTTGAACACTGAAAAATGCAGCAGATGAATAACCCAATAGTTTCCTATCATTATTAGGGAAATAGATGAAAAAGTCACCAGAAAAATAAGGCACTGCATATGAAGGAAAATTTTAGAAAACATACATTATCTAATTTTCTATATGAAATAAGGTTTTAAAGAACTAAGTTTCTACTTGTTAACTAATTCCAAAAGACCACAGATTCATTGAATTGTAGTTTTCGTGGAATGCTCATCAATGGAGACACTCTGAACATAGCTCTCTTAACCAAGTGCTCTACTCACCAAAGAAGGATGCCATCTGCAAGAGATTTGAAAAGACTGCCATCGCTGGGATTCATGGGTATAAGATGCTTACAGTCAGGGTCATTCTCCAGGGCTTTGTTTATCCAGTTAACGAAAGCCACTTTTTCTTCCTCTGAAAACAGAAAATTTTGGTAGACAAACTCCATTTTATAAAACACTCTGCACTATAGAAACAAACTTTTTAATTTGTGTTCCAAGATAGTAAATGACTATTAACAAAATTCTACTAATGTGCTAAGAATATAGTGATACATGGGAAAATTACAACTAAAGTGACTTTTGCAGCAATGGCAAGAAGATTTTATTTCAGTGCTAAGGGACAACGATGGAGGGGTATAAGGGGTATGGAATTTTTCCTTTGGGAGTAATGAAAATGTTCTAAAGTTGACTGAGGTGATGACAGCACAACTCTGATGAAAATAAGAGCCACTGAGTGTACACTCTGAATGGATTGTACAAAGCATGGGACTGTATAACACAGGGAATCCAGTGGTGGATGATGGACTATGGTTGACAGGAGAACGTTCTCTCATGAAGGATAATGAATATATAATACTGATATAGGATGGTAATGATTGGGTGGGTTGGGGGAAAAGTGCACCAATTGTACAATATGGGCTGTGGTTAGTAATGGTGTTTTGACTATGCTCTTTCATGGTTTGTAGCAAATGTTTCACAACAATGTATGGTGTTGGTGGTGGGGAGATATATAGGAGCCTTGTATGATGATCTGCATGTTTATTTTGTAAATTATTTTACTATACACTTATTTTTAATTTATGTTCATGAATGAAGATATACTTTGGTAAAATTTTATTTTAGAAAATACCTCAAAAAAAAAAATTCAACTAATACACCAAAGGGTCTAAGAAAAGGGGAAAGGAGAACTAATTCCACTTTTTCACCTGATGTGTTAGGGGAGAGCAAGTTATATATCTTAAATAAGTACAATAAATATTTGGTTTCATTCTGAATCTGTTTCAAAATATGTACTGCTTCTGAGAGCTACTGAATCAGAAGCAGACCATCAGAGGCCAGATAGATATATATGTGTATTTTTATAAACAAGGAAAAAATATAAAAGAAACACATATCCACAGCAATGAATTCCACTCCAAGAAAAGATTCAGAGAGCTGAGTCTCATGATTTATAACAGAAATACAACATTCAATTGAGAGTTATTCAAATTAATAAAATAGCCCCATTTCTGTGGAATTTCTACAGTAAGAAAACGGACATGGATCTAGATACCAACACTGTGCTCAGCCATCTTTGTCATCAACTTCTCAACACACGGCTTTTAGGCTGAGTACCCTGATCTTCAGGCAGAAAATGTTGATGGGCTATCCAATAGTGGAAATAGGAGGGAACTTAAAGGAAAGATATTCTCCTGCTTTATTATTATTATTTATTCTGTAAATATAAAAATCACTTAAAAGTGTAAATCCTCAAAGGGAATAATTCCATTTTCTATCACAGGGTAGCATATAGTGAGCTGGCCTTCCTTATTATTTCCCAGTTCCTAGAATTAGATATTTTTTCTAAGGGCATATTTGGTAGGTACTACCCCCAAATTTAATTGATCTCACATACACATATACAGAGTCAATAAAGGTACAAACATTTATTTCTAATTCTCTTTTGTTCATATCATAACCTGCCTTGCTATCTTCTTGCCTCACCACACTTCCTCAGGGACTTAACAATCCAGCGATTTAAAGTCCAGGGATTTAGATCACTAAGATTTTGTGTCTCCTGTGATGGTTAAGCTAATGTGTCAGCTCGGCCAGGTAGTGGTGAACAGCTGTTTGGTCAAGCAAGCAGTGGGCTAATCGTAATACAAGGGTATTTCATGGACTTATATTTCAATGAACTGATTGCATAAATGGCTGGTTACAACCACATTCAACTAAGGAGATCCCTGTCAGCAATGTGTGACATTTCATCCAATCAAATGAAGGCCTTAAAAGGGGAAGTGATTCAGCATTCAGTGAGAGAATTCCCATCTCAATTTCACACAGCCAGTCTGGGAACTCATCAAAGACCTTCATCAGAGCCACTGCCCTATGGAATTTGCAGCCTGCCCTCTGGAATTTGGACTTGTGCATTCCCATGGTTGCGTGACAGATATCTCCTGACTAATACACCTGCCATCAAAGGGTTTTAGTGTAACGATAAGATATAACAGATATGCAAATAAATATAATGTAAGGGAACTATGTACACGACTGTGTGATATGTACAATGTTTTAAAGATTATAAAGAAATAATCACTTCTGGTTGGGGTGATCAGGAAAAGCCTTTATGGGAGAAGTATTATTTGAAAGATAAGTTTCTAATAGGTGAAGATGGGCAGGTAAAGGGAAGATGTTCCACGCATGGGAACCACTTCACAATTACTAGTATAGCTATAATAAAAAAGACAGACAATAAAAAGCATAGCCAATGGGAAGCGGCTGTGGCTCAATCAGTAGGGCTCCCGTTTACCATATGGGAGGCCCCGGGTTTGGTTCCCGGGGCCTCCTGGTGAAGGCAGGCCCGCCCGCACGGCGTGGTTAGCTGACCCAGCGAGCACAAGCAGCAAGGGGGGGGGATAAATGAATAAATAAATAAAATCTTAAAAAAAAAAAAAAAAAAAGCATAGCCAAAAATGTGGAAAAATTAGAACCCTCATATACTGCTAGTGGAATTCTAAAATTGTGCAGCCCCTTTGCAAAAACATTTTGGCAGTTCCTCAAAATGTAAATACATAGTTACTAAAAGACCCAGCAATTTTACTTCTAGGTATATACTTAAGAGAATTCAAAACACATGTGCATGCAAAAATTTGTACTCAAATGTTCAAAGCAGCATTATTGATTATAACTCAAAAGTAGAAACAACCCAAATGTTCATCAACTGATGAATAAACAAAATATATTGTTCATACAATAGAATATTAGTTGGCAATAAAAAGGAATGAAATACTGATACATGCTATAACACGAACAATGCAAACATTATACTAAGTGAAAGAAAGGCCATATATTCTATGATTCAATTTATATGAAATTTCAAGAATAGGCAAATCCATAGAACTAGAAAGTCAATTAGCTTCCAGGGGCTTGGGAGAGGAGGGGAGTGACTGCTAATGGGTTCATGTTTTCTTTTGGGGACAATGAAATGTTCTGAAATTAGATAGTGATGATGGTTGCACAACTCTGTGAATATACGAAAAACCAATGAATTGTATACTTTTAAAGGATGAATTTTATGGTATATGAATTATATCTCAATAAAGCTGTTATTTTTTAAAAGGCATTCAATGCTCCATATCTTGTCTTAGATAATAGTTACATGAATGTAATATGTAAAAATTCATCAAGCCATATACTTAAATTAGTGCACATTATGCATTTTACTATGCACATACTGTATCTCAAAAAATAAGTAAAAGAAATCTATGGTGACAGATGTCCAAAAAATGGTTTTTCTATGGTGATACATGGGAAATTACAACTAAGGTAACTTATGGATGATAGTTAACAGTAATATTGTAATATTCTTTGCCATTGCCAGCAATGGCAAAGAAGATATTATATTAATTCTAAGGGACAATAGGAGGTATGGGATTTTTCCTTTTGGAGTAAGGAAAACATTCTAAAATTGACTGAGATGATGACAGCACAACGCTATGATGAAAATAGAGCCACTGAGTGTATACTTTGAATGGACTGTACAAATCATGAGACTGTATGACAGAGGGAATCCAGTGGTAGAAGGAGAACTGTGGTTAATAGGACAAATATGAGAACATTCTCTCATTAACTATAACAAATATATAATACTAATACACGGTGCTAATAATCAGGTGGGTTGGGGGAATATACATCAAATGTAAGATATGGGCTACAGTTAGTTCACAGTTTGTAACAAATGTTTCACAACAATGCAAGGTGTTGGTGGGTGGGTGATATATGGAAGCCTGTATAATGATATGTATGTTTGTTTTCTAAGTTCACAACTTTTACCATATACTTACTGTATATAATGTGCGTGTATGTATATTTCAATAAAATTTTATGTAAAAATTTGAAAAAAAAACTGTTTCGTTTTTTTTTTTTTTTCTGGAGAGGGGCAGTTACTGGGAAGGGGCATGAAGGAGCCATTGGGGATGATGAAATGGCCCACATCTTGACTCGGTTGGCAGTAACATGGATTTAGCTACATGAATGTACACATATATAAAAGTTCATTGAGTTGTACACTTAATATTACAACACTTTGCTGAATATTTTATACTTGAATAAAAAGGTTTTTTTTTTTTTTTTAAGCCATTTCAATAGGATAGACAGGCAGAAATAGAGTTAAGAAATAGAGTTAAGAACTAAACATCTTTATTCCAAAAAAAATAAAGACGTTATAGACAACTGCCCCTATCACTACTTCTCTAGGGAAAAAAAATTTTTGGGTTTGTTTTTAAATACAGTGGGTGTGAAAATCCAGTTGAAAGGAAGAGAATCAAGAGCAAGGAAGAAAGAGGATAATTAACAGAAGAAGGAGATAATATCTAAACAGATTCAGAAGAAGAAGAAAAGTTACAAGGAGTTTTTGTCAACAGTCTAAAAAGGACGGAGTGGGTGTAGCTCAGCGGTTGAGTGCCTGCTTCCCATGTACAAGGTCCTGGGTTCAATCCTCAGGACCTAAAATATATATATATATATATATATATAAATATATATAAAAAGCATAGTACTAATTATATTTATATGACCAAAAATAACTTGGCATCTCAACTCTGAGAGGCAGGCTAAACATGAGGCAAGTCACCTCATCTTTAGAGTTAATGTGACTCTGGATTTCCCACTGGGCAACAATCCAGTGGTTCTATCAGATTAAGTAAATCAGATGCCATGCTCTCCAGCCACTTTGTTGCTTGATAAAAAATGAATCAGGTATCTCAGGTCCTGGAGAATGGAAGGGGAAAATGCTCACACTAAGCCTCTCTACCATTCCCAGATCAGGTCTACTTAAAGTCACCTTACCACTCAGGAAGGAAAATCCATTCCAAGGACATTATTAACATATCCAATGCTGAAGTATAAATGACTTCCATTTTGTTGTGTCTAATCTCTTTGATGTGCACTGATTTCAATGACTCCAGGATTTTTCATTTTGACATCTCTGAAATTAGTTTGCACTTCTAATTTGATGGCATGGTATAATTTAACTTGCAGCACTTCCCCCCTCAGTGGTATATAAAATAATAGCATGAATTACAATGAATGGCCTCCTAGATTTGATGAAATATGGTACTTACTGAATGAATCCATGATCAAGAGATCAAATTTGGAGTGGCAGTTACCTGAATAAGAATGCTGTGTGCCCTCACTGGAAATGGCTGAGGTTCCTCCAATAGCAGTAATCCCTTCCCTCTTGTTAATTATTTTGCGGAATGTTTTGCTGATGTCTTTGCTTTTTAACTCCTGCATTAGCTGGAATGGGATTTAAGAAAAATTGACCTTTAATCAGATAATCACAAAAAGACATGATATGAAAGATAGTTTTTAGACTTCTTTATCTATTTGGAATGACACCAAAATAAATATTTATTAGGTGTTCTTAAGACACTTATTGCTTGTGTATTTAGGTAACTTTAGTGTCATTTTACCAATAGCACAAAATTGACAAATGTTTCTACCCCAACCACTAGAACAAATTTTGTTTTAACTAAGATTAAACCGAACACACTGAAATTATGCTTCTGGATACTGAGAAAGTCAAATGACTGACTGAACATCTCAAATGTATACAACATTAAAGTAAATAAGTTAGCTCTTGTAGGAAATAACATAAGCTCTCAGAACAGAAACTTCCCTGGTCGTTTTCTTATTGGGTTCATAGAGACCGACAAGACCGATTTCAATCAGTACTTCGTGGATCAGCCAGAGTGACTTTTCTAAAAATAAAAATCTGATTATGTCTCTTCTTACTCTATTATTCCCACTTCACTGACTTCCCATGGCCCTTCAGGGAAAAACAAAAACCCTACATGGCCATGCATGACCTGGTCCCAACTTACTTCTCCAGCCACTTTCCTTACTCTTACTAACTCAGCTCCAGCTACCTTTTTTTCAATTGCTTGAAAGTATCATCCCTAAATGGGCCTCTACATATGTGGTCTCCTCTCTTGCCGAGCACATTATTCATTTTCCTCAGCATACCCCCTTTTACCTGTTTAACATTTTTCTTCATATCTCAGCCTAGTTTTCCTAGCTTCAGGGACACCTTCCTCGAGTCCCTCAGCCTCCACACCAAGTTCAATTCCATCTACTACCTACTCTCGTGAAGCCACGTACTGCTTGCTCTGTCGTAACAATGATCACAGTACTATCTTTTACTCATTTGTGTGGTTCTGTCTTCCTTACCAGATGTAAACTCAATGAAAATAAAGAACATGTCTCTTTCTAGCTGAGTTCTTGACAAGACAGGTGCTCAACTATTTGTTTAACGAATGAAGAATACAAAACCAGACAATTTAGATTTCACAAATAATTATTCAATTAAAATAACGGTTATATTTTCATATGAAAAGTAAAGTCGTGGTGGTGATGGTGGAAGGAAATAACAAGCCCTTGCTCAACTACCAGCTGGCTATCATAATTTACCTATGGCATCTCTCTGAGCCTGAGAGATTTGAAATGCATGCTATTCAATTCCACAATCCATTTCTCTTTTATTGGTTGAGTCATATATTTTACTTTTTGCTCAGCCACCTGGGTCTACAGATGGTTTAACAATGAAACAATGTTACCATAGCTAACTTTAAAAAAATTCACCTGGTTATATTTGCCGAAATGCTGATGATACAATTTATCAGAAAGAAAGAGCCAGTTTCTAGGAGATATCTCTCTCATATCTTAGCAATTTCAGTTACAGCAAATATTCCATTTTTCAAGGACAAGTATTACAACTTCTCAGTTGTTTTAAGTACACAGAGATGGTCAATAAGCATCGTATTCAATTCTAGTTACACTAGGGCACCAACTACTGTTATCTAGATCTGGCTCCTGCTCCAACAATTTGAGAATGTTTTTTTTTTTCCCTTTGTTTTATGAATTATTTGTGAAAACTATTACTGTTTTTATTATCATCATCATCATTTTAAAGCAGTGCTTTCTCTGGTCTCTGTAGCCTGATATAACCAACATGAAGAACGACATCACTGAAATTTTGCTTGAAGCAAACTGATCAGCATCCAGGACAGGATTAGATTACTTACTGACACAAACTCTTCGAAGCTGATTTTACCATCTTTGTTGTTGTCAGCAACTGCTAGAATTTTCTCCACAATTTCACGCACTTTGTAACCAGGCAAAGGAAGGCTTGCTTCTTTGAACAGGTCCTGAAGTTCATAGTCACTGACATACCCACTGTTGTCAATATCTGTAAAGATAAACTATGAACTGTCAAATATCACTCATAGTCTTTGTTGAAGAAGGCTGTTTGGGGGATTCACAAACACACAGAACTGTTCACATTTCACAGGTAGCAGTAATCTCTTGCCCCTGAATTGTATAGGGTATGTTGTACACTTTTGAAAAACTCATATTTAAATGGAGTTTATCCTCATAAATTTAGGGCCACCATACCTATTCTAAGTGCATAGAATGGATGTTGCTCTGATAGACGGAAAACCTAGTTTTAGCACACAACTAAGTCACAAAGAACTAAGCATGGGGAAGTCTCAGCTATCTAAAAGACCTATATCAGCAACAGTCAAGTGGGAATACCCACCCAGAATTTAACTGCTTCATGGTAATTTACAAAATGGATCTGCTGGCCCATATTCCATATAAAATATGTACATCAGGAAAATACACATAAGGCATTTCTGTTCTGCGTTTCATTTAATGGCAGGTGTGTTTCATTCATGAATTATCCACTGCTTCTTCATTATGTATTTATGCCACCATTATGTAGTCTGAATCATGTTTGATGTCATTTTGAGATTAGGTATTCAAGAAATCATTTCACATCTATATTTGGACCTTTGGAAACAAGTTTCCAGGTGTTTTCACATCATCACTAAGATGGCCCTGCCCTGGGTTTTCCCTGGAGACTGGACGTTACTTCTTGACGTAACAAAGGTGATACAAAGCACTTTTACCTAGAATTGACAACTGAGCTTTGGATTTGTGTTCATTGCCAGAATCCACTTGTTCAGGTTCTCTTTGCTCATCTGGTAATAACTACTTTGTTTCCTGTGTTTCTTTTTAATTCTCAGTAAACGAGCTATCGTCATTATAACTGAATTCATGATAAGGACAGAAACTCTTCTTTTGAACTCTCATATGCAAGTGTTAGAATTAATTCTGTTCTGAACTATGGAAAATTTCTAACCTAGAATCTACCAATAACCAAAATATTGCTATGATCTCAAAAGTCAGCTAGGAAGCTAAATTGCTTGATGGTACAATGAATTGCTTTCTTTGAATTCAGAGCAAACTCTCGTTATTAGCATATCACTAGTTCATAATTGTTTCCCATCATTCTGAAATATACTGACTTCTTTCTATACCAGCATGATGGGGAGTGTTTGAAAAATAAACAAGATTGAATAAAAGTTATTTACCTGCTAACCTTATTGTTAATCTCCCAAGAATGGTTAAAAGCTAGGGCTCTGAAGATAGACAGATCTGGGTGCTTAAATCACAGCTCCATCCCTTACAACTGTCATGGTTAGGATGTGACATAGCAAGAAATAATAGATACTGTTTAATGGGCACATATTTTGTGCCAAGTTCAGAGTTAAGAATTTGACTTACCTCATCTCATGAACTCCTTTTAACAACTTTGAGGTACTTACTAATAACATTCTCATTTTAAAGACTAGGAAATCAAGGCTTTGGTTAAATAACCATGCCAAAATCATAGATGGAAAAGAAACAAGACTGAGAAATATTTTAACCCCTCAATTCTCCCCCAGTGAACCCCAAATACCCCACTCTAGTAAGGTTGGATGTGCATGTCCCTCTGCGTCTGAGAAAAATTGTTTGGTACAAATTAGCAGAGGACTTGTTGAGTTCATGAGTAGCAGCTGATTTTGCAAATAAAAGTCAGAAAGTACATATTCTGCTAGTTTTAGCATTTCCCTCACAGAACAAATTATCTTGCTGTCAGAATAGTTTCATCAATAAATTATTTATTCAAAATATAATTAAATAAATATTGCAAGATTACATGTAAGATTACATTACAGGTTAAAGTTGGTGTACTAAACAAAACATATGACTAATTCATTCATTTTACTAAGACCTAGGTAGCACTTTTATCCAAGCTACCACACTGTACCTATGAAATAATAAAAGTCCCAAACTAAGAGATACATTCTTATTTCCTCTGTTTCAATGTTCAAAATGAGCTGAACATTCTAACAATTGCTCAATTTTTGTCTTGAGAAGACTCTAGGCAACATGTGTATAGCACTGCATACAATACCCTATAAAATTGTCATTAGCAATAATTTTATGAAATCATACCATATTTATGCAATGTTCTAGTGACAATTACACAGTCCCCGAAATAAAGAAAAGGCCAAAATTAAACTTTCACAATGAGCCCAATTCAGCCACCATATATACTGTATTTTGAAGGTTTGGGTATTCCGGGAATGGCTGTGAAGAGGAAGAGGTAGGTGGGCTCACAGGTTTGTAGAATTCATTTTATGTACAGCAATGATTTGCACAAGCCATAACCTTTTTTTTTTTTAGAGCTTTACTTTTAAAAACTGAAATCTATTTTCTTTATATTGGTCTAACATGTTCTGCATTGCTTTTCATCCACATTAATTTAGTCATTACTCACTAGGTTTGTTAGAAATCTAGGCACAAGACAAACTGTGATCATTCTATCCTCCCTGGTCCACGTCAAACTTTGTTTTCCACAGAGTGCCAAGTTGCACTAGAGAAGGAATGCATAGGAAGGGACAAGGATGGTGGTGTCACTGTTCCAATGTCTATTCACCGTGCTCACCTTTCACTCGGTTCAACTTTGACTTGCATGCATTTGCAGACTAAAGCAAAAGAGAGCATTTACATTCTCATTGTTCGCCATGAGTTTTTTAAGAGCAACATGCAGAAGAATTAAGATCCAACAGAGAATGGGGAAATTTTTTTGGAAGAAAAATAAAAAGTTGTCAAAATGATAATGTCACAAAAGCAACACACTGAATGGCTTTAAAAAGTGAAAGAAGGGGAGTGTGTGTAGTTCAAGTGGTTGAGCACCTGCTTCCCATGTACAAGGTCCTCAGTTCAATTTCCAGTACCTCCTTAGGAAAAAAAAAGAAAGAAAAAATGAAAGAAAAATAAGACAGCCTTTGAAAACAACACTAAGATTTCTTTAAAATTATGCATGAGGGAGAAGAATAAGACACATAGCCCCTAAAAACAATACCAAGACTTAAAAAATATTCTTCATGAAGTCAGAAAATATCATTGCTGGTCACAGAGATATGAACACCAGAGTTCAGTTTCCACACAAGGAAGTGTTTCTATATTTTTTCTCTATAACGAGGGAGGATATCATATTAGGCATATTCAGTTACAATGTCATTCATTAACCTGGATTATTCTTTGCAAAAAAATGATAAAAGAATTCAAAGTCCAATTCACCTAGAAATGCAAGCCAGCCTTAGCTTATCTTTCAGAAAAGCAAGAAAGAAAGACCAGTGAAACCTAGATAGGGGGAGAAAAAGGAACAAATCTTTTTGAGTGGTGGCAGTGGCAATAAAAGGTATTGTTCCATTCCTGGAAGCTGACTTCAAGCAGAATAGTAACATGGTAGCTAGTTTTCCTCAAGCATACCTATTTTATTGAATGCTTCCTGTAGCTCTTCCAGCTCCTCCCGAGAAATGGTAGTAGTACTGTTTTCCATCTTTGGACAGGAAAGACTATCTTCCGAGGTCTTTCTCCCTAGAAAAACAAAGTCATTTAAAAAATTAGCACTTTGGAAGCAAAATTAGCACTTTAGAAGTCTCTAAGCAATATAAGACACAGAAAAGGTGCATTCTCTAGAAATCACCCAAGAGGTCTGACTGACAAGGAACAAATAGCAGTGAACAGTTCCCCAGGTAACATTCTCTCCCGGCACAGACAGGCCAACCCAAAAATTCTCAGACTCAGGAAGGGGAAAGAACACCTGCTTTTCACAGCCTGTGCTTTTACAAGGCCAGATATTTCTCAATAGCCTGAGTAATTACTTAATTTCCTCCCACTGTTTCAGTGAAATAAGCATTTCAAGTTTCAGAAAAATGTAGCAGTTATAAATGTCATGGATGAAGTCAGAAAGCAAAATTTTAAGACATGAATAATGGCCACAAAAAGGATAAAGTTAGAGTCTGCTCATTTTGGGATGGAGTGTGTGGTTTTAATATTGAGCTTTACAATATTCAAATATTACCACCTCCTTTCCGCAGCCCTCTCCAAGGGCTTTCCCAGCATAGTGGGGCCCTTTGTACTCAGAGCAGGCAAGACACACCATTGAGAAAAAAATTACATGAAATTAATCTGTAAGAAAAGTAAGTGGGTGGTATTCATTGTCAAAATAATTGGTAAAAAATGCCCAAAACAGAAAATTAAAATTGCCCATAATCCTACTATCCAGAAATACCAACTAGTATCATTTAGGGATCTGTATCTTTCTGGTCTACTTTCCAAGCATGTGTGTATCTTTTTTGGGGGGTTGAAAAAAATCTGAGCATACTATATTATAACCTAGTTTTTGTTTTTCTTTAGGACTAATACATTGTGAATATGCTTCCATGTTCTTCAACAATTTAATGTTTAATGGACACATATTATTATACCACAGTTTATTTGGTAAACTTCTTCTTTCAAGGTATTTCATTGTTTCCAGTTTTTAATTATTATAAACAATGCTACACTGAGCATGCTTGTGGTTAAATCTTTGTCCATATCCATGATTATTTCTAAAAGACAAATATCTACAGGGTATGCACATTTTTAAGTCTTCTGATATGTAGTAGTGCAACTTTTATTTTTAAAATGACCTAGTGCTTTGCCTATTCAATGTGAAGTTAAAGATAAATACAAATCATGCTGCATTCCTCTCATGTACACCTAATTACATCAGAGAGCTAAGTACCTCAGAAAAAAAGTGAAAACCAGTGCCTTTTAAGACAACAGGAATTGAAACTAAGTGAGAAATCCTCTTTTTGTATACTTACATTTATAGGAGGTTCAACATCATCCCTGAACATTGTTCTTTTTTTTAGAGAAGCACATCAATTTTCAAAATAATTTATTCAACAACTAAAATTTATAATTATTAAAAATCATATTAAATTGTGTAAAGCCATCTCAGAGTGTGACTCACTCATTTGTCTTCTGTGTAAGAGCCTATTTAGGATTTTTGGTGTTCCTTCAAATGACAGATTTCTATCTCTTACAATTCTTCTGAGGCTTGGTTCTAGTTAAATGTGAATTGGAACACACACACATACACATACCATTGCCCATTGGTTAATTCTACACTATTTTTTTTTTTAATTTGCAGGGCTCAATAAAGTGAAATAGGAACAACATGTAAATGGAATTCATCTTACTCCCAGATGCAGATTCTGACATTTTAGCATTAAATATTCACATTTTACTGAAGTGTCACTTTGAAAAGCATTTACTATATTTAACACTACTTGCAGGTATATTATTTTGTGTTGAAGAGATTAAATAGACTTCTTATGAATTTTAAGCATAACTCCTAGGTCTGCAAAATGCTAATTCTGTTGTGGCTGACTGAATTTCTATGGTCTTGGTCATTCTGAATATCCTTTCCCGTGTTCAAAATGGTTTCTCTCCCTTGCCTCAAGTTTTAAAAATAGAGGTCCAATTTTAGCATTTGCACTCCACAGAAAGGCTGCAAATTAACAGTCCTTTTGTTGACCTTGCATTCCAAATGATAAGCTCGGCATTCTATTCTTTGCTCAAGCCTACTCAAATATATGTCATTTGTTAACTACAGAAACTATTTTTATTCTCCCATAGTCAGGCAAAACCAGCACATAAACTTACTGAAAAATCAATTTACACATGCAATGTTTTGTTTCTTAAAGTTTGTTTTTTAATCTAATAATGTAGGAAGCATGCCTCAAGTCCCTTGGTACAAATTAAACGTGGAAAAATGGAGAATAATCTTCAAAATATACTCTTAAGAGAACAAAGCAAGGTACAGAAGAGTAAGTATACTTCCATCTATGGGGGAGGGAGGGAATAGAGCGATTGTGTATCTGTAAAATATGTCTGGAAGGATACAAGAAAATGGAACTAGTGATTGTCTCTTTAAAGGGAAATGGGCCACTGAGACAAAATAGCTTAATAAAAAAATAAAATAAAACTAAAGAAAAAAAAAAAAAAAAGGAAAGGGTAGGCAGAGTGAGAGAGGGTTACTTTTCATCATATACTTCCTGTATTCATTAAAAACAATATATCAAAAAAAACGAGAATGCCTACAACTGCAAGCGAGTCCCATTCATTAGATATATGGGATTGAAGCCCCCCTCAATTAATGGTGGAGTGGGCATCACCATCCCAGAGTCCTCAAGGTTGGGAAATGAAATATGGACTAAAATAAACTTACTAGTATTCTCCTATAGACTTACTGTGGTTATAGCAAGGTAAGAAATACCATTGTTGTGGGGGCAATGACACACAGATGTTCTGGGGTTAGGGAGAGGGAAAAACAGGTGTAATAGGGAGCATTTTTGGGACTTGGGAATCATTTGAATGACATTACAACAACAGATACAGGCCATTATATATCTGTCCATAACCTACTGAGTCGAATGGGAGAGAGTGTAAACTATTATGTAAACTATAATCCATGCTTAGTGGCAATGCTCCAAAATGTGTTTATCAATTGCAATGAATATACCCACACTGATCAAAGATGTTGCTAATGTGGGAAAATATGGGAGATGTGGGGAACAGGGCACATGGGACTCCCCTATATATTCTCTGTAACATTTATGTAATCAAAGTATCTTTTAAAAAATAAAAAAGTGGAAAAAAAAAACAATAAAGGCGACTGTGGTAAAACATAAAAAATAAAATACTAGTTCTTAAAGGTATACATTATGGATAATGAGAGCTTATGTAGACAGTACCCTTAAATCTATGACACAATTCTAAATAAGAGTATCTATCTTTGCTTATAAAGCAAAATACTATGATTAAACTAGCAAAATAATTTATAGCTTTCCACAAAGGCATCAAGATTTAATAGTAGAGTGCTTAATGTAAAATATATCACTTCTTTTACAAGTATAGGAGCATGCATAAATATATAGTATCAATATTTCTCTAAGTTTTTTCAAAATTATGATAATATAAAGATTATTCACAAACTAAGTATAATAGTGTACTTTCACAGACATTTTAACATAGAACAACAAATTTATGGGGAGCAAAATATACTGTTGGCTAAGAAAATACAGTTGTTTGAATTTAATATATAAAAGACTGTTCTTGTTATATGATCCCCAAATAAATTGTTTGTCAACACTTTTTTAAATGAAAAAATGTTTCTGCTGCAATACAACAGGGATGACTTTTTAAAAAGTTATGGAGAGAATGTATTTCATCTGCTAAATCATTAGAACAGTATTCAAAGGTTTAGAAGGAAAGCCCAATGACCCACTATTAATCAGTAACCCACCATTTATTTTCCTTACTTATCTCACATTAGATTTTTATTGTGCTATGCACCATCCTAAATGCTCCATGTACATTCTCACTTGATCCTTACCACTCCCCATTTTGACAGATGAGAAAGGGATGCCTCACAGGACTGAGTTACCTTTATAAGGTTTCAAATTGAATAACTTTCTCAGCGTCACAGCTAAGCCAAGGCAGAAACAGACCCTGTCCCACACCTGCCTCTAGGCCAGGATGCTCTGCAATTTCCCAAAGATAATCTGCTACCCAGCCATATGAATATACAAAAAAGTATTTACATAATAATTCATGTAATATATGAAGTATATATTATATACTTGCAAAATACTAGCATTTTGAAAGAAATCAGCCTTTGTAAAATGCTCAGTAAAGCTTGGGGAAAAAATTCTATCTAAAGCAACTCATATTTATCAAGCATCTAGCTTGCCAGACCTGAAACACTCTGGCATACACAGTTACAGAATTTGCTTTGCAATTTTAGAAACGAAAAACCTTTCACTTAACCACAAGCAAACACTTGGCACTGAAGCACCCATGACTGGAGGCCTGAGACAGAAAGTTCAGAAGATATTAGCTATGCAGTCAGCCCTGAAAGATGCAGCAAGAGGCTGCCAGGATCATAATGAGAGACCCACCAACAGGACAGGTTATGCTAAATTCTGTATATATATCGTCTCACAGATTTAGACATGTTTCCTATATTTCTTCAATAATTCCAATACTGCTTTTCTCCTCCACATTTTTTGGCTTACATCATTTTAAGTGGAACCTTCTCTCACCCAATTAAAGCTTCTTTTTGTTTCCCCTAACCCTCAAGTGTACCTGACACAACAAAATATATTTTTGGAAATTTAAGGAAGCATATTCTAAAAATGAACTTTCCAATTTAGATTAAATTGTAGATGATCTTTTATCCTCCCTCAAAATTTCTAACTTCCTTGAACCTTATAAAGCTTTACCAAAATTAGTCAAAACACCCTTTATAGTTGGCAGGATCTAAAGCCCTTCTTTGAACAGTGTCAAGAAGAAAAGAGTTAGAAATGGCCCTGAGTTGACATAAGACTAACAGGATTTTGAAGCCTTCCTACCAATCTGAAAGTTCCCCAATGGGAGGAAGCTAGCTGTATATACTTACATCATTTGGTTCCCCAGCTATTCATTTTTCCCTCCTCCCTTAATGGCCCTAGCTCAGGTCACTTGAGATTGTCTGAGTCCTTGAGGCAGCCCCTGACTCAGGTGGCCCAGCCATCCTCCAAAAATTCCTTTCTTCCCTAACTCTCCCATCTCAATTAATATAAAAAAATTATGGTGATATTCACCTGAGGGCTTTTAATAGGGCAGGAACTGTGCTTACCTCCTCATACACATGGGCTCATTCTGCATTTACCTGTGCTTGTACTGTTGGAACAAACATCCTCCCTTAAAATGTAAATCTGAAGCCTACAGAGATTAGGTAACTTGCCCAGGGAGCCAGAGAGTGGACAGAATAAGAGATTCAACATCAAATATGTTTTTAGAGTCCAAGTTCTTAAGTTCTACCTGTATCCAATTAACATCCTACTTTCTCACTTCAAGCATCATTGCTAGTTTTAAAGGATTGATGACTTATTTTACACTAAAGTATAAATGACTAATACATCCTTAAAGTCCAACTATAGTTACATTTTAAGAGTAAATGTTTGGGGAAACGGATGTGGCTCAAGCAATTGGGCTCCCATCTACCAAAACGGAGGTCCAGGGTTTGATTCCCAGGACCTCCTGGTGAAAGGCAAGCTGGCCCATGTAGGAGTACTGGCCTGTGCAGGAGTTGAGGTGGCACAAAAGATCGAACGCCTCTCTCCCACTCTGGAAGGTCCAGGATTGGTTCCCAGTCTGCTTTCTTTAGTAGAATAATGTATAAATAACTTATTGTCTAATCATTGAATGTTTATACATCAGTACAACGAATAATCTATACATGTTTCTCAAAAATATGATACTAAGTAGAAAAAGCAAACAACTAAAGGATATATACAGTATATATATATATATAATATACCAGTTTTGGATTATAGAATCACAAAATACTATATATGTTGTTTATGGAACCATACATATATAGTAAAAGTTAAAAACAGAAGGAAAGGACACAAATTCAGAATATTGGTTATCTATGAAGAGGGAACAAGGTCTGAGAGGTGGGGCTGGATTTATTACTTATTTCAAAGATCAATTTGAAGCAAATATGGCAAAATGTAAACATCTGTTCAATCTGGATGGTGAATACATGGATGTCAGTTATATAGTTTCTGTGCTTTTCAGTATTTTTGTTTAAAATAATTCATAATTTCTTAAAAGAATTAATTCTTAAAGAGAGAAAGGATGCTTCTTAATCCAAAGGAAAAAATCACTAATAAAAGAAACAAAGTTAAAAAATAAATAAAGGGGAGTTGATGTGTCTCATGCAGTAGAGTGCCTGCTTTCCACATGGGAGATCCTGGGTTCTGTTCCTGGTACCTCCTGAAAAAAAAAAAAAAACAAGAAAAACAAACAAATAAATCAACTCAGAAAGCCAAGGTGGCTCAGTGGTTGAGTGCCGGCCATATATGAGGTCCCAGGTTCAATCCCCAGCCCCCGGTACCTAAAAAAACAAAAAAAAAACAAGAAAAGAAAAATAAATTTTAAAAAAGAAAACAAAGATGACCAGGAATATGGTTTTTGAACAAAGAAAGTTTCCCAAAGCTCCTCAAGGTTTTGAAAAACTTTTTTTTTTTTTTTAAGTATTTCAATCTTGAATAATCAAAATCAAAAGTTATGTCAGGGGGAGTAAATGTGGCTCAAGTAGTTGAGTGCCCACCTTGGTTCCTGGTGCCTCCTAAAGAAAACAAACAAACAACGAGCAGACATTGAGCAAAAACAACAAGTAGACAACAAGAAAAAAACAATGAGCAAGACAATGAGCAAAAACAAAAATGAGCAGGGAGCAGATATGGCTCAAGCAGTTGAGTGCTCACCTCCCACGTGGGAGGTCCCAGGTTTGATTCCTAGTACCGCCTAAAGAAAAAATAAACCGACAACGAACTGAAACAACAAGCAGACAATGAGTGCAAACAACAAACAAAAACAACAAGCAAACAGACAGGGAGCCATCTGGTGGGGGAGGGGGCAAGTTATGTCATTGTGGCAGAATGATTTATTAGAACATTAAATTGTGTTTATTCTTTAATTTTTCCCTTCCTTCTCATTTAACAAAATAACAACCTCTTGTCCTAAGGATACTGGCAGCACAGAAAGCAAAACGAGCCTAGAATCTTGGTTCCCTCAGTCTTTGGGCAGAAGCATAAACCTACCAAAAGGCTTAGGCTGTGTGTCTTGGGCTGGGGGAGCAAGGGAAGGGTGCCTCTAGAAGCCCCCCAATGAAAAGGGCATAGAGAGGGCAAGATTAACTGGACAGGGAGAGAGAAGTCTGTGGAGGTTAGAAAAGATGACTCCTGCACCAAGGATGGCATAAGCAGAGGGACTGACGGACAGAGCAAAACCCCAGCAGGAAGGGACTCACAGGCATTTCCCAGGTAGCCACTGAGGGCAGAGTACGGAGGACAGAAGAGCTGCCACCAAACTCTTACACTGCAAAAAAATCCCTGGATCACTGAGACGGATTCCAGGTGCCTAAGAAAGGCTTGGCAGTACACCAGCAGGTTGGGACATCACAATCAAAGAAGAGTTGCTTTAAAGAAAATAAAGAAATGTGATTTTTTTCCCCCTACCTAAGTTTTATGGGGAAAAAAGCCTTGATAGTTTCTCTAAAGAACTAACTGGAATCAAAGGTTCCAGAGTATTTCAATATCCCTGGTGAGTAGCAGTTCTATTAGTGCCCTGTACCCTCCCCTTCTTAATTTGTTCTCTTATTTCCCCATCCAACCTTCTTCTTACCCGATTATACTTCTTATTTTCAGCTCTCCATTACAAGTATAAAGATCACAAGATCTGGAATAAATCACTATATTAAATGGTAAACTAAACAGCAAAGAAATATGTTAATGAGTTTTTTTTCCAGCTTAATGGAAACCTGGAAAGTATTTTCATTTATCTAAAATCTTTCCAGCTATCTCCTTATTCAATCACATTTCACAACCAGGAGTTGAATCATTGATTTTGCAAAAAGCAAACATACTCAGATTCTGTATTTCTATATCAGGTGCTAATTTTTTTTAAGATTTATTTTTATTTATTTATCCACCTCCCTCATTGTTTTGCAGTCACTGTCTACTCTCTGTGTCCATTTGCTATATGCTCTCTGTGTCTGCTCATCTTCTATTTAGGAGGCACTGGGAGCCAAACCTGGGACCTCCCATGTGGAAGAGAGGCGCTCAATTACTTGAGCCATCTCAGCTCCCTGGTTTATGTCTCTCACTGTCTTTCCTCTTTGTGTCTCTTTTGGTGCATCATCTTGTTGCATCAGCTTACCACAAGTGCCCACTGGGCCAGCTTGCCTTCTCCAGGAGGCACGGGGAACCGAACCTGGGACCTCTCATGTGGTAGGCAGGAGCCCAGTCACTTGAGGCACATCCACTTCCCAGGTGCTAATTTTTTAAATCAGATTTTCTTTCATTAGGATGCCCACTGACTCACTAATATATACATATGACTTGGAATACCATTAATTTTGTTAAATATTAGTCTCCCACTCTATGTAATGGCCTTGAATGCCCTTTGGACAGAGAGAAAGCTATTAAATGGCTACAATGTAATTTAAAAATTTCATAAGCAGACTTTTCATTGATTCTAAAAGGAGGAGCTATGCTAAATAAGCTTCCCTAAAAAAAGTGATGAATTTGATCGTCAACAGCTTGGATTTACCATATTATAAATGATTTTCACAAAAGGTAATTTCTATAAATAATTAACTTTATTCTCAAACAAGCAGAATAATTTCCTAATTGCATGGACAATCCTAGAGACCTTAAGAACATCAATTAGACACCCTTGTGAAGAGTTGAGCCAGGTATAACACACCTGGTGTAAAGTGACACTTGTCTCCAAACTGACTGTTGTCTTTGACCTTTTATTTTTTTATTTTTTTTATTTTTTTTTTACCAGGAGGTCCCAGGCATCGAACCTGGGTCTCTCCATATGGGAGATGGACGCCCAACCATTTGAGCCACATCCGTCCCCCTGTCTTTGACCTTTTAAACAGAGGTTTAGTAATCGCCTACAAAAACAAACAAAAGAAAAAAAAAAAATCAATACACCACTACCTTAATGTGGGGGACTTTTTCCACCTCAGTCTTTCCAAGCATTTACCATCTCATTACTCAATTCACCCAGCTGCTCCAACTTCCAGTCTTCGCATAGTCCACGCCTCACCACTCCCTAAAGTCCTCCAGGTCCTTATCTCCTTCCCACTAGCATTAGATATGATCACCCTGCCTTTTCCTTGCCTCAGTGTCTCTATCACTTATATACTATTCAGTTCACATACATTAATTCACTCCTTGAAATGTTGCTATGTAATAGTATTATTTTGCCATTTTATTTTCATCCCACCTTCCTAACTTGATGGTTTGCTCCTTGTACTTAAAAGCACACACTTATCCTTTTTATGGCCCCAAGGCTTTACTCTGGTATTTATGTGGGCAATGTTTAGTAAAATTAAGAAACAATAATATTTCTCTTCTCAGAGACTCTGGGATAGTACAAGTAACAAAGGGCCAAACCAAACAAAGGTCTGTGGGAAATGTGCCACCAACAGTTGAGTGAAGAGACTAAGAGGAAAAGTTTCTACCCCAAAATAATAAGTTCTCTTAATTCACTAACCCATTTATTCAGTACTTATTCAACAGACAATAATTAAGCATCTACTCACAGGGATGAGTTGTAAGGGCACAAAGTAATTTGATGGCATACAAATTTTTTAACCTATGTGGCTCCATCTGGTGTTTCTTCCAAAAGTATCCTATTAATTTTGGTCAACTTTTTCCTAATCCTTTTACAAATGAGTACATAATATACTGTCAACTTCTTCACTAGATGAATCCTTTTAAGTTCTGACACTCTTATGTAAACACCAGATATATAAACTAGGAAACCAGCTGGCAGAGCAGAGCAAAGAAGATGCACCTACATCTTCTTTCCCACGGCCTCACTTCATGGGCCCCCAACCACAGTCATCACATTTCTGCACATCTGCACACTTGGGCACTGACTTGGGGTTGGCTTCCTGAGCATTCAGTGGCTACTAGAGTTGCCCCCAGGACTTTTTCATATCCATTTACTGAAAAGCCCCAATAGACAGACCCTAGTAAGGCAGTTTAAACCCATTCATTCATGTACTCAACAAATATGTACTATTTGCCTGGGCTAAACAAGGGAATTCAAACATGAACTGGAATTAGGGTTACACCCAATATAATGCTTATCAGGTTCAACTGAAAGTGTCTGAAAAGTTTAATTAAAGCTGATTTTGTTGTAAATGATATAAAATAATCTTAAGATTATTTCTCTTTGGCAAACAAATAGAATCATCCCCTAATTCATCTGCTGTATAAATCTGGATTTAAAGTGTGTATATATAGATATAGATATAGATATAGATATAGATATAGATATAGATATA
>JAKSZT010053887.1:91352208-91375646 GCA_026826555.1 Tolypeutes matacus
GATATAGATATAGATATAGATATAGATATAGATATAGATATAGATATCTGGATTTAAAGTGGCTGAGTGGGTGTCACTCAGCACATATTGTCTATTACTTTGGGTTGGAAGTTTCTGGACTAGTTGTAGCAAAGGTAATTGTAGTACAGGGAATGGCAATGTGAGGGGGAAAGCTGAAAGATATATGTGTGCATGTCCATGAGCACGAGAGAACCCAAGAATGAGAAAGGCAATGGGAGAGACCAAAGAATTTTGTACAATGTGCAACAAGAGTACAAGACAAAGAAACATGAAACAATGGCACATCCAAAGAAAGAGGATCCAAATACAGAAAACACCAACAAAAAAAAGACGAGAATGTAGATATAGCGAACAAAGCTTTTTAAAAAATGATCTTAAAAATGCTTAAGGAGATGAAGGAAAATAGACAGAAAGAACTACAGAACATCAGGAAAACAATGAATGAACAATATGAGAGTATAATTAAAGAGATCTGGAGAAGACCAGAATAACTGAAATAAAAAATGCCCAGCAGGGTTTCAAGAGCTGATTGGGACTGGCAGAAGAACCAGGGAACCTGAAGACAAGACACTTGAAATGAGTCAGACTGGGAAATAGAACAAAAAAGAAATACTGAAAGCAAAAATAGCCTAAGACAGCTATGGGACACCATCAAGCACACCAATATTAAGGATTTATAGGAGTCCCAAAAGGGGAAGAAAGAGAGAAAGAGGCAGAAGGAATATTCAAAGAAGTAATAACAGAAAACTTCCCAAACTTAGCAAAAGAAGTAAATATGCACATCCAAGAAGCTCAGAGAACACCAAATAGGAATGATATGAAGAAAAATACACTTCATCATATACTGATTATACTACCAAATGCAAAAGACAAGGAGAGAGTTCTGAAAGTAGTAAGAGAAAAGCAACATGTTTTATACAAGAGAATCCCAATGGGATTGAGTGCTGATTTCTCATCAGAAACCATGGAGGCAAGAAGGAAGTAGGTTGAAATACTTAAAGTGCTGAAGAAAAACAACTGCCAGCCAAGAATTTTATATCAAGCAAGACTTTCTTTCAAAAATGTGAGTGAGATTAAGACATTCTCAGATAAACAAAAGCTGAGGGAATACCTCATCACTAGACCTGCCCTATAAGCAATGCTGAAGGATGTTCTTCAGACTGAAACCAAGGGACACTAAGACAGTGGTTCAAAGTAGCATAAAGAAACGAAGACCTGTGCTAAAAATAAACATTTAGATAATTATAAATGCCAGTATTATTGTATTGTATTGTTTGGTATGTAACTCTTCTTACTTCCTAAAAGTGCAAAATTGCAAATGTTTAAAAAATAATGATAAATCTAAGTTTTGAACATACAATGTACAAAGATATAAATGGTAACAAGTACCAAAAAATGGTGGGAGGACAGAAGGGTATAGGAAAAGAATCTGTGCATACTATTAAAGTTAAGTTGGTATCAAATCAAATCTAATTGTTAGATGTTTAGTTTTTAACTTTTAACCCTAAGGTAACCACAAGGAAAACAGAAGAAAAACATACCCAGATAAAAATGAGAAGGCACTCAATAAGGTAAAACATAAAAGGCAAATAAATATAAAGGTAGCCTTTAATGGATGTGAGGGACAAAAAAAATGTATAAGACTTACAAAGACTAACTTACAAAATGGCAGAAGAAAGACCTGTATTATCAGTAGTGACTTTAAATGTGAATGGATTAAAAAACTCTCCAGTCAAAAATCAGAGATAGGCAGGATGGATAATAAAGCATGACCCAACTATATGCTGTCTATATGAGACTCACCTTAAGGTCAAAAATACAAGTAGGGGAAGCAGATGTGGCTCAATTGATTGGACTCCTGTCTACCATATGGAAGGCCCTGGATTCAATTCCCAGGGCCTCCTGGTGAAGGCAAGCTGGCCCGCACCCACAGAGAGCTGATGGCCTGCACCCGTGGAGAGCTGATGGCCCGCGCCCGCAGATGGTGCAGCAAGATAATGCAACAAAGGGAGACAAGCAGACACAGAAGAACACACAGTGAATAGACACAGAGAGCAGTCAGCAAGCACAAGTGGAAAGGGAGAGGGATTAAATAAATAAATAAATAAATAAATAAATAAATAAATAAATAATCTTTTTAAAAAAAAGGTACAACTCTTAAAAAAAAAAAAAATACAAGTAGGCTGATCAATAAGGAAGCACAGGGGGAAGTAAATCTGGCTCAAGCGATTGAGCTCGTCTACCATATAGGAGGCAAGCTGGCCCACACCATGAAGAGCTGATGGCCCGCGCCGCAGAGAGCTGGCACAGCAAGATGACGCAACAAAGAGAGACAGAGGAAAGACAGTGAGAGACACAACAAACCAGGGAACTGAAGTGGTGCAAGCGATTGAATTCCTCTCTCCCACATCAGAGGTCCCAGGATCAGTTCCTGCTGCCTCCTGAAGAGAAGACAAGCAAACACAGAGAGCACACAACGAATGGACACAGAGAGTAGACAGTGAGCGTAAAAACAACAATGGGGTGGGAGGAATAAATAAAAATTAAAAAAAAAAATAAGAAAGCACAGGACTTGAAAGATACTCTAAACCAAGGGTTCTTACATTTTTTGTTCCACAGACCCCTTGGTCAGTCAGGTGAAAACCACGGACCCCTTACTAAGTCCACACTGTACTGTGTATTATTTAATAAACATAGCACTCTTGCACCAACACGTCCCCACAAGAATATTTTTTTGAATTTCCATTCAAGCTCATTGACCCCTTGTTTAGAACCTCTGCTCTAAACCAACAAGACCTAACAGACATATTTAGAATACCGCATTTAACAAAAACAGACTACACATTCTTCTCAACTGCACATGGATCATTCTCTCGGACAGATCATATGCTAGGTCATAACACAAGTCTCAATAAATTCAAAAATATTGAAATCACACAATAGGTATTCTCTGACCACAATGGAACGACGCTAGAACACAATAACAGAGGGGAAAAGGGACAATTCATATTAATGTGAAAATTAAACAACATACTCTTAAAGAACCAATAGGTTAAAGAAGAAATCAAAGTAAATTAGGAAATATCTTGAGACAAATGAAAATGAAAATAAAACATACCAAAACGTATGGTATGCAGTGAAGGCAGTGCTGAAAGGGAAGTCTGTAGCTGTAAATGCTCACATTAAAAAAGAAGAAAGAAGTCAAATCAAAGACCTAACCTCAACCCTGGAAGAATTAGAAAGCAAAACGCAAACTAAACCCAGAGCAAGCAGAAGGAAGGTAATAATGAAGATTAGTGGGGAGATAAATGAAATAGAAAACAAAACAAAACAAAAAAACAATAGAATCAACAAAATCAAAAGTTGGATCTTTGAAAAGATCAACTAAATCAACAAATCTTTAGCTGGACTGACGAAAGAAAGAGAGAGGATACAAATAATGAAAATCAGAAATGAAAAGGGAGACATTACTACTGACCCTGATGAAATAAAAAGGACTATAAGTGGATACTATAAACAACTATATGACAATAAATTAGAAAACCTAGATAAAATGGACAAATTCTTGGAAAAACAAAAACTACCTAAATTGACTCAAGAAGAAATAGAAGATACCAACAAACCAATTACCAGTAAAGAGATTGAATTGATAATTAAAAACCTCCAATAAGAAGCCCAGGACCAGATGTCTTCATAGGGGAATTCCACCACATATTCCAAGAAGATTTACCTCCAATTCTGCAGAAGCTCTTGAAAAAAATGCAGAAGTGGGAATATTCTCTAACTCATTCTATGAGGCCAACATCACCCTCATACCAATGCCAGATAAAGATACCACAAGCAAAGAAAACTTCAGACCAATATCTCTTATGAATATAAATGCAAAAACCCTCAACAAAATACTAGCACACCAAATCCAACAGCATACTAAAAGAATTATACACCAGGATCAAGTGGAATTTATCCTTGATAAGCAAGATTGGTTCCACATTTTAAAAAATCAATTAATGTAATACACCACATTAACATAATGAAGGAAAGAAACACGTGATCATCTCAATCAATGAGAAAAAGGCATTTGACAAAATACAGCACCCTTTCTTGATAAAGACACTAAGAACACTAGAAATAGAAGGAAACTTCCTCGATATGAAAAGGCCACAGCACATCCTACTTAATGGTGAAAGACTGAATGCTTTCCCTCTAAGACCAGGGACAAGATAAAGATGTCCACTGAAACCACTGTTATTGAACATGATACTGGAAATTCTTGCCAGAGCAATTAGGCAAGAAAAAGAAATAAAAGGCATCAAAACTGGAAAGGAAGAAATAAAATTCAAATTGATAAATGCACCAAAATGCAAATTCATAAATGATAATTTTTTTTATATACAATGAACAAAAATATAATTTGTAACAAGCATTAAAAAAAGTGAAAGGATGGAGAGATACAGGAACAGCATACATGCATGTTATTAAAGATAAGCTGGTATCAAAATAAATATGATTGTTATAGATTTGGGATGCTAAATTTTAATTCCACGATAGCCACAGGAAAATACATTCAGAAAGAAGTGAGTGATGTCTCAAAATGGTACAATATGAAAATCCAAATAAATATGGAAGGAGGAATTAATGGAAGAATCGAGGGTAGAAAAAGGTACAACTTACAACACAAAAGAGCAAAATGGCAAAAAAAAATTCTGTATTATCTATAGTTCCTTCAAATAAAAATGGATTAAACTCTTCTCTCAAAAGGCAGAGATTGGCAGAATAGATTAAAAAGCATGACCCAACTATATGCTATTTACACTAGACTCACATTAAATTCAAAGACGTAAGTTGAAAGTGAAAGGATGGAAAAAATATATATACCATACAAGTAGTAACCAAAGAGAGCTGAGATAGCTATACTAATATCAGACAAAATAGACTTTAAGTCAAAAACCATGAGGGACAAAAAGGGTCAATATAAACTGATAAACGTGTCAAATCAACAAGAAGATGTAACAATTATAAATATATATGCACCTAACAAAAGAATCCCAAATATATGAAGCAAATACTGACAGACTGAAGGCAGAACTAGATGGTTCTACATTAATAGGAGGACACTTAAATATACCACTTTCAGTAATGGATAGAATATCTAGACAAAAGATCATAAGGAAATAGAAGACTTGAATGATACTATAAACCAGCTAGACCTAACAGACATATATAGAACACTTTCCCCAACAGCAACAGAATACACATTTTTGTCTAGAACACATGGATCATTCTCCAGGATAGACCATATGTTTTGTCACAAAACAAGTCTTAATAAATTCAAAAATATTGAAATCACACAATGTATATTCTTTGACCACAGTAGAATAAAACTAGAAATCAATAACAGAGGGAGAAATAGAAAATTAACAAACAGGTAGAAATTAAACAAATGTACCCTTAAATAACTAATGGCTCAAAGAAGAAATCACAAGAGAAATCAGGAAATATCTTCAGGTGAATGAAAACACAACATACCAAAACTTATGGGATGCATCAAAAACAATTATGAGAGGGATATTTATAGATCTAAGTGCTTACATTCAAAAAGAAGATCTCAAAATCAGAGACCTTACCTCAAAACTAGAGGATCTTAAAAAAAAAAAAAAGGGAAGGAAAAACTAAACCCAAAGCAAGCAGAAGGAAGTAAAGATTAGAGTGGAGATAAACAAGATATAGAATAAAAAAACAATTGGAGGGAATCAAGAAAACCAAAAGCTGGTTCTTTGAAAAGATCAATAAAATCAACAAACCTTTAGCTAGACTGACAAAGAAAAAAAGAGAGAGGACACAAATATTAGAACCAGAAATGAAAAAGGGGGCATTACTACTGACCCCACAGAAATAAAAAAGGCTATAAGAGGATATTATTAACAGTACTCCAACAATTAGTTAACCTAGATGAAATGGACAAATTCCTACAAATACACAAACTACCTACACTGACTCAAGAAGAAATAGATCTCAACAGACCAATAACTAGTAAACAGATTGAATCAGTAATCAAAAACCTCCTAAAAAAGAGAAGCCCAGGACCAGATAGCTTCACAGGAGAATTTCACCAAACATTCCAAGAAGAATTAACACCTATCCTGCTCAGTCTTTCAAAAAAAAATGGAAGACCAGAGAAAACACCTTAACTCCTTCTATGAGGCCAACATCACCCTTACACAAATGCCATATAAAGATAGCACAAGAGGGGGTGGATGTGGCTCAAATGGTTGGGCGTCCGTCTGCCATATGGAGGGACCTGGGTTCGATCCCTGGGACCTCCCGGTAAAATTAAAAAAAAAAAAAGATAGCACAAGAAAACTATAGACCAATATCCCTTATGAATGCAGATGCAAAATCCTCAACAAAATACTAGCAAACCAAGTCCAGTAGCACATCAAAAGAATTATACATTATGATCAAGTGGTATGCAAGGGTGGGTCAAGGTAAGAAAATCAATAAATATAATACACCACATTAAGAGAACAAAGGAAAAACCTAGGGAAGCATCTTCAGGATGGTGGCACAACATTGTGAGTATAATTAACACTAGTAATTTTATATTAGAATGTGGTTAATAGGGCAAATTTTAGGTTGTATATATTTTACTAGAATAAAATTAAAAAATAGGACTGTTTGACAAAAACACTTAACCCTATGGACTATAGTTAAAAGCATAATTATAATAATACTGGTACATCTATTATAACAAAGGGACCATACTAAGGCAGTGTTAAAAATAGGGAAAATTGTGTTAGGAGAGGGGCTAATATCAGAATTGTGTACTTTCTGTGTGATTTTTTCTGAAAACACACTTCTCTAGTTTAAAAAAAGGTAAAATAAAGTTTAAAAAATAAAAGGTCATTGCCCCCACAGAGAGAAGCAAAAAGCCTGACCAGAATATCAATGTAAAAACATATAGTATAAAGGTAGAAACAAACTCAGACAAAAAAGAAGTGATATAGAAGGACTTGGAGAGCAGATCTTTCCCAAGGAAAGATCCCATACTGAAATCAAAGCTAATAGTACTGCAACTTTGACCTTTACGACTTCATGTATGAGATCTGATCATCCAAACATAAAGGTTAAAATGTTTTTTATTTGAATTATATAACTGAATGATCAAGTGTGCAAAGTTGAGAGCTGCTCATTAAATAGTTAAATCAGTATGCCGATAAATAGATCTGTTCTCATCAAAATAATCCCTGGCTAACACCAAACAGGTGGTTACTCAGTTTTTTAAAGATTTATTTTTATTTATTTATTTCTCCCTTCCCCCCTCGTTGTTTGCGCTCGCTGTCTGCTTTCTGTGTCTGTTTGTTGTGTGCAATTGCAGCCATACTGTTCCCAAAAGGAGAGAATGGGGGCTGAAAATGAAATCAAAACCAATTCAGCAGAAGCAGAGCCAAAGGGTGAAGAGAAAATATTTCCTGGCAGGGTTTTAATGCCACCTATATATTTCTTTGATTAGTTAAAGCAATACTTTCAAAATAGGTTCCTATATTGCTTGCAACAAAGAGTCCAAATTGATATATAGCAAGTAATAATAATAGGCATAATTTACATGAAGGAAGTAGGAGGAGGTCAATTCTTCAAGTATAGACAATATTTGGGCTTTCTGAATTGAGAAGGAAAATGCATCATATTTATATTTCCTGAATAGGTTTACATTTAAAGAAGCATTATTTTTTGTCATAATCTGTATTTTACCACCAACATATCTATTTCTGGATATTTATACATCACTGAATTACAGAACAGTTTATGGCTGCTTCCATATCAGTCATAGCCTAAAGGCCTATAATTTCCTTGTACCTGTTTCCCTCTTTCCCTACAGAAAGATTCTTTCTATTTCTCTCTTAAATCATCTAAAGAGGATGAGCTGAGCATCAGCATATTATGAGAAATAAGCAGGTCCTTCTAGTGTAAAGAGTGACGAAAGAGCAGGGCAGGGCAGTCTAGCTGCAATAAAAAACTTTCAAAGTAAACAAATTATTAAGATCAAGAAATAACTAATACATTGTAGTAATAGGCATTAAATCATGCCTCCTCCCCCCTCCCCGCCCCTCACAAAAGGCATGTTCAGATTCCAATCCTTGGTCCTGTGGGTGTGAACCCATTTGTAAATAGGGCCTTGAAGATGTTATTAGTTAAGGTGTGCCCAAACTGAATGAGGGTGGGCCTTAATCCAATATAGCTGACATCCTTATATAAAAAAAAGAAACTGGACTTGGAAGGAAGAAACCACAGGGAACAGTCAGAAGCTGTAAGTCAATGAAACCCAGACGAGAGAGGAGAAGATGCCACCATATGTAATGATATCTTCACCATATGTGATGGAGAAGACGTCACCATATGTGACGGAAAAGCCAAGGATCAAGGATCACTGGCAGCCGGACCCAGAATACCAGTTTTTGGAGAGAAAGTATCACCTTGCTGACACACTGATTTTGAACTTCTAGCCTCAAAACCGTCAGTCAATAAATTCCCATTGTTTAAGCTAACCTGCTCTAAGGTATTTGTTTTACCAGGTAGGAAACAAAAACATGCAGAAGGCAAGATGACAGTAATTTACTCAATCCCTGAGATAGCCAATATCCCACCCAAAATAAGTATATCTGAGCATCAAGTCTATTTGAGTTAGTTAGATTTCCAAAGGGGTTCTAAACCCAGACCTCAGTAGGACCCACACTATGATTTGCTGGCTGGCATGGCAATGCACTTCCAAAGTGCAAAGGGAACAAGAGATGAGAATGGAAGACAGTAATTCGGAAATGGATGAAGCTGAAAAACAAAACTCCCCATCCACTTTTTGTACTAGCATTTTTATACAAAAATATTTAATGATGTTATGTCTTCTTGAAGAAATTCACCTAAAATAAACTTTTAGTAGGAATATTAGAAATAGACAGGCTTATCATATGTATTTGCTACTTGTTGTACTAGACTTCCAGGTTATAGTAATTTCAGGAGCTGTCACTAGCCCACTGTTTAAAATTATACAAGCTGCCTATTTTCTATTTTAAAATTTTAAAGGAGGAAAACATTCCTAAAGCTGATGTCTCCCAAGACTGAATTTTCTCTTGTCTTTTTTGTTCCTTTAAACTGTATTTCAGTCTCTACCCAAATCAAGACAGCAGAGTTAGAGACTTCAGGGAGAGACTTCAGGGCTCCACCCCCACAAAAGATTTGAACTACCAGCTTCTGAAAACAATTTAAGGATTGCAGTAACAGGGCAAGTGCCAAATCAAGAAAAAGGCTTCTTAAAAGGGAAGGTCTTCCTGGCAGCCTGGCTGGCTAGCCCACGCTCCCGGTGCGAGTCCCTGGTCATGGCTCCGGATGGAGCAGAGTGGTGCTTGTGTACATGCTGGAAGCATGTCTATGTAGCTCAATCTGTCTGGTGGTGGTCTGAGGGATTCACCATTGCAGAAATTGCCCTGCTTGTAGAAGGCAGCTCAAGGAGCTCTTCTACAGGACACTGTGGAGAGCAATCAAGTTGTGCTGCAAGGGGCAAGGAATTTTTTGGCTGTAGGACATACAGAACATTGCCCAGGCCTGTGGGAATGTTCTGTTTCCTAGGAAAACTGTTTCCTAAGAAAAAGGGGGCACTTGCATCCATGTTAAACAGGGGAATTCCTCAGGCTACTCACGTATGCCCTATGCAAGGTGCATGCACAGAAAGGATCTGAGAGGGCCCTACCTCTGGCCTGGAGCTCTTCTCATTAAACTCATTGTATGAATAAACCTTAAAGGAGAACTTGCACAGGTCAATCTGCAAAGTCCGGTTTCCTTTTTTTTTTTTTTTTTTTTTTTTTCTGGTTAACTCCTGGCATTTCAAGAAAAACTCAGTTATAACACCAACTGGATACAAGCTTAAGGAACAGAATTTCAGCAGTAAAAATATGACCAGGTTTCAACAAAAGGTTAAAAAACATACAAGGAAACATGAAGAGGTAGCTTAGGTAAAGAAGAAAATGAAAGTATCAGAAACCACAAACAAGGAAGACTAAATGTGGCACATATCAAACACTTTTTTTTAAATGGTCTTAAATATGCTCAGAGCTCAAGGAAAACATGAACAAATAACTAAAGGAAATCAGGACAATGATAGATGAATGTAAAAAGAATATCAATAGAGTGATAGAAATTGTGAAAAGGGAAAAAAGAGAAAGGGGCAGAGAAAATATTCAAGGAAATAATGGCTGAAAACTTCCCAAACTTAACAAAAGACATGATTATATACATCCAAGACACTCAATGAATTCCAAACAGGATAAAGTCAAATAGATTTCATGCCATGGCATATTATAATCAGACTGTCAAATGCCAAAGATAAAGAGAGAATTCTGAAAGCTGCAAGAGAGAATGAAAGAGTCACACAAAAAGGAGCATCAATAAGATTAAGAGCTGATTTCTCATTTGAAACCATGGAGGCAAGAAGGCAGTGGGATGGCATATTTAAACTGGCAAAAGCAAAAAAAAAATGGCCAACCAAGATTTCTACATCTGGCAAAATTATTCAAAAAATGAGGGAGGGATTAAGACATTTCCAGATAAACAAAAGCTAAGGGAGTTTGTCACCAGCCCTATAAGAGATGCTAAAGAGAGTTCTGCAGGTTGAAAGGAAAGGACAATAGACAATAGATAGAACAGACATTAAGATACAAGATACATAAAGAGGGTAATGGCATGGATAATTATAACTGCCAGCACTACTGTATTTTTTTAGGTTTATAACTCCATCTTTTACTTCCTACAGTATCTAAAAAAGCAAATGCATAAAGTGTAATGATAAAGCAGTGGTTTTGGACTCAATGTGTAAACATGTAATTGAGACAAAAATTATATAAAGGTGGGGGGACAGAGGGGTATAGAAACATAATCTGTGTATATTACTGAAGTTAAGTTGATATCAAAGCAAACGAGATAGTTACAGATTTAGGATGTTAACTTTAAGCCCCATGGTAACTACAAAAAAAATACTGGAGAAGATGCAAGCTTGCAGAGACAGAAATGAGAGTACAGATTGCCAGGGGTGGGGGCAGGGAAATGGGGAGTTAATGCATACTGGGTGTAGGATTTCTGTTTGGGGAAATGTGAAAGTTTTACTAATGGAAGGTGGTGAGGGTACTGCAATATTGTAAATGTAATTAACCGATTAGGAGTGCTTGAGATGAGAATGTTTACATTGTACATATGTTCCCACAATTAAAAAATAGAAAGAACAACTAAAGAGACAATGACAATTAAATGCAATACATAATCCTGATTGGGATCTAGCAAGGGAGGAGAAAAGGTTCAAAAGGACATTTTGGGGACATATGAAAAAAACTGGAATATAGACTGTTACATTTATATCTGTTAAATTTCTTGAACTTGATTACTACACTTAAGGTGGCCACATAAGTGAATACCCTTGTTATTAAAAAATGTACATTGCAGTATTAAGTGTTCAAGGACCAAGATGTATACAATCTACACCCAAGTGTTCAGAAAATTTACTGATAGATAGATAGATGAAAAGAGGAAGGAAGGGAGAGAGGGAGGGAGGAAAGAAAGAAGAAACAGCAAATGTAGCAAAAAGTTAAAATAGGTGGATCTCTGGATCTGGGGGTATAAGGGTAAGTTGGAGATCTCTGTATGGGGGTTTGCATTATTTTTGCAACCATCTTAAGTATGGACATGTTTCAGAATTAAAAAGTTAAAAAAACCCACGACTATACTTCACACAATTTCCTTCATTGGGTCACAGCCTCAACAATTTTAGTTAAACCTTTGCCTCTAGATTCTGAGGCTTTCTTGTTATCAATCCTTTTCCACTACACTGTAAGACAGGTCTTCTCCTTAGGCCTCTGCCTTATTGTCCTGTACGTTTCCTTCATGCCATTCCCATCCCTAGAAACATCATCCTCCCACATCCAAATCCTTCCCCTCCCTCAAAGCCCAGCTCAAACTCCATGAATTTTTTTCTTCATTGCATTGCAGTACATTTTTATTGAGAACACATGAGGCGTTGGGGGCAATCACATGGACCAAAGATGACAGGAAAGGTCAACCCATGAGACTCCTTCACACACTGAGACATCACTCACCAATCATAGCTCCTCCCAATGAGCCTTGAGTTGGCTCAGGATCTCCTTTCCAACATGACCACACAGCACCTACCAGAAATCAGCCCTCAAAATGAACTAAAATTCTACCTCTGGAATCACAATAAAAGCAAGAAAGAAATAAGTAGGAAAGTATGGTACCTGCTGAGGAGTACCATATAAGCTGAACCTTGAAAAATGAACAGGCAGAGAGAGAAAGAAGAAAGTCCCAGCTTAGGGAGAAAAGCCCTAATGGCCTCTCCACAGTACACTCATAATCTGAAAAAACAGAGTTCTTAAGTATTTATATTGTATGATATCATATTATTACCTTGCAATTTTTAAGTATAGAAGAAATAACCACTATGTTTAACTATACCTGTAGCCCTCAAAAAACTTAAAAATTATAAGGCAAAAATATGATACAACACGCAGCCAATGAGGTTTATCCGAGGCACGATTATTGCTAATTGAAAACTTTTCCCAAGTGCCAACTGGCAACACAACTGGAAAAAGACCTTGAATAAAAGGGGGAAATGGTAAAGACAAATGAGTTCAAGTGGCTAAGAGACTTCAAAGAGAGTCGGGAGGTCATCCCAGAGGTAACTCTTACGCACACCTCAGTAGGAGCTCATAGAACATTCACCCCAGTGCCTATCACCCCACTCAGTGGGGTTCCTGAGAGCTCCGGAGACACCCTGGTCCTATATTAGGGGGGATAGCCCCAGAGACTGATGCCGTATCAGTGGGTTCTATTTTGGAATCTGTGCTCCTGAGAGTGACAGAATTAGACTCAAATAAGTCCTCCCTGCAAATGGTTCACCAGTCCCTTCTATTCAAACCTATATGTGATGCTGGAGTTTTTAGGTATACTTCCAGAGACTGGAGCCTCCCGCCTACCTATGTGCCAGGTGTGCATGAAATCTAGGTGGAGCTGCAACTTCTACCCTACAGCTCAATGGACTCATCCAAGTCACCTGGTGAGGAGACAACGATGGGAAATGGCCATCCCAGGGAATGGAGAGGGCCTGTATCTGCAGGCAGGATCATCCCACCCACCATATCCATGGGATATAAGCCCTCTCTCACTTGGAGTTGGAGTGGACATCACCATCCCAGTCCCCTCAGGATTGGGGCAAGAACTATGGACTAGAGTGGACTTGATGGTATTCTCTTGTTCACATATGGTGATTCTAGCAATGCAAGAAATTATAACAATGAGGTGGAGCCAGTGGCCACTTGACACTTTTGGGGTAGGGAGGGGACAAGCAGTTGAAATACAGTGGCTTCTTTGGGAGTTGGAGGTTGTCCTGAGTACTGTTGTGGCAACGGATGTAGGCCATTTTAAATCAGCACACACCACTCAGAACTGAGTGGGAGAGAGTGTGGTCTACAGTGTGAACTGTGGTCTATGGTTGGTGGCAAGGCTCCAGGATGTGTAAGTTCATTGAGGGTGGTGGGCCACACTGTGGGAGATGTTTGTGTGGGATGTGATGGGAGGTGTGGGAGGTGGGCAACATGGGAATCCCAGTGGGTTCCATGTAATATTTTGGGTAATCTAAGCACCTCTTGAAATATATGTATTTATATATATATATATATAAACAACATTTTTGTAAGCAAATACACATATATGCATATATATTTATATATCATTTTGCAAATGTTTGTATGTATTGTGAGAATTTTGATTTTTACCCATAATAAAAAAAAAAAAAAAAAGATACGGACGATAGTTAGTAGTAATACTTTGACGATGCTCTTTCATGATTTGTTAATAGATGTTTCACAACAATGCAGGGTATTTGTGTGGGGGGGTGATGTGTGGGAGCCCTGTATGATGTTATGCATGTTTGTTTTGTAAATTCATGATGTTTACTGAATACTTAGAGTTTATGTATGTTCATGTATGAATGATATACTTCAATAAATTTGTTTAAAAAAAAAAAAATATATGATACAACAATATAAATACTTACGAACTCCATTTTTAACTTCTTGGTAACAGTGATGGTGAGAAGTCCCATTCAAAAGGTGTCCGTTTTTTAAAAGTCTTTAATCCTTCTGTAAGTTGTTTTGTCCATTGGTAATTTTTATTTCTGGCATGTGAAAAATAACCCCTATAATCCCATCCACCATATCCATGGGATATAAGCCCACTCTCACTTGGAGATGCAGTGGACATCACCATCCCAGACTCCTCAGGACTGGGGGAAGAGCTATAGACTAGAGCGGACTTAATGGTATTCTTTTGTAGACATATTGTGATTCAAGCAATGGAAGAAATTATAACAGTGAGGTGGAGCCAGTGACCACTAGACACTTTCAGGGCAGGGAAGGTGTCTTAGTCAGCCAAAGGGGTGCTAATGTAAAATACCAAAAATGGGTTGGTCTTTATAAAGGGTATTTATTTGGGGTAGAAGTCCACAGATACCAGGCCATAAAGCATTAAGTTTCTTCTCTCACCACAGTCCATTGCCACATGTTAGAGCAAGACAGCTGCCAGCGTTTGCCAGGGTTCAGGCTTCTGGGGTTCCTCTCTTCCCGGGGCTGCGTTTCTCTCCAGGCTTAGCGCCTGTTTCCTCCACAAGGTCAGCTGTAGACGATCAGGCAAACAGCTTGCTTCTCTTCTCCTGGGGCCTTCTTTCCAACATCAAAACTGCTTCTCAAAAGACTGCTTCAACTCTGTTCTTTGCCTTGCCTTTTATATTCGATTCCCCACCCACCAAGGGGTGGGGCTCAACGCCCTATTCATAACCTAATCATGCCCAGATTAACAGATCAGTTTACAAGCATGATTTAATTATATTTTTGGAATTCATAATTACATCAAAATGGCCAACTGTTACAGAAGGGAAATGCAGTTATAATACAGGGGCCTTTTCAGGACTTGGGAATTATCCTGAGTGACATTACAACAACAGATATAGGCCATTTTATATCAGCATATACCATGCAGAACTGTGTGGGAGACAGTGTGGTCTACAATGTGAACTATGGCTCATGTTTAGTGGCAAAGCCCCAGGATGATATATCCATTGCAGGTGATGTGCCACACTAATGAAAGATGTTTATGTGGGATGTTATGGGAGGTGTGGGAGGTGGGGAACATGGGAATCCCTGTAATTTTTGTTTAACTTTTATGTAATCTAAGCATCTTTTAAAATATATATATATATAAAAAATAACATTTATGTAAGCAAATGCACATATATGCATATATATTTAAAAATCATTTTACAAATATTGGTTTGTATTGTGAAAATTTTGATTTTTACCCACAATAATAATTTTAAAAAACAACAACAAAAAAACCCTTCCATCTCCAAACACGCCTGCATGCTACACCTTGTATTTGAAGCGAGTCAATGTTAGCCAGCCCAAGGACTCTCCCTTTTCCATTAACACAGGTCAAAAATGCACTTCTTCTTATGCACCCCCAAAAAAGAATTGGTATTTTCACTTCGAGTCATACTTTCTAAGGAAGAATTTTATACGACTTCAAGGACTCTTGGCTTCATCTGTGTTCCCTGACCTACTAACAATGGAAACATTTACTCTACTTACTTGGAATTTGCACCCGTTAAGATATTTTGATTGTAACCAAAAAAAAAAATCTGATTCTGGCAAAATTTTTCAAAAGAAGGCAGGCACTAGAAAGGCATGGGAAGGTTGCCTCAAAAAAATTCGGAGGGGAGTAGGCTTCTAGAAGGACGGGACCAGGAGCATATGATGTGCTGCTTTAGAACTGTCTCCAGATGCCTCAATCAGCACCCTCCCAGGACAACTCCCAGGATATTGACTGACTAGCTCAGCTAAGGCCATGTGTCCAGCCCTGTGGACATGGGAAACCAGGACGACATGACCTGCAGCTGTAGAGAATCTCTTTGCCCTGGATTCATTTGCCTTCTGCACAGACTTTATGTTTGCATGAAGCAAAGACAAAGGTTTAAATCTGACTCCTAGGCAAATTCAAGCATGCCATCCAGATTTTCTCACCTGGACTCATCTCACCCAGTGAAAAATAACTGAAGGTATATAAACATGGCTCATAAGATCTCCCCCAAACTCCCAAACTCCCCCCCCCAAAAAAAAAAACACACCAAAAACAGAATTCACAAGATGACAGACCAAACAAGGCAAGGAAATGAGCCTTTCCTACCCTTTTAACAATAATAAATATTTGAGGTGCTCAGAATAGGTCTGGCATTGTTCTAAGTACTGCGTTTATCATCTTATTAGGAGGTTGGAATGATTACAATGCCCATTTTATAGCTGAAGAAACTGACACTAAATCTCAAACCAAACCCAGAGGGCCGGACTGCCAAATCCAGACCCTTAGATATACATTGCCTTCATTCCGGTGGTCACCACACATCTTCTTCCACACCTATATCTCATGCTATAAGTCCTGTGATCTTTTCCTGTTAGGAAAGAAGCTGCCCTAGAATCTGACTTTCCAGGATAACTGTCAGGGATAAAGTGTGGCCACAGTGTGATCTCTTGCTAGAAACGCAGGGAATGGACGGAAAGATTTAAAAGAGCTTTGTGAAGAAAAGTACCTTGTTTCTATTCTCTATGTATTATCTAGTCACTGGAAATTATACATTAGGAAAAGAATTGTCCAGATTGTAACTGTTTGGAATGCCACTCAGACTGAATGCCTCGATACCAAAACCAAAGGGCTATCAGAGAACAGGAAGCTGTGAATCACATCCAAGTACCCTGGAATAACCTGGGCAGTTATTCCTAGTTTATAATCCCCTTTCCCCCAGTTCTAGCCAAGAATTTCAGTGTAAATGATTCACAGCAACACAAATGAGATTCTGGTCTAACTTGTGTCCAAGTTAGCAGAAGAGGCCTAGCCAACTACTACCACATTAGGGTTTGAACTTTGACCTCCAAAGCACACACAGGTTAAACATGAAGTTTTTCACTCTTTACACAGAGAAATTAAAATATTGTTTTCAGAAGTTGAAACTCTGAGGTTCTTTATTTTACAACCTACAGAATACAACTGTGACACACTCTATTATCAGGAAAAGGAAGAATTATATATGTGAGTGTTTTCCAAGGATCCTGTTTTAGTTTGTTAAAGGCTGCCAATGCAAAATACAAAAATGAGTTGACTTTTATAATGGGAGGTTTTTTTTTTAATATATTTTTTGTTTTTTTAAAGATATTTGCATTACATAAATGTTACATAAAAAATATATGGGATTCCTGTATGCCCTGCTCCCTACACCTTCCACATTTTCCCACATTAACAACATCCTTCATTAGTGTGGTACATTCGTTACAATTGATAAAAACATTTTGGAGCATTGCCACTAAGCATGGACTATAGTTTACATTGTAGTTTACACTCTCTCTTGCACAATTTTGTGGGTTATGGCAGGATATGTAATGGCCTGTATCTGCCTTCGTAATATCATTCAGGACAATTCCCAAGTTCTGAAAATGCCCCCAAATTTCACCTGTTTTTCCCTCTCCCTGCCCTCAGAACTTCCAGTGACCACATCAATGTTCTTACATTGCTAGAATCACAATAAGTCTATAGTAGAATATGAGTAAGTCTACTTTAGTCCATAATTCATTCCCCAATCCTGAGGGATTCTGGGATGGTGATGCCCACTCCATCTCTAATTGAGAGGGGGCTTAAATCTCATGGGGCAGATGGCTGGGATTCTCTTGCTTGCAGTTGTAGACTCTCTCAGTTCCTTGGGATGGTCATTGTCCATCACCACCTCCTTGTTAGTTCTCCTGAGTGAATCCAATGAGCTGGAGAGTAGGCGTTACAACTCCATTGAGATTCAGGGCCCAGCTGGACATGGAGAGCCCAAAGATTTTAGTCTCTTGGATGTACACCTATCAACCCTAGTACTAATTATAGGTTCAAATAGAAAGGTCAGAAGAGCCATGTTTAGAGAAACTATAACTGAGTCTAAGTCTGTCACATGGGGAAGCATAAATTCCAAAGGAGAGCCCAGTGGAAAGGCATCAAACTCCTGAGCTTTCTGCCCTGACTATAGTGTCTGGATGTTTCCAAAGCCTTCACGAGCCCCACTATTTGAGGTAGTATTTACTTTGGCAGTCAATGAGATCCTGCTGAAACATGCATAAGCATAACCTCTGGAATGACCTCCCGACTCACTTTGAAGTCTCTTAGCCATGTAAACTCATTTGTCTCTACCTTTTACCCCTTTTGATCAAGGTCTTTTTCCAGTTGCATTGCTAGTTGGTGCTTGGTAGTAATCCCTTGATACCACAGAGGCTCATTCCCGGGAGTCATGTCCCACACTGGGGGGAAGATAATGCATTTATATGCCGAGTTCGGCTTAGAGAGAGGCCACATTTGAGCAACAAGGAGGCTCTCAGGAGGTAATTCTTAGGCACTATAATGGAAGTTTATTAGGGTAAAATCTTACAGTGCCGAAGCTGTGAAAATATTTATATCAGAGCATCATCAGAGATGCTGTCTCAACAAAGGTCAGCTGCTGGCAGATTCTGAAGTCCTGCCACGTGGCAAGACAAAATGATGACCAGTCTCTGCCTTCTCCTCCAGACTCACTTTCTTCCTGAGCTCAGCTGTGGGTGATCAGGCTAATCTCTCCTCCCAGACCTCATCTCTTCAGCTTCTGGCTACTCTGCTCATTCCAGCCATCAGCCTTTCTCAGCCTCTCAGGGTTTCTCTTTCTGTGGCTATAGGAGATCCCGAAGTCCTCTGGCACATAGCAGGGTAAATTGGCAGCTCTTTTAATCTGTGTGTCTCTTCTTTCAGTCCTCAGTTTATATAAAATTTCAGTGAGAGGATTAGGACCCACCCTGCATCATCGTCGCCCCCCCCAAATCTAATCAAAGCCCCTAACTAAAGCAATCTAATCATTAGTGATCTAATCAAAAGGTACCTTAACTGAATCTAACTAAAAGGTCCTACATACAATAGGCTTAAATGTATGTGAATGGGTTAGCGTAAGAAGATAGTTTTCTGGAGTCCATGAAAGACTCAAACTAGCACAGATCCATAGAAATCATTCCTAAAATCCTAAATTTTTATAAGTTATGGATAAAAATCATTAGCACTGAAAAATAATATTTTCAATTAATTGCAAAGGATGCCATAATAACAAAGAATTACCTATCAGACTAGTAATATAGTTTTCTGAATACAAATCTACATTGTTTTCTGATACAAATCTAATTTGTTTTCTGATACAAATCTACATTGTATCATTCTTTTAACAGTCTGTTTGCCTTCACTAAAGGATTCTACCAAACATAAATTAGAGTTTTGCCCTATTCACAAAAGATAAATGCCCCAGATTGCAACTAAATATTTGCCAGAGGACTATGAGATATCTGTACCTTTTGCTGTTGGAGAATGGAAGGAGGCAGTACCCTTTACCACCTCTGGAAATTTTCTCTTACCAGGACTCTGGCATTAGAAAAATTAATAGCAGCACTATATATTTATTAGGCATCTTATACTTTCCAAAGTACTTCTATATCCATTACCTCATTATTAGGCATAGTTATCCCAATAAAGAGATTGAGACATAATGGCATTTAATGACATAAACTTTATAAAATCCAGTCCACACTTCTCATGCCATCAATGAGAGAACTGACATCTACAGGGAGGAGTAATAGGACAGGCCTACAGTTCCAGAATAAGTAATTCACAAAGCTGGGTAAGAGTATGTACATCAAAATAGAACTCTAAGTAAAAACCACTAAAGAAAAATGAAGTCATTTATATGCCTAAAGGGTTTAAGCCAAAATTAAGACACAACAGGCATTAGCATTTCCACACCATAAGTTGTGTTGTTTCAGAAATAGAAGAATTTCTGAACAAGAACACAACTACTAGAGAAGTTAAGTGTTGATGGTTCAGTCAAAAGTTAATAAGGGGAGAGGCAAGATGGCGTTAGTATAGGAGGGCGCACACTGCAAGCTCCCAGAACAAGGCGGATTGTGGACGGGGTCCTGCCCGGGGTCTGTGCTGTGCACGCGTGGAGTGAGAAGCTTGGGACATCTATCTGCGCGGATCGGCGGCGTGGACCGAACGGTGGAGATTGTGAGTTTTGAGGCTGCCGGTGGAGGTTGGCACAGGCGGCTGAGCCCCGCGGTTAGGGAAAAAAAATAAATAAAACGGCCATTTGGAGCCACAGGCGGGGCGAAAAAGTTTTACTTTCTAGGGATCTGGTTGCCTGGGGCCCCTTAGACCTTGTGTGAACAGAGCAAACGAGCTAATCAGTACCCGGTGAACCGGAGGGGGGATTTTGGTCGGGAGACTGAGCTGATTTCCCTAGCCACCCAGGGATAAGACCCGGGTCGCTGCGGGGCCGGGAGGAAGGAACACTTCCCAAAAAAAAGGGAGGGTTCGGTTGGAAGACAGGGATGGGTATTTTATATTTTTAGACATTGATCTGGCTGCCTGCACCGCCCCATAGCTTTGGGGAGCAGATAAGCTGACCTGAAGCAGCATCAGACTGAGAGCAGACGCGAATCTGCACTCAAACTGATTTACTGAGCAGCCCGGTGACGCTGGAGCTCGGCGCCAGAAGGGGCGGAATCAGCCATCTTTAGCACCTCACTGACTAACATCAGAGCTTCAGCTAACCTGGGGAGTCCGGAAAGTGGGACGTGCTTGATTAATTTCCACGGGCCCAGCTAGGGTCCCTTCTGTAAGGGGGTTGGTCTAGAGGAGGTATTATTTTGGGTCCTGCATTTGGCTAAAAAAAAAAAAAAAAGTGAGGTCACCTCAACAAATGAAAAATAAATTCTTTTTAATTTAGTTTAATAGCTAAAAGCTGCTTCAGGACCTGCATATAGAACCCTGTGGGGAAATTCATTGATAAACACAAGTAGGCAGGAAGGATCCACGTGGACCCTAGGGGAATCATTGACCCCCCTTAGCTCTGTTTGATTGCTTGCCTGTGTGGATCTTTGGTTTCTCTGTTACTTTCTGGTCTATTGCTATTATTCCCGTTTTCCTCCCCCCTTCCTTTTTCCTTCTATTTTTTTTTTTTAAATAGGTGCTGCCAGCGGGTCGCTTCTTTGCTGGGCTTCTTATTCAGTAATTTCCCACTCGCTGTATATATTGATTCTGTATTACAAACTATCGCTTATCCTTCCTGCATCTTTCTGCCTTCTGTTTTCTGTTGTGGCTCTTAGAGACAACATTTTTTCATAGGCCCACAACTTAAGGGTGTCAATTTCTATCCCATCTATTTTGTTTTCTTCTTCTTTTTTCTTTTTTTTTTTATTAGTATTAACTTTTTCCTTTCAGACCTTTCTCTACTATTTCTCTCCCTCCTCATAATTCTAGCCTTCTAAATCACTATATATATATATTCCTCCATTTGTTTTCCCAGTCCATTGTAGGAACTCCATATTTTTTCCTAGTACTCTACATTGCCTACACAAGTTAAATATTCATCTCATTAAGTCTCATTTTGCCCCTCTTCTAACTTTTATCAATATTTCTATTATCCTTCTGCCTTCCTTACATCTTTTGATTCCTCTGGCCCTAACCTTTTGCCTTCAAGGGAACATAGAAAGAAGCAAGGAAATAAAATAAGAAGAAAAACTGCCAAAGAGAAAACTTAACTCACACGCAGAACTACCAGCTAAATAAAATTCTAGAGCATAGAGAAAAGCTAACCAACTGAACAAACCCATCAAGATAATATGATGACCAGAGGGCAACAGAAAAATACAAATGACTCTGAGAAACTGGAAAACATGGACCAGTCCAGTGCACAAAATAAAAACCAGGAAGCAATGCAGTACATCGAACAACTAATCAAAGCTATCCAAACAAATATCATGGACCAACTTAAAGAACTGAAGGAAGAGATTAAGGATATAAAGAAGACACTGGGAGAACATACTGAACAAATAGCTAACACACCTAAAAAGGTAATGGATATGATGGCGAACAAAGACACAAGTCAAGAAATGAAAAAGATGCTGGACTCACATGGCAGCAGAATTGAACAGGCAGAGGAAAGAATTAGTGATATGGAAGACAATACAGTTGAAATCAAAGAGATTGTAGAAAAGATAGACAAAAAGATAGAAAAAATCCAGTATGGTCTCAGGGAATTAACCGATAATGCAAGACGCACAAACATACGCATTATGGGCATCCCAGAAGGAGAAGAGAAGGGAAAGGGAACAGAAGGAGTGTTGAAGGAAGTTATGGCTGAAAACTTACCAACTCTATTGAGAGAGATGGATGTGCAGATCCAGGAAGCACAGCACACCCCAAATAGTAAAAATCCCAACAGGCCAACTCCAAGACATATACTTGTCAAATTGTCCAATGCTCAAGACAAAGAGATAATACTCAAGGCAGCAAGAGAAAAGAGAACCATCACATACAAGGGAAGCACAATAAGATTAAGTGCTGATTTCTCAGCTGAAACCATGGAGGCAAGAAGACAGCGGTATGACATAGTCAAAACACTAAAAGAAAAAAACTTCCAGCCACGAATTCTCTATCCAGCAAAACTGGCATTCAAAAATGATGGAGAGTTCAAAATATTCACAGATAAACAGCAATTAAGAGAGTATGTCAAGAAGAAACCAGCACTTCAAGAAATACTAAAGGAATCTCTACAAGTTGAAAGGAAAAAACAAAGGAGAGAGAGTTGGAGGAGAGTTTAAAAACAACTGAAAAGTCAAAAGGAGAAACAAAACAACATATGACATACATTAACCCAAAGAAAAAATGACTGAAGTAAGAAATTCGTTACGAGTAATAACACTGAATGTTAATGGATTAAATTCACCAATCAAAAGACACAGATTGGCAGAATGGATAAGAAAATATGATCCATCTATGTGCTGTCTACAAGAAACCAACCTTCGACCCAGGGATTCAAGGAGGCTGAAAGTGAATGGCTGGAAAACCATTTTACAAGCTAACAATAGCCAAAAAAGGGCAGGAGTAGCTATTCTAATATCAGACAAAATAGACTTTAAATGCAAAACTATTGTAAGAGACAAAGATGGACACTACATATTAGTAAAAGGAGTAATCTCTCAAGAAGAGAGAACAATCATCAACATTTACGCACCTAATCGAGGTGCCTCAAAATACGTGCGGCAAACTCTGGAAAAACTAAGAGGAGAAATAAATTCCTCTACAATTATAGCAGGGGACTTCAACACACCACTATCATCATTAGACAGAACATCTAGGCAGAGAATCAATAAAGAAACGAAGGCACTCAACAATACATTAGAAGATTTGGACTTAATAGACATATACAGAACACT
>JAKSZT010053887.1:91385646-91519077 GCA_026826555.1 Tolypeutes matacus
TGGGAGATGTTTGTGTTGGATGTGGTGGGAGGTGTGGGAGGTGGGCAACATGGGAATCCGAGTGGGTTCCGTATAATATTTTAGGTAATCTAAGCACCTCTTAAAATATATGTATATATATATATATAAAAAATAACATTTTGTAAGCAAATACACATATATGCATATATATTTATATATCATTTTACAAATGTTTGTATGTATTGTGAGAATTTTGATTTTTACCCATAATAAAAATAAATAAAAAAAAATAAAAAAAATAAAAAAATAAAGACACACACCTCAAAAAAAAAAAAAAAAGGCAATAAGGAATCTTTACAACAATGTACTAAGAAACTGTATCAGTGCTGCAGGCTGCAGCCCCAGCTCCAGTTAAGATGCTAACAGCAGGACCAATGGAGGCTTTGAGAATACAAGTTAAAGGGCCAGCACCCTATGGCCCAAAAGGGGAAGTAATAATAATCTGTTGTTGCCTATGCCTCTAACCATACAAACTGGGGAAAAGGAGGTCCTTTGGCCATGGTACTGGCCTATGCAGCTTCGCTGGTTGAGAATCTTAAGCCCATGGGGAATAGGAGTCATCTAAAACATTGTTATAAGACTACGGTTTATACAAAAATTCCAGTAAAAAATATTAATAATCTGGAGTCTCCTATTCCCACTAGAGCTCCTATTTATCTATGTGAATTCTTCTTATGCCTAAACTAGTTTTTAATGTCACTAAGGAAAACTCAGAGAATTTAGAAGGGGAAAATATACGGTAAACAAAAAGGTTTCCTTTAAGACTGAAATCCAGCTGTTATCACCCTAGATCATGTTGCCCGTCTGTATAGAACAACCAAAGAGAATCTGTAATATGGGTTGGTTATCCCCCCCCCCCAAATTATGTAATTTCACTGTCAAGCATCATTGTGTATATGTTACTCTTATTATTCTGCTGTCTTTTATACTGTTGTTATGGAATGTGAATGCAAAATGCTCCAATGCCCTAACCACTCAGATGATGTCACAGAAGATTTAACAGAAAGACTGTAAGAGGAAAGGGCATTGGGGTGGAGTATAGGGTAAGTGGAGGCAGGAATGCCCTTTCCACAACCTTTGAGGCATGGAATGGAGTAGGGCTGAACTGGCCAGCATAACAGGAAGAACAAGGCACAGTAAATACCGAAAGTACCTGCTGAGATCATAATCCTAAAGTCTAATAATCATTAACTGGGGGCTGATTTTCCTTGCTGTTCCCTGTACTGTCCACTACCCCCACTGCAGCTTAATGGTATGTAACCTCGCCACATCTGGTGGGTATCACAGAGCATCCCTCCCAACTGCTGCCATCAGGTTCTGTAAATAATAAATGGCAGACCTCTGCCGGCCTCCCATGTGGTTTCTCTGGAATATCGAAACACACGGTCAGCCTACCAGGGCTTGACCTCCTGCATTACAAATGGTATTAGTCAGGGTTCTCTAGGAAAGCAGAACTGACAGGAGATATTTTAAATCAGGGATTCTTAACTTTTGTTCCACGGACCCCTTTGACAGTCAGGCGAAAACCACAGGCCCCTTCCTAAATCCACACTATACTGTGTATTATTTTAATAAATATATCACACCCACATTAACATGTCCCCACAAGAATGTTTTTGTTTTTTTTTTTTTATTTCAATTCAAGCTCACAAACCCCTTGTTAAGAACCCCTGCTGTAAATAGTATGAGATTTTATAAAATTGTCTCATGAGACCATGGGGATGCACAAGTCTAAATTACATAGGGCAGGCAGCAAGCCAGGACTCCAATGAAGGTCATCATTGAGTTCCCTGGAAGATGCTGGCTGTCTGAAGTAGAAATGGATATTCTCTCTCTGAATGCTGAAATCACCTCTCCTTTTAAGGCCTTCAACTGCTTGGATGAGACATCACTCATTGCTGACCGCAATCTCCTCAGGTGATTGTGGATGTAACCAGCCATTTATGCAATCAACTCACTGATGATTAAAGTCCATGAAATGCCCTTGTATTACAATTAGCCCAGTGCTTGCTTGACCAGACAACTGGGTACCATTACCTGGCTGAGTTGATACATCAGCCTAACCATCACAGTAGTATATTACATTCCAAAATGAATATTCAGAAAAAAAAGATTTCCATTGCCTCAGAGACACAGATGAGTATGGCTAGAAACAGTGTGAGACATATATTAAAGACTCATCCCAGGAAGCCTTTTTTAGAGCACTCACAAAGCCAGCATGTTTCTGCTAGCCCTGAAGCATTGCCGCTGCCTCTATCTGTGAAAAGAGTGCTCACAGACCAATTAAGTAGGGCCACAGGTTAAAAACGTGGCCAGCCTCTTCAAGCCGGTATTTCTGCCCTAATCCAGGGAAGCATTCAAAGCCTTTCTTCTCAGCATCCTGTCTGTCTCCCATTAAGCTTTGAAATCTGACAGATCCAGGATGCAAAGCTGACTTGACTTCTTACCAGCTGTGCCATCTAGAGATTTGACCTCTTTGGATCTCATGTATAATACTGGGAAGTAATAATACCTGCCTTAGAGGGTTGTCAGCATCAAGGGTATATAAAAGGCCAGGCACTACTTTATTGCCTTTACAGAGCACTATGCTTAAAACTACGTTCTTAACTATAGAAAAGTTTTATCCTATTTTAAAGAAATTTCAGGATCTCAGGTGAAGTGAGTAGTCAGGGAGGCATGTTGGAAAGAGGTCTCCTGATCCCCTACACTCACACCTCATACACTAATTGCAGCCTATCACATCTTCCCAGCTGGGTTGCCAACTTCTTTGGGAGTGACAACTGCAGGAGAGTTAGGAGAGGGAAAGAGAATCGAGAAACTCTTGCTTACATTTGGAGTAGTTCCATGTTCTAAATACGTAGAGATGCCAGGAATGAAGTTTTCCTGAGACTAAAAGGTAATATCAGGATGGCGAGACTTTGAATAACCTTTAACCTTCTACTTTGTTCTTTTCTGTATTTAATTCTATATACTGAATACACACACATGAAAACCAGTTAACTTTTTGCCCTATTTCCTCATGGAACCTGGGACCTTGTATGTGGGAAGCCGGCACTCAACCACTGAACCACATCGGCTCCCCGAATTGTTTTTTGTTTTGTTTTGTTTTTTCAATTGTTTGCTTGTTGTTTTTGTTTGTTTGTCTGTTTGTTTTTAGGAGGCACCGGGAACTGAACCCAGGACCTCCCATGTGGGAAGCAGGCACTCAACCACTTGAGCCACATTGGCTCCCCTGGACTTTTTATATGCTTAAAAATGCACACACACAAAATAATACAATTCTTTATCTACATTTAAATATTACATTATAAGTCTTGCCCTATGTTATTAAAAGATTTTGGTGAACATCTTTTCTAAACTGTACAATTGTTTTTTAACACCTTTATTGAGGAATAACTGACACACTAAACTACATATATTTAAAGTGTAAACTTTGATAAGTTTTGACATATATACACTACCTAAAACCAACGCCATAATAAGATAGTGAACATATCCTTCATCGCTATAAATTTTTTCATGCCCCTTGGTAATCCCTCATTCCCATTCCTCCCTATTCACAGTTCTCAGGCAACCACTGAGCTGTTTAGTGTCACTACTAATTAGTTTGCATTTTCTAGACTTTTATATAAACAGAATCATATGCATATACTCTTTACTTCTGGCTTCTTTCACTTAGCATAAATAATTTAAGATTCATCCATTTTGTTTTGTGTATCTAGTCCATTTCTTTTTATTCCCAAGTAGTATTCCATTGTACAGATAAATCACTAGGACACTTAGGTTCCTTACAGCTTATGGCTATTACAAAATTATTTTATGTACAAGTCTGTAAGACATACACTTTCATTTTCTTGAGTAAATGCCTAGGAGAATGGCTGGACCACGTGATATATATATGAAACTGGTCTATCATTGTAAATGCTCCATGCCACGTGCTTTTAAAGAAAATGTAGGGAAATGGATGTGGCTCAAGCGATTGGGCTCCCATCTACCAAATAGGAGGTCCAGGGTTCAATTCCTGGGGCCTCCTGGTAAAAGGCAAGCTGGCCCACACAGCGAGCTGGCCCATGCGGCGTGCTGGTCCGTGCAAGAGAGCTGGCATGGTAAGATGACACAACAAAGAGACACAGAGGAAAGACAATAAAAGATGAAGCAGACCAGGGAACTGAGATGGCGCAAGAGATTGAGTACCTCTCTCCCACTCCAGGTCCCAGGATCAGTTTGCCACCTAAAGAAAAGACAAGCAGACACAGAGGGACACAGAGAGCAGAGAGTGAGCGTAAAACAATGGGGGGGGACGGGGAGAAATAAATGAAACAAAAATAAATCTTAAAAAAAAAGAAAATTTATTATGCTGTTGGATGGAGTAGTCTATAAATATCAGTAAGGTCAAGAGGATGATAGTGTTGTCTAAGTTTTCTGTATCTTTATGGAATTAGGCTTAATGCTTCTATTGATTATTGAGAGAGGATCACTGAAATCTCCAACTAAACTGTGGATTTATAAATTTCTCCCTGCAGTTCTATCAGGTTTTCATTGATTTATTATGAAGCTTTGTTATTAATTATATAAATATTTTGGACTCTTATGTCCTTCCTCTTCATTAATTCAGACCTTTATCATGATGAAATGGCTTTCTTTATCTCTAAAAAGATCTTTTCTCTAAGATTACCTTCTTTATTTTTTTCAATTTTAATGAGGTACCAGGGATTGAACCTAGGACCTCATACATGGGAAGCAGGCGTTCAACCACTGAGCTACATCCGCAACCCCCCCTTCTTTATTTTTATTACTTGGTAATAGCCTTTGCTCTGAAATCTACTTTGCCTGATATTAATGTAGCCACAGTTTAGCTTTCTTTTGATTACTGTTACCATGGTATATCTTTTTCTATCCCATTTTTTTTTTAAAGATTTATTTCGTTTATTTCTTTATTTCTCCCCACCCCCTTGTTATTTTGCACTTGCTGTGTCTGTTCATCTTCCTTGTTTCTTTAGGAGGCACCAGGAGCTGAACCCCAGACTTCTGATGTGTGAGGGAGATGCCTAATCACTTGAGGCACCTCTGCTCCCTGCTTTGTTGTGTCACTCCTTATGTTTTTTACCCCCCACGTCTCGTGTTGCGTCTTCTTGCTGCGTCATCTTGCTATGCCTGCCCGTGGCATCAGCTCACTGTCTTCTTTCAGAGACACCAGGAACCTTTTGTTCCCTGCTTTGTTGTGTCTCTCATCATGTTTTTTTCTTCTGTGTCTCTTGTTGTGTCAGCTTGTCACACCTGCCTGTCACACCAGCTTGCTGTCTTCTTTAGGAGGCACTGGGATCCGAACCAGTGACCTCCCATGTGGTATGCGGGAGCCCAGTTGCCTGAGCTACATCCGCCTCCCCTCTATCCCATTACTTTTAACATATCAATGTCTTTAAAAATAAAATGTTTTTCTTCTAGGCAACATATAGTTGAGTCTTGTGTTTTTACCCAATCTGAAATTTTCTGCCTTTTAATTGGGGGTGCTTAGACCATTTATATTTATTGTGATAATCATTTGTTAGGTTTAACTCTCTTGCTGTTTTCTATTTGTCCCATCTGTTCTTCGTTCTCTTTTTCCCTCTTTTTCTACCTTCTTTTGGATTACTCAAGTAATACTTATGAATTCATTTTATCTTCTTGATTGGCTTATTAGCTATAACTCTTTGTTATTTTAGTTATTGCTTTAGGATTTATAGTATACATCATTAACTTATGAGAGATTGTCTTCAATTGATAGTATACCATTTCACCTATAGTATAAGAACATTAAAATGGGATGTTTCCATTTTCTCCCTCCCAAGCTTTATACTATTTTGTCATACTTTTTATATATGTTATAAACCCTGTTGTTTTTATTTAAATAATTATCTTTAAAGATATTTAAATAATAAGAAAAAATATATTTATCGATGTAGTTATAATTTCTGGTGCTCTTCATTCCTTTGTGTAGATCTGTATTTCTATAAGGCATCATTTTCTTTCTGCTGAGGACATCCTTTAACATTCATTATAGCATGGGTCTGCTAGTGATTAATTCTTTCAGTTTCTGACTGTCTGAAAAGTTATTTATTTCATCTTTGTTTTCTGAAAAACTTTCAGTGGAATTCTAGATAGAATTCTAGATTAACAATGTTTTCCTTTAGCACTTTAATGATGTTGTACCACTGTCTTATGTGCATTATTTCCTGTAATAAACCTACTGTCATCTTTATCTTTCCCCTCTTTGTACATGTCTATTTTGGCCTCTTTTAGGATTTTCTCCTTATCAACGGTTTTGAGAAATTTGGTTATGGTGTACACTTTGGCAATTTTCACCATGTGTCTTTTGCTTGGGGTTGAGATTCTTGAATATCTATGGGTTTAGAGTTTTCATCAAATTTGGAAATTTTTCAGCCATGATATCCTTCACATATTTTTTCTGTCCTGCCTCCTCCTTCAGTGACTTTAAGTGCATGTATATTTGTCCACTTGAAGATGAAGATGTCCTACTGATCACTGATGACATTATTGCTTTTTTGTCATTCTTTTCTCTCTGTTTCATTTTGGATAGTTTCTATTGCTATGTCTTCAAGGTCACTAACTTTTTTTTATAAAGATAGATTTGTTTATTATTTATTTCTCCCCACCCCCTTATTGTTTGTACTAGCTGTGTGCTGTGTCTTTAGGAGGAACTGGGAACCGAACCCAGGACCTCCGATGTGGGAGGGAGGTGCCTAATTGCTTGAGCCACCTCCATTCTCTGCTTTATCTCTCATTATGTTTTTTCCTTCTTGTGTCTCTTGTTGCATCACCTTCTTGCATCACCTTGCCGCATCTGCCCATCACATCAGTTTGCTGTCTTGCTTGTTTTTTCTTTAGGAGGCACTGGGAACCTCTGCTCCCTGCTTTTGTTGTGTCTATCATTTCTTCTTGTGTCTCTTGTTGCATCATCTTGTATCAGCTTGCTGCATCATGCCATGCATCATCATGCCAGCTTGCTGTCTTCTTTAGGAGGCACCCAGAACCGAACCCCAGACCTCCCATGTGGTAGGCGGGAGCTCAGTCACCTGAGCCACATCTGCTTCCCAAGGTCACTAACTTTTACTTCTGCAATGTCTAACTTGCCCTCAATCCTGTCCAGTTTTTTTCATTGCAGATGTTGTAGTTTTTTTTATCTCTAGAAGTTACATTTGGATCTATTATGTATACTTTCTATGTCTCTAACTCTGCAAGCAATACAGATGTATTTACCACTTTAATGCCATTGTCTCTTAATTCTACTGTGTCAGTTCTGGGTTGGTTTTGATTTGATAGATTTCCCCCCCCCTTCATTATGAGTCACATTTTTTGCTTCTTTGCATGCCTGGTAATTTTTGAACGGATGACAGATGTTGCAAATTTTATCATTTGGATATTGGAAATTTTTGTTTTCCTTTAAATATATTTGAGCTTTGTTCTCAGATGAAGTTAAATTACTTGGAAAGAACTTGATCCTCTCATGTCTTACTCTGGTTAGGACTAGAGGAGAATTTAGTCTAGGGCTGTAGTTCTCAACATGGAACAATTTTGCTCCCCAAAGAGTATTTGACAATGTCTAGACACATTTTTGATTGTCACAACTTAGGAGGTCTTAATGGCATCTGGTAGGCTGAGGCCAGAGATGATGCTAAACATTCTATAATCCACAGAATTTCCCCTTACAACAAAGAATTATCCCATTCAAAATATCAATAGTGCTGAGGTGGAGAAACCCTGTTATAAGGGCTTCCACACCCTTGAGGCAAGATACTTGTGAGTACTCTACCCAGTTCCCTATAAATTATTACCTTTTTTTTCGGTCTGGTTGATGGAACAGGTACTATTCCTAGCCTGGTATGAATGCCGGGCACTGTTTCTTCAAATCAGTTCTTTCCCAGGTCTTTTCAGATAGTTTCTTTCCCAGGTCCCAGGAAGTTTCCTCACACACACACGTGCTGATGAGCACTCTGCTGAATACTTGAGGGGACCCTCTACAGATCTGTAGAGTTCCCTCTCTGCAATTTTCTCCTCTTCAGTAGTTTGTCCTGCAAAATTTAGCTGCCTTTGTTCCTCAAGATTCTCAGCTATGGAGGCCTTCTCATCCCAGAAGGCCCTATCTCTGAGCTATAGCCTGAAACTATCTCAAAGCAATAAAGTGAGACAACTATAGGGCTCACCTTATTTGTTTCCTGTCCCTCAGGGATCAATGTCCTTCATTGCCTGATTGCCAGTGTTTTAAAAAATGTAATAAACATTGTTCCTTATATCTTGTTCAAAATGAAACTGATAATAACAAGTGCTAGAGAGGATATAAGAAAAAAGAAAGAAGCTTATTGCCGAATTGCTCTCCAAACTGGTATATCTGGAAGCAGTGAAGATATTCATATTCTATGTCCTGCAATTCCATTTCTAGGAATTTTGTTCCAGAGAAACTCTTGCACAACACAACAAGATATAGGTAAAAGTAGAGCATTATTTATTGTATGGAAAAATTGGAAACAAACTGAACATTCATCACCCAGAGATTAGATAATTATAGGATATTCATCCAAAGAAATACTACACAACAGATAAAATTAAATAGAAATCTATATTAACATAAGAAAATCTTGGAAATAAATTTTGAATGAAAAAGTTGCATATAGTAAATACTGTCTGTGAAAATTTTTTACATTTAAAAATAACACTGTTTTGTTACTGTAAATGGAAAAATGTGTAGGAAAAATATGAAGACATGGATGGGATGACTAATGATGTTTAACATTTTAATGTGCTTATTGGCCTTCCTTAGATCTCTGGAGGAAATGTCAGTTCAAGTATTTTTCCCATTTTTATTGGTTTTTAAATTTATATCATCGAATTTTCAGTTTTTCATTTTAATATATTTCAGACACAAGTCTTTTATCAGACATAAGACTTAAAAATATTTTCCCCAGTGTGTGAGTTATATTTTCATTTTCTTAAAATGACTTTTGAAGGCAGAAGTTTTTAATTTTCATGAAGTCCAATTTATCAATTTATTTTCTTGTGGGACATGACTTTGATGTTGTATCTTAGATATCTTTGCCTAACACAAGGTCATAAAAATTTTCTCCTATATTACTTTGGGAAGTTTTATAGTTTTAGATTTTACATTTAAGAATATGATGCTGTGGAGTGACCCGGGAAGGTGGAATCCTCCACCACTGATTTGTTTCTCACTGAGTCCTTGAAAATTGAATAAGCAGAGAGGGAGGTATGAGGGATGAATTAAGAGCTACTCCCCATCACATCTGATATGAGCTCCTTCCACTCTGGCAGAGGATGACTTTTTGTTGTTGTTAATACGGAAATTCTATGAATATTACAAAAACACATGAAAAGTCCCATGCCTACCTTTACCTGACATCCCACATCCCTAACCGTAACGGAGGGGCAAGCTGCCTGGATTTCTGAGGCTCAGTAATGAACAGTTACAGGCTGTACTATAATTAATGTGCTTTGATGAATGACTACAGCATATAAAGAAAAATATATATTTCCCCACTTAGTGGGTATTGATGAAAGGCTTGTTTTAAAACAACAACAACAAAAACGACATGGATGGGAAGAATAATTAACACATAGCAACTTCATGATTGGTGGTGACCGAAGGGATTGAAAAGGGGTAGGGCCTTCAACCATGTCTGTAATGTTTTATTTCTTACGAAAAATAAAGACCTGATAAATAGCAAATTGCTGATATTTCTTATCTGAGTAGAGAAAACATGAGTGTATATTTATTCTCCTTACTTTTGTAAGTTTCAATAGTTTATAACTAAAAATAAAGAAAATTTAAACAGAATGATCCATCACAACATAACCCCCACAACTGTTTACAATGGTCCTCCTTTCCATGATGCATTTTACTTGATCATTCTCTCTACTTGAGTTTAAAAGAAAATATAGCAGAAAGCCTGTTTATAAAGCAAATTATATAGCTACTCTGTATTATTAGAAATAATATAGAGGAAAAGCATAAGTGTGTCAGGATTTGTTCTTAGGCTTAAGTAAAAGCATTTTATTTTATTTTATTTTATTTTATTATTATTTTTTAAAGATTTTATTTATTTATTCATTTATCCCCCGCCTGCTGCCTGTGCTCTCTGGGTCAGCCAACCACGCCGTGCAGGCAGGCCTGCCTTCACCAGGAGGCCCCGGGAACCGAACCCGGGGCCTCCCACATGGTAAACGGGAGCCCTACTGATTGAGCCACAGCCGCTTCCCAAGTAAAAGCATTTTATTTATTTATTTTTTTATTTTATTTATTTTTTTTTTTTAAAGATTTTATTTTATTTATTCATTCATTTATCCCCCCCTTGCTGCTTGTGCTCGCTGGGTCAGCTAACCACGCCGTGCGGGCAGGCTTGCCTTCACCAGGAGGCCCCAGGAACCGAACCCGGGGCCTCCCATATGGTAAACGGGAGCCCTACTGATTGAGCCACAGCCGCTTCCCTAAAAGCATTTTAAACATAACTTCTATTTCAACTTCCCTAGAGACATGGGGGCAATTTCCTCCAATGAAAGACAAAATGAATAGGGACTAAAGCAGCAGACCTTTGTGGATATAGGAATGCACAGGCCTGGAATTAATAGTACAATTTGTTGACAAATTAAACTATCTACCATATGGAGAGAACCAACCGTGTCCCAGGCACTTACATAAATTATCTCCAAACCTTAGAACAACTGCCAAAAGAAAGAGCTGTTACATCTATTTTACTGATAAAGAAACTCAGGCTAAGGTTGTAACTTGCCCAATACCACTCAGCTAGTGTCACATATAATTCAAACAGCTGTGTCAAGGTCCACAATTCCACTCCTCCATATAAGACTGGGTCCAGGAAATTGGAATTTAGTTACCCTGCTGACACAATTATTAGTCTGACCCTACCCAACTTCTGCAATCTTATAAAGTTTTACTTCCATTAATTTCACTATTTTAAAATAACAATTGTCTGAAACAATGTTTTATGTTTTATGTAGGTTTTAAATGTTTTATTTTAAATTCCTTCAAATTACAGGACAACTACAAAAACAATACAAAATCCATAGAGAACTTCAACATACCCCTAACCCCCCAGATGCCCAGATCCACCAAGATTAACATTCTAAAACGTTTGCCACTTTATTCTTTCCACCCATCCATCCCTCCCTCCCATCATCTATTCATCTGTGGTGAACTGAATTGTGTACCGCAGTTTGGACACATTCTTGGTCTTGGTCCACATTGTGGTGAGTATGGACATTGTAAATAGTATCTTTTCAATATGCTATTTCAGTTAAGGTGTGGCCCTACTGAATCAGGTTGGCCTTTAATCCGGACTACTGTAGTTCCTTACAGGCAGAATGAAAGTCAGACGGAGAGAGAAGCCAGGAGATGCTACTATGTTCACTGCTGTGTGACAGAAAAGCCAAGCACCAAGGATCCCCAGCAGCCAGGCCCAGAATACCACAGTCTTCAGGAAAAAAGCATTGTCTTGTTGATGCCTCGATTTTGGACTTCTCCTGAGCCAATAAATTCCTGTTGTTTAAGTCAACCCATTACATGGTATTTGTTTCAGAAGCTGGGAATCTAAAATATCAGCAATCCATTTTCTGAACATTTTAGTTCAGGCTGTACACATACGCTCACTGAACACTTAATACTGCATGTACATTTCCTGAAGAACAAGGACATTCACTTATGTAAGCACATTAGGTACAGTTTTAAAGATGAAAAATTTAACAATGATATAAAGCTTATGGTCTATATTCCAATTTTTCCATATATCCCAATAATGTCCCTTTGAACCTTTTCTCCTCCATTGCTAGATCCCATCAAGAATCATGTATTGCATTTAATTGTCACTGTCTCCTTAGTTGTTCTTTTTTTTTTTTTTTTTTAATTGTGGGAACAGATGTGCAATATAAACTTTCCTATCTCAACCACTCCCAAATGTACAATTCAATGGGATTAATCACATTCACAATATTGTGGGACTTTCACCTCCTTCCATTACTAAAACTTTCCTGTCTCCCCAAAGAGAACCCCTACACCCATTATGCATTAACTCCCCATTCCCCATGTCCCCAACCCTGGCAAACTGGCTCTAATTTCTGTCTCTATGGGCTTGCATATTCTCCAATATTTTCTTTGTATTTACTAGGGGATTTAAATTTAACACCCTAAATCTACAACAATCTCATTTGATTTGATGACAACTTAACTTCAATAGTATACACAAATTACATTCCTATACTCCTGTCCCACCTTTATGTAGTTCTTGTCACAAATTCATGCTTATACATTGAGTCCAAAATCACTGCTTTATCATTACAGTTTATGCATTTGCTTTTTAGATCCCATAGGAAATAAAAGTGGAATTTCAAACCCAAATTACAATTGTACTGTGTATATCATGTCTTTTGGTAAATCTGGGATGTTTACAGCCATTATTTCCTTGAATAGTCTTTTTGCCCCTGTAGTAGTTTGGTATTATTTATGAATTCCAAAAACAGAAGGATTATGTTTGTAAATTAGTCTTTTCCTCTGGGCATATTAGATTGGATTGGATTCAGAGGTTTCACTTTTACTTGATTAAATAATGATTAAGGCTTTGGGCCACGTCAGTAGGACGTTGAGTCCCCACCTCCTTGGTGGGTGGGGACTCACCAAAAAAAAACAACATGGCAGAAGTGGACGCTGGAGTTTTGATATTGGAACCCCGGGAAGTACATACACAGAGAAGCAGATACATGAGGAAAGAGGGAAGTCTCCATTAGACACAGCAGAGGCCCTGGTAGAAGAGAAGAGCCATTTACTTGATAGTTTACAGCTGGCCTTGTAGAGTGAGCAGAGCAGCTGAGCCAAGAGAGAAAATGCTAGATGAGCAGGATAAGCTGAGGACTGAATTGTTTGGCACAAAGAAACTGAAAACTGATTCCAGAAATTCCAAGTGTCTGGAAATCAAGTCTCCAGACGATAGTGCCCCATTTGAGGACTTAACTAAACTTGGAACTTGTAAATCAGGATTGACAATGCAGTTATCTAGGAAAGACTTGTGGAAAATTGTACTGTCTGATGGCTTGGACCCCTGTTTCCTACATGCTAAACCAACAAACTTTTTGAGAGAGCTATATGAACAAAATTGCTGTTAGCCTGAAATAAAAGGGACATGGAAGGGAGAGACTGAAGAGGAAACAGCTTTAAAAGGAAAACCATGGAAGTTGAGATCTGGAATTAAGACATCTTCTCGGGCCAAGAGAGAAACTCCACCCATTTATACAGAGAGGTTGAGTTTGCCCCAGCAGTTGAATATGGTGGATGTTCCCACCTGATGTTCAGGGAGAGTTTTGCCGCCCCAGGGAACAGAGAGGGTGGAGCACATTCCCCAGGGATAAAAGCCAACAGGTTTCTGCTACTTTGCATCAGCACCCCTTTGGTTGACTAAAACTGCCCCCTTCTGTCTTTCTTCTCCTTCTGGGACTCCCACAATACATATATTGGTATGCTTAATGGTGTCCCACAGGTTCTTTAGGCTTAGTTTATTTTTCTTTATTCTTTCTTCTCGCTACTCCTCACAATGAATAATTTCAATTGTCTTATCTTCAAATTCTCTGATTATTTCTTCTGGCTGCTCCAATCTGCTTATTGGAGCCCTCTAGGGAATTTTTAATTTCTGTTATTGTGGTTTTCAGCTGTTTCATTCCCTTTCAAAAATGTTATTGATCGATAGTCTCTTTGTGTTCCTCTATCATTGTCCTGATTTCCTTTTATTCTTTGTCTACATTTTCCATTACCTCTTTAGGATCATCTTTTAAAAGTCGTTATATGATATGTGCCATGTCTGGTCCTCCCCATTGGTGGTTTCTGATGCTTTAATCTTCTCCTTTGCCTGGGCTATCACTTCCTATTTTATAATCTTTTATTGAAACCTGGACATTTTGATGTTTTAATCTGTTCTCACTGGAACTTAGACTCTGAGGTATCTGTTTCTTAAGATTATATAACTAGTGTTATGATAGAGCTTTCCTTGAATGCTAGGAGCAAGCAAAAAAAAAAAAGGAAAAAAAGCAAGCACCTTCCTCAATCTTTGCAGGTTGACCCCTGCAAGCGCTCTCCTTCAGAGCTATTCATACAATGAATTGTGAGAATAGCTTGCAGCCAAAGTTTAGGGGCCTGCACGATCCATCCTGTGGATGCATTTTCACTTGAGTTTATAAATGTGGCCCTAGGAATTACCCCTTTACAAAGTTCCAAATGTCCCCTCTTCCCTAGGAAACAGTTTTCTCATGGTCCCAGACACTGCATTATATGCCATAGAGCCAGCAATCCCTTGCGCTAACTTGATTGCCCTTCTACAGGAGAGCCTTATGAGCTGCCTTCTAAACACAGGGTAATTTTCAGATAGCAAGTCCCTCCAGCCACCACCAGATTGGGCCAGACATACATACTCCCAGTGTGTGCACAAGGGTTACTCTGCTCCTTCCAGAACAGGGACCAGGCATTTGCACACTGGAGCATGGGCTGGCTCCATGCTGAGCCAGAGGGGGATATGAAAGGGGCCAGCCAGAATGCCAGAAGATCCTACTGCTGCTAAGTAGCTTTGTTCTTGAATCGGTGCTTGCCCCATTACTGCAGTCCTTTAACTGTGTTCTGGAGCTTTAAGAAAGATGTTTTTGCCAGTTCTTGTCAATTGTTCAAAGCTTCTGTGGCGAATGGAGCCAGAAGCAGCTCACTCTTCCAACTAGGGGCCTGCCTGATTATATGTTGTTGTTTTTTTATCTTTATAAATTGATTTGTATTTACATTTTACATAATTGGAATCATACAATATATTACACAATACATTTGGTTCAAAGTAAGGCAATCATACAGTACTGGTCCTTTTGTGCCTGGCTTGCTTCACTCAACATAATGTCCTCCAGGTTCAACCAAGTTGTCATATGCTTTATGACTTTGTTTCTTCTTACAGCTGCATAATATTCCATCATGTGAATACACCACAGTTTGTTTATCCATTCAGTGGCTGATGGACACTAGGGTCCATCTTTTGGCACCTGGATCCAGCTCTTGGCAATTGTGAATAATACTGCTATGTACATAGGTGTGCAGATGTCTATTCACGTCACTGCTCTCAGTTCTTCTGGGTATATACCCAGTAGTGGTTTACAGAGTCATGTGGCAAATATATATTCAACTTCTTTATGAACTGCCACACAGTCCTCCACAGTGGCTGTATCATTCTACAGTCCCACCAACAGTGAATAAGTGTTCCTATCTCTCCATATTCTCTAAAGCTTGTAGTTCTCTGTCTTTTTAATAGTGGCCATTGTGATAAGTATGAAATGATACCTCATTGTAATTTTGAGTTGCATTTCCCTAATCATGAGTGACACTGAACATTTTTTTCATGTGTTTATTTTTCTATTTGTATTTCTTCTTTGGACAAATGTCTATTCAAGTCTTTTGCCTGTTTTTAAATCAAGTCATTTGTCTTTTTATTGTTGAGTTGTAACATCCCTTTATATATCATGGATATTAAACCCTTACCTGTCATGTGATTTCCAAATATTTTCTCCATTCTGCCTTTTTACCCTTTGGACAAAGTTCTCTGAGGTACAAAAGTGTTTATTTTGAGTAAGTCCCATTTATTTTTTTCTTTTGTTGCTCATGCTTTGGGTATAAGGTCCAAGAAACCACCAACCACAAGGTCTTGAAGATGTTTCCCTACATTTTCTTCTAGTAGTTTTATGGTCCTGGCTTTTATATTTAAGTATTGGATCCATTTTGAGTTGATTCTTGTATAGGGAGATAGGGGTCCTCTTTCATTCTTTGGGTTATAGATATCCAGTTCTCCCAGCACCATTTGTTAAAGAGACTTTTGTCCCATTAGCATGGATTTGGTACATTTGTCAAAAACCAGTTGACTATATAGGTGAGGGTTTACTTCTGGACTCTCAATTCTATTCCACTGATCAATGTGTCTATCTTTATGGAGTACCATGCTGTTTTGACCATTGTAGTTTTGTAATATGTTTCAAGGTAAGACACTGAAATTCCTCTCATGTCACTCTTCTTTTTTGAATGTTTTTGGCTATTTGGGTGCACTTTCCCTTCCAAATGAATTTGCTAATTACCTTTTCTAATTCTGAAAAGTAGGCTGTTGGAATTTTGACTGGTATTGCATTGAATCTAAATATCAGTTTGGATAAGATTGATATAGTCACGATATTTAGTCTTCCAATTCATGAACACAGATTCTCTTTCCATTTGTTTAGGTCTTCATTGATTTCTTTTAGTACTGTTTTGTAGTTTTCTGCATATAGGTCCTGTACTTCTTTCGTTAAATTGATTCCTAGGTATTTGTGGTTTTGTTGCTATTGTAAATAGAATTTTTTCCCTGATTTCCTCCTCAGATTGTTCAGTACTACTGTACAAAAACATTATATATTTTTGAGTGTTGATCTTGTATCCTGTCACTTTGCTGAACTCATTTATTAGCTCAAGTAGCTTTGCTGTAGACATTTCAGAATTTTTTAAATATAGGATCATGTCATCTGCAAATAGTTAAGAGTTTTAATTCCTCTTTTCCTATTTGGATGCCCTTTTTTTTTTTTTCCTAGTCTAATTGCTCTAGCTAGAACTTTCAGTACAATGTTAAATAACAATGGTGACAGTGGGCATCCTTGTCTTGTTCCTGATCTTTGAAGGAATTCAACCTTTTCCCATTGAGTACAATGTTGGCTTCCTAGGGCATTGGTGAAGGAGGCTATAGAGGTTATAAAAGTACTTATTTACTTTTAATTTTCTCACATGTACTTCCTTGGTGTGCCAGAAGATGGCGCTCTTTGACAGCCCTCTCAGTTCAATGCCTGGTCTGAGTGTGTTTGCTACAACAGGGACCAGATCAATGTGACAGAGGTTTCTGCCTGGAGGCTAAGAGTCTTATAATTCAAACTTTCTCAGAGACAGTTCTCTAGCCTTCACTGGCAGCCCCCTCCCATTTCCAGGTAGGAAATAATTCCAGTCCCCTGTGCTGTCCTCAACAATCAGTCCCAGTTAGTAGAGAGGGAGATTGGGAGGGTCGAATCTCTTTAGTCCTGAGCTGGCTCCCAAGGCAAACAATCGTGCGGCCCCACCCAGCCTGGAAGGGTTTGGGAAACACAGCAGACCAAATTTGAGGGTCAAAAGCTGAGTCACTCTTAGGCTGTGTCCCTCTCTCTCCCATTTCCTGGGGCAGTGGATCCCTGGAGCCCCCATTTCCTGTAGCCAGCCCAGAGGCCCGAAAATTCTAAAGTGTCTTTAATATGGGGAAGGGTGCCAGCAGTAGCAGCTGCTGGTTTTAACTCACTGTTTTGCTGTTACAATTCTTTTCCTTTGTCCCTCTCTCTTCCGGGTGGTGTCTAGCCTTTGCCTGGTATCCTAAACTCTAGAAGATTTTTTTCCAGGCCATTTCAGCCTGTCCTCTAGCTATTTTTCTGTGAGAGAACAGAGTTCCGTGTCTTGCTAGCCCGCCATCTTCCCGGAAGTCCTGATTATATGTTTTAACGTGATGGATTTTTCCTTTAAGTCTATTCTTTCAGTTCATGTAAGAGCCTCAGGGCAGATTCACTAGAGATTTTGTTCTTAGTTAACAATAATCACTTAACCTTTGTGTAAGTAAAATAAGTTAGGAACTAATATTTCATGGTGGCTTCAATCCAAAGACTAAGGAAATTCACCCTGATAGTCTAAGGAACACTACGACTACCAGTAAGTCTCACATTTAAGTGTTTTCCAATTTAGAAAGCTCTTTCACGTATATTATCTCATTTGACTTCACATCAACCTAGTGGGTTAGGCAGCAGACCTGATAATAACAATATCATTATTATGATATTGTTATTATATTCCCATTTTTATATATGAGGAAACAGACTCAGAGAAGTCAACCTACTTAAGAGACATCATTGGCTCATAAGGGTCAAGATGATATTATTTTCCATGTGCCTGAGTCCCAGTCCATGTTTCTTTCAATAAACCACACTCCTGAATACCCAAAAGCAATGAAGGCATGAAGTACTGTCAAGTAAACCAAGGAATTACCTTTCCACACAATATTCAGGGGTGAGATCAGAGCCCCTTTGATGTAGCCATTAAAATTAGATGACTCAGGTATAGAAGAGGTTTACAAAACAATTCTGTACATTGTTCTTTTACTTTCTCAATACTAATTTAACCTAAAAATTTTCTTTTTCTAAGAAGTAAAGTATTATTTGTTTATTATACAAGAATTAAGAAATGAGTTTGAAAAGGCATTATCACTCATAAGCAAGGTAATACTGTATGTAACTTAGTAGGAATATGGCATGCGAGATCCAAGCTTATGTATGGTGTTAAGTATCGCTAATACTACTACTGACTTTCATAGTAAGGTCAAGAAATTCTCTAAAGAGCCGAAAACACAAAAATGATGAAAATCTGGCAGAAAATAAATATAAATTTAAATGAATAGAAGGTTATCTTTGATATGTCTACATTTTTCCCTGGGCATCGATTCTTAGTGTTTTGATTTTTATCCTTTCTGATAAAAGCTATGAACCCTTGTTCAGAAAAAAATGTACATAGAGATACTCTGTATATATTGTGCATGACTTCAGAAGTTTATGGCCACACATCCCCAAGCCCATTCAGGGACTTCCTAGAGATCCACAGGCCCCAGGTTAAGGACATTAATGATGTAAATAATTGATTATAGTGAAGAATACAATTATAAAACTGTTCTTTCATCAATTATATCAAATGTACTACAATAATGCAAGGTGTTAATAATAGGGTGGTATATGGGGGAAAAATACACCCTAATGTAAACTGTGGACTCTAGTTAACAGTACAACTATAATATTCTTTCATCAATTGTAACAAAGGTACCACACTGATGCAAAGTGTTAATAAGGGGGGGAGTATATGGGAACACCGTAATTTTTACATGCTTTTCCTGTAAATCTAGAACTTCTCTAATTTTTTTTTTGGGGGGGAGGAGGAACTTCTGCCCAGGTTTTCCAAAAGAGTTCCCTTGGGAGAAAATATTTTAAAATAATTTTTTTTGGCAAACATGTTTTCAATGTTCCCAGCAACATTCTTCAATACTGTTAGTGAAAAACAATCAGTTAATCAGCAATCAAAAACTGTGCCTCATGAAAAGCAAATGTGCACATATATAGCTATAATACAAGCCCTCTGATGGGTATATAAACAGAATTATATGGGAGGAAAAAAGGGCAAATACTTTAAACTTGGGTGATGTGAAAGGTTTTCCCAAGGGGGTGACACTGTGTGGATCTTGAAGAGTAAAGAGGCTTTTTAAGGGAAGCGGCTGTGGCTCAATCAGTGGGGCTCCCGTTTACCATATGGGAGGCCCCGCTTTCGGTTCCCCGGGGCCTCCTGGTGAAGGCAGGCCCGCCCGCACGGCGTGGTTGGCTGACCCAGCGAGCACAAGCAGCAAGGGGGTGATAAATGAATAAATAAATAAAATCTTTAAAAAAAAAAAAAAAAAAAGAGGCTTTTTAAGTTGTGATTTGGGTGCAATACAGATACTTCCAAAAGCTTGGCTTAAAAATATTTATGATATTTATTCTTTACAGAAACAATTTCTGAGCACTAAAAGTTATGTATGAGGGTGAATTATTGGCATGTAACAGTTAAAAAAAAAAAATAGGGAGAAAACTAAATGGGGTAAAATCCCAGAAAAATACCTTAAAATTCCAAACTTCTCTTTTTACAGATGAGAAAACTGAGGCCACACTCTTGGCTCCTTAGAAGACAATATAGTCACTACAAAAAAAAAAAAAAGAACAAAACAAAAAATGGTTTCCAGATGGTCTCTACTAGAGTGCAGGAAGAAAATATTAGAACCATTTGTTTTGTTTTTTTAATATAAAAAAGGGAAAGAACTTAGCATTTCAAATATTTAACATGTATTTTTAATAGCATCCTAATTTGGTCCTCATGACCATGTCACAAACAGTTCAAGGGATACCCCAGGAGAGGAATGGATGTTCCACAAAACAGAGGCTGGACATCCTGCAGTTTCCAGCATTTGGACATCCTGCAGTTTGTATATGCCCGGTTGAGTGGATTAAAGGATTATATAATCTAGGTGATACCAAATTTACCTTCAGTAAATAGGCAAATAGCTTTAAAAAGATACCTGTTACTATACCAATGCAAAATGTTAATAGGGAAAACTGTGGGGGGCGGGGATGGGAGGATATGGGAACTCTGTATTTTCTTCATGATTTTTCTGTAAACTTACAACTGCTCTAACAAAATTTATTTCAATTAATGACTCAAAAAATAAAATGTAAAAACCTTAAACCTAAGGGGGAAAAAAGATACCTGCAAAAGAAATTAGGGACTGAAAATGAATTAATTATACAAGCATAAGAAAATGGCAGAGCTGACCATTCTAGTCTTACTTTGAGGCATCACAAGCTACTTTAGAAAATAAAACAGGAGCAAATGTGACTGTAAGTCAGGCAAAAAAACTCAAAATTATTAAAACTATGTAAAATACAGCTTACATTCATTGTTATTAACAATGAACAGTGCCCTGTGTTCTTCAGTTTATACAACACCACATACATTAAGAAGCACATGAATATGATAATAAACCAACTTTTTACTGATGAGAGAGGAACAATTTAAAAAGTCTGGAGGTCACTGTTCCAGAGTTTTAGAGGGAGAAATAATTCAACTTCCACTCCTGCTGTAAAAGGTAAACAGGTAAGAATTCTGCTCACCATTTGCTTCTATTGGTTTATGATAACTCCTCTTCTAAACTTCAAGACTGAACACTGGGTTGGAAACATTTGGAAGGAAAGGGAAAGAAGGAACCCTAAAACCTCCATTATAAAAGACACATGTGGTTAGAAGTGGCTGATAAACATATAATTCTTAAAGAAACTCAGGCCAGATGCGATGAATGGGCTTCAGAGATCAGCACTTAGAAGGAAAAACAGGCTGTCAGGAAGCAGTGGAGAATTGGGGGATTTAAGGTGTTTGTGCTTTCAATGCATCCCTAACCGCACATGCTGTTCAATTCTCCACGGTTCTGATTACAGGGTCCTTAGCAATAGGGGTCTTTTAGAGTGCTGACTCAGCATGCAAGTTACCTGTTTTCAATGGCTAGATAAGGCCAGGCCATTACTAACATTTGTAGCTATGCAAAGTAACATAATAAGGGTAATCAAATATCATGCTTTGGTGGTAAGCTGATCTAAACTGGAGATCATAAAGGAATGTTTTCCCCCTCCTCCTCAAGAACACAATTGAGCAACTGGCTGGTTTATTAGGAGAGGGCTGGCACACAGGTACAGTTTTTGTTGGACTCGGGGCATAATAGAAGAAAGGGAATTCTGGTTCCTAACAAAGTCATGAGGGGGGTTTTCAGAACTTTGTGAAAGTTTTCTATGGCACTCACAGTCCAGAGCCAATTGGTCATAATGTGTTCATTTTTCTAAGAATAGTCACAGAGTAACTGTATTATATCGTGATTATGAATAAATTTAAATGGTTGAATGCTTCACAAAGATGAGCAGATAAGACAACTTTCTCCTTGGATTTTAGGGCTCAGGTTACTACACAAAGGAAATATACTTAAAAAGCTGGCCTCTTAAGAAAACTCAATCTTTAATTCTTTGGCACTAAGACCTATGCAAATTGCTAGCAGTATCAGTATCCAAGTTTCCTCGACATGCATCATTCAAGACCTTCTCAGCTTTACACAGGCTGGGAACTGCTCAATTTCTGCTTTACTAAGAAAAGAGCTAAAGTAAGGCTGCTGCAGCTTCCAAGGCTATGTAGGGTAAAGATATACAGTTCTTCAGCCAACTTCAGAAACTGTTTAAAAACACACACACACACACATACAAGTGAAAGGCTACATGCTCATTTGAACACAATTTATAAAGAAACTTTCACTATCTTTCCAAAAGCTTTCCGCCCCTTTCCAAATTCAATGAAACACTGAAAAAGGCTTTCAAGCAAGGATGCTATCTCCAGAGGGTACTTGAAAATGCAGAAGAGCAAAAATAATAAAGAATTTATTTCAATCCAGGTATTTTAGACTCCAGACGCTTGGATATACTCTTATCCCATCCCCAGTACTGCAGATAATCTCTATTACCATTTGTTTTATACACCTGTGGAATCTCTTTAGGAAAAAAAGGGTGTTTTGTTTATCCACGATTAAACTATAGACTGGAAGAGCTGTTTCAACAGACTGAAAGCATCAGACTCTGAAGCGATAATACGTACAATGTTCTAGGTGGTGAACAAAGAGTAAATTCAGTTACTTCAGCATTTTCCTAAGAATTAAGTATATTCATTACTGAAAGGAAAATTAAGGCCCAACCAAAGATTGCATGTTTGATTTTTTTACCCAACCTTGCTTACACCAAAACAGTCCTTTCTTATCCAACAAGTATTGCATGAAGAAGAAACAGTTTTCAAAACAGAACAATTAAGAGAGAATAAAGAATTATGTGACCTTCACACTATGGTTACTACTGCATTGATTATGCAAAATCCTCTAGAATCCCAAAGCAAAATTATACCTTTATTAAATATATATATTCTCCCCTGAGGGATGGGGATCTGAATTTAACCCATCATATAAAAAAGCAGCTATAGGATCTGAAACTGTATTCCTACCATTAACATAAAAAACAAATTTTGCATACCTGCGACTGCTGGTCTTATTACCTGAGAATTGAAGGCCCAGGAAAACAATTCAGAAGATTTAAAATTCGGTCTCTCTAAGCTGCATCTATCCTCAGATAATCCTCTGCCAAAGTTAGTGTTTGACAAAAGGAAACAAGCAACTCCACACTGAAAAGTGTTCTGCCTACAATTACAGATTTTAATCTCAAAAGAACTTAGTCTCAGTAGAAAGGCTAGCCTGCAATATGGGTGTGGTTTGGAACTATAAAAAAATCAGAAGGCAAAGATGTAGACGTTACCATCATTTCTGTTTGATTATAGCTCTGGTGCTAAAAATACGTTGTTATGTGCACTTTACCCCTTAAATGTTACTCAGATTTTCTCCACAGAACAGAGCTACCTATGAGCTCTCATGTTATTTTTTATAAATATCCCTTTGTCACTTTAATTAGAAATGGCAAAGTTGTTTTCATCATGTGAAAAATTATTAAGATTAATTCAGCATACATTGCAATTCCTGGAAAGAATCAAGAAACTGTGGGGATTTTTGTTGTTGTTGTTGTTAAACTAAGAAAACAAAAACCATACACTACTGAATTTTTGTTACAGTTACAGGATTAATTTCAAACAAATGAACATTACTTTTGCATAGTAACTGGAAACAGTACATAGAATTAGACTGTTAAAGCTAGAAAGGGCCTCCAAGGTTATAGTCCAAGTTTACTTTTTAAGTAAGGCATTAACAGTTTCATTTATAAAATCTATAATCCATTTTCGCTGAGTGGTTAATTCTTTGATGAGGAAGTCTGAAACATCTTTTATGATGGCTCCATAAAAGTAAAGAATGGATGTTATAAAGCTGCTTCATAAAGTGAAAGAAAAAGTGTTTTTATCTTATGAGCCAGTTAAAAACAAGAGTATATTGGTCTACAATGTGAACTATGGTCCATGCTTAATGGCAAAGTCCCAGGATGTGTTTATCAATTGCAATTAATGTGCCACACTAATGAAGGATGTTTATGTGGGAGGTTGTGGGAGGTAGGGGAGGTGGGGCGTATGGGAATCCCTATATTTTTTGTGTAACATTTATGTAATCTAAGTATCTTTTAAAAAAAAAAATTTTTTTTTTTAAAGTAGAGTATACTGTACCATTTCATACTTACAAAATTCCAGAAAATGCAAATTAATCTATACTGAAGAAAGCTTAGGCTTGCTATACATGGTCCTAATATGATAGGACTAGAGCCAGGAGACAAATTCTGCATCAAGAAAAGGAAATATATTCTGGGTGAGAGGTCCAGAGTTGACCTGAAGTTCTGAGGTTCTCTTCACTGGGCCTGTTCCAGCATAAACTCAAAGTAGATCTTGGGGGGCAGGGGTAGAGCAGGTGGGGGCAGAGGATGTTGTCTTTTGGATTCCTAAATTAAATCGTATAAGATGACCATCAATGTTTCTTGTATCAAAAATTCCATTAACCCAAGAAGGATCATTTTTGAACATTTGTAATCCTGCTGCTGTTGTGTGGAATTCTGCTAAACACTTGACTGAATCTTGTATTTATCATATCTGGTTTCCCAAGACTTCACTGGAAAAAACAATTATATGCTCAATGGGTCCTTTAAAAAAAAAAAGATGGTACTTGTGTGACTGTTTTCTGAGGTTTAAAAGGTAATATATAAAATGAAAAGTACCTGGAAAATAAGAAACTTCAAATTGCTCTCAGGCACACCATTCAGAACAACCAGTCAACATGCTATGAATTTCTAGTCTTTTTCTATGCATATGTATATGAATATATATGTTTTTTTTTTTTTTACAAAATTATCTTGTAATAGTTTTATACTGCTTTGCTTAATAGTAAGAAATTTCCCATATCATTAAGCATTCTTTGAAAACATGCCTTTCAGAATTCATAAGAATCCACATTATGATTCATTCACGCATTCTCCTATCGTTAGTAACATGTTTTCAAATATTTTTAGAAATAATGCTTCAACCAACATCCTTGAACACAAAGAATGAATACTTTAAAATGGAGAATGAGGAGCCTTACAGTCCTGAATCCAACTCCTAATATTTTAGCGATTTCATCTTATCACAAGCAATGTGAATTCCCATTCTAGTGGAACGCTGTGGGAGAAAGTTAAAATATGCAGTATGGTGGCTGTCACCTTTGCTAACTCTAGGCTTTTCTTGAGTACCTACCATAAGCCTTAAGCAAAATTCCAGGAAAAAATATATATATATATATACTAATTTGAGCTAAATAAAAACTATGTGGAAAGTGATATGGCGCCCAGTCAATGATCAGGGTCAAGCACAGGGTGCAGTTTTAACCTCTGAATACTCAAAGCCTGAGTATTGCTTGAACCATTACGAGTACTCAATAAAATTTGAAAATAATTATCTGATTCAATGTTATTTATGTAACTCGAACTCTTTGATAAGGCAAGAACATTTAGAAAAGAACATTTAGAAAAGAATTTATTGTACCATGTTTAAATGCACTTTCAGGGTAGGAGCCACATTAAAAAAAAAATCTGGAAATCCACATATACTTACTTGGGGACATCTCTGTATCAGAAGTGTTGCCACAGTATCTGTAACTATTTTTTATATATCTTAAAAACAGTCTGTTTCCAAACTTATAAAGCAGGGATTCTTAACAAGGGGTCCATGAGCTTGAAATGAAATTCAAAAAAAAACATTATTCTTGTGGGGACATGTTGGAGTGGGTGTGATATATTCATTAAATAATACACAGTGCAGTGTGGAATTAGTAAGGGGTCCGTGGTTTTCACCTGACTGGCAAAGGGGTCCGTGGAACAAAAAAGGTTAAGAACCCCTGCTCTAATGTATCAGCATAGTGATTACTCTTCAGAATGGTAGCAACTGGAAGGAAACAGGTAAAATTTTGGTTTTTTGATCTTGATGCTGGTTTCACGGCAGCATTAGTATGTGAAAATTCATCAAGTTATACACTTATGATTTGTATATTTTTCTGCATGTATAGATTTCAATTAAAAGTTCAAAAATGAAAAAAGTTTATTCCCTTGCCCCCAATGTACTACTAGGTATTTTGACAGAATATGAATTAAATTTTTCAATAAAAGACGAATTGGAAACTACATATCTAATAATCTCAATTTTACTCAATTCAGACATTTTTAGCAATGTTTTGCTAAGAATACTGTAAAGAAACAATAAGGGGGACGGATGTGGCTCAAATGGTTGGGCGTCCGTCTCCCATATGGAGGGACCCGGGTTCGATACCCGGGACCTCCCGGTAAAAAAAAAAAAGAAACAATAAATACACATCTTGGAGAATTTGGGTGTATAGATAATATAATCACAATTACTTGAGTTTAGAATTTCAAATCAACTTATTAGGTGGTTATTGAGTATCTACTATATCCAAGATCCTTCAGAGGCCTCTTTAATGCTATACATATTTATGGAGGAAAACATCACAGAAAAAGACTCAAAATAGCATTTGAAAGACTGGCAGATGACATGGATTCTTTTTATCATTTTAATTCAGCTCTTGCAAAAAATGGGTAAGTGTTATCCGTTTAGTACTTTGGAAAATGGTTCCTAAAACGAGTAGGTGTCAAAACTTGTCATAAATATGTATTATTACAAGAAATGGGGAGAAGGTAAGCCACACAGTTGAAAGCACATGAACAAAGGTGCAAAAGCTGGAGAACATATGGCATGCAGTGAGTAAGCGAAAGCAAATATCGTGGCTGAATGAATATGACTAGTTCATGTTATAATTTCATTCTGAGTCTAGATTACCACAAGAAGAAGGCTTATCATGAATTACCTACCTTTGCTACACACAGAGATAAGTGTTGTTGCAGCTCTGCTTGACTATATACAAAGTCCTGAAATATTCTTTCCAAAACTACCTGTATCTACATCTGGCCCTGAAATGATTGCAATTTGAAAAAACAGCCAATTAAAGTCCAATTTTCTCATGTACATCAATATTCATGCTTGGAGTCCTGCTGGTAAGGATAATTACTGCTATTTTATTTGTCAACAAAGGCTCTGTGACGGGCAGAATAAATGACTCCCAAAGATGTCCACATCCTAATCCACAAGACCTGTGAATATGTTACCTTACATGAGACAAAAGCAGGAGGAGATACCTTCCTGAAAAATATTTTGTAAAAAAAAAAAATTTTTTTGCCATAAGGGTGGGCCCCTACTAAGACATGTAAGACATGTGCAATTCACACATCCTTGTGAAATGCAAGTACCTGTGAACTGACAGGCTATAATTCCTGGTAGACAGGTAGACAGAGTTGGTTGTCAGTTACTAGTATGCTTTTAGTGGGATAAAATTCTTCATGCCTGAGATTTCTTCCTGTGTGGCCCCTAGCTGATAGAAGAAATTCCCCCATTAGACAGTTATACGTTTAGGTCAATAATTCTCAAGGGAGTGGGAAGGGGGAAGAGATGGAGGCAATGAAGGACAAGGGGAATATGTGAATCTGCATGTAGTCTGAAAAACATATCTAATATATTCGTTGTTTTGTTATACATATTACTGTAACTAAATCTCTTGATTTCATGTTTCTTAGCATTGAAAATAAAGTGGGAAAACTTTGGGGGAAAAAAGCAGGAGGAGGGAGAGATTTGAAATAGACGAGGGACAATACCTACTGTTTCTGGCTTTGAAGATGGAAGAAGGGAGCCATGAGCCAAGGAAAGCACAGAAGCAGCTGGGAATGGCTGTCAGTTTACACAGAACAAGAAAACGGGGGTTTCAGTCCCACCAACACAAGTAACTGAATTCTGCCAACAACCCACAGGAGTAAGGAAAAAGATCTCCCCCAGAAAGAAGCACAGCCCTGCCAACCCCTTGAGTTTAGCCTGATGAGACTCATGTCATACTTCTGACCTACAGAACAGTAAGATAATAAACTTGTGTTGTGTAAGCCAATAAATTTGTGATAATTTGTTATAGGAGCAATAGAAAACTAATACTGGCTCAGACCATTTTATTCAGAACATGATGTTCTTATCACCTTGGCCTTGGAGTGCCCAAAAGAAAGAACAGCTATAATTTGGGAGATGCAATAAACTGGTTGAAAGTATTATTATGCCACCAGCAAATGACTGCAGTGTCACAGACACCTACTTGCTCCACAATGGCAAAGAGTTGGGTACCTTTAGAATTCCATGTCTTTACCTATCAAATTAGATTTATGAGTTAGTGCCAAGGCAAATATTTGATTTTCAAAATTCTTCCATCTCTTTCACACCTCTCCCTTTCCAATGACGTAACAAGAATGATACAATGAAATGATACGAGGAGACACAACAAGGAAACACAATGAAAGACACAACAAGCAGGGAAAGGAAGTGGCTCGAGCAATTGGGTGCCTCCCTCCCACATGGGAGGTCCCGGGTTCAGTTCCCGGTGCCTCCTAAAAAGACAACGAGCAGACAGAGAGAGCACACAGCAAACAGACATAAGAGCAGACAGTGAGCACAAACAACAAGGGGTGAGGGGAATAAAGAAAATAAATCTTTAAAAAAACAAAAAACTATCCTATAACCTTAGTTCACCACAGGCTTATTTTTAGATATTGCTGCTAAAAAGGCTTATGGAGTCTTAAGTTGTGTGTGTGTGAGCATATATATATATATGAATACAAATCACAGTAAATATTAGGTCTAGTTGTAATCTGTCAGAGAGTCACATTCAACCTGCAGAGCCTCATTTTTAAGAGAGTATAGTGACAATCTGCTTTATAGAGAGGTGTTATCAGCATGTTGATAGGTCTAATTGAGGTGCCATTTCAAGCAAGGCAAGCTGATGGAACTTGATAATATTTACTATGGAGATGAAATCGTAGTCCTCAATCTGAATGAACTAAATTCATGTAAAACACTTAGAACAGTAAGTTCTGTGCCTGGCACAAAGAAGACAATAAATACAGGCTTTAATTATTAGTGCCATCCTCTGAAGAATTATGATGTAAAAGAAGTAAAATGTATTGTTAGTTCCTTAGTAGGCATAGCAATATCCACAAATGGAAATCAGATTGCTGAATCAGTCATATATAAATTTTTAGAAATTCTACTGGTTTATGATAAAACTGACTTGTAATTTATTAGAAGGTAATAATCACCAAATATTTCAGTACCCTTTACTCTCTGCACTGCAGAGAGACTTTTTGAAAACCTTTTAACTGATTCCCTTGCTTTAAAGATGAGGGAGAATGGATGTGGCTCAAGCAGTTGGGCGCCTGCCTCCCACATGGGAGGTCCCAGTTTCAGTTCCCAGTGCCTCCTAAAGAAGACGAGCAAGACAGCAACCTGACGTAATGGGCTGGCAGAGCAAGCTGATACAGCAAGATGACGCAACAAAGAGACACAATAAGAGACACAACAAGCAGGGAGCGGAGGTGGCTCACACAATTGGGTGCCTCCCTCCCACATGAGAAGTCCCGGGTTCAGTTCCCAGTGCCTCTTAAAAAAAGAAGATGAGCAGACACAGCACACAACAAACAGACACAGATAGCAGACAGCAAGTACAAACAACGGGGGGTGGAGGGTGGGAGGTGGGAAATAAATAAATCTTTAAAAAAATAAAAATAAAAAAATAAAGAAGATGGGCCAAAGACATTTATTGTCATTGAGTACCCATGTGCTCCCCTCATTTCCCAGCCCCTTGACATTAAGCAGGGACATGTGACTAATTCTAACCAATTGGCTGTGAAAAGTGATTTGTGTCACTTCTAGGCCAAAGCATTTCAAAGCTGGTTTACCACCCTCTAGCTCACCTTCTCCTGCTGAGGCAACCTGGAAGTCCCATGGACTGCAGAATCACAAAAATCACAGCAACCTGGATCTTTGATTCATTGAATATAGAAGAGCTGCCCTAGAGAACAATCAACACACACTGACATTCATGTGAGTGAGACATCAACTGAGATTTCAATGTTAATTTATTACTGCAGAATCACATACTCTATCCTGACTAATACAGAAGGTGAACAGAAAGAAACCTTGTATCTGTCTATCAGCCTGTGATCAATCAGCTTTGGTTACAAGGATTAATTGAGTAAGCAGGGAAATTTTCCAAACCTTTCTCAGACAGGTAGCTTTGCAACGTTTATTATTTCATTTCAAGTGCATTCACAGATCATTGCCACAACTACTCCTATTCAAAGATAAGTATTTAAGACCAAACCCTCTGTGCCATTTACTTATTGATAAAATTAAGAACTGATTGAGATATTCATTGAACAGAGTACAAACACGAGAGCCTCAGCTGTATGTTCTCCCACATAGCTCCTCTCCTGCTTTACAACCTCCAGCTTCATTTTTAGGAGACAGAAATCTGTGGAGTTATCCTCCTACATACACAATGGTATAGTGGCCCAGGAAGAGCTGGCTCAGTTCTCCTTTGTTAGCAATCAACAAGTATGATGTTAATTGGACAGACTGATTTCGTAGGGCCTGGATCAGAGAGAGAGATGCTATCTCCTCTGGTTGGCAGCAAAAATATGCAGTAAGATAAGAATGCAAGCCTGTGTCCTTTGATACATTCCTGATTTAAAACCACTGGAAACTCTGGGGCCTGGAGGGCATCTGGGTGTAAGTTTTCAGAGTCCTGGGCTCAACTCTCAGTTCTACCACTGACAAGCTATGAGAGTCAGGCCAAATGGGGTAGTCTCTCTCAGCCGCAGTTTCCTTCTAATTACTTCAGCAGATACAGGTGAAAGTACTCAGTATACACTGGACCCTTACTGCCTCACTGCTGTGGAATTCTTCTTAAAGTTAATTTGAATCTTTACTAACATTTCTAATGTTATTGCTTTATTATAAGCAAAATAACATTCTCAGTCACATTTAAAGCAGTGAACGATGTACACTTAGTTTTGCCTTTAGATTCGATACTGTCTAATGACAGTCACAAAAAACAAATTCTCTGACTAATCTGATCATCTTCCAAAATGATCAAGCCCTTGCTCAAGAAATATATCTTGAGTTAAGTTTCTGCTCATTTTCCAGAGACAAATGAATTTTTTTAATTCCCAAGAATTTCTTACTGAAGCAGGCTAGACAAGAAATCAATAGATGGATCTGGAACCTGACAAGAAGTCCACGTGGACATCGATACCCCCAAGATAGCTGCTGGAAGACACCCCACAAGATTCTGCCATCCAGAATGAGATTTCCTCCAGAAGCTAGGAGAAGCCCCAGATATTCTCCAGGGGCCTTATCATTGGGCCCTCCAGGGGGATTGATGGATAGGGTAATCCATCAAAACAGCAAACAACTGGGACTCCTCCCATGCCATTAGCAAAGGGGCAAAATAATTAATGGTTTAAAAAGCAAACACAAAGGCTGAATTTCTCTCTCTCTCTTGCCTTCTGCACCCTGTTCTCACCATGTCCCCCGTCGTCCGCCCCCCCCCCGCCCCCCGCAGAGAACAACACACAAGTAAAACCTGGGCATTTATAACCTATAATGGGCAATTGTAGTCTGTAAATCAGCCCTCTTTATCACTCTTCAGCCCCTTCCTCTCTACCTGGGACCTATGATCTGTTATTTTCTCCCATTTCTCTTCCCTCCCTCCCTTAATAAATTACTGTCCTAATCAACATGACGTGCTCTTGAAATTCATTTCTGCAGCACAGTCAAGAACCTAGACAAAATCCGGTAACATTAACATCCATTCTTTTTCATATTTAAAACCAATGCCACCTCATCCTACAAAATACCTGACCAATACTCCTCAAATCTCTCAAGGTCATCAAAAACACAGAAAGTCTGAGAAACTGTCACTGCCCAGAGATAAATGACAACTAAATGTAATGTGGGATCCTAGGTAAGATATTGGAAGAGAAAAAGAGCAGAAGGTAAAAAACTAAGGAAACCTGAATAAACTGTGGACTTTAGTTAATAGTCATGTATTAATATTAGATCATTAATGGTAACAAATGTACCATACTAACTTAAGATGTTAATAATAGAAGAAACTGTGTGTGAGGGTGGAGGTATATGGGAACTCTCTGTACTATCTGCTAATTTCTCTATAAATCAAAATGCTCTAAAAATTAATTCTATTAATAAATAATTTTATTAATAGAATTAATAAATTTATTGATAAATAATTTTTTAAAAATCAATGTCACTGCAATGAGCTAAGAGCTAGGATTTACACAGCTGCAGAAATATTTTTCTTGTCCTCAGAAAACTCACAATCTTGTAGGAGGGTTAATATGCACACATTCATGGTTACAGTACAGGGCAGCTGGTGCTAAGTGCGCAAGAATGAGACAAACCAAATAGCAACCTAAAAATATGGCACCGATGCACTTGATAAAAAGTTGTTGAATAAATAGGGGGAAAAAAGGAATGAACGGATGAATCTATAACTCCCCACCCCAAACGCACACATACCTAATACTTTTTTTCATTCATACATGAACATACATAAACAATAAGTGTACAGTAAAAGCTGTGAACTTATAAAACAAACATACATAACATCATAGAAGGTTCCCATGCATCACTCCACCACCAATACCTTGCATTTATTTCTGGAATAAATATAATGAGCAAACTCGTGGAGTTCATAGCTGGAATATAAGTCACCAGAGAATAGAATGTGGATGGGAATTGAATAAACTGAGATTTAATCTTTGTAGAATTGGTAAAAAGTTTTTTGTAAACGATTGGAAATGAATAGAAATGGTGAAAGCACACCATAGGATTTGTAATTAGTAGCACTAACATATGGAAATGATAGTGGTTTGTTTTGGGTTTTTTTTTTTTGGAGTAATGAAAATGCTCTAATATTGACTGAAGTGATGAATGCACAACTCTGTGATTATACCAAATGCCACTGACTGTACATTTTAAATATATGGTTTATGAACAAAAAAATAATAGTGTGGGTGGGGGGAAATACATCAAATGTAAGATATGGACTATAGTTAGTAGTAATACTTTGCTGATACTCTTTCACAGTTTGTAAGAAATACTTCACAACAGTACAAGGTGTTGGTGGTGGGGTGATGTATGGAGCCCTGTATGATGTTAGCACGTTTATTTTGTAAGTTCACAACTTTTACTATGCATTTATTGTTTAGGTATGTTCATGTATAAATGATACTTCAATAAATTTTTGAATTAAAAAAGTACTAGGTATGTGTGTGTTTGGGGTGGGGAGATACAGATTCATCCATTCATTAATTCTTTTTTTTTCCATTTATTCAACTTTTTATCAAGTGCGTCGGTGCCATATTTTTAGGCTACTATTTGGTTTGTCTCATTCTTGCAGCACTTAGCACCAGCTGCCCTGTACTGTAACCATGAATGTGTACATCTTAACCCTCCTACAAAATTGCAAGTTTTCTAAGGACAAGGAAAAAATTTTCTGCAGCTGTGTAAATCCTATCTCTTAGCTCACAGCTTGTAGACCATTCCAAGATTACTTGATAAATGAAATTTAATATTATATCCAGATTACCAAAATAAAAAGCTAATATATACTTTCTGAGTATACTAGATATCAATACTCGGTTGGGTCAACTCTTAACACCTGGCTGATGTTAGCTGTTCAGCTTTCCGTGGGTTAAATGGCCATACTGGCTGAAGAGCAATTATTTTTAAATATGGAATACAAATTTTCTGGGAAAATAGGGAGGGGGATGCCATAAGGAACTTCCAGAGGGCAGCAGGGGACATCAGCAGCAACCACTTGGTAAATGGGACTAATTTTTTTAAAAAAGCAAAAACTAAGATGTCAAAATTATGAAAGCAGTAAAGGTACAAAAGGGAAAAAAAATGTTTTTTCTAGCTCATCCATCTCACACACCCTATGCCCTAGCCCAGTAACTCTCAGTGTGGTTTCCAGACCATCAGTCTCACTATCACCTGGGAACTTGTTAAAATGTCACGTCTCTGGCCTCACCCTAGACCTACTGAATTAGAAACTCTGGAATTGGGAGCCTAACAATGTTGCCTTTAAAAAAACAAGCCCTTTAAGTGATTCTTATGCATGCTCTAGTTTTAGAACCTATTAAAGTACTTGCACTTCCCTAACAGGCCAGCTGGTTACTGTCTCCATTCTTTGGTCATGTTCTCTTTTCTCCCTGGAATGCTTTCTCCTCTACCTAGTCTTTAAAGTCAAGTTCGGCTTTCCTTTCAAAGCTCAGCTCAAACGTCACCTTCACCTTAAAGCCTTCCTTCACCCACTGAAGAGAATTAACTGCTGTCCCTTTGGGACAGCCCCCCTCCAAAGCTTCATTCTGCCACCCTCCTGGTACTCACAGCATCACAGGTAGCCCCTGAGCCTCCTCCATCTGACTGAGAACCCATGTCTCCCTCATATTCCTGCCCGCAACTCAGCTCCCTTTATTCAAGCACATCCCTTCAATTTTGCAGAGGAGGAGAGAAAATTATCATTCTTCTGCAACGGGTCTCTGATGCTGCAAGGCCAAGCACCCAACCCCTCTCTCCATTGTGGGGATTATTATCACTGTCAAAAGTGACCTGAATGGGAAGCGGCTGTGGCTCAATCAGTAGGGCTCCCGTTTACCATATGGGAGGCCCCGGGTTCGGTTCCTGGGGCCTCCTGGTGAGGGCAAGCCCGCCCGCACGGCGTGGTTAGCTGACCCAGCGAGCACAAGCAGCAAGGGGGGGATAAATGAATAAATAAATAAAATCTTTAAAAAAAAAAAAAAAAGTGACCTGAAGTTTAAGGGGCAGTGACTGAAAACACTTCTGGCAGCAGAGACATCACTTAGAGTTCCATATTCAAGACAGGAAGAGGGAGTTAAAGTTGAATGGGTGAGCAGTTTTTGTTTGAGGTGATGAAAAAGGAGGGGTAATGGATGTTAGTGATGGTAGCACAATATTGTGAATATAATTAATACCTCTGAATTGTACACTTCAATGTAGTTAAAAATGGGAAAATTGTACTTTATATCAGCCACTACTGTAAAAAGTTAAAAAACAAACAAAAACAGACTTAGCCATTAAACACATTTAATATTTTATAAAAACTAAATATTTATCAATTGCAATTAATGTGCCACACTAATGAATGATGTTTATGTGGGAGGTTATGGGAGGTGTGGGAGGTGGAGTGTATGGGAATCCCTACATTTTTTGAGTAACATTTATGTAATCTAAGTATCTTTTAAAAAATAAAAAAATCATATATATAAAAAACTAAATATAAATTTCATAGAGAAATTGCCCCCTCTGGTCAGTGAAAGAGGATAATATGGATTGACTGGAAGAACATTAGATTTGGGGATAAAGTTACATGAGGGCAGGGATTTTACATCTGACTTGTACATTGGTATGGTCCCAATGCTAAGCCCTCGCATTGTGTCAAATATTGAAATTATATGAGACAGATGTGAGTGCCACCTCTGCCATTTATAAATCAGGTGACCTCGAGTAGGTATGCCATTCTCTAAGTCTTGGCCACTTATCAGCGAGCAAACTCCTAACTCAGAAAATTGTTATAATTATCAATAAATGCCTTATCTCCTTAAATCATAGTTTGCTAATTGCATTCACATTCCTGCCTTGTTGAGTTATCAAACCCATAGGCCTCCCTTCTCAAAAGTTCAGAAGCAGAATCACAGACTTTGACTTCTCATCCATGGTTGTGATCATAGGCCAGCTGAGTTCAGATATCTAAACTTTAACCACCCTGAAGAGTTCATTTTGACTGACTCCTAAGCATGCAGAGATTCTCAGTTGACCTTTTCCCACTGATGGTGATCTTGGATTTCATTCTGGCTGTCTGAGGATAAGACAAATTATTATTATTGATAATTTTCCAAAATTAATTCACTTGCATGACTTTTGCTAAAAAAATCATTGGATTTTTGTTACCTGCGCTTCACAGCTGGCACCTCATTGACCTGATAACACAAACTCTGCAAGAATTGAGCTGCTCATGGAAACAACTACTTTATCAAAGGGATAAACCTAAACCAGAGTAAAAAGGAAGAAAAAGTGAGACATCATTAGGACAGAATTCTGCAGGAGTCTGAGAACTTTTGGTTTGTTCCCAAAGGTTATAAATAGTAAGCTGATATTGAACTAAAGATTCAGTTATGTACAACCATGATACTGTTTTTCCACCAAATTACTGACGAGTAGCATTAAATCCCTAAGCAAAGACTCATTTTGCCAAACCTCAAAATTCTAGTGTTATTGATTTTTATCAATCAACAGTACACACTGAATATATATTTATTATCAAGGACAAAAAGAAAGCAGCCAGTATATCCATAAAAGATGGCAAAGATGACAATGTGAAATGAGACTAAAAGGCTACTACTGCCATTGATCATTCACCATAAATGAGTCAGTTCTGAACCTGCTTTTGTTTTATTTCAACAATTAAATCTAGATTCTGAGCTCCAGATACAGGAACAGTATGGGTATGCAGCAGGCACTTTCTATGTATGGCATTCAAATTACTTGATGAACATCAGTTTTAGACCATAGAATGGCCAGCACCCACTGTGGGATTTATAAGCATGATCCATACGGATAGATTTACCCTGGGAGCCTCACATGGGCATTCATTTTAGGAGAAAAGGTTTAGACAAACCTTGGTCCAAGGCATAATTAACATGTCTGATCCTACACACATTTACCAATGTTTTAAACTCAAATTCAATCCAAATTCTATTTTGGTAACACTGCTAAAATCTCTCATTTCTTGGTTCTCCACCAAATTTAAAAGGCTTTCACCATTTTTTATGGATGAATGAATGAATGAATGAATGAAAAGAAAGAAAAGAAAGGGAAGGAAGGAAGACATTTATTTCCTGGAAGTGGATCTTCAAACATATTAACGTATTATGTTTCTCAAAAATAGAGTAAATCTGGTGTCCTCTAATATTTTGAGTTTCTCTTTTCAACTATACTCCAAAACCTTTTGCTTTTTATCGTGAAGAAGCCCTCCCACTTTTTCCACCCTACAAATGCATCTATCTACCTTACTATTAGATAAGACAGTTTCTCATGTTTTCTTTGTAGTAGGCTTGGATATTTTAGAGGAGGCAAATCTGTGTGTGGTGAGTTATCCAAATATTTTTGTAGTTTTATAGCTCTGAATTGCTCAAAAGTAAATCATAAAATTTTAGTTTATTATAAAGTCTAAAGTCTCCTTTGTGGACTTTATGAACATAGCTGTCACTCTCCTAAAAACTAAACTATTTTCTGACTAAACAAGTGTTTTAAATAAGAGGAAAAACTCTCCTAAACATTGCTCTAAGTCTCCCCTTTTCTGTGCCCCCAGTATACTAAAAGGCAGTTTGCTTTGCTAGAACCCATGCTACATGTTTCTCACCAAAAGTAGGCACTTTCAGACAGAATAGTAGCGAAAAGAAATAAGACGATCAAAGTTGACACAGGCTCACAACTTATGTGACCTTATATGGCAGGAAACTTTCCAGCAATCAAAATTGTGTCACCATTATATAACCAATAAACCTGTGTGTAGTACAAAGCCTCTTTCTCTTTTTCACTGATTTCCAGCATCATCCAGAGTAAAATGTTCCTTTCTTTGTTCAGGGCAAGACCTGGGTGATGTGATGACTTATTGGATGTTGAGACAAGCAATGGGTGGAGACCAGAAGCAGGCAGCCCCTCCTTTTATATCCAGAGCACAGACCCTGGGAACACACAGAACTAGCAGAGGGGAAGGTGAAGCAGAACCAGGAAATAAATGGAAAGAAGGCTAAATTAGCACTGGGAGGGGAAGCATGCTCTCAGCTGGATTGCATTTTGAGACTTCCAAAAGACAGTAAGCTTCCTGTATAATTAGGTTGGGGGGTGGGGGGAGAGGTGTATTTTCTCACAGCCAAAAGCAGATCAGACAGCTAGTCAAACCTGAGGCCTTCCTGAGGTATCTACACCCACCAACAACCAGACCAGACTGACTTCAGAACTCCTCGATCTGGAGGATTTGGGGAAAATGTGTTCAGATCTGGATTCTCCCTGGAGGTTTTGGTCACAGTTCAAAGGCCTGGGATCCGGGTAGGCCAGCACCCACGGATGTTCCAGGAACTTCCAGCGGTCACCCCAGGGAAGGAATCTTTACAAACCTGGTCACCCCAGAGTCCTTGAGCTCATTCACAAGGTGAGTTTCCCACCCCCAACTCCAGAGACATCAGATCACTACCAACCCATCCCCCTCCTCCACCCCCACCTGGAAGACATGGTGAGGGCAGAACAGAAATGGCTTTCTTGGTACACCCAGAGAAGTAGCTGCGGCCTCTATCTCCAGGAATGCTTCAAGGAAAAGGAGATAACATCTAAGTGGAATAAAAAAAAAAACAGAAAGATTAAATACTTTTGGGTTGCTTCTGAGCAAAATTCTGAGGCTCACAGAATTTTGGATTTTACCAGCTAAAACTTGTAACCATTCTAAGCATCTGTGGGTGTTACCATAAATAAAGCTTTGCATTTTGTTAAGATATTTGAGCTCTCAGTGTCTGAAGTGAGGCAGGCCTGGGCTCAAATCTCAGCTCAGTCACTTGTCAGCTGTGTGATCTCATAAAAGTGATTTTTCTCTCTCTAAGCTTTAGTTTTCTCACCTATAAAATCAAAATAACAATTGTACCCATCTCAAGGATTAAATGACATAACACATAAAAGTGTTTAGCAAAGTGTCTGATCCATGGATACAAGTCATAACTTTTTTTTTTTTAAGAAAGTTACATAATACAGTAATTTTACATAAGACCATGGTAGACAACTCTAGGAATTTAATATTTGGTCATTTTTTTAACTGTATAAAACATTAACTTCAATGTACTGCCTGATTTTGCATTTAGCAATCCAACCATTTTTGACTGTCATGACAAAAAAAAAAAGTAATCCTATAACAGGCCCAATCCTTCCCTTTTCCTTTTGCTAACCATCTCTCAAGCTGTCTTTCACTTCAACTGCTCATTCTCCAGTATACTTTTTAATATTTTTATAAGAACAGGCATCACTGCCCATCATATTTGAAGGTGGTTGACAACCACAGTGTGCTAGTATATGTCAATGGAAAGGATGTGTTTTGATTTGCAAAACAGCTATCTGCAACATCTGTTCCAAGTAAACAAATATTCCAAACCACCTCCTTGAACCAGCATTTGGGGTACAGGAGCACTGCCTTTTGAAAGTCTTGTTTTTCCAGGTAAAGATTCTGATCATACTTCTCTCTCTCTCAGTCTTACCTTCCCATTCAAGAGTTATAAACACTACTTGCCGGAGCTACTCTCCCCAGGCCATCACTCACCAACTCCTATTACTGTAGTATGTCTCTCCCAAATACACTCTCAATCTAATGACTTTGGGCCACATCCATTTGTGTCTTTTGACCCTGATCACCTACCATGACCTTTCCAGACGGCTCACTGTGCAGATTCCCAGAACCCCAGCCTCACCCATCCTCACTCTGGGTACTCAAACCTGAATTAGCCAGTTATTCCTTGTGTCCTATCTCTTCCAATGACACAGACATCTTCCCATTTGCCACCAAGTCTCCCACTTAAGATTGGTCCCTGAGGACTTTCCATCCACAGGACCTCTATAACTGGAGCGCCCTGCTGCCAATTCAAATTAATCCTGGTACCTACAACCTCAAGAAACAAGGGGCAATGGAACAAGCTTGGAGCTCTACGTGGGGAAACCTGAGCAGAGCTTTTGGCCAGGCCACTAACTAGCATATTTAAGCACATCTTGGTTCAGGGGATGGTCTGGATGATGTGCCCTTATACCTTTAAGATCCTAAGTGTCCACCCACCCTATGTCAAATAAGCCAAATAAGCAAGGGCACTGATTTTTTTTTAATTCATTTACGTAGTAAATATTGTGTGCCTAATACTAGAAAGCCACATGGTAGGCTTTGTGAGGATTAAAGATCATTCCCCAACCCCAAAGACCTTACCAACTAGAATTGGTGAAAAGACAATCACATCAGTAACTGTAAGACAGAGTCACAATTGGAGGTACTTACAAGATAAAAAGAAAATTATAAGCCCATCACCAACACTCCAAAGTTATTTTATTTTATTTATTTATTTATTTTTTTTTTTTTTTTTAAGATTTTATTTATTTATTCATTTATCCCCCCCTTGCTGCTTGTGCTCGCTGGGTCAGCTAACCACGCCGTGCGTGCGGGCTTGCCTTCACCAGGAGGCCCTGGGAACCGAACCCGGGGCCTCCCATATGGTAAACGGGAGCCCTACTGATTGAGCCACAGCCGCTTCCCAAAGTTATTTTAAATATGACTTTCCTTCTCTGCTCCTAGTCTTTCACCAAGAGCTTTTTCCTTTACACAATTTCTTAAAGCTGTGCTCTCCACTCTGCACTTAGAGCCAAATGCTTAATCCAGGCCCTGGACAACTCTCCCCTGTTATAAATTTTATCCCTGTTTCTAACACTCCCCCTAACTGATCTGTGATCTCACAAAAAAATATGAGACTCAGAGAGTCACCCTGACTGACTGGTTTGACTTGACCACTGTCCTTGCTACAACTCTAAAGTGGCCTCCTCCACATTACAGAGCATCCATGTCAAATCTGTTCACAAAACTCTCCATACTTCTTCCCTTCCACAAATGATGGATGAGAACATATTTTGTGATTAGTGATGTGTGGGGTGTCTAAGTTATATGCTTTAACCTCCAAGAGCTTACACACTGGTCAGGAACTTGGGATATGTGCTAAAATATGACAACTCAGGATACAATACACAAAGAGAATAGTAACAGCACAGATGACAGTAATAAATTCTATAGTTTCATAAGAGGGAGAGCTACTCTGGCTGCAGCAATCAAGGAAGGCTTTCAGGAAGAGGTCACACCTGCAGTATACTTGCAGCATGGGCAAGACTCCAACAGAAACAGAGGCAGGCAAGGACTCTGGGACAAGGGCCCAACTTGACTGAGGCAGAGGAAAAGAATTTAAGACTAGCAAAATTTTAAGTGATTTGAGTGAGAGGGCACTTTTTGAAAGTTTACACAGAACTGGCAATTCAATAGCAGGAACAACTAATTTTCTGCTTATGCCAGAAAACAAAGTATAAGGAGGCAGAGAAAGAAAAAAAAGAAAGAAAGTTTTATATTTTAACCAAACTGTGAGGAGAGGATCATCAGAGATAGTAAAAAAAAGCCCGAAAATCGGAAAATCTGGGTCCCAGGCCCAGCTTTCCCATGGAGGGGATCAGGCTGACACAGGCAAGTCATTTAACCTCTGTGGTTTCGATTTTCTAATTTGTAAACTGAAGCAGCTGAACTGTCTGACCTCGAAGGTCCCTACAGTCCAAAACTAGACCAACTGTATATAATTTCTGCTATTAAAACATTCATCATTGCGGGATAGTAGTAAGGGGGTGTAGAATTCCCTTTCCATATAGATTTCTCTTCCTGAACTTAAATTTCCTTTTTCCTAAACTTACTACTTTATAGTTGTATATGCTTCCCACATCACAAATTTAACACTTTGCTAAGGAATTTCACTATAGAATTCTATTTAAAGGGGGCGCTGATTACCAAGGAGGGGTAAAAGCACTAGTTTCATCTTTGTGGCAACTAAATAATGTTCAATGTGTGCCCCGCGGCCTGAAATTTCGTTTATGGCTCACAGATTAGCAAAGAAAATTGGGCAGCACAGCCCTAACTTCATACAAGTGTAACCAATACCGAAGCCCCAGGATAAAATATCTCTGTACAAGTAAGCCATTCAATGCGTAAATTAAGGGGGAAAAGTGGAGAACTCTGTTACTCATCTAAAAGGCTGCTTCCTTTTAATAGCATCAAATAAAGCTCACCTTTCTACATCACATTTTAGCCTTTCTATTTTCTCTACTTGAAAAAATGCAGCTGAAACGCAGAAAGCTCCCTGCTTGGCACTGAAATTCGCTGGAAGTTGACGTTTTTTATGCCGCATTCAGAGGCCCCCTTGTTCCAGAAAAGACACCAAAACCAGAAACCACGGATACGATTTCACTCCAGCCCTACTGATCCTATGCACTAAAAGGCCAAAGGCAAATAAATCGGTCACAGAACTCAGGAGAAACAGGCTGGATCCGAAAGTCTCACCAGCAGCCACACAAAGTTTAAAAGAGAAAAAGGAAAACAGAAAACTTAGTATGCTTAACTTCGTGCAGGGAAGCATAAATGCAGTTCTTAAGCTTACAGTTTAAGCAGTATAAATATACGGTACAAAACCTGCCCGCACTACATGCTGCACGGAATGGGCAGGAGAGTGCCCGGAGGTCGGCGAGCGCCACACTGCACAGCCAGGGAACCCGGGGACGCCTCGCGCGCGAGGAAACCCGAAGTCAGGCTGCTGAAGTAAACCTTTGTTTTCCGTCTGTCTGATCAGCCTTCCTCTCTGACCCCACCGCCGCGCCCCGTACCTGCCCCAGTCGTCCCTCGTCAAGTCCGCAGCTCTGGCTCCCGATCTACGTACCCGCAACTCCGCTCTGCGGCTACCTTGCCGCGCCCGCCTAGCACTGCGCTCGTGCTACTGCGCATGCCCGGCCGGCACCCGGGCCAGCAAACTCTGAATCCACTTGCCGTGTTTTGGCTGCCGCTCCCAAGGGAGAGAAGGCGAGGCTTAGGACCCGAGTTGGGGAGGAGGGTGGAAGAGGCGATGCAGGTGCTGGGAGGGGCGAGAAGGAAAGGTGGAAGGGTGCTGCAGCAGGGTTATCGCTACTGCCCACAGTTACCCAGGGCGTATCCTCTTCCAAGCCCTCATCTGCATCCTTATAATGAGTTTAGCACAGTAGTTCTCAAACTTGAGCGTAGGTCGAATCACCTGGCGAGTTTGTTCGAAACCACTTCCAGAGTTTCAAATCAGTGGGTCTACAGTGAGGCTCAAGAGTTTGCCTTTCTAACACGTTCTGAGTCGATGCTGATGCCACTAGTCCCAGGACCACACTTCAAGAACCACTGGTCAAGATATTTTGTATTAAAAGAGTAAAGTTTTTCTTCCTCCCACTCTCCTCTTTGGGATTCCACACAATACTTCCTCCTCCTTTAACAGCCACACCTGCTTATAAATAAATAAATAAAGCACACACTCAAACAAGGTGGGATATTTCTTCTAGCCTGTGAGTCAAGTAAATAGAATGTGGCCTCAAGAGTTCTCACATAGTTTGCCATAGAATAATCCATAGTTGTGGAAACTCCAGCTCCACCCAGGGAACAGGACAGATCCCTATTTTGCTGTCTCTTTAGCTCAGTTGTGTATCCCCCCACCCCCACCCCTCCCACCTCAGTGCTAAGCACAGTGCCTGGTACAGAATAGGCATCCAGGCAACCTGAAATAGTAGCAGTAAGGCTGGAAAAGAAAGAATGAAGTTGAAATTAATTTAGGAGCCGAAAGGAATTGGATGAACAATTAAATATGGAAGCAGCTGTGACAAGATGGGAGAGGATAAGAATTTCTCCCTGCCTTTCACCTACAGAAAGTTGTGGATTTATATCCTTATCTGAGCCCAGATATACCTGAATTGAGTATGTTTTTACAAAAGAAGGAAAAATATTTCTTAAAAGGTTATACTTCTACCATATGACCCAGCCATTCCATTTCTAGCTGTTACACCAAGAGAAATTAAAACCTATGTCCACACAAAGACTTGAATGGGAATGATCACAGTTTTGTTTTGTCTTGTTTTTTCACAATAGCCCCAAACAGGAAGGAACTTGCTGATAAAACTAAAGTATTTCCCAAAAATGTCTCCAAGATCTAAGACCGATTAGAGTATATCATTAGAAATGCATAACCAGTGAATAATAATTATAAGGAAAATTATCTTATTACCTCTACCAATGAGAAATAAGGTTTTCAAAGTGTTTCCAGGAGACAGGGTTTCATGGAGACGATGAAGAGGCAGGGCTCTAGGTCAAGGACTCCATTCTAGTCAGCACGTTATTACTTACATATTGGGGTATTTTGAGAGATTTTATTTAGTAAATGGTTTCCACTGATAATTAAAAGAAAAAAGTTTGAAAATAATTGAAATAAGGGCATCAGATATGAAGAATTCAAGAAGAGGTGCCATATTTTGTGGGTACAAGTTTTCTGGTTGTCAAAAATATACATTTTAGTTATAGTAACAAAATGTTCCAGTTTTTCCAGACTAGTCCCAATTTTAAATATTTGGTATCACATATTTGTGCCCAATCATGTGTTTCAATTGTTGACTGAAAAAAACCACCAACTATAAAGTGAAACAGGGGTAATTGTCCAGGCTCTTCAATGGCTTGTATAAAACATTAATAATAATAGCTAAGAGATATTGAGATTTTATTATGTACCAGTCACTGCTTTAAGCACTTTACAGTGTTTTCTCATTGAATCTCCATGACAACCCTATGACGTTATCCTCATTTTACTGGATAAATAGAGGCATAAATGTGAATTTTTTCCCATGATAAAAAAAAAAAAACTGAATAAAGACCATTTTCAAATTAAAATAATAATAATAATAAAACAAAACAAAAAAGACCATTTTCTATTTGCTGATTCCACACTTCCCAAGGATCCCTCTGGATGAGTAATTTATTTTCCCAGGCTCATGGATACTGGGAAAGGTAACATACAGACCAGAACTCCAATGGTTACAACCATCATCTTCATCACCATTGTTAATTTTTATTCCATGTGTTCTATTGCTACCTGCTGTGTCAAGGACTTCATATTCTTTCTCATTAAATCCTCATAAGGGCAAAAGTGGGGATTCAGAACTATTAAGTACCAGAGAGAATGAGTGGTGAAGCCAGAATTCCAAATCAAATCCAATTTCAAACTTGTGCTATTTACCACAATACTAGTCCCTGCAAAGTTATAACATATTCTGTACTCTAAAGGAAAAAAGATACTACTGTGGAGTATAAATGAGTCTCTGTGAAAGAGCCTGATGGTTTCTAAAATGCTTATAACCATAACACCTAACTGCTACTCAGGCTTGATTCTAATCTTGAAATCAACTGCTACCTATGTCCAACTATTTTACTTCCCACGTTCAGGGAAAGTAGAAGCATTTTTTAATGATACCAGGTGATGTCAGGAAGTACAGTGGGAACAGATTTCATTCATCCGGCTCTTTTATTCCAGAATGAAGGAAGTAGAGGAAAAATATAGGTGAAAAAGCTAACAATCAGTTCAACTTTGGCCTTGTGATTTTCAGTTTGTCTTAAAAAAAAAAAAATCAGACTTCCAGGAAGATGGCGGACTAGGAAGACATGGGAATCTCTTCTCCAGAAAAATAGATAGAGGACAGGCTGAAACAGCCCTGAAAAAGATCGTCTAGGGTTTAGGACAGCAGCTGAAGGCTGCACACCACCCAGAGGAAAGAGGGACAGAAGAGGGAAATCGCGACAACAGAACCCTGAGTGGGAAGTAGCAGCTTCTGCTGCTGCCGGTGCCCACCCCCACACTCTTTAGAATTCTCGGGCCTCTGGGCCTGCGACCACAGACAAAGGGGGCTCCAGGGTTCTACCACTCCCGGAAAGGGGAGAGAGAGGGACACAGCCTTAGGCTGACTCAGGTTCTGACCTGTAAATTTGGGCAGCGGAGCCCCACAGACCCTTCCACACAGCGGTTTGCCCTGGGAACCTAGGAAGGACTGGAGAAATCCGACCCTCGCAACCTCCCTCTCTTCTAGCCTGGACTAATTGTTGAGGACTCCACAGGAGAGGGGAGAGAGAGCCTGGGGCTGACCCTGCTTTGGACTCCCAGGTTTGGTCTGCCCTGTCCCGAGAGCCCTTCCAGGTCGGGTGGGGCTGTGCCATTGTTTGCCTTGGAGCCTGCAAGGGGCTAAAGATATACAAACCTGCCAATCTCCTCCTCTACTAACAGGGACTGAATGTTGAGGATTCAGAAGGGAGTGGAAATATTTCCTAGCTGGGAAAAGGGGGGTGCTACGAGAGAAGTCTGGAGAATTGTTTCAGAAAGTTTGAATCACAGGGCTCTTAGCCCCCAGACGGGAAGCTCTATCACATTGATCTGCTCTGTGTCACAACAAATATACGCTCTCCGACCAGGCATTGAATTGAGAGCTGCCAACAAGCGCCATCTCCTGGCAGACCAAGGAAGTACACATAAGAATATTAATGAGAGGCTTTTCCTGGCCTCTAAAGCCTCCCTGCCCAAGGCCCTAGGAAATGACTCTACAACCAATTACTGGGTCCAGTGCCCAGTTTTGAGCAACCAGCAGAACAATCCTAACAATCAAGGTTAAGTCAAAAATCAAAGAGCTGTGGTAACTCACAGCCTCCTGCCACTAAAACCCCATAAAAGAGAAAGAGATACAGCATCTAAGTAAAATACAACCTAACCAGATGCCTAAGCACCAGCAAAAAATTACGGGCCATACTAAGAAAATAGAAGACATGGCCCAAGAAAAGGAATACAGCAAAGTCCCAGAAGAGATGCAGAATTTGAGAGAACTAATCAGTGAGATGAGCACACATTTCCAAAATCAAATTAACGAGATGAAAGAGAATATAGTTAAAGTGATCAATGACATCAAGAAGTCATTGCGCAAACGTAAAGAAGAATTTGAAATCATGAACAGAAAAGTAATGGAGTTCATGGGAATGAAAGACACAATAGGTGAAGTAAAAAATACATTTGAAGCATACAACAGCAGACTCGAAATGATAGAAGAAAGAATAAGTGATACCGAAGATAGAGCAGCTAAAATTGAAGAGAGAAAAGAACAGAGAGAGAAAACAATGGAAAAAATTGAGCAGGGGCTCACAGAGTTGAATGACAACACAAAACGCAAGAACATACGTGTCATTGGAGTTCCAGAAGGAGAAGAGAAAGGAAAAGGGGCAGAAAGAGTATTTGAGGAAATAATAGCTGAAAATTTCCCAACTCTCATGAAAGAAATGAACTTTCATGTCCAAGAAGCACACTGTACCCCAATAAGAATAAATCCAAATAGACCTACGCCAAGACACATATTATTCAGAATGTCAAATGTAAGAGATAAAGAGAAAATGCTCAGAGCAGCAAGAGAGAAGCAAACGATCACGTGCAAAGGACGTCCAGTAAGACTTTGTGCAGATTTCTCTTCAGAAACCATGGAGGCGAGAAGACAGTGGTATGATACAATTAGGAAACTGAAAGAGAAAAACTGCCAGCCGAGAATTCTTTACCCAGCAAAACTGTCCTTCAAATATGAAGGTGAGTATAAAGTACTCACAAACAAACAGAAACTAAGAGAGTTTGCAAAAAAGAATCCACCTTTGCAGGAAATATTAAAGGAAGCCTTAGAACCTAAAAGAAAAAGACAGGAGAGAGAGGCTAGGAGGAGAGTATAGAAGAAAGAATAGCAGAAAGGATAACCAAAAGAGTAAAAAGAGAGACAAAACTAAGATGACATGTGAAATCCAAAGAATACAATGGAGGAAATAAGTAGTGCATTTTCAGTAGTATCATTGAATGTGAATGGATTAAATTCCCCAATCAAAAGATACAGGCTGACAGAATGGATAAAAAAACATGAGCCATCCATATGCTGCTTAACAAGAAACTCACCTAAGACCCAAGGATACACACCGGCTGAAAATAAAAGGTTGGAAAAAGATACTCCATGCGAATAGTAAACAGAAAAGAGCAGGGGTAGCTATACTAATATCAGACAAAACAGATTTCAAATGCAAAAAAGTGATAAGAGATGTGGAAGGCCATTATATATTAATAAAAGGGACGATCCTCCAGGAAGATAAAACAGTCATAAATATCTATGCACCTAACCAGGGTGCCCCAAAATATATGAGACAAACTCTGGCTAAACTGAAGGGAGAAATAGACATTTCTACAATAATCGTTGGCAACTTCAACACCCTTCTCACATCATTAGATAGAACAACTAGACAGAAGATCAACAAGGAAACAGAGAACTTGAACAATATGATAAACAAGATAGACCTAACAGACATATACAGAACACTGCATCCAAACTCAGTGGGTTATACATTCTTCTCAAGTGCCCATGGATCTTTCTCCAGGATAGACCACATGTTAGGTCACAATACAGCTCTCAATCAATATAAAGAGATTGAAATTATACAAAGCACCTTCTCAGATCATAAAGAAATGAAACTAGAAATCAATAACAGACCGGAAAAAAGTAAATTTGCAAATATGTGGAGACTGAACAACACACTGCTAAATATTCGGTGGGTCAAAGAAGAAATTGCAAGTGAAATCAGTAAATATATTGAGACAAATGAAAATGAGAACTCAACGTATCAAAACTTATGGGATACAGCGAAGGCAGTCTTGAGAGGGAAATTTATAGCCCTAAATGCCTATATTAAGAAACAAGAAAGAGCTAAACACAAAGATTTAACTGAACAAATTGAGAAACTAGAAAAAGAACAGCAAACCAATCCCAAAGCAAAAAGAAGGAAAGAAATAATAAAGATTAGAGCAGAAATAAATGAAAGTGAGAACAGAAAAACAATAGAGAAAATCAACAAAACCAAAAGCTGCTTCTTTGAGAAAATCAATAAAATTGACAAACCCCTTGCTAGACTAACAAAAAAAGAGAGAAGATGCAAATAAATACAATCAGAAACGAAAGGGGGGAAATTACAAATGACCTCACAGAAATAAAAAGAATCATAAGAGGATATTGTGAGAAACTATATGCCAACAAACTAGACAACCTGGATGAAATGGACAAATTTCTAGAAACTCATAACCAACCTACACTGACACAACAAGAAATACAAGAACTTAACAAACCAATCAAAATTAAGGAGATTGAATCCGTCATCAAAAATCTCCCAGCAAAGAAAAGTCCAAGACCAGATGGCTTCACAGGTGAATTCTATCAAGCATTTCTAAAAGAATTAACACCAATCCTGTTTAAGCTCTTCCAAAAAATTGAAGAGGAGGGAAAATTATCCAACACATTTTATGAAGCCAACATCACCCTAATACCAAAGCCAGATAAAGATTCCACAAGAAAAGAAAATTACAGATCAATCTCTCTAATGAACATAGATGCAAAAATTCTCAACAAAATACTTGCAAATCGAATCCAATAGCATATCAAAAGACTTATACATCACGACCAAGTGGGATTTATTCCTGGTATGCAAGGCTGGTTCAACATAAGAAAATCAATCAATGTAATACACCACGTTAACAAATTGCAGGAAAAAAAACACATGATCATCTCAATAGATGCAGAAAAGGCATTTGACAAAATCCAACATCCTTTTTTGATAAAAATATTTCAAAAGATAGAAATAAAAGGAAAATTCCTCAATATGATAAAAGGCATATATGAAGACCCACAGCCAACATCATACTCAATGGGGAAAGGTTGAAAGCTTTCCCCGTAAGATCAGGAACAAGACAAGGATGCCCACTGTCACCATTGTTATTCAACATTGTACTAGAAGTTCTAACTAGGGCAATTTGACAAGACAAAAAAATTAAAGGCGTCCAAATAGGAAAAGAGGAAGTAAAACTCTCACTGTTTGCAGATGACATGATCCTTTATTTAGAAAATCCTGAAGTACCCACAACAAAGCTACTTGAACTAATAAATGAGTTGAGCAAAGTGGCAGGATACAAGATCAATATGCAAAAATCAGTAATGTTTGTGTACACTAGTACTGAACAATCTGAGGAGGAAATTTCCATTTTCAATAGCAACAAAAAGACTCAAATACCTAGGAGTTAATTTAACCAAGGAAGTACAGGACCTATATGCAGAAAACTACAAAACAATGCTAAAAGAAATTTAAAAAGACCTAAACAAATGGAAAGACATTCCGTGTTCATGGATTGGAAGAATAAATATCGTGAAGATGTCAATCTTGCCCAAACTGATTTATAGATTCAATGCAATACCAATCAAAATCCCAACAGCTTACTTTACAGAATTAGAGAAGGCAATTACCAAATTCATCTGGAAGGGTAAGTGCACCCGAATAGCCAAAAGTATTCTAAAAAAGAAGAGCAATGTAGGAGGAATTTCACTACCTGACCTTGAAACATATTACAAAGCTACAGTGGTCAAAACAGAATGGTACTGGCATAAAGATAGACATATCGATCAGTGGAATAGAATTGAGAATCCAGAAATATACCCTCACCTATACAGTCAACTGGTTTTTGACAAACCTACCAAGCCCTCGCTAATGGGAAAAAAACAGTCTCTTCAACAAATGGTGTTGGGAGAACTGGATATCTATAACCAAAAGAATGAAAGAGGACCCCTATCTCACCCCCTATACAAGAATCAACTCAAAATGGATCAAAGATCTAAATATAAAAGCCAGGACCATAAAACTACTAGAAGATAATGTAGGGAAACATCTTCAAGACCTTGTAGTAGGTGGTGGTTTCTTGGACCTTACACCCAAAGCACGTGCAACAAAAGAAAAATTAGATAAATGGGACCTCCTCAAAATTCAACACTTTTTCACCTCACAGGACTTTGTCAGAAGCAGCCAACTCAATGGGAAAAAATATTTGGAAATCACATATCTGATAAGGGTTTAATATCTAGGATATACAAAAAGATGTTTCAACTCAACAATAAAAAGACAAATGACCCAATTATAAAATGCGCCAAAGACTTGAATAGACATTTCTCCAAAGAAGAAATACAAATGGCAAAAAAACACATAAAGAAATGCTCAACATCACTCATGATTAGGGAAATGCAAATCAAAACTACAATGAGATATCATTTCACACCTATCAGAATGGCTACTATTAAAAAGAGAACTACAAGTGTTGAGAGGATGTGGAGAGATAGGAACACTTCTTCACTGTTGGTGGGAATGCAGGATGGTACAACCACTATGGAGGACTGTTTGGCAGTTCCTAAAGAAGTTGAATATAGACTTGCCATGTGACCCTGCAATACCACTACTGGGTATATACCCAGAAGAACTGAGAGCAGTGACACGAACAGACATCTGCACACCGATGTTCATAGCCACATTATTCATCATTGCCAAAAGTTGGAAACAACCCAGGTGTCCATCAACAGATAAATGGATAAACAAACTGTGGTCTATTCATATGATGGAATATTATGCAGATGTAAGAAGAAATGAAGTCATAAAGCATATGGCAACATGGATGAAGCTGGAGGACATTATGTTGAGTGAAGCAAGCCAGACACAAAAGGACAAATACCATATGAATGCGTTACTATGAACCAAATATATTGTGTAATATATTGTTTGATTTAAAAAAAAAAATTATATGTATCCATTACATTTAATTGAGAAATGTATATATTTATTCATCTGTGTTTACTTTTTAGTTTTTAATTGTTTATATTTCCAATTATTAAATGTACAAAATAAAGTTTAAAAAAAATCATTTGTAGGGGAAAAGAATAATTTGGGAAATAAGGAGACAGAAAATAATGCCAAAAATATCCTCTCTTTCTCATTCACTTAGACACATACACTTTCACACATACTATTTAGTAGAGATTGGATCAAAATGCTGACCAAACACTTATACCTATACACCTAAAACTCATGTAATGATAAAGATACTTGAAAAAGAAAAAAAAAAAAAAAAATCCTAGGAAAATAATTGCCATCAACAAACCAGAAATGCTGAGGAAAGAAAAATAAAAATTCAAGGATCACATCTCAGGAAAACAAATGGAAGGAAAATTTAGTTCAAATCATATGCAGGAGGAAGCTAAGGCAGGGGTAGGAGTAGTTTGGCAGAGGGTATGCAAGTGTCTAGTTAACATCAAGAAGTGGGGAGGAGGGCACAGGGGCATTGGTTAGGAAGGTTAATTGGGGAAAGAGATTTCGAATAACTGGGAGCATCAACTCCTTTCTCCTTCCCACTTTGTTCTAAATTGTGGTCCAGATAGCTAGACCCTCAGGAAAAAGTCAAATCTCTCATACTTTGAAGATGAGCTACCAATATACCTTTGCCTGTCAAGTGTTGTTCCTTTCCTAAAATGGCAGGGGATGGCAAAAATAAATAAAATAAAATGGCAAAGTGAACAGAGATTCTAAAACACAAAACTGAACAAATAACTAACAGTTATCACAACATCACAACATTTGGGGGGAAAAAAATCACCATGAGTGAGGCACCATTTCTACAGGTAATGTTAGGAGCTATAGCAAACTCAAAAGATGACTTTTTAAAAGTATGATTAATACCTTCCGAAAAGCATGAGAAGATGTTGCATGTACAAAAAAAATTTAACTAGATATCTTTGATGAGTGAAATAAGAAAGCTAAATGGGTGGTCTGTGTTTCAGAATAAACACAGATGATGAACAATCAGTAACTGGGAGATCAAGCTAAGCAATTATCCCAGAATGAAATCAGCCTAACAGGCAGTGGGGGAAAAATGGTTTTAGGGCCTGCAAAGATGATCTGGAGCTGCTTTCTACATTCTCATCCTTCCCCACACCCAGTCTGTCCTCATTTGAAAACAAAACAAAACAAAACACATATAATATTAACTGAAACAATTATGAAAGCAAAGAGTTGTGGAATGTGGCAGAGATGGCTGTTTAGTCTCAAACATCTTTTTCCTTATGACATTTAATTTATGAAAACAATGGCATTTCAAAATTCTAGTAAAATGATAGACTAGTCAGTAACATATTAACAGATACAGTGGATTGCCTAGCAGCCTCCTTGTATGCCTTCTTGGAAAGCCAAAAACAATATTTCCCAAATTCACTTGTAGCTAGGTTTCCAGATATGATTTAGGTACCACCAAGTCATGTAAGGCTTTGATTAGAAATTGAATTACAGGACAGAGGTAAGGCATGATCCCTTTTGGGCAGCTTTCTGATTGGGCAGCTTACCTATCCTTTCAGAATCAGCAGCAACTTTGACAAGTAGTTTGTGGAGTTCTTGAATGCTCATACAAGTCTGTTTCTTCAGCTCTCCCCCAAATTTCATGTATTATCTATATCCCTTAATAAGCCCCTTTATTATTAACATAGCAAAAAAGACATCAACAATGACAAGTGCACTACCTATCTGGACAACAAACTGTCATACTAAAAAATGGGAAAACGAATATTAGAAAACTAAAGTACAAAAATCTTAGTAAAAAGTACAGGAGAACATTTTTAACCCTGGGGTGGGGGAAGCTTTCCAAACAGACTCAAAACCCAGAAACCATAAAGGAAAAGATTGATAGATTTGGTACTATAAAAATTAAAATGGCCAAATATTTTTCCAGAATATTCTGGAAAATTTTTCTCAGAATATAAATCAGAACAGGGATACTGTGAAAAAATATATGAAAATGCTCCTATAGATTAATAACAAGATGAAAACCAAATTAAAAATGGTAAAGTTCTGAATAGATAATTTACAGAAAAAGAAAAATAAATTATTAATAGACATATGAACTTGCTGGTAAGCAGAGAAATGTATATAAATATATCTAAATGCCTTACCTCAGACCAATAAAATCAGAATCCCTGGAAGTGGGACATTTTAAAGCTCCCCAGGTCATTTCAATGTGCAGCCAAGGATAAGAACCTTTCCTCTAAATAGAGCTAATTCAAAGTGTAGTCCATGGACAAGAAGCATCAGCATCACCCTAGGATCTTGCTAAAAATGCAAATTTGGATTCCTTTTCAGACTTACTGAATCAAAATCTCTGGAGTTGGGCCTCAGGCATCCGTTTTAATAAGCCCTCCAGATGATTCTCATGCAAGCCCCTACTCTGCAACCTCTCTCCTTAAGCTTCATATATATCACAGTTATTGGGAGGGGAACATCAGATGAAATGGCTGAAAGTATTTTGAGAAAAGTAAAACTATTGGTTGCAAATGCAAATAAGCTTTACTAATCCCATAAATCTGATATAATCTTAGGGCCATACTTGGCAAGGAAAATGACAATAAATCATAACTGAGGTAGAAATATCCCAACACATGGGAAGTAGTCCATGTTCTTATTTCCAAATTGCCTTTAAATACAGTGGAGTTCTAGCTCTATAATATATCCTTAATAGAAGTGAAAATGTCACAAAGATAGGAAGAAAAACAGTTTTACTTTTAAGTTCTACAAATACTATAGGTGTTCCTTTGTTAGAACTAAATGTTTTTCATAGTGGTTTTTTGCAATGTTTCTACAAGTGCATTAGTACAATTTTGCTTAATCATTTATTCTGCTATATTAATTTAAGAATGTTGGAATGTGGTTGTTGGTCTATTATTTGAGGCTTTATCTAATGAAAACCAACAGACATGTGTCCCTTTTTACCCATTAATCTATGCCTGACATTACTCAATACATATTCAAGTTACTGAAGCAGGGGAATGGCATGATTATATCTGGGTTTTGAAAAGTTTGCTTTGCCTGCTGTGCAGAGCTCCAGAGTGGTGTGTGTTTGCATAGAAAGTGCAGATAGAAGTCCGCTCAAGTATAGAAAGGAACATATAAAATTTCTGTTTGCATTTTTACCTGATTTTTTTTAGATTTCTATTTTAGTGTCTACTTTATGATGTGCATTAGACAATAAAATCCTAACTCTATACCATTAATGAATCAAAATTTTCAATGTATTATGGTGGAACCTGCACAACTAGCCCTCTTAAGGCATCTAGCTGAAAGCAAGTGCATGTTGTTCTCAGCTGTGTTGTGGTGCCACCTGGTGGTTGTTTCCAACCCTAATTTAATCATCAACGAAGCTGATTGGAACTTCCAGGACATTGTCAACCTCATCCTGGGCAGTGGGTTTAGGAAATAGCAGGGACACTGTGACCTACCCTACCCCCAGCCTCTCCACTTCCAGCCTTATCCACCCCTCTATATACTCCTCATCCCCTCAGGAAAGGAACCTCCCCCAGGAAAGAAAGGGTGAGTGGAAGACCAGAACCAATCAACAGTTGTATTATGTCCAAATTTACATTACCATGAGCTTTAATGTATATTAGAATGTAGCACTAAATACATATCCTTAATAAATAAATATGTGCATATTAGGGTACATATTTTTTAAAATGTAAGCAAAAGTGTTGAACAATTTTTTAAAAGTTGGGAGACCCCCAGTATGAGGATTGATATAAGGGAAAACAAGCCTAAAAGAAGATTGGCAAGCTAGGAAGCTGTTGACATAATTTAAGCAAGAGATGATGATGACCTGAAGGTAGAATGGTGGCGGAATTTGGAAAGAGGCGAACAGGTTTGATATTTAGGAAGTAGCATTGAGCCCTTGTCTTTTTGAGATACAAACTGAAATATTTACAGATAAAATGATATGATGTCTGGGATATCCCATAAAATAATCCAGTTGAGGAAAGAAGAAATGGGAGGGGTGATTACAGATTAAATGACTTACCATATGCTGACCATTGTTGATATGGAGTGATGGATGTAAGAGGATTCCTTATTCTGGTTTCTCTAACTTTTGTATACATGTGAAATTTTCCATAATAAAAAGTTAAAAATAAAGTGTCTGGGAGACAAACATTAAAGGGGGAAAATGTAGGAAGGTAGACATATGAAATATACAGTTTGGAGAGAGATCCAGGCAAAGCAATGAATTTGGGAGTGATCAGCAGATGGATAGTTAATTGAAGACTTGAGGGTGGATGAGGTTACCCCAGAATGAAAAAAGAGAAAGAAACCGAAACTAGAACCCTGAGGGATGTCAAGAGCTAAAGCAATGGCAGAGGAAGAGTTGCCAACAAAGACTGAGTCATGTAGGCCAAAGGAAGAAAGTGTTCCAAGAAGAAGGAAGTGGTTTGTGCTGTAAAATGCTGCTGAGAGGTCAAAAAAGGAAAGGTCAGATCAACAGCCTTGGATTTAGCCACAGGAAAGTCAATGGTGACTTTGGTGAGAGGTATGTAAGGGGGAGTTAAGGCATGAAAGTACAGTGTACATGGACTTAAGATCAGCTAGTATGAAAAACTTTCAAAAAGTTTGGCAGAGGAGAGAGATACGGAAGTAGCTGGAAGAAGGATGTCCGCTTGGAATGCTGGCCTCTTCTGACATCAATTGCTTATTTACTGAAATACTGCTGAAGATATTTGATTTCTCTGAATGACCTGCTACCCTCCTTTTATTGTTTGTTTGTTTCCACTGCATTTATTACTAACATAAAAAATGTTAAAAAGAAAAAAACAACTCATTCTTAGTTCTCCAATAGCTCTCATCCCTCGTTCTTGCCCACATAGCCCCTGACCCATTTCCTCAGGGATAGTTTAAAATAGAATCTGTTCACTGCTGTTTTCACAGAAAACAAGTGCAAGGGATGTAGGGGAAGAAGATGGGGAGAGAGTGACAGTACTGTCCAGATTTCACCCAAAGATAGGCCAGGTGGAGATTCACAGATTTCAAACAAAAGGGTTGGTGGCCTCACAATGACACAGTCTAATGAAAATAGGCTGGAGAGGAGAAAGGGTAGGTCCATTAGCGGCTTTATAAGATGTCTCATGCACTTGTTTTGGACCTAGAATAACTGACACTGCGAAAAAGGAGAGGACCAGGGAGGCAGTCTAGTGAAAAGTTTCACAATTTTCCCATTTTGGGAGGTGGGGAAATCTAGAAGGCACTAAGAGCCTCACTCATTTTGGAAGATAACTTATTCTAGTGTTAGAAAATCACAAAAATGCCACAGACACTGAGAAAGGCTACAAAGGAATACATAGTTTCACAAAGCACAGTGATCCTAGACCACAGCTGTGAGGATCATGCTACTGGCACAGAAAATACAAAATTCAAAAGCAGGGATAGTGGCCTTTCAAGGAGTAACTCTGTAACAGTCACTCAAACTAGACCCCAGACCAGTCAACCTGGTAGAGTTTCACAGAGCAGCTGACAACATTGCGGGTAGGGGGTATCACATAAAAAGGACTTAAAACAGAACAAGACAACGAGGTGATGCGACGGGCTGCCCAGCGAGATGACGCAACAAAGAGACACAGCGAGGAAACACAATGAGAGACACAACAAACAGGGAGCAGAGGTGGCTCAAGTGTTTGGGTGCCTCCCTCCCACATGGGAGGTCCCGGGTTCAGTTCCCAGTGCCTCCTAAAAAAAAAAGATGAACAGAGAGCGGAGAGCAAGCACAAAACAACGGGGTGGGGATAAATTTAAAAATAAAAAATAAAAAAAAAAGGATTTAAAACAAACAACTAGAAGAAGGGAATGGTAGGGAAGTGCTCCAGGACTCTCAGGAATCAAGGGCAATCCTGGAGGACAGGTGGACAGATGCACAAGAAACAGGACCAACGAGGTTTCCTGCTCAGCAGTCATTTGGCAAGAAGTAAGTGGATCCAGGAGGCAATTGAAGGGAGCATAGATGGGGTCCTGAAGGTGAGTCTCTTGAGGCTTGATCAGAAGAAAGAGTGCACACTGCACAACAGTTAGGAAACACAATTCTGAACCCCAATTGGGGGAGGTGGTGAATGACGGTGTACGTATCACTGACTGAGGATGTTGGGTAGAAGAGCCTCAACAGTAGCCATCACAGGACCACAAGGAAATACATGGCTGCCAGGTCATAGAAGGCTCATTCCAGCCTGGTTGGGAAGGGACAGTCTCAGAGAGAAGATCCATTGATGCCTGGGTGGTGGAAGGCACAGAAGTCCTCATATAGACAATGGCCCTTTTTGGCAAAGTGTCGGCAGATAGGGCAGCCAGATTTGTCTTCTATAACCTGTGGTCCATCCTTAGGCAGACAGGTATTCTTGGTAAGAAACCAGCTTTTGAGCCTTTGAGGGTTTCTCTGCTCTTTGTGAAAGCCTCCCCTGAAGGGACCCCAATTGCCTGGCCTGGGAAAGGAGGTTCAGCATTGGTTGCCCACCAACCATGACCATATGGGCCAGACCTGGGACCTAGACCTCCCGAAATTGGGCCCCCACCCCGGGGAGGAGGTGGGAGACCCAGCAGTGGTAGAATCATTGGCCCCCTTGATCCTGGAAGACCTCTGTCTCCAGTGTCTTCCCGCTCTAGGAGTGGGGGTCCATGGTGTCGGCAGCTGCTGCTGATTCTGCTTCTTTCACTTCCCTATCGTCGCTGTGGCAAAGGCTGCAGAGGGTATTTGGAGAGCAGTGTGCCTTTTATTCTGTTTTATACCCTCCTGCCAGATTTGAGTATGCTGTGATTATAGAAAAGCTTCAGTTCTACTTCACTGCTTACTGAAGTCTTTGAAGTCTCTAAATGTGCCCTAACACCAGCCAAATGACCACTCATCTCTCCCTAATAATGCTCTTTAGTTTCTGATCATACTATTGCCTCTAATTGGAATACATGCCTCTTCCTCGATGATTGTCTGTCCAAATCTTACTCATCCTTCAAGTCCTATCTCAGATTTGGTGCTACCTTCTCCTTGAGCCCCTTTCTGTTCTACCTCCTCTCTCCACTGGAGTAGATAGGATCTCTTCCTCATCTATATTTTCAATGTGTCCTATTTAAATATCTCTGTAGGGGTCCAGTGAGTCTTGGGGCCTGGCTTCCCCTACCTAAGGGAAACTCAGCCCACAGCCTGTAGTCACCTGCATGCCCCAGGACACAAGTTAAAATGTAACAAACCTCCTCATAGGAGAACAACGTACAGGTGGTATCATAGACTGTAATTTTCCCCAAGCTGCACAGTTCCTTCTTACAATAACATCACCAGACCCCGTTTATGTAATTCTGTCATGAAATGTCTTTGTTGTAAAACCCTATATAATGCCCTGCATTTTCCCACCACTTTGTGGAGCGCTGTCTTCATTCTCTGGACTGCCGCCACCAGAAAGAATCTCTCCTGCCCATAAGTCCCAATAACCTTGCTGATTGTGTCCTTTGGTCTTGCCGCCGCTCCAACCCACGTCCTTCAGGAGCTGGGTTGCAACACTCTCTCATGGTATTCATTGGCTTTTTGCTTTGCTTTTAATATTGGGGGTTCTCATTACATCTTTCCTACATCCACAGATTGTACATTACCTTGAGGTTGAATTTATTTTCCTTATCTTTGTGTCACAGTAGTACTTAGACAATACTTTGCACAAAAATTACTTTTTGAATTAAACTAAATTACTGAGGTTCTATTATTTTCAATATTTGGGAATGTATAGTGCCCTTTAGAATTACATGCTATTCAGCTACTGCCTTCCAGATAGGAGTGCAATTTTTATAATCTTTCCTCATATCTAAAAATAATAGCTAACATTTGTTATTTTTTAGTTGATAAATGTTTTTCATGTTATCTAATTTGAGCTTTTAAAATACATTTATATTTTTGTACATTTTGGGGTATCCTAACCATACAGATACAAAGAATAATATAACCCAGATATAACAAATGTTAAATTTGCCATGATTACTTAAGACCCTATTAAAAGAAAACCCTCACAAATACTGTTTAAGCCTCATCATTTCATTGCATTCTCTCCCTTCCCAGAAGTACCACTACCCTGGAGTTGATGTATATAATTTCCAGCAATGTTTTTATACTTTTGTCACATATGTATGTATACTTAACCTGCACAAAATATTATTTTGTAGTTTAAAACTTGTATATAAATGATAAAATACTGTTATGTATCCCTTTGCAATTTTTTCACTCAACATTATTTTCAGAATTAATCTATCTAAGTGTAATATAGTTCATTCATTTTAACCAAGAAATGGATTTCCACTGTCTAACTCTACCATCTCTTATCTAATTTTTACTGCAGTCTGGTGAAGTAGATATTTATAGATGAAAAAACTGAAGTGCAGAGAGTATAAGGTACTTTACTGAGGTCATACAGTTTCTAGCAAGTGGAATGAGGATTTGTCCAGGGCTTCTAACTCTTAATCCCATGTTCTTTCCACTATACCATTCAACCATTCATTCAACAAATCCTTGTTGAACACCACCTATATGCCAGACACTGTTTTAGGTCCTGAAGACCGAGCCGTGAACAAAACAGACAAAACCCTGTTTTCAAGGAGCTTACAGTCTAAATGGAGAAGAGAGTCAATAAAATAATGTGTAATATATCATTTGGTTCAAAGTGCCATGAAGAAAAATAAAGTAGAATGAGGGGGAAAGAGAGTGTGAGTGCATGTGTGCTAGTTCACATGAGGAGGGGCTCTATGGTGACATTTCAGCAAACACCTGAAGAAAGAGTGGCAATGAGAGGCATTTAGGTCAATGCAGAGGGTACAGAAAATGCCAAGTCCCTGAGGCAGGAGCATATCTGGTTGTCATTCCATCACTTTGATTTTTTTTTTTTGGATATACTGTATCAACAATTAGCCCCATGTGCCAATGAACAAATGTAAATACACTGCATGTCTTTACTTAGTTAAATACATAATTTTGACAGTCTCTTTTGATGGTCATCTTTCAAATAAACAAGTTGGGTTGAGCTAGAAAATGTCTAGAGCCAAAACCGAAGGATTTATTTTAAAAATTAAAATCATAGGTAGATGAAGCCCAAATCAGTGACGTAAACATTCACAATACTGCTGCAGATTTGATGAGACACATATAAACACAACCCAGTGCCGTTTTTAAATATAACTTGGATGAATCTTCAACAAAAGAGTGGCTTTAACCGGGGAAAAAAATTGTTGAAATATAGGAAGCAGAGGGAGGAGCCACCTTTGCTCCGTTTCTCTCAGAAAGGTTGTCAAGAGAGTGGTGGGAAAACGAGGAACACCTAAAACCTGACGGCAGGTTGGTGAGGGGTCTATTCATGACCCTTACTCGCTGAATTTCCTCACTTCTCACATTTATGAAGCGAGGGCGTCTGGGCCGGTGACCGCCAAGCCCTTTTTCTCCCCGGATTCCGGGATCTTGCTTCGCTGAGCCTGCCAGGCCGGGAGTAGCAATGAAGAACCGCTCAAGCCCACCTCTCTGACAATCTGACCGCGCAACATTGCGAGCTAGCAGGGAAAATACCCGGGAAACTTGACCGACGCGCGCCCGGCCTGCTGGCCCCGCCCCCTTTCGGCCTCCCAGCTTCCCCCGGGTCCTATACGGAAAAGAAAGTCTGCCCTGACCAATCAAATCAGCGGCGGATTATGGGAAGAGTTTTGGGCCCCGCGAGGCACCGTCAGCCACCGCCTCTTCCCGCTAGAGGTAGTGTTGGAGACGCCAGGAGCCTGCATCCGCGTCGTTGACGAGTGCTGCGCAGCTACAGCATGGGCGAGCATGGCCTGGAGTTGGCTTCCATGATCCCGGCCTTGCGGGAGCTGGGCAGGTAGGGCCAGGTCTGGCCGCCTTGGGTCCTCATTTCCTCCCCCGCCGGGTCAGGCTGGTGTCTCACGTGGTTCTCCTTTCTCCTGCGGGGCCCCTGCTCCTTTCCTGTCAGCACCTCTCGGCCCGGGAGGAGATGCTCAGTAACTGAGGTGGGCTCCTCCCCTTCAGAGGCGGAAGAAAGTACGCCGGGCGTCTACACAGACTTGCGGAAGCCGGTCCGAGGGGAAAGAGGTGTCCGCCGCCATGCTTTACATTGCGGCTGCCGAAGCTAGCCCAGACACGGGGGTGTGTCTGCTGCGGCCGGAGGGAGGGCCTTGGTCACTTTCTAGTCAATTTTCTACATCCGGTCGCCTCTCGAAAAGCTTTCTCCTTAGAAAAAGAAATTTACCCAACACCTTCCCAATTTCTATTCATATGATCATTCTTGGAGGAATTAGTCTTTTCAGCATTCTTGTCCCCAAACGGCCTTTGAAGAAAAATCACTGGTTCTGACTTTCTGCAAGGACGATCTATTGTTAGAAAAAGCAGTAGTTTTCTTTCTTCGAAGTGAAACCATAGGCCTTTCTGAAGGATGCGAGCTCCTTCGTATAGAGTCTAGTCTCCCCTCCGTTATTTTAGTCAGGCCATGGGAAATTCCTGATATCTGAAGAAATCTCAGGGATCCAGAGCGACCCACAAACCAAAAACTTTCACAGTGTTCCCCAAATTTGAAGCTAATTTAATATTCTTTCATTTGTAAATAAATACCTATTTTCTGTTAACTCGTAGTAAAATCATGTATACTTTTATCTTACCGGTGGAGAGGAAAGGGGTATTGATTGATAGCTGACATCTCTCTGCAACACATAGGCAGGCTTCTTTTCTGTCAATCAAGCCTAAAGAGGCCAGACAGCAGGTTTTTGTTTTGTTTTAATTTTGACCTGCGAGTAAGAAGTGGGCTTGTACTACTACTGTTGTGAGTTGGAATTATAGTTGCTTCCTATTTCTTAAACTGCCTGAAAACTTTCCAGTTTTCACAGTCGAAACTACCATTAAGCCCGTGGAATAGCCAATTCCCTTTCTCTTTGCAGTACAATCGTGTTTATCTCCACTTGTCTGTCATATAAGGAAATTTAATCTTTCTTCATTACATAAATAAGCGGAAAAATGAAGAGATCCTACACCATTCTTGTCCTAACCGCATCACCCTATTTTTTGTGTGTGAATTTTTTTCCACTTCGGGTGAATGTTGAAGGTTATACTTTGTGTTAACATAATGTTGCAAGTATACTTTGTATTAACATTTTGTAAAGTAACTTTTACGTTACTCAAAGAAGATGAATAAAAACAGTGCTCATTTAGGAAGTTGATATGCAGATTTCATCCTTAAGACTCATTGTTTGTGAGTTCAGGATATTTTTCCCACCTTGTTTTTTTTTTCCTCCACATGTTGCTTTAATGTAGAATTAGTTGGTTAATACTTCTCTCTTCCTCGATAAGATTTATTAATACAAATAAGTATCTTGGATTTATATATAGTCTGTTTCAACAGAATGTAACAAACATTCATTTCATTTATTTGTAGCCATTCCAAGAGAAAGGATAGAAAAACTGACCTATGTATAATTGTCTAATAGTTTTTAATTATCATGTCTGTTTCATTGCAATTACTTCAATCCAAGGCTTCTACTACTACTAATTGTGTGACCTTAGGCAAATTACATCATCTCTATATTAGTCTTTTTCTAGGGTTTAATATCCCTGTCTTGTTGCTTGTGAATATTAAATGAAATGACATAAACAATGTGTTTAGCCCAGCTGCTGGCACATAATTATTAGATATTATTTTGTAATGATAACTTAATCTATATCTTAGACTAGATATTTCTTGAGGTCTAGAACTGTAATTCCCACTATCTTTTGGATATCTGCAATTAGTTGTTCCCTTGAAACCTCAAATGCAATATTTCTAAAATGATCCTTTTTTCTCCCTGGACCTGTCTTTCTTCCTGTATTAACTCTTGGTGAATGGCTCACAATCCACCCTTCCCCATTTATCAGTCTATTCCACTGAACTGTGTTTTTCATCTTCCCACCAGTAGCTTCTAGTGTGTTGCCTGGCACATGTTAGGTCTTCAAGAATGTTTGTTCAAGGCACAGATGACTGTGTTTCCTCATATTATGTGGTGGCACACAGACTTTCTACTAAATTCTTCTGTGTTGGTTTACACTAAATCATGGAGTGCAAGTTGAATTCATTCAGGATTCTAGGGTACCAATTCTTTAGCTTAACTATTATGTCTATTCTTAATATATATATTTTAAGACTCAATATATGTATTTTTCCTAACTTTTTAAAACTTTTTATTGTGAAGAATTTCAAACATATGAAAGGAGAGAAAATAATGTATTGATTCCCCTTGTACCCATCACCCAACAATTATCAATTCATGGCCCTCCTCCTCCCAACTCAGATTATTTTGAAGCAAATTCCAGACATCATTTCATCCATAAATATCAGTATTTATTGCTAGAGGATAAAGACTTAAAACAACCACAATACCATTATCATACCTAAAAAGTAATAATTCCTTAATAACAGCATCAAATATCTAGTCTGTTTACATTTTCCCAATTGTCATATGTAGTTTGTTAAGTTTTTATTTTTGAAGCAGAATCTAATTTAGGATAATTAATTGATATATCTCTTAAGTCTTAGTTATAGGTTTCACCTCTCTTTGACTTTCGAATTTATTTGTTGAAGAATCTGAGTTCTGTAGATTTTCCAAAAGTCTAGATCAGCACTGTCTGATGAAATGATGCAAGTCACATATGTAATTTAAAATTTTCTGGTAGTCTAATTAAAAAAATTTTTTTCAAATAGGTAAAATTAATTTTAATAATATATTTTATTTAACTCAATATATCTAAATGTTATTTTAACATATAACTAATGTAAAATCCTTGAGATAAGATACATTTTTTTTGTGCTAAGTATTTAAAATCCAATGTGTATTTTATAGTTCGAGCATTCCTCATTTTGGGCTAACCATATCTGAAGTGCTCTATATCTCCTTGGGACCAGAGCTACTGTACTGGGCAGAGCAGGTCTAGATTTTGCTAATTGGATCTATATAGTGTCATTTAGCATGTTCTTTGCCCCCCCCCCCCCTTTTTTCTTGTAAATTGGTAACATATATTTAGATTTTCTTTTCATTTTTCAAACAGGAGAAAAATACTATAAATGTCAACATTGAAACTAAACATATTTGATATGTTCAACTTTAGCAATTTTTTTATAAATGAAATTGTGTGAGTCCTTTTAATGGCTAACAACTTTTTATTTATATTTTAGTGCCAGTCCAGAGGAATATAATATAGTTGTACAGAAGCCAAGACAAATTCTATGTCAGTTCATTGACCGAATACTTACAGATGTAAATGTTGGTAAGAAACCAGTTGTTTCTTATATAAACTTAATAAGCTAAATAGTTTTCTTTTCCATATATACAGCATTACACTAGCATTTTTCTCCATGTACTTTTAGGTACAGAGTTAGTCCTTACGATAATTACTGTTTTCAGGCAAGTTGTTTGTTATATAGTCTTGCTTATTGCTTGTTACATAATATTATTTAAGCTTTTAAAGTAATTCTGTTGTCCTATTTGTTATCTAGATTTCCTGCTGCTTGCTTTGAGTTATTCTCTGACATCAGACATTATTATACATAAAAAATCCTCTTTGGCCAGTTCCAATTATATGGATCCTATTTTAGCTAGGTCTTGATCCGGTGGTCGAGAAACAGCAAATGTCATTAAAAACTCCAAGAAATGGTGACTTTGTGGGAGGTAGTAGGAATCTGACTTGTTGAATCAACTATTTCATGTTTGTGGCAATCTAAAAGACCGACTTAGCACTGATTTTTAGAACTCAAGATAGTGTCACATATGTCGTATCTGTTGTAATTATATGGATTGGGTAATATAGACTGGCATTTGGTTCAAAGTTTATAATTTTGATTCCAAATTTGGCACAGATTTTATGACTTGTGATAGTCATTTAATCTTTCTTTTTTAAATCAGTAAAATTACAGGTTGCTGAAGAATAATGAGGGACTGAATACTTTCAAGATGTGTTTTCATATGTTGCTTCCTCTAATTAGAAACTTTCCTCCCTTTTGCATGACTAATTCCTCATCATCTAGGAATTATCTCCACAGCAATTTCCCTGACACCTGTTCCCCCTTACTCTGGACTATTTTAACTCTTTGTGGTTACCGTATTGTATTAAATTATTAGTTTATTTGTCTGATTTCCTCACCGTATTGTGAATTTTTTTTTCTTTTAATCTTCAGGTTTTAGCATGTGGCTGGCATATTGTAGGCCTATAGACCATGCTTGGTGAATACTTGTATAATAGATGAATACACATGATTATTAAACATTTAACATTAGACAGGATTCTAGTGTTTAGCCTCATTAATTTAGTATGAGTACTGTGCTGGGCATAATTCTGGTCACTTAAGTCTAGTTTCTTAACAGAAAGGACTGCTGTTTAATTGTCATGACTCTTCAAAATTTATCTTTTGTTTTAGTTGCTGTAGAACTTGTAAAGAAAACTGACTCTCAGCCAACTTCTGTGATGCTACTTGATTTCATCCAACATATCATGAAGTCCTCCCCACTTATGTTTGTAAATGTGAATGGAAGCCATGGGCAAAATGAGGCCAAAGGTAGTTGTATTGGTAAGTTTTGCTGTTTGTGCATTGATTTGCAGTGTGTTTTATAAAATCTACCTTCTTTTCCACTTCTGAAATATCACATATACATGATTACATTTTTTGGGGAGTCAAATTTGCTGTAAATTAAGGGAGCTAAACTGTCATGGTTATTTTTATTTCATGCACCCTTATTGCTTTCTTTTCATTACCATAGCCTAAGTACTTAGAATGAAATGGAAGTGATTATCTGTTTATTTGCCATTGAATACTTTGGTACAGTTTTCTTGTTTTTCTTTGGTAGTGTCTTCTAGATCAGGGATTCACAAACTACAGCCAGTAGGCTGGGCACATATTTCGTAAATACAACTTTACTGGAACACAGCCGTGCTCATTCATTTACTTATTGTTGGTAACTACTTTTGTTCTACAATTGCAGAGTTGAGTAGTTGTGACAGAGACCGTAACACCTACAAAGCCTAAAATAGTGGCAGTGCAGCAGGCGCTTGTCCTCCAGTTCTGTGGACGCACGTGCGCTGGGGGCTGCCCAGGGTTACCTAGGTGCTGGCAGCTGCTGGCCTGATGTGCACAGTGCTCATGGCCTATGCCTACTGGGAGCAGTTGCCACTGCTGCCCTGAGTATCCTTGGCCCCACTGTGCCCAGTGGGTGTGCTGCTGTGGTGGGAGCCCTTCGTGAGTGCAGTGGTGCTGTGGGTCCACCTCCACCCCCCACCCCCACTGCCGCCTGTTCTTCAACGTCAGCTGCTGCCACCTGTTCACCAACCACGTGGCCTACGGGGAGGCCCATAACTTGCTTTTCCACCACTGGGACCTCATGAAGGGACCCCCCCACCCATCTGACCCCGCCCTGGGGGAATCCAGAGGTGCCTGGCAGAGGAGCTGGAGCTGTGAGTGTTATATAGGGGCAGAAACCTTGGTGGTCTGGGGTCCAGTCCCACGGGCCAGCGATGGGTGTGGATGAACTTGGCGGTGCTCTCCCACTCCCCTTGGTTGTGAAGCCTGGCAGGCAACCTCTTCATCTAGGTGCTCTCCTACAGGGCAGACTGGGACCTATTCGTGCCTTCTGGCTACCTCTATCCCAGGAGCCACCCCAATGACCAGCCACCAGGCCTGGTGCTGCCACTGGCCCGAAACCGGGTCTGGTAGCCTGGGTGGTGAGCAACTAGCTTGAGTGCCAGGCCTGGGTCCACTACTACCACCAGCTGTGGATGTGTTTGGCAAGGGCGGGCCAGGGCAGCCCTTGCCAAGCAGCAAGTTCCTGCACACGGTGGCCCCTACAAGTTCTACTTGGCCTTCGAGAACTCGTAGCACCTGGATTATATCACCAAGAAGCTCTGGCGCAACATGGTGCTGGCCGGGGCGGTGCCGGTGGTGCTGGGTTCAGATTGTGCCAACTACGAGTGCTTCGTGCCTTGCAGCGCCTTCATCCACATGGATGTCTTTCCCAGTGCAGCCTCCCTGGCTGCCTACCTGCTCTTTCTGGACTGCCATCTAGCCGCCTACCACTGCTACTTCAGCTGGCGCCGAAGGTACGCTGTGCACATCATTTCCTTCTGGAACGAGCCCTGCTGCTGGGTCTGCCAGGTGGTGCAGAGGGCTGGGGACCCACCCAAGACCATACACAACTTGGCCTGCTGGTTTGAGCAGTGAAGCTGCCCTCCCCTCCTCCTCCCATTCCTGTGTGATCCTGGGACACCTGGAGGCCAAGTCTCCAGGTTTTTTATTTATTTATTTATTTATTTATTTATTTATTTATTTTTTAGTTATTATTATTATTATTTTTTTTTTTTTTTCCAAGTTTTTTTGATTCTTCTCTGTACATCATCCGGACTACTAAAATATGGGACTAAGTTCTCCAAATACACCTCCCCTCCTTTTTTGGGGGAGAAAAGGTGTTATTTACCAATTAATATCATTCAGCACTAGGATGGGGTGGGCATTCTCCCAAGTTCTCATATATTTTGCACAATTCACAATCGGGCTCCTTCTGCCGTTGATGGTTATCAGTGTCCAGAGGTGGGGAAGGGTCCTTCCTCACCATATAAAGTGTGCAGATATGAAGAAATAGCTTAACTACAAGAAGCCGTTGAGTGTGTTGCTCTGAATTTCCTTATCTGTCACAGGTCATTTTTGTGTCCAGTGCCTCCAAATCTCATACTGCTCCCTGATTCACATTTCCCTGGTCACTGAGCCAAGCCCCTGGTTTTAGAAGGAGTCATGTTGCCAGAAAGCGGAAGGACTGGACACAAGTGGGCCCTTCTCTTGGTTGGGTCCCACAACGGCTCAGCTCCTAAGGAAGGTGGGGAGGATTCAAGGTTGCTGTTCTTTAATACCTACTATTTGTTCCCTGCACTGTGAATGGAAACAAGAGGTTGAATTGTCCTTGGAGGAATTGAAGTGGATGTACCTTACATTACACAAGAAATATATTCCTGCAAAGCTGCCTATAAATCAATCCCATGTTAAAAGTCCTAGGGGAGTTCAGTATTTAAAGGAACCTTATGGAGAATCCCTTTACAATGTGAATAATCATCTCCTAATTTATTTCTCCTGTATCTTTATGGTTTTCTATAACCTGGGTTTTTTTTTAAAGCATATTAAAATTATAGATGTGAAAAGAAAAAAAAAAGCCTGAAATATTTACTGTCAGATTCTTTAAGAAAAAGTGTGCCAACCAATGTTCTAGATGTTGAAACTTTTTTCTAGGCTTGATCCTTATTGCTCCCAATACTCTTGTGCCCTTTTTGGTCTCCTCAGACAGGAATGCAAAGCCAAACTTCAATTTTTTGTACAATGAAAAAACTATTTTAAAGTCTTTTGCTATAAATTCATCTTTGATAGCATGTCCTCCAAGAAGTATTTTCTCCTCATACCCAGTCATAGTACTGGCTTTGTCACACCTTTAAGCTCCCTTGATATAGAATATTCTCTATTTCTTCTATTATAGCAATTTTTAAACTGTATTTTGGTCACCTGTTTGTGTTTTTTGCTATGGTGTTTTTGAATACAGGTCATGACCCATTAGTGGGCTGTGAAATCACTTTAGGGAGTTAGCAAACTTTAAAATAAGATGAAATATTAGAGACTGAAAATATCATAGCGCATTGTACTAAGAGTAAGTATTGTTTCATAAAACTTTTGTTTCATGTATTTAAATCAACTATATATGCATATGTGTATTGGGCCATTATGTAAAATATATCTCTTGGTTGCAGTCAAAAAGTTTGAAATAATGGAGGGACCCGGGTTCGATCCCCGGGACCTCCCGGTAAAAAAAAAAAAAAAGTTTGAAAGACTCATGAGGACAGGACTGTGATTTATTCTTTTTTTTTTTTTTTTTTTTTTTGATTTATTCTTATGTACCTGGGACATAATTGTCACTCAACATTTATTGAAGGAGTGATAATAGTTTCCATCTATTGAGCATTTATTATACTTCAAGTACTATGCTGAGTATTTCAATACATTATCTGATTTTGTCCTCAGTAACCCCTAAGGTAGGTGTCATTATTCCCCTCTCATAGATGATGTTACAGAGGGTCAGAAAAATGAAGTAATCTGCCCAAGTTCACACAAATAGTAAGTGGAACGAACACTAGGACATTGTCTAATTCCAAATTTGATATACTGAACTACCATAAATTATTTCCACTGTGTAAGGAATGTTTTAGACTAATTTATTAGTGACGTTTATACTTTAAAAATCAATCATTCAAAAAAATGCAAAAAAGAAAAAAATAAGCATTTAGCATGTTAATTAGTACTTCTAATGTACTTGTTTAATGTCTTTTGTTTGTTTATTTTGAAGAATTCAGTAATTGGATTATAACAAGACTTCTGCGTATTGCTGCAACTCCATCCTGTCATATGTTGCACAAGAAAATCTGTGAAGTCATATGCTCATTATTATTTCTTTTTAAAAGCAAGAGTCCTGCTATTTTTGGTGTACTGACAAAGGAATTATTACATCTTTTTGAAGACTTGATTTACCTCCACAGAAGAAATGTAATGGGACACATTCTGGAATGGCCAGTGGTAGTTATCCGATTTTTAAGCCAATTAGATGAACACATGGGATATTTACAGCCAGCCCCTTTGCAGTTAATGAGTGTGCAAAATTTAGAATTTATTGAAGTCGCTTTATTAACAGTTCTTATTCGTATTATTGCAATTGTCTTTTTTAGAAGGCAAGAACTCTTACTTTGGCAAATAGGTTGTGCTCTACTGGAGTATGGTAGTTCAAAAATTAAAACCTTAGCAATTAGCCTTTTAACTGAACTCTTTGAACTTGGGGGACTACCAGAACAAGCAGCCAGCACTTTTTTCAGCTCATTTTTGGAATTGTTAAAACATCTTGTAGAAATGGATAGTGACCAGCTGAAACTCCATGAAGAGCCTTTATCAAAGTTGATGAAGACAATATTTCCCTTTGAAGCAGAAGCTTATAGAAATATTGAACCTGTCTATTTAAATATGCTGCTAGAAAAACTCTGTGCAATGTTTGAAGATGGTGTGCTTATGCAGCTTAAGTCTGATTTGCTAAAAGCAGCCTTATGCCACTTACTGCAGTATTTCCTTAAATTTGTGCCAGCTGGTTATGAATCTGCTTTACAAGTCAGGAAGGTCTATGTGAGAAATATTTGTAAAGCTCTTGTGAATGTGCTTGGAGTTCAGGCAGAAGCAGAGGTGAGTCATTTTTAAGGTTATTTATTAAGTATGTATTTCGTTCATTTAAGTGCATGCATATGTGCAAGATGTAATAATGAGAAAATAAAGTATCTTTAATAATGTATTTGCAAAACAGTGATTTTCATAAATCTAGTCTGGCTCCCTATTATGGATTTTTACTTTGATTTCACTAGGATTTTTTCACTAAGTTGGTAAAGAATTGCCAATGGAATAGAATGTTTTAAAGTAGAATTTGTGAAGTATAGTATGTTTGTTGCATTATTACTTATTAATTAAAAGGGGACCAGTTATCAAAACCTTATTGCAGAAATTTTAAGCACCCATGTAGATTTTTATCTTTTGACAGCTTTTAGTAAATAGTATTAGTCACACAATACTATTTGGATTTGGATTGTAGGAGATAGGCAGTATAATAAAGTCAGATATGTAGTAACTTCATTAGGCATTTTAGTTTATTTTATTTATAAATCTCTCTGGATTTTTGTTATGAAAAAAGTTAGTAATTTCTTTATAGAATTTTTCTTTGTGACATTATAACAGAATAACAGAGGCTACAGAAAGAAGGTGTTGTCTTGAGCCTTCTAAGACTATAGAACAAAAGTTGATATATAGACTATGGAATAATACAGATTACTTGAGTTCTTTGTTTTTACCCTATGAGACTCTGAAAAGTAGTTTATCTTACCAGAAAACAAAATAAATAAAACCTAATACATTTTTGGTGCCTATGAGTAATATAAACATGTTTCCTAAGGGATCATTTTTGGAATTATTTTTGTTTTCTCAGTACTTGTTGGGCCCCCTTTATGCAGCCTTGAAAATGGAAAGTATGGAAATCTCTGAGGAGGTTCAGTGCCAAACTCAACAGGAAAAACTCAGCAATAATAGTGATGGAATATCACCCAAAAGACATCGACTCAGCTTGTCTCTAAACTCTTCCAAAAGAGCACCAAAACAGATTGAGGAGTATGACCTTCATTCAGTTTATATTTAGTTATTTAATGAAATTTTATTCACTTTTTAGAATCATTGTTAAATGCATTGACTTACATGTACAAGGAGCATGTGTTCTTTCGAAAATTAGTGAAAGTAATGCTTAAAATAATTCAATAGTTTTTAATCTATTCTACTAGGAAACATTATTTCTGGTTAAATATGATTACCTTGCATGACTTTAATGTCTGTTAAATTTAACTTTTAAAAAAATATTTATTTATTTATTCCCCCCGCCCGCCCCCCATTTGCGCTCTCTGTGTCTGTTGTGTGCTCGTCATCTTTTTAGGAGGCACCAGGAACCAAACTCTGGACCTCCCATGTGGGAGGGAGGCGACCAATAACTTGAGCCACTTCCCTTCCCTATCTTTAATATATGAAAAATCTCTGTGACTTAAACATTTGTCAGCAGTTTTTAAAATGCTAGCAAATAAACTATTTTTTATATTTTAACCAAAGAATTGCCAAATCAGCCAGCCCTGAAAGTCATTTTAATTGTTGCTTAAATCTGTCTTAGTTTAAATTTTAGCAGTTAACATTACATAACTGTTGTCTTAAATGTTTTTCACATTTGAGCCAAATTTATTGAGTATGATTATTTTCCTACTGTGATTATAATTAATTATAGAATTAAACATGTGGATATGAGCAAAAAGAGTATATTATGGAGTGCACTGAAACAGAAAGCTGAATCCCTTCAGGTTTCCCTTGAATACAATCGTCTGAACAACCCTGTTATTGAGACTTTAGAAGGAATAGCCATTGTCCTGCAACTGACTGCTCTGTGTGCTGTTCACTGTTCTCATCAGAACATGGGCTGGTAAAACGACTTCTTGTATTTTTTGGGTGGGTTTCCTATAATGAACTTGGATTTACTGTTTTAGGATCCCTAGTTATTCACTTGATTCAGTTGATATTAGAACACAAACTTTTCAGTGAAGTAGACAGGAAATTTAATTCTTATCGAGCATCTGCTCAATGCTAGGCATTGTGGCAAGAACTGTACACATGTCTTATTTAATCTCTACAACAATTTTGTGAGGTAAATACTATTTTGCCCACTTTACAAATTAGAAATTGAGGTTCTTTTTTTTTTTGTCTGAAGCCTAGAGTAACTTTCTTGAGGACATATGATTTAAAAGTAGCAGAACACATTTCTGTACAACTCACTGCTAATTTTTTCTTTCACTTTACTCCATTTCTACCTTTAGTAATAGGTAGGAATTTAGAATTTGTGAGAGGCAGATTTTCAATTCAGTATTTTTAATATAGAGTAATTACTCTAGCTGAAGAGATAAGTAAAGTATGAACCCTCTCTGAAGACTTGGTCTTATTTTTTTTTTAAAAGATTTTATTTATTTATTCATTTATCCCCCCCTTGCTGCTTGTGCTCGCTGGGTCAGCTAACCACGCCGTGCGGGCGGGCTTGCCTTCACCAGGAGGCCCCAGGAACCGAACCCGGGGCCTCCCATATGGTAAACGGGAGCCCTACTGATTGAGCCACAGCCGCTTCCCTGGTCTTATTTTTACTACCACATTATAAGCCAGTACTCCTTAACTTTTTACATGATCATTTGTTCTCTATTTTGTAACTCACTCTTTAAATTACCAAAAGCAGAGCTATGAAAGGGATTTTAGAGAAACTACATTAATTCAGATTCCATTAATTTGGGAATTTAAGAAAATTTGAATGAATAGCTAATTAGGCCAAAGTCTACATGAGTCCTATTATGAAGAAAGGGTTTACTAAGCCAGTTAATAATTACATAGGCTTATCTTCTGTCGTTTTTAAGCCTGGTGAAGCCACATTTAAATATCTTAGATTAATTTAATTCCTAAATCCTAAGAGTGTTTTAGACTTGATATAGAGATAATATATGAATATATTTTTATATCATAAAATGTGATATCATAAATTTGCACATTAACTTTGAATTGTTTTAAGGTTATAGGTTAGTTTTGTATTCACAATTTCTTTTGGCTTTACTACAATATTAGGTTTGAGTATGACAAAATTCATTTTAATTCTATTGTCCTTTTAAAAATGTACTTACCACAGCCATAATTTCAAAGACTCTCAACACAAACGTAAGAAGAAACCTTCAGTCGTGATAAGTTGGATGTCTTTGGATTTTTACACAAAAGTTCTTAAGAGCTGTAGGAGTTTGTTAGAGTCTGTTGAGAAGCATGACCTGGAGACAATCATTGATAAAGTGGTGAAAATATATGATGCTTTGATTTATATGCAAGGTGAGTACAAGTAAGCTGTAGAGCAGAATAACCTCTAAATATAATCAGTATAGAAATAGGCTTTCCTCTTTACCTTGAAGCCTAAATGCACAAATGTTTGGAATACCCAAAAGATTTTCTTGATTTCATTTCTTTTTTTTTTTTTTTTTTTTTTAAGGATTTTATTTATTTATTCATTTATCCCCCCCTTGCTGCTTGTGCTCGCTGGGTCAGCTAACCACGCCGTGCGGGCGGGCTTGCCTTCACCAGGAGGCCCCGGGAACTGAACCTGGAGCCTCCCATATGGTAAACGGGAGCCCTACTGATTGAGCCATAGCCGCTTCCCGATCTTGATTTCATTTCTGTTAAGCTTGTCAGTAATGTCAAATCTATGTGTGTTAATATTTTTATTTATTATTCTTCAGTCAATAGAAATTATTTATAACTTTTAATTTTTTAATTTGAAAATATGACGGATGCTATGATCCTTCTGAAAAATTCATATATGCATATTTTTAGAAAGTCACGTATAATTTCTTTGGATTCACAGACCTCAGAAGATCATCCATGCATGTCTTTGTTAAGGACCTCTGTTTATTGAATGTTCATGTATAATTTCATTTGATGTTTAAAATATCTATATTTTTACTTAAAAGACACAGAATTAGAAATGATTCAGGAAAAGATATAATTAATCACCTATTGTGTGTTTCCATAGTACAAAGTTCATTTGAAGATCAAATTCTGGAAGATTTATGTGGAATGCTCTCACTTCCATGGATTTATTCCCATTCTGATGACGGCTCTTTGAAGTTGACCACATTTGCCACTAATCTGCTAACTTTAAGCCAGAGGGTTTCAGATAATTACTGTAAGTGGTCACAAATTGTATCTTTGTGTGCATTTTGTTTTGTTTTAACTCATTTCTATATAGGAATTACAACAGTTATCATTTATATTTTTTCAATAATTAGAAAAGGAATTATATTTTTAATAATTAGTAAAAAAGGAGTTAGACACGTGAAATGTAACAAGTGAAAGTCTGCCCCCGTATCTGTGATTCTCTTTCTTTCTGTAAAAAGTTTGAAATATATATTTTTATCTTTAACAAAATTATGAAATATTTGATACATACAAAAAGAAGAATAGAGAATAATACACCGCTCTTATAAGACTACTCAGTTTAAGAAACAAAAATATTACAGTTATAATGGGAGCCCTTTGATTATACCTCCCCAATTGCATTCCTTTTATTCTCTTCTCAGAGGTAATGGAATTTGATGCTTATTACTCTAATGAATGTTGTTACCCTTTTATGATATATGTATTTATCCCTTTATAGAGTTGTTTTGCTTTTTGCAAATCTCATTTTTTGGTCAAAAAAAATTTTTTTTTTTTTTTTGAGGCTTATTCATGGTTGGACATGTAGCTCTAGTTTTTAATTTAAACTTCTGAATAGTAGCCATTTGTACTGTTTATCAGGCCTTCCTAGTGGTGGGCAATCAAGTTGTTTCCAATTTTTTACTATTATAAACAAAATTTCAATGAATACTTTTATAAATGTTTTTTTGGTCATTTCTAAAGCTTTGCTATTTGAAAAGTGTAGCTCAGACACCAACAGCACTACCACTTCTGGAGAGCTTGTTAGAATCTTTTGCCCTACCCAACCTAGTGAGTCAGAAACTACATTTTAACAAGATCCCCACATGATTCATATGCATATAATGTTTGAGAAGCATTATTTCAAGGTATTTACCTTAAGAATGGAATTGTTGGATTGTAGGGGTTGCACATCCTCAACTGTATTTTTACCATATTGGTCTTCAAAGATGTTTGGCCAATTTACACTCCTCTTAGCAGAATGTGAGAATTCCTATTGCTCTATATCATTACTGCCACTTGACATTGACAGAGTTAAATGTTTTTATCTCCCCGCTGAGATGGCTCCCTTGTCTGTTTGCTCATTGTTTTTGCTCGTTGTCTGCTCACTATTATTATTATTATTATTTTTTTTCCTCAATGTATGCTCTTCTTTAGGAGGCACCGGGAACCAAACCCGGGACTTCCCATGTGGGAGGTGGGTGCTCAACTGCTTGAGCCACCATCCGCTCCAATTAAAAAATTTTTGATGTCTAAAAAATAGGAAAAGAAAAGTGCCAGGGAGGTAACTATCTTTAAAAAATTATTTTGTTTTGTTTTGCTATCTGAGGGGTATGATTTTCAATTTGCATTTCCCTGATTACTTGGTAAGTTTGTGCACAGACCTTTTTCAGTGCACATATGAATAGTATGCTTTATTTTCTGAAAAAGAGCTTTTAATTAAATTAAATATTATATGTATTTTAAATGTTACTTGACTTTAAAACAAATATATATAATTAATACTATTAGAAATGTTATTTGATATACTTAATTTTTTCAGCACCGCAGGCACAGTCACGATGTGTGTTTCTTCTAACTCTGTTTCCAAGAAGAATATTCCTTGAATGGAGAACAGCAGTTTATAACTGGGCCCTGCAGAGCTCCCATGAAGTAATCCGGGCTAGTTGTGTTAATGGATTTTTTATCTTACTACAGCAGCAGAATTCTTATAACAGAGTGCCCAGGATTCTTATGTATGTATTAAGATTTTAATTTGAATGTATCACCTCAATGGAAAGAGTATACTATGAATGTATATGCAAATGTGTGTTTATTGTTGAATATAAAATATAGTAAATCTTGCTTTTAGTTTTAGAACTTAAAATTTGTTCCTTCTAGGCCTTGCACAAAATTAAACAAGACTGCTTAGACCCCAAAATTAAGCAAAAAGGTTAGTACCTGTTTTTGTGTTTTTTCGCCCAGAGATAAAGTCAAAGATGATTCTGACGTTGTCAAGAAAGAATTTGCCTCTATACTTGGTCAACTTGTCTGTACTCTTCATGGCATGTTTTATTTGACAAGTTCATTAACAGAACCTTTCTCTGAACATGAACATGTTGACCTTTTCTGTAAGAATCTGAAAGTCGCTTCTCAACGTGAATGTTCATCTTCTCAACTAAAGGCTTCTGTTTGCAAGCCGTTCCTTTTCCTACTGAAAAAAAAAACGCCTAGTCCAGTAAAACTTGGTGAGTGATTTATGATTTATTTAATATTTTTAACACCTTTTCAGCTGTTTTTCAAATCAGTTATAAAAATAGCCTGAAACCTTAAAAAATTATATCAAGTCACATATTTGTTAGATTTAGAGCTTAAGTAATGTTTACTTAAAAATAGAATGCCTGGTATTAGACTGCAACCCAGAACTAACAAGGGAAGTGATTTTTGGATTTTTAAAATGCTCCTGTGATTTGATAGTCCAGTGGAGCATACCTGATGATATATTATATATTGTGAGGTTCAATATTCTGTATCTGATACCAGGGACCTTAATGTGCCCTTCTCCCACCTTGAACCTTGATATAGAATTTCAAATAGTTAGGTTACCTTGCCCAATTTAGGATTATATGTTGAATCTTCTTTCAACTTTCCAACTTTCAGTAATGGAATACAAGTTTGTTGGGAGTATAAGATTTTTACAAGTACTTGGAAGATCCTGTTCTTTAGTTTTCAGAGTAATAGATGGTAGATCATTTCAAGGACACCCTAAATCATGTAAGGTTAGCAATAAGGCTAAGATTGTCCTTGGTTCAAGTTTCTTTGGATTAATAAATTGTGCTTTTTTTTTTTTTTTTTTTTTTTTTTTTTAAAGATTTAATTTATTTATTCATTTATCCCCCCCTTGCTGCTTGTGCTCGCTGGGTCAGCTAACCACACCGTGCGGGTGGGCTTGCCTTCACCAGGAGGCCCCGGGAATCGAACCCGGGGCCTCCCATATGGTAAACGGGAGCCCTACTGATTGAGCCACAGCCGCTTCCCTAAATTGTGCTTTTTAAGTCAATCTTGATAACATAGTGATCTACAAAATACAAAATTGTCTAGTCATTTTATAACTTTAAAAATTCTGCAATTTATTTTAGATTTAAATCATTTATAACTTTTAAGTGTAATGTAAATTTAAATTTTAAAGAATCCATTTTAATTCCCCACAATTCTGCATGCTCCACATATATAAGTATTAACTACTGACATGATGAAGCAACTTAAGATTCTTTGTAGTATGTTATTTATTGCAGTAAAATTTTGATCTTTAATTTGTTAAATTACGTATTACATGTTCTCCCATTTAGCTTTCATAGATAATTTACATCATCTTTGCAAGCATCTTGATTTTAGGGAAGATGAAACAGATGTAAAAGCAGTTCTTGGAAATTTATTAAATTTAATGGAAGATCCAGACAAGAATGTGAGAGTGGCTTTTAGTGGAAATATCAAGCATATCTTGGAATCCTTGGACTCTGAAGATGGATATATAAAAGAGGTTGATAATTTTTATTTTTAAACATTTGTGTATCATAAGCCTAGCTAAAAAATTTCTTTAACTAGTCAATTTTATTGTTCTAGCTTTTTGTCTTAAGAATGAAGGAAGCATATACACATGCCCAAATATCAAGAAATAATGAATTGAAGGATACTTTGATTCTTACAACAGGGGATATTGGAAGGTATATTTTGCAGCATTTATATACTTTCTTATTCATTTTGAACATTTTTCATTTTTATTTGCCTGGTGTTAGAAATGGTGAAATGAGTGATAAGACATTAAAGAATAGACAATGTGATTTCAGCATGCATTTATTTGTAGATTTTCATTTGTTTTTGAGACATTGATGATTTTTTCCTTCCTTTTTTTTTTTTTTGTTCTTGTCTTCTTAGGGCAGCAAAAGGAGATTTGGTACCTTTTGCACTCTTGCACTTATTGCATTGTTTATTATCCAAGTCAGCATCTATCTCTGGAGCAGCATACACAGAAATTAGAGCTCTGGTTGCAGCTAAAAGTGTCAAACTACAGAACTTTTTCAGCCAGTATAAGAAACCTATCTGTCAGGTGAGAGTCCATGTTGTCCTTGACTATATACTTTTCCAGAGTTGAGAAAGAGTATATCTATATATATGTTTTTGCTTACTTTAAGCGATATATTTTTTAAAGTGATGTATTCAGTTTATTCAAGAAAACTTAAATCTTGCCAGATTTACATTTTAGCATCTTCGTCTAAATATGTAGATTATAAATGGGAGAGGGGATAACATCCTCTTACAATGATGTATTGGATTATTACTTTGTTATTAATCTTTAGGGAAATGCCTCTCTTTTTTAGCCTTTTTATTGATGATAAACTCTTTTATGCCTTGATGTTATGGAAACAGCACTTGGCTTTGAAAACGGTAGATTCAGTTCATGGCTGAGAAGTTAGGTTGTATTAAAATCCTGGCTTTACCCTTTATTAATGGTGAAATCCTTAGCAAGATACTCAAGTTTCTTAAGAAAGCCTGATTACTTCATTTTATGTAAGAGGGAAGTTATACATAATTGACTTTGTTGATATTGTTGTAAAATTTGAATGAAGTAATTCAAGTAATATGATTAAGATGGTGTCTGCTATTATCCTATATGTTAACAGCTTTAAAAAGTATTAGTTAAATTTACTTCCTTGTGTGAAAACCAGCAATAAATTGTTTTTGTTCTAGTTTTTGGTAGAATCTCTCCACTCCAGTCAGATGACAGCACTTCCTAGTACTCCATGCCACAATGCTGAGATGCGAAAACAAGATGTGGCTCACCAGAGAGAAATGGCTTTAAACACCTTGTCTGAAATTGCCAATGTTTTTGACTTTCCTGATCTTAATCGATTCCTTACTGTAAGTTGCAATATATAGTTGACTTTATTGAGTTTTTAAATTTAATATTTTGTTTTTCCATTCTAGCCTTTTTTTTAAAGAAAAAAATTAGATCGTATACTGAGGAACATGTAGATCCTAGATTTTCAAATTTTCATGTTATTATTATTAGTTTTTTAAGATTTATTTATTTCTCCACTCCCCCTTGTTGTTTTGCACTTGCTGTCTGCTCTCTGTGTCCATTCGCTGTGTGTCCTTCTGTGTCTGCTTGTCTTCTCTTTAGGTGGCACTGGGAACCTATCTGGGACCTTCTAGAGTGGGAGAGAAGTGCCCAATCTCTTGTGCCAACTCAGCTCCCCGATCTGCTGTGTCTCTTATTGTCTCTCCTCTGTGTGTCTTTTTCTTGCATCATCTTGCTGTGGCAACTCTTTGTGCGGGCCAGCACTCCTGCGTGGGCCAGCTTGCCTTACCAGGAGGCCATGAGAATTGAACCCTGGACCTCCTATATGGTAGACAGGAGCCCAGTCGCTTAAGCCATATCTGCTTCCCTCATGTTATCTTTAGACCTTGATATGAAAATGTTATTTATGTTATAAAAGTTAAGTTCATGTTGATTTTAGTCATTGCTCTGTGTGGTTAGCTGTTCTGAAGGCTTAATACTAGTTGATTAATGCTAATTAATCCAGTTAACTATTTGAATTCTTATATGCTTAGTCTAATATGATAGTTTCTACCCCTAAGGAGTTGGAGTAATAAAGTATAAAACTGGTGGTATAAATGAACTGCTATGAATTCTGGCAGTTTGTAGTGTTGAAGGGTTTGTGGGGTTTGAAAAGTCATTGGATAGCCTCCTGCCACTGCACCTGACCAGTTCTCTGTTGGCTGGTGTAATCTAGCGGTGAGCTGATATTAAACCCCAGCTTAGGAAACAGGGTTGTTCTTCATGTGGATGACTCTGTGCCGAAAGCATGAGAACAGCCTGGAAAAAAGAGAAAAGAAAAAAAAAAAGTCACTGGGGCTGAGATTTGAAAGATGGATGGAGTAGATTATCTTTCTTCTTACCTTTTCCCAAAGGCAAAGCTCATCATTACTTTTAGTTAATAGATTATATAAGTGATTCATACAGAATTTTCCCCCACAGTATTACTATATTTTAACTAACAAATTGCACTGCTGGTGGCTTATAAATTGGTTAAATTCTCCTGGAAGGAAATAGGATAATTTATGGACAAGACCACAAAAATATTCTTACCTTTCCATTCAGTAATACTTTCTGAGAACCATAAAGCACAGATGTTTATTACAACATTAACCAAGTAGCAGAACACAAAACAAAAATAAAACAAAAATCTGTCTAATATTGAGGCCATAGAATATTATATAGCTGTTGACATAATAATTGTGAAGACTTGGTATAAACTACCTTATAAAATTATAGTAGCCTCACAATATTCATATTAAGTTGAAAGTCTTAGCACAAGTATAGTATAAGCATCTTTGAGGGCAGGGTCTGTGTCTTGTTCACTTTCACATCTCTAGTACTTAGGATAGTTGACTTGTAGTTGGTGTTCATTAGATACATGTCACATGACTAAATGAAAGGGCAACTGATTTATATTTGGAATTTTGTACATATTTTATGAACAAAATCTTAATAAAAATAGGCCAAAATCAAAATAGATTTGTTACAGTATTGGGATGGTATGTGTATCAAAAAGGTTTTCTTTAGTAGCGCATCATCTGTTTTTTAACTTAAAGTTCTTAAAATTTTTATTTTATGGTTACTCTTTAAATACAAGTTATCTGGGAGGCGGCTGTGGCTCAATCAGTAGGGCTCCCGTTTGCCATATGGGAGGTCCCGGGTTCGGTTCCCGGGGCCTCCTGGTGGGGGCAGGCCCGCCCGCACAGCATGGTTGGCTGGCCCGGCGAGCGCAAGCAGCAAGGGGGGCGATAAATGAATAAATAAATAAAATCTTAAAAAAAAAAAAAAAATAAATAAATAAATACAAGTTATCTCAAATAATGCATCAAGCTTGGAACTTCTCTTAGAGTATCAGTAATGTTAACATGTACTTATCAGAAATTATCCTCTTTGTTTATACATTTGCCTATTTATTGGCTTTCTCTCCAACTCTACCATGTAAGCTCTGTGCCTGCAGGTGCCTTGTCTATTTTGTTCGCTGCTGAATCTGCAAGTACCTGAATCATAGTAGATACTTAGTAAATATCTGTTGAATGAATAAATGGTAAATCTGATTTCAAATGTAAGTCGTGGTTGGATTCCAAATTTGTGTGAAATTTTAAAATATTTTCACATGTAGTTCATGTGAATATTTTAGCATCTGGACAAATGTACCTTTTGGTAATTGTTGCATTTTTTTTTCAGAGGACGTTGCAAGTTCTGTTACCCGACCTTGCTGCCAAAGCAAGCCCTGCAGCTTCTGCTCTCATTCGAACTTTAGGAAAGCAATTAAATGTCAATCGTAGAGAGATTTTAATAAATAACTTCAAATATATTTTTTCTCATTTGGTCTGTTCCTGTTCCAAGGATGAATTAGAACGTGCCCTTCATTATCTAAAAGTAATTTAATATTTGTAAATATTTTACTGTTTTGTTTAAATTAGCACTAAAGGAAAACTGTTTAGTATCCTGGTAGGAGGGAAGGTGGATAATTTACAGCCTATCCTGTATTCAAATGTTATGTTAAGTTAGCTCTGTCCTGGGCCTAGAGCCACAGATTAAATATAATTATTCTTTTGTCATTTTCTTTGATCGTTTCACCAAAATGGGATATAATAGTCATCCTTTTGTGGATCAGGTTCTCAGCTAATTTCAATTTAGTAGTTTTTAGGTGATTAAATTATATATTAACTATTGATACAGAGGTAATTATATCTAAAGGTATAGGTAACCTCCTTGAACTCTAGTGTAATGTCAGTGTTTTGTATAGTTACTGTTCTGATTGCACTTTTCCCAGTTTCTTGCTAGTTTAAAATTTTTAAATTATAGTTCAAGTTTCTTTTTTTAGTGTCATCTTAACAACAGTATCTTTGAGGAATATGAGACTACTTGGGAATAGGAGAACCCGTCAGAAATGCAGATGTGATTCTGCTGTTTCTTTGATGTTAATTTATTTCAGTTTCATGATATTCCAATAATAGTTCTCTTCTCACATGAGAATTACTTAATACTGAATGTATTTATTCATATTGAGAAAGAAAATCTGTATGTTGTAGAAGTGGAATGATAGTGATAAGTATTTATAGAGTGCTTACTACATGTCAGAAACCATGCTAGGCAATTTATATGATCATTTCACTTAATCTTCACAATTACCCAGTGAGAGATAGGTGCTATTATTTTTCCCATTTTATAAAGTCCAGCAGTTTAAATTGGACTGTACTCTAAACTACTAGACTATATTTTCTCCCTGGAGTTATGTGTCTGTGAATATTGACTGAATGATATTATAATAACTTAGAGAAAGTTAGAACTTTACTTTTAAAATTTTATTTCATAATAAAGTCTGATCAGTTTAGTTCATTATCAATAGACCATGGGAGACCTACCAAGAGAAAACAAGATTAGAATCCTTTACCAGTGCCTTTTCTTAATATCATTAATAGTTCCAATACCTGGGCTAGTGTTCCTGATTTGCTAATAGCATGTTAAAATCAATATACTTATTTCAAGGATGTTGTATGAAGAAAAAAATCTTATTTTTTAAATGTCTCTTTGGATTAGAATGAAACAGAAATTGAACTGGGGAGCCTGTTGAGACAGGATTTCCAAGGATTGCATAATGAATTATTGCTACGTATTGGAGAGCACTATCAACAGGTTTTCAATGGTTTGTCAATACTTGCCTCATTTGCATCTAGTGATGATCCATATCAGGGCCCAAGAGATATCACATCACCCGAACTAATGGTAAGGAATATGTTATATGGGCTTTTTATATTTTTTCCTTTTTGTAGTTTAATTATAAAATTGAAGAAACATATATTTTGGGGTTTTTTTTTGTTTTTGTTTTTGCATTTTTCAACTGCTATAGATTTGTTTAGATTTTAAATTGGGATTTTTATTTTGAAAAAGGTTGATTTTAATGACATGCTCACAGCATTAACAACATGGAGTAGCTTTGAAAAATGTGGGTTTTCAAATGATTTTAGAGGACTTTATTTTTAATTGAGTAAAAAAGTTGAAGTTTAGTTTTAACTACTTTTTAATTATAGGTTAGAATACTTTTGTCACTCTTCCCTGTCCCTGCCATCCCTTCCTTGGCATAGCAAATTAACCTTATCAGTACTAATTATATTTAAATCCATTGTTGGATTGAAGAGAAGTTAGAAGATATGTTATCCTTCTTTGAATTTGTATCCCTTTCCCTAAACTTGAAATCACTTTATTATTTTATTTCTTCAATTTAAATGATTAAATTGTTAAATTGTGAAATTTGATCTGTATGAAACTTAAATATCTGTTTTATGTGGTTTTTTTCTTAGGCTGATTATTTGCAACCCAAGTTGTTGGGTATTTTGGCCTTTTTTAACATGCAGTTACTGAGCTCCAGTGTTGGTATTGAAGATAAGAAAATGGTAGGTAGTGATAGTTGAATTCCAAAATGCTAGAATAGAATTCATATAGACTGTGCTGAAGATATGATTTCTACATCTAACTACAAATGTTCAAAGATGAGAAATACTCAAGACATTTCTTCTTCCTGAACAACTTGTATATACTTTTGGGGAGTCTGAAAATAGGAAGTATTAGCATTTTACAGTTCTTTTCAAACAAAGAAATTTATTGGCTCTGTGACTAAAAATGTAAGAAAATGTAACTTCAGGTATAACTTAATTTCAGGCTCAAGCAGTGTTCTCAGATTTCCATGTGTTGGCTCTTAATGCCAAGTGATGGCTCCAGCAACTTCAGGCTTAAAACAACTAGCCCGATGGAAGAAAGAAAGCAGCTATCCCTGATAGCTCAAATAAGAGTTACATAATTGAATCTCATTGATCCAAGTTTTTCTGTTGTGGATCATGGACCCATAGTGTTTTTGAATATCAAAAATATTAGGTTTTATGAAATGAGACAAGTTCATTATTTGTCAACCTATGTTTAAATGCTTTTGGCACAGTGAAGTTTTATTATGGCTTCTCTAGCAACTGATTCCATTGAGTATAGAGTCGGATAGAATTTTAGATACAGATGAAACTTCACTTTCTGTTGCTTTCCACTTCTGTAGTAAGTTAGATTATCGAAAAAAACCAGTGGAGACTTTTATTTCAGTCTGTACTTACTTTCTCTGAACAACCTTAAAGAGCCAAGATGGACATAAGAAACAATATTAAACCCAACAAATTTTAGTAACCAATGCCTGTTTTTTGTTGCCAACTAGTAAATTTGAACCCCTAAACAAATTCCATTCCATTTACATGGCTTCTTTCTTATTGCTATTCCAATGGAAATGTGAGAAAATGACCTCATCCAAGAAATATGAAGAACTTGCATGTTTTGGCACATAGTTAAATTGACCAGAGAGTTCTTTTACCCTTTCATTAGAACCTGAAGCTGTTTGATGCAGGTCTGATTCTGTGTGTTCCACATGTGTTTTGTTTTCTGTATATATCAGCTGTTACTTGTTTGTTTTACTAAATTTAGAGCATCTTAAATTTAGTACCATTAGATAAAAAATTTCCTTAACCATTGATCATTATTTATGGTGCATCTCTCTACACTATTTTTTTGCAAAGTTCTCAAATTCAAGTGATTGTAATTCAGTTCAGTAAATGTATGTGCTGCACAACAATTTAGGATGGATATGAACAAAAGTAAACAATAGGTATTCTATCCTTAATATATTTGAAAATTACTGTTCTAGAGGACCACCAACCAAATTAACAAGTCACTTTCAAAGGACAAAAAAATGAACCATCTCAACTTGAATTTTTTAAATTCAATATTCCCACATAAGAAGTTGGACAGAAGAACTGACCAACATTTAGACCTGAGAATAGAGGACTTCTTGAGATTAGGGTGGGAGGCACTTGTCCTATGGTTCATCTGCTTCTGCCAGCTTGTTTATCGGCTTTATTTTGAAGTTCTAACTTACTTTATAGGCCTTGAATAGTTTAATGTCTTTGATGAAGTTGATGGGACCCAAACATGTCAGTTCTGTGAGGGTGAAGATGATGACCACACTAAGAACTGGTCTTCGATTCAAAGATGATTTTCCTGAATTGTGTTGCAGGTAAATGACTGCCTAGGTTCATTATTTATTGTTTTTATTTTATTTAAAAATTTTTCTTAGTAGCACTAACTTGAATTCTTACTTCTTTGAGGGAAATTCATTTCAACCATAAATAACTAAGTAGAAAGACTATTGAAATGGGAGTGTGTTTACTTCTTTATAAAGTTTTTATTATGGAAATCTTTTAATATACTTGGAAACAGAAATAGTCCAATGAAACCCAATGTACTCATTCTCCAACCTCAGTAGTTATCAACAGTACTAATCTTATTTCATCTGTCCTTCTTCACTTTTGTTGTTAGTTGGAGTGTTTTAAAGAAAATCCCAGAATCATATTATTTAACTTGTAAATATTTCAGATGTATCTGATGAATAAGGGCATTTAAAATATATAACCATTATGAATACTTTACAAAATTAATAAGAATTCCTTTAATAGCCTCTAAAACAACTCAGTCCATATTCATATTCCCCCAACTCTCAATGATGTTTTTCCCAAAATGTTGATTTGAATCAGAATCCAAACAAGTTCTACATATCATATTAGGTTGTTTAGCCCTTTAAGTTTCTCTTCCCCCTTTAAGTCCTCTTCCCACACCTATTTTACTTCTCTTGGCCATTGAGCTTTTGGCATGTAGAATTTGGTTGATTACTTATTTAACCAGCTGCTCCTTCTCTTCCCTCCCAGATATCTCCCCCACTTCCCAGTTTTTCTATAAACCGGTACTTAGATATAGATACTTGGCTCAATTTATTAAAGTATTTGAAAAATATTTGAAATATATGAAAATATTAAAAAAATACTTCATAGGTAGTACTTTGTACTTCTGTTGTATCACCAACATGTGCCACATAATATCTGGTTGTTCCACTTTTAGTGATGCTAAAATTAATCAGTGAGATTAGGTATTAACCTGAATTCCTCTATAATAAAGTTCCCCACTAACCTTTCATCTTAAGGTTTTGACATTAATTAATGATCATTGCCTATGTCATTATTTCAATATAGGTGATAAAATGGTGATTTTTCTAATTTTGTTATTCCTTCTGTATTTAATCAGTGGAATTCCTAAAACTAGGAAAAACAACAAAACAAAGAGAACAAAAATAGTTTTGATTACCTTGAAATACAGTTCATATAGAAAAAGCGTTAATAATTTTATCAATTTTCAGAATATGAAGTTGGTGCCCTAGCAACAGGCAGTGAATCTTTTCTTCTTTTTTCAGTATTATTTTGATCACATTTTATAAATTGATGAATTTTAATCCATTTAAATCACTGCTCTTTTTTGTCACTGAAATTGTCTCACAGTAAGCCAGTATGAGTACCTTTAAGGTGACTCCTGTGACCTTTGACATGACCCCATTAATCTCTTATAGATTCCCTCTTTTCTAGCATGACAAGATGTCTTAGGCTTACCTTGTACATGTCCTATCCTTCGCTTGAAATCAGCTAGTTCTTCTGTGTTCTTTTGAGCCCAGATTTAGTTTCTAGTTTTGGCACTGAGGGGTGAAGATGGGCATTGCAACTGAGTTGTCATTGCTTCTAAGTCTTTTAAGTGAATATTTTTTATAAAGAAAAAGGAAGTTATATTTTCAATTCAAATTAAGGATTTCAGTATTTAGAAAACTCTTTGGTTTTATGTTGTACTTCTTTTCTCTTATGCTTTATATCATGGTTCCTCATAGCTTATAATTACTTATTTACATTATCTATTCACATATATGACATTAAAAAGACAATTTCAGTGTTGCTACTAATAATAAGACTACTGAATGTAGTTTAAGCCCTCTTGGAAATTCTTTTTCTCCTTAGAGTGTACCCTGTTAGAGATGTACAGCCAGAATAATATGTTTTAAAGTCATGTGAAGTAATTCTTTTCTTTGTGGACGTGCCACTAACTTGATATTCATTTAGGTTCAGTTGTTTCTGTTTAAAATTTTTAGGGATTGCTTTTTTTCTCTCTCTTTTAAAATCTAATTTAAAAATCATATCAAACACTTGCATAGTCCCAAATTCAAATCTATCTAACAATTTACCTTCAGAGAAATTGAGTTTCCATTCCTGACCCTACAAGGATTCATTTTTATGAAATTTTTGTATATCTTCCCTTTTTAAAAGTGCAAGCAAATGTATACACACATATACGCACATATATATACATATCCCCATATTAACCCTTCCCCCCAAAATAGCATATTATAAATACTGTTTTTCACCTGCTTTTTTTGACTTAATATATTCTGGAGATCACTCTTTTGTATCTAGTACTGATCTTTATTCCTTTCTTATAGCTGCTTCATAATCTATTGTTTGTATGAATTATTGTTTTTTTTAAAGTAATAACTTATTGATGCAGCTTTACAAATAATAAAAATAATGTGACTTTTAACTTTTATTTTTGTTTTTACACATAGAGCTTGGGACTGCTTTGTTCGTTGCCTGGATTATGCTTATCTAGGCTCCCTTCTCAGTCATGTAATAGTAGCTTTGTTACCTCTCATACACATCCAGCCTAAAGAAACTGCAACTATATTTCACTATCTCATAATTGAAAACAGGTATTGTAACTGAAATTATTAATAAAGATAGCAATTTTTTATTATTTAGCTTTATTAATAAAAATTAACAATTTTAATTAATGCATTTTTATGTCTCTAGGTATTAAGATGTGAAACTGTTTACATTCTTTTTAATTTAGAGTTTATCAGTAAACAATAATAATTTGCATGCTTTAAGTCAATATCAATCAAACTGATGCTATGTCAATTGTGACTGCTTCCATTATAATGATATTTAAAACTCATTAATAAAGGAAAAAAAGAAAAAACTCATTAATAAATAGGTCAGCAATTCAAATTATTGTTCATTAATTTTGAAAGGGATGAGGCTAAAGTTTACATTTCTTTTCACATTTGAAAGGCAGACTGAACAGCATGAAAAAGTTTAGGAGTCGGGAAGCGGATGTGGCTCAATCGATAGGGCTCCCGTTTACCATGTGGGAGGCCCTGGGTTCGATTCCCGGGGCCTCCTGGTGAAGGCAGGCCAGCCTGCGTGGCGCGGTAAGCTGACGCAGCAGGATGATGCAACGGGGGGAGACGGGTAGGGGCGGAGAAGCGCGCAGCAGGTGGACACAGCGAGCACGGGCAGCAAGGGGGGATAAATAAAATAAATAAATAAAATCTTAAAAATAAAATAAAATGGATAAAGTAAGTAAATAAATCTTTAAAAAAAAAAAAAAGTTTAGGAGGGATGTTTACCTACTTTTTGTAGTTTACTATAGTTGGAATCCTATTACTTCGTTGCATTAACCTTTTAACCAGCCTTCCTTCATTTAAGCTTATATCTTGTTTCTTCATACTGTTGCTAGAATGGTCTTTTAAAAACTTCTCTTTATCTGTATCATTCTAGAATACAGAAACCCTCTGTGGTTATCCATTTTCTAACTGATAAATTCCAGATTACTTAGCTCAACACTCAAATCTGGCCACATCTTCTCAAAATCCTTTCACATGATTTTCTAACACGTTATAGCCAGTCTGCTCTGCCAGAACATATATTACTCTTTTTCATTTGTGGTTTTCACTCAAGCTGCTTTTTTAGCCTGGAATGTCCTCCTATACATTAATTTTTTCCCCATTCTTTCACTTACTGTTGTATATTATAACTCCTTTCTTTCTGAAAAGTTAGACTTAAGTACTACTCTATTTACTTTTTTATCCATATGCTCTTGCTATTCCCATTAATCAGTTCTAGTAACTGTCTATTGAGGGAGACAACACAGAAAAAGGAAGGAGATTAATTTGTTTTTATTCAATTCACATACTATTACTTTTGATAATTTGATATATTGTGCAAGATAATCACTTATCTCAATAACCTTTCAAATTTGTTTTGGATTATTAGGTAAGTGTAGTCATTATTTCTGTTTATTATAGAAGAATCATTTCTCTTTTTCATATCATTATAAAAATCCTCTTTCACTCCGTGCTAGATAGAAAGCTATAAGCTCTGGAGTGAAGGGATTATTTCAGGTTTGTTTATAGTTGCATTTCCAGTGTCTAGCACAGTGCTGAGCATATAGAGTATATAGAAGTTATGTACTACATAGTTGTTGCATGACTTTGTAAAGACTAGAATTTAGAAGCAGTCATATTTGGACTCAGAAAGGTTAGACTATTATATTTGGAGCAAATTAAAACTTGTAGCCTCCAATAGGATTATTTGTATATTTTTCCCTAAAATTCTTCATGAGACTTTGTGTTTTGGGGTGGGCTTTGGATATCTATTACGGTATTATAAATGTCTTCAAAATCTAGAGTCCTGTGTGCTTATAATTTTGTAATCTGGACTGAACTCAGCTGGTCAATTCTGCTGGTTTTGCTAATGGTCACTGGTGAGGCTGCCTTCAGCCAGCAGGTAGACTGGGCTGGGCTTCTCCCTCTTTCCATGTAGTGTCAGATTCTCTCTCTCTGCAAGTGTCCTTTTCAGGTTGTTAGCCAGATTTCTTACATCATACTCAGGGTTCTGGAAAGCACAAAATCCAGAAGCTTCCACGCTTTATAAAGCTTAGGCCTCAAACTGGCATAGCATCTATCCTGCCACATTCTAATTGCTAAAGCAAATCATACTCCCAGCCCAGATTGTGGAGAAAGGTACTATACTTAGGTGTGTATACTGAGACGCATGTTTATCGAGAGCCACCAGTATAAAAGACTACCACAGGATGATTTTCTTAGATTTGGTTATTTGCCACTATTAATTTAGCTCATCATCCTAGAAATGGTTAGGAAGAATAATTTGTATGTCAATAATTAGCTAACAAATGTAAGCATGAATTAAGTGAGCCTATTTCAGCCTCTGCTTTATATTTTTTTAATATTCATATTCTTTGCAAATAATTCTTTTTTTTTTTTTTTTTTTTTCTTAGTAGGTACCTGGTATTGAACCCAGGACCTCGTACATGTGAAGCAGGTGATCAACCATTGAGCTACACCCGCTCTCCCAGTAATTCTTTTTCTTCCAACTATTAGGGATGCTGTGCAAGACTTTCTTCATGAAATATACTTTTTACCTGATCACCCAGAACTAAAAAAGATAAAGGCAGTTCTCCAGGAATACAGAAAGGTATTTAATTTTTCATTTATGATTTAAGAGATCATTCATTCAAAATTATCCTCAAGTTCAATATATTGATAGAGATCCTTTAAAGTCATATCTAGGAATAATATAGTCACATGATGACCTACTCCTGGTGACTAGATAATCCAACATAAATCCATGTTGGATTCTTCTTTAGGAAGAAGTTTTAACATTTAGAACAAAGATGTAATAATGTTGATAGACCAGGGAGCAAAGAATACAATTCTTGTGCCTTTGCTACTTTGGTCAACATGTCCTTATTTGCAGCCCCTCAAAGAAGTTCCTACCACAGCTGCCTGCCCTGGAGTGAAGAAAGAAAAGCTGTGGGAAGATTCTAGTTATATTGTACTACAAAGTGTGGTATGGAAATGTCAGATATGATTGATTCCTGAGCTTTAGAAAGGGAATGATCTACAGTTCCAGCAACTTAAAGTCTAATGAGCATTCTGACATTATGAAAATGTTAATGGTGATTCCATAGCACACTCGGGCAGAAAGTGGGATACAATCTGGGCTGAGTCAGAGAAGCAGGGATATTTACTATAGAGTCCAAGATTGGTTCTGAAGACATTATTTCTTCCTTTATTTATATGATACAGTCATAAGAAAGTAAGTAGTAAAAATAAGGAGTGAATTATCTGCCTTAACCATAGACTGTTTCAAGGTTATTATGTAGTCCTTGTAAGTTAAGGGAAACTTGTACTTCTTGTTAAGATAAAGTTGTGTTAGATAACTGAACTCTTATTTTATTGGAATAAAATTTTTCTCCTCGTCAAAGCTTTTAGAATGAAATCCTTTCCCTGAGAATTACCCAAAATAACATATGCTATATGAAGGAAAGGATATAAATTTTATTATTTTTTAATTGCTTTTAATTAGGATAAGTTTAGCTATTATAATGGCAATTATATAGGGAATCAAGGCCTTCATAAATGGTTCCTGAAATAATTAATAAGGTGTTTCTGTGTAATTTATATAGGAGACTTCTGAGAGCACTGATCTTCAAACAACTCTTCAGCTGTCCATGAAAGCTATTCAACATGAAAATGTAGATGTTCGTATTCATGCTCTCACGAGTTTGAAGGAAACCTTGTATAAAAATCAGGTATATTAAGATGATATAATTAAGTTTTAGTCATAGATGGTGGCGATGGTAGCGCAACCTTATGAACGTAATTAACAGCTTGAATTATATATATGCATGTGATTAAGAGAGGAAATTTTAGGTTGTATATATGTTACTTGAAAAAAAATTAATACAAAAACCAAAATACTAAAACACAGTGAATGCTATTGTAAACAATGGAATAATTAGTAGTACAATTATAAAAATGTTTTTCATGAGTTGTAACAAGCATACTACAGTAATGCAAAGAGTTTACAGGGTGTTATATGGGAATTCTGTATTTTATGCATGAACCTTGAAGACATCATGTTGAGTGAAATAAGGGCAAATATTGTATGCTTTCACTTATATAAAATTTCTAGAATGAGCAAATTCATAAAAACAGAAAGTAGATTATCGGTTATAGGTCTTGGGTAAGGGGTCAGTTATTGCTCAATATGGTTTGGACTGATGAAAAAGTTTTGTTAAAGAATTGGGGTGATGGTGGCACAGTATTGTGAATTTAATTGATATCACTGAATTGTTCACAATTCATGGTGTGTGTGTGTGTGTGTTACCACAATAAATATTTTTAAATGATTTTTTAAAAGTTGTAGGAAAAAACAGACTGAAGATTTAAAGAAAAGATGACAGATTGGCAATTTTGTTTGGGATTCAATAGGTTCATAGAAAACTGATTTTATTTAACCTAGATTGTTATGTCTGACTAAGAATCAGTGATCCCCAGGAGATGTTCTTTGAGATTGAATACCAGGGATTTGCAGAGGTTTAGTGGTGTTTGAAGTGTCATGATTTGAGTTATGTTTTTGGTTTCTGCATCTTTGTAAGTAAGGGTATATATGTTTGTTCAGCAGCAGTTTGAGTCTTTTTGCATAATTTCTGTAGATATCTGTCATATAAAATGTTAGTAATTTTACCATTTTACATTTTGACTGAATGTTAAATTTTTATTTTTTTATTGTGGTAACACAAATATATAAATAGGTCAATATAATATATATCATATAGATATATATATCAACATATATATATCACATAAAATTTCCCATTTTATGTCAGTGGCATTACTTACATTGACAATGTTGTGCTGCCATCGCCACCATCCATTACCAAAATTTTTTCATCACCTCAAACAGAAACTCTATACCTAGTAAGCAATAACGCCTTAGTGCCCCCTCCCCTTAGCCACTGGTAACCTGTTATCTACTTTCTGTCTATGAATTTGCTTATTTTAGATATTTCATTTGAATGGACTCAAAGCCCCTTTGTGTCTGGCTTATTTTACTTAACGTGATGTTTTCTAAGATCATCCGTGTAGTAGCATGTATCAGGACTTCATTCCTTTTTAGCGCTGAATAATATTTCATTGTATGTATGTATCACAATTTCTTTATCCATTTATCTGCTAATAGACATATCAGTTGCTTCACCTTTTGGCTATTGTTAGTAATGCTGCTATGAAAACTGATGTAAAAATATCTGTTAAATTCTCAGTTCTTTGGGGTATATACCTAGAAGTGAGATTGTGAGATTATATAGTAGTTCTGTGCTTAATTTTCTGAGGAACCACTAAGCTACTTTCCATGACAGAGTCACCACCCTACATTCCTAACAGCAGTGTACAAGGGCTCCAATTTCTCCATATTGTCAACAACACTTATTTTCATTTTTGTTTTTTTAATAGCCATCCTAGTGGGAATGAAGTAGTATCTCATTGTAATTTTAATTTGCATTTTCTTATTGGTTAATGATGTTGAGCATGTGTTCCTCTACTTATTGGTCATTTATATATGTCTTTGGAGAAATGTCTATTTAAGTCCTTTGCTCATTTTTTAATTGGGTTGTTTGTCTTCTTGTTGCTGACTTGTAGGACTTCTTTCTATATTCTGGATATTAAATGATAATAATATGGTTTGCAAATATTTTCTTCCATTCTGAAGGTTTTCTTTTACTTCCTTGATAATGTTCTTTGAGGCACAAAGTTTTAACTATTTATGAGGCATAATTTATCTATTTTTTTCTTATGTTGTTTGTGCTTTTAGTGTCATGTCTAAGAATCCCTTGTCACATCCAAAATTATGAAGATTTCCCCCTGTTTTCTTCTAAGAGTTTAATGGTTTAAGCTCTTAATATCACAGTTGTCATTTAGCTCTTAAAAATCATAATGGTCAGTGATCCATTTTGAGTAAACTTTTGTATCTGGTATGAGGTAGATGCCCATTTTCATTTTTTTACATGTGGTCATCCAGTTTTCCCAGTACCATTTGTAGAATAGACTATTCTTTCCTCATTGAATGTGCTTGGCACCCTTGTTGAAAATCATTTGGCCATAGATTGTCAGTTTATTTCTGGACTTAAATTCTATTCCATTGGTTTATAAGTCTGTCCTTATGCCAGTACCAAGCAGTTTTGATTACTGTAGCCTTGTAAAAGTTTTGAAGTTGCAAAGTGTGAGACTTACAACATTGTTCTTTTTAATTTTTAATGAAACTAAGTTTTTAGGTTTTCTTGTTTAAGAGGCAGTGAACTTTATTCTGTTTCTGATAAAACTTGTCCCTAACCTTGATGACAGTGAGAACTGATATTTAAAACCCCAGATCACTATAAATTTATAAACTGAAAAAAAATTAACACACTCAATTTTGCCTGTAAAAAGTCAGTGGGTCACAAAGCTGGGTTATGTGTTTTCATGATAAAAGCAAGCATTTACTTAAGACAAAAGATATATGCAGGGAAGCAGATGTGGCTCAAGCAAATAGGCTCCTGCTTACCACATGGGAGTTCCGTAGTTTGGTTCCTGGTGCCTCTTAAAGAAGACAGCGAGCTGGCAGGACAGGCAGGCATGGCAAGCTGACACAACAAGATGATACAGGAGACACAAGAAGAAAAACAAAATGAGACACAACAAAGCAGGGAGCAGAGGTTCCTGGTGCCTCCTAAAGAGGAAGAGCAGCTGGCGCGACAATCAGGCGTGGCAAGCTGATGCGACAAGATGACTCAACAAGAGACACGAGGAAAAACATAACTAGAGACACAACAAAGCAGGGAATGGAGGTGGCTTAAGCAATTGGGCGCCTTTATCCCACATTGGGGGTCCCGATTTCGGGTTCCTGGTGCCTCCTAAAAGAAACAAAAGAAGATGAACAGACACGGCAAATACAAATGAAGGGGTGGGGAGAGATAAATAAAAATAAAATCTTTAGAAAAAAAAAAAAAGATAAATGCAATGGCAAGAATCCAGACACACGTGTCTTCTCAGCCATACTTTAGCAGATACCAGCCCAAAATACCTACGAATAAAGAGAGAAGGAAATGAGTTCTTTCCCAAGTATGGCAAGAAGATAACATCAAAGTTGAAGTCAGTTCAATTAACCTCTAAAATAGCACTGTCCAAAAGGAACTGTATGAGAATGAAAATATTTTATATCTGCACTGTTCAACAGTAGCCACTAACCACATGTGGCTCTCTTGAGCACTTGAAATGAATGATTGAGGAACTGCTTTCTTTCAATTAAATTTAATTTAATTTTACTTAATACAAATTTAAATAGCCACATGTGGCTAGTAGCTATCCTATAGGACAGTGCAGGTCTAGAAGATGGTTGAATCTCCAGCAATACCAGAGTATGAAACCCATATAAGATTACAGGACTAGGGAAGCGGCTGTGGCTCAATCAGTAGGGCTCCCGTTTACCATATGGGAGGCCCCGGGTTCGGTTCCCGGGGCCTCCTGGTGAGGGCAAGCCTGCCCACATGGCGTGGTTAGCTGACCCAGCGAGGACAAGCAGCAAGGGGGGGATAAATGAATAAATAAATAAAATCTTTAAAAAAAAAAAAAAGATTACAGGACTAAATATCAAAGAGTCTTTGTAGTGGGTACTGTGAGAGTCCTTAAAAGAACAAAAGCAAATTATTTTGTTTTAAGAATTCAGATCTTAGCCAGAGTGAAAAGAAAAGATAACGTTAGGAGTGGTGTATTAGTCAGCCAAAAGGAGTGCTGATGGAAAATACCAGAAAGCTGTTGGCTTTTATAAAGGGTATTTATTTGGGGTAGAAGCTTACAGTCACAAGACCCTAAAGAGTCCAACTCAAGGTACCATAAGAGGTACTTCCTCACCCAAAGTCATTGGCCATGTGGTTGAAGCAAGATGGCGGGCGATGTCTGAGAGGGGTCAGCCTTCTTCCTCTCAAGGCTCCGTGGTCCCAGCTTCTTCCCATCTCACCTGTAGGCTGGCATAAGGCTCTTCTCTCTCCCTGGGGCTCATTTCTTTCTTGACTTAGCTGCTCTGTTCTCTTCACAAGGTCAGCTGTAGACTATTAGGCTCATCTGTCTTCCTGGGGCCCTACCATGTCTAATGGAGCCTTGTCGCTTTTCTCACATATATGCTTCTCTGTGTATCTACTGCCATGTGAGAGTCTGTTTTATCAGCCCACCAAGGGGGTGGGGACTCAATCCTGCACACGCTAATGACATGGTCGAATCAAAGCCCTAATCTTATTGTAGTTTAATCAAAGACATCTTAGCTGAATCTAATACAGTCCAAGGGTATCATGCACAGAGGAACAGACCAGCTTACAAACATAATATCTGTTTTGAAATCCATAAATAATATCAAACTTCCACAAGTGGGTTGAAAGGAGGTATTTATTTTTAAGATTTATTTTATTATATTTATTTCACCCCTCCCCTCGTTGTTTGTACTTGCTGTGTCTGTTCATCTTCCTTGTTTTTCTAGGAGGCACTGGGAACCGAACCCGGGATCTGTAATGTGGGAGGGAGGCGCCCAATCGCTTGAGCTACCTCCACTCCCTGCTTTGTTAGGTCTCTCATTATGTTTTCCTCCTTGTGTCTCTTGTTGCATCATCTTGGTGCATTAACTCACCACACCTGCCTGCCACATCAGCTTGCTGTCTTGCCCGTCTTCTTTAGGAGGCACCAGGAACCAAACATATCCGCTTCCCAAGGTATTTATTTTTTTAAAAGACCTAAAGTTATGGTACTTCTGGCTAAACAAATGATTGGGTATAATGTAGCAACAAAGCAAACTCCAAATGATGAGTGGACGTTTATAAGGTAATGATTGCTGAGCCTTAGATACTTGATTATTTTGATATATCAATCTTGCAAAAGCCCTATAGGAATGTACATTTTTGAAGAAATAACTGTTAGCTAAGCTCAGTGGTTGGCAGAAAATTTTGACCTCTGGGTCTCTGAAAAAAAATCAGGCTATAGATCAAATTAAGAAACTATATAATCATTTTCTGAACGTTCGTGCTATGCAGTTTGAAGTGAATCCCTTTGGTGAAATCCCAGAAGGACAAGTTGTTTGTATTGAAGCCTAAGCAAGCTTTAATGACAATACAGAATTCTAATAAAAAGGCATTTCCTGATGATTACAAATTAGAGATTGTGCTTATTGAAATTAAAGCTGCTAGAATCTTCCAGGTTGTCCTAGGATAATGGTCAATGCCTAAGTCTGAATCTATATATATCCTACAAAAAAATCATACAGAGGAAGAAGGAGAGCAAATAAAACCATACTTAATAGTCACCTTCAACATACCATGAGACAGAGAATACAATAAACTTCAAATTATCTGTCAGTAGCAGAACTATCTCACGAGCCTGTGTTAAGAAAGTTAGAGTCAGAAGAGACTATAAAAAAATAAGAAAGTGGAGTGGAGGAGCTAAGGGTAATGTAGCAAAGACAAAATCAACAGAAATAGAAAGTACTACTCTAAATAACTGCTGAAAACATATCTAAGATGTGGTATATCAGAACACTGGCTACAGGAAAGGGACTTGAAAGTATGCAAATACCAAGGTGGCAATCTCTGAAAATCATTGTCTCTTGGGAGAAGGAATAGAGAAAGTTATAAAAGACTACATCCAGAGTAAACCAGGCCCACAAGGTTCACAGGGAGAAATTACTAAATCTTCAAAAACTGGATAGTTCCAGTGCTGCTTAAATTGTTCCAAAGCATAGAAAATAAAGGAAAACTTCCAATTTTTTAAAGGAACAATATATAATAATGTTCACTAAGTCTGATAAAGATAGCACAAAATAATAAAATTAAAAGATCATTATCACTTATGAATATTGATGCAAAAAATTCTAAATGAAATATTACCATACAGAATCCAATGTCACATTAAGAAAATGATACCCTATTTTCAACTGGGATTTATTCCAGGATTGCAAGGATGGTTCATATTTGGAAATCCATGAATATAATTTACAATTTTAATAAATCTAAGGATAAAAATCATATTATTATCTCTATAGATGCTGAAACAGCCTTTGACAAACCTCAACACCCACTTCAGATAAAAATACTCAAAATAGGAATTGATGGATATTATTTTAATATATAATAAATGTATGAACAAGGAACATTCCCACTAAAAAACAAGGTTGCCAATTATTACCACTACTATTTTACATTCATTTGGAGGTATTGACCAATGCATTTAGACAAGAGAAAGTAATTAGAGACATAAGAATTGGAAAAGATGTACAACTATTTCTAGTGGTAGATAATATAATTGTATACTTGGAAAGCGGTAGAGAATCATTGATAAAACTAATGCAGACAACAAAATAATTTTGTAAATAAAATGGGAGGATATAAATTAATATATAAAAGTGAGTAATCTTCATATAACAAACAATAACTAGTTGGAAGGTTTATTGGAAAACGCTGTTTATAATAACAGAAAAAGATAATATATGTAGGAATAAGCTTAACAAAAAATTTATAAGCTAATAAGAGGAAAACTGAAACATTCCTGAAAGACACAAAAATGTGATATAATTTAAAAAAGGAAAAGCATTCCTTATTATTGGGTAGGTTGTCTCAATATTATAAAGATTTCAGTTCTACACAGGGAAATTTATATATTTAATACCATCCCAATAAAACTATCAAGGTTTTTTTTTTTAAACTAGAAAAGTTCATACTAATTCTCATGGGGGGAAAAAAGAGCATCTAAAAATAGCCAGGAAAACTCTGATAAAGAACAGCTGCAAGGGTAGAGGGTTCAAATGCCCTACCAGACGTTAATGTACTCTAAAGCTTCTATAATTATAACAATGTGATATTGGTGCATGAATAAACAGAAAAGAATAGAAATCCAGAAATAGAGTCAAATATATATGGACATTTGGTATTGATAAATGGTTAACCATCTGGAAAATGATAAAATTGCATCTGTATATTAAAAAGCCTTTCTAAATAGATGAACACATTCTTTAAAATTTTTTTTTGCTAAAGAAGTTGTTGGTTTACAATGAAATTCATAGAGTTCCCATATACATACAATTGATGAAACAATATTATTATAATTATACTATTAACTATAGTCCGTAATTTCCATTTGGCTTCACTGTTTGTGTTGTATAGTCCTCATTTTTTTTTTTTTTTTAATTCTAATAACATATACACAAACTAAAATTTCCTCTATTAACCACATTCTAATATATAATTCATTGGAGATAATTATATTCACAATATTGTGCTATCATCACCACCATCCATTACCAAAACTCTTCCATCACCCCAAACAGAAACTCTGAACCCATTAACCATTAACTCCCTGTTCCTTATCCCTGCCATGATCCCTGGTAATTTTTATTCTAGTTTCTGACTCTGTGAATTTGCTTATTCCAATTTTCATATCAGTGAGATCATATGATATTTATCCTTTTGTATCTGGCTTATTTCACTCAGTGTAAGTTCATCCATGTTGTTGCATGTATCAGAACTTCATTCCTTTTTACAACTGAATAATATTATGTTGCGTGTATATATTCCATATTTTGGTTATCCATTCATCGGTTGATGGACACTTGGGTTGCTTCTGTCTTTTGGCAACTGTGAATAATGCCACTATGAACATCGGTGGGAAATAACTCTTAGAGTCCCTGCTTTAAATTCTTTGGGGTATATAGATAGAAGTGGGATTGCCGGGTCATATTGTAATTCTATGTTTAACTTTCTGAAGAGCTTCCAACTGTCTTCCAAAATAGCTGTATCATTTTTACAATCCCACAGTCAATGAATGAGTGTTCCTATTTCTCCATACCCTCTCCAGCACTTGTAATTTTCCACTTTTTAAAATAATAGTAGCTATTCTAGTAGGTATGAAATGTTATGATGTTGAGCATATTTCCATGTGCTTTTCGGCCATTTGTATATTTTCTTTGGAGAAATTTCTATTCAAGTCTTTTGCCCATTTTTTTTTTTTTTATTGTTAGGTTATAGAATTTCTTTATATATTCTAGTTAATAAACCTTTATTGAATATGTGGTTTCCAAATATTTTCTCCCGTTGAGTGGGTTGTCTGTTACTTTCATGATAAAGTCCTTTGATGTACAAAAGTTTTTAATTTTGATGAGATCACTTTTATTTACTTTTTCTTTTATTGCTTGTGCTTTGGGTGTAATGTCTTAGAAACCATTGCCTAACACAAGAAATGCTTGAAAATGCTTCCCTATGTTTTCTTCTAGGAGTTTTATAGTACTGGTTCTTTTCTTAGATCTTTTATGCATTTTGAGTTATTTTTTGTATATGGTGTGAGTTAGGTGTCCCCCTTCACTCTTCTGCATATGGGTATCCAGGTCTTCCAGCACTATTTGTTAAAGAGATTATTCTTTCCCAGTTAAGTGGAGTTGGCAGCCTTGTCAAAAATCAGTTGAGGGAAGCGGATGTGGTTCAAATGATTGGGCTCCCATCTACCATATGGGAGGCCCTGGGTTAGATTCCTGGGGCCTCCTGGTGAAGGCAAGCTGCCCTGCGCCCATGTCCGCGCGGAGAGCTGATGCGGCAAGATGATTCAACAAAGGGAGATAAGCACACAAAGAAAAACGCTCAGCGAATGGACATAGAGCAGACACCGAGCATGAGTGGCAGGGCGGGGGAAGGGGAATAAGTAAAACAAATCTTTGAAAAGAAAAAAAATAATAATAAGATACTTCCAAAAAAAAAAAATCAATTGACCATAGATGTGAGGGCCTATTTCTGAACTCTATTTGATTTCTTTGGTCTGTATGTTTATCTTTGTGTCAATATATGCTGTTTGGACTACTGTAGCTTTGTAATATGTTTTAAAGTCAGGAAGACCTCCAACTTTGTTCTTTTTCAAGATAGTTTTGGCTTTTCAAGGCTTACTCTTCCAAATAAAGGTAGTGATTGGCTTTTCCATTTCTACAAAGAAAGTTTTTGGAATTTATGGAGATTTCATGAATCTGCAAATTGTTTTGGGTAGAATTAACATCTTAATGATATTAAGTCCTTCCATTTATATAGGTCTTCTTTGTTTTCTTGTAGCAGTGTTTTTCAGTGTTCTGTTTACAAGTCATATTCCTCCTTGGTTAAATTTATTCCTAGATTGACTGTACCAGGCAGGGTACTGTATAACACAGTGAACCCCGTGGCAAATGATGTACTGTGGTTAACAGTACAAATATGGGAATGTTCTCTCATGATCTGTAACAGATATACAATACTAATACATGGTATTAATAATAGGATGTGGGGAAAATACAACAAATATAAGCTAAGGTCTATAGATAGTAGTAAAAAAAAATTATTCCTAGATATGTGATTCTTTTTGTTGCTAATGTAAATTGTTTTTTCTTCCTTTCCTCTTCAGATTGCTCATTACTAGTGTATAGAAACTGAATTTGCATGTTGATCTTGTATCCTACCACTGTGCTGAATTGGTTTATTAGCTCTAGCAGCTTTGTCATGGATTTTTCAGAATTTTCTGTTTGTAGGATCATGTCATCTGCAAATCTTCCTTTCGAATTTGGATGCTACTTTACTTCTTGTCTAATTGCTCTGGCTAGAACTTCCAGTACAGTGTTGAATAACAGTGGTGAGAGTGGGCATCCTTGCCTTGTTCTTGATTTTAGAGGGAAATCTTTCAGTCTTTCATCAGTGAGTATGATCTTAGCTGTGGCTTTTTCTTATATGCCCTTTATCATGTTGAGGAAGTTTCCTTCTATTCCTAGTTTTCTGAGTGTTCTTATCAAAAAAAGTTTCTAGATTTTATCAAATGTTTTTTCTGCATCTATTGAATTGACCATGTGTTTTTTTCCCTCCTTCACTTTGTTAATGTGTTGTATTACACTAGTTGATTTTCTTATGTTGAACTACCCTTGCATCCCTGGGATTAAACCCATATGATCATGGTGTGCTGTTGAACACTATTGTTAACAGTTTTGTTGAGGATTTTTGCATCTATATTCATAAGAGGAATTGGTCTGTAATTTTCTTTTCTTATAGTATCTGTAATCAGGCTTTGTTACTAGAGTGATCTTGGACTTATAGAATGAGTTAGGATGTATTCCCTCCTCTTCAGTTTTTGAAAGAATTTAATCAGTATTGGTGTTAATTCTTCTTGGAATGTTTGGTAACATTCTCCAGTGAAGCCATCTGGTCCTGAGCTTTTCTTTGTTGGGAGGTTTTTTATTATTGTTTCAATTTCTACTTATTATTGGCCCCCATACTCATTTTTAAAAGCCTTTTGTAATTCACTATTTTCTGCACAAAAATAAAATCCAGTTTAGCTTACCTGTAAAGTGAAATAAAGTACAACCATTTTTGAGCACTTAAAAGATGGGTATATATTTTTTAATTCTCTTTTATTTAGTTTTCAGAATATGTTATCAGTGTGAACTTAAATTTGAACTACATTTATCTTTGCCAACTAAAGTGTCCTTTTCCTTATTGTTTTCTAGTTTTAGCAAGTGAATAAAGGTCTATAATTTTTTTATATTAGTTTAACTGGTTACTAGTTCATTCTTTTAGGTATTTATGCCTGAATTAACCTGAAATTCGGTATAATTTAAGTAGTCAATTATTGAAGATTCTGGATGAGAGAAAATGTCTTTTATTTTCCTTTTGCAATGTGTTAGAGTTTTTTTGTTTTTGTTTTTGTTTTTTACCGGGAGGTCCCGGGGACTGAAATCAGGTCCCTCCTTATGGGAGATGGACATCCAACCATTTGAGCCACATCCATATCCAATGTGTTAGAGTTTTAACATGGATTTTGGGTGCTCATCTATGCTTTCCTTTAGCAAGAAAGAATAATAGAAATGATTATGATATCTGATTCTTAACTGGCTTGAGAAAAGTCTCTTCTTATTTAACATGTTTTTCATTACAATATCTTAAAGAGATAGATAAGAAAGCATTCCTTGAACCAATATATTTTTCATTTAAAGCTACCTCTTTTTTTCCAGTCATCCCCACATCAGCCTTTTCCCATATCCTTTGTTCCTTCTCTGCTGTTTTTTCATACACTTCTTAGTCTTATTCTAACTAATAGCTGCCCCTTCACTTATCTATTGAAAATTCTGTCCATGTTTGAAATGTTAGAATTGTTTTCATCTTCTGCTTTGCTTCTGTGTGTGTGTGTGTTTAAGATTTATTTATTTCTTTATTCCCCCCCGCCCCCATTGTTTTGTGCTCACTGTCTGCTCTCTGTGTTCTTCTTTGTCTGCTTGTCTTCTCTTTATGCAGCACCAGGAACCGATCCTGGGACCTTCTGGAGTGGTAGAGAGGTGCTCAGTCTCTTGAACCACCTCAGCTTCCTGGTCTGCTGCATCTCTTGTTGTCTCTCCTCTGTGTCTCTTTGTTATGTCATCTTGCTGTGCCAGCTCTCTGCATGAGCCAGCACTCAGTGTGGGCCAGCTCTCACTCGGGCCAGCTCGCTGCAAGGGCCAACTTGTCTTTTACCAGGAGGCCCCAGGAATTGAACTCTGGACCTCCCATATGGTAGCCAGGAGCCTAATCACTTGAGCCACGTCCATTTCCCATAGATATGTTTGTTATTGTACATGTCATATATGATATTTTAATTATTTTTTGTATGTATATATTCCCATTAGACTGTGAGCTTGTTGAAATTGGTACATTTCTTACTCATTTTTGTGTACTGTAGTAATATTCAGTAAATATTTGTTGAATGAGCTAACAATTAAGACTGTCAAACGCTGAATAATTCTAATCCTACAGAACATAATGCAAGCTACATTATATGAACTCATCAAAAACTAGTTGAAAAGACTACAAATAAAGGAACTGAATTCTGTCAATATTTTTTGTTAGATATTTGTTAATATTTTTAAACTTTGTTGCTTAGGAAAATATACTTGTGTATAAATTTGATTTGTGATCATGTTTATAAAGTTTCTTTATACTTTTATTTTAGGAAAAACTGATAAAATATGCAACAGATAGTGAAACAGTGGAACCAATTATCTCACAGTTAGTGACAGTGCTTTTGAAAGGTTGCCAAGATGCAAACTCTCAAGCTCGGTTGCTCTGTGGGGAATGTTTAGGGGAATTGGGAGCAATAGATCCAGGTCGGCTAGATTTCTCAACAACTGAAACCCAAGGAAAAGATTTTACATTTGTGGTAAGTAATGGTTATTTGGAATGTCCAGAAGAGTTCTTTATCTTATTGGAGTTTCTATATTCATTTACAAAAAACTATTTGGCTTATCTTTAGAGATAACTTGATTTAAACCAGATAGTTTAGGTAACTTCTGAATTTATTCCTTAATTCTATTGCAGAGACCTTTAGCCAAAAGCAATTGAGTTTGGACCCAGTCTTGTATATTTTGTTCTTTTAAATAGAGCATCTCAATCTAATTATGACAATAAAGTCTAATTAATTATTTGAATATTACTATTTAAATGCTATTATTAGTGTTTTTATGGGAAACTAGATCCCCAAGATGTTCAGTTAATACTATGTGATAAAAAAGTTTCTGTGGTCAGGAGTTTTGGAAATCCATATCAAACAAAATTAAATAGAACTTTCAATATATCAGTGTACATTGTGAATCTTCAAGAAGGGAATATGTTAAAATTATTTCTTGGCTCTTCTCCATTGACCAGGGTTCTACAGAATGCAGTTTAGGAAATACTGTGTATATTATTTTCTTTTTAAGAGTTAAAAAGCAAAGCAGACTGTTAGAGTTATGCAGAGGTTGAATGATTTCAATATACTTTAGAAATAGTCTAAAAAGCCTTAGATACTGCCTTCTTATCTACATATTATATTTTAGTTCTAGTACCAAACTTAGTTTGAGCCTCATTGTCCTTTCCTTTTCTATCTTAAATTTACTAAGTTAAATTCACTATGGGGGGAGATGATGTAGCTCAAGTGTTTGAGTACCTGCTTCTTATGTACAAGGTCCTGGGTTCGATCCTTAGTACCTCCTAAAAACAAACAAACAAACAAATGAAAAAACATCTCTCGTTGGGGAGCAGATATAGCTCAATGATTGAGCGCCTGCTTCCCGTTTACAAGGTCCTGGCTTTGACCCCGGTACCTCCTAAAAACAAATAAACAAACAAATGGAAAAACCAGCTGTCATTGGGGAGCAGATGTAGCTCAGTGGTTGAGCGCCTGCTTCCCATGTACGAAGTCCTGGGTTCAATCCCTGGTACCTCCTTAAAGAAAAAAAAAATTCACAATAGAAGGCATAGTACAACTTAAGAAAATTTACACTAAATGTCCTTGAATTTTTCCTTCTTTTTATTGAGACTGGAGTAGAAGATTCAAGCTTTGCCTATGGATTATTGATGGAGCTAACAAGAGCTTACCTAGCATATGCAGATAACAGTAGGGCACAAGATTCAGCTGCTTATGCCATTCAGGTAAGAGTACATTTAGGCATTACATTATTGAATTGTATTAAGAAAAGTGTAAATTCTATACTTCAAGAACTCTTAGTTTTTTTAAAATATCATTTTCATTATCAAAATAATACAAATTCATTAGAAAAATTTTAGAGTCCAGAATTGTACACTCTTACCAGATTATTATAGGTATATTCAAAAATTTTCTACGTATGTACAAATACATATGTTTTCTCCACCAAACAATGTGATCATATTATTTAAGATACTCTGTAACTTGATTTTCTTTTGCACTTAACAGACTATCAGGTAGTTTTCTGTGTGAGTACATGTATCTCTTAATTCATTCTTTCCAACAAGTAAATAATACTCAGTGATAATGTATGTACCATAATTTATGTAAGACATTTATGTTGTTTTGGAGGTTTGTTTTATAAAAAATGCTTTAGGGAATATTTAATTTAATACATATAATGTTTTTATATGTATGTTTTTGAATATGTGAGTGAATATATCAATAGTTTAAATACCTAGAAATTGAATTCTTTCTCACAGCAAATGCAGTTTTCATTTGATAAATTTTATCAAAGTTTCACATTTGCATTTGTGTAATTATTTTTTATGAGAGAGTTGTGATATCTTCTATATATTTATTGCTTTTTTTGTGAGTGTGCGTTAAATGATCTTTTCCCATTTTTTCTTCTTCTTGGTGTTAGTCTATTTTTCATTGATATTTAAGGCCTATTTGGATATGATAGAAATTAGGTCTTTGTCTACCATAAGTGTAATATTTTTTTCCAGTTTAACATTCTTTACCCTTTTTCTTAGTATTTTTTCCATTGACATTTTTTATACCTGCTGGCTATGCAATTCCATGGTAAGAGGTCTGAGTTAGATATATACATTTAGAGGTTTTGAATGTAGAAATGGTATTTAAAACCATGAGTCTGGGTGAGAGGCTCAAGAGAGGGAATATAGGTAAAAAGAGACCAGTGGTTGAGCCCTGGACACTGGGAAATCAGAGAGAAGAGGAGGGAATAAGCAAGGAAACCAAGATGGAGCTACCAGTAAGGTGGGAGATTGTGGTGTTCTGGAAGCCAGGTAAAGAAAGTATTTCAAGAAGTATAGTCTGATTAACTGTATTAAATACTGAACATAGATGTAATAATCTAAGGATTGGAATTGGCCATTGGCTTTAATAACACAGAAGTCTTTGGTGACCTTGACAAGAGTAGTTTCCCTGGAGGTAGAAAGTCTTATTAGATAGTAGTTTGAAGAACATAGGAAAAGAGAAGAATTAGAGCGATTACAGCCAATTCTTTTTGAGGAGTGTTGCTATCAAGGGGAACAGTAGGATGGGATAGTAGCTAGAGAGGAAAGAGGTGTAAAGATGAAAAATAATAGCATGTTTATATGTTGCATGGGAACAATTCAGTAGAGAGGGGATAATGACAGGAGAGTATTGATGTAATAATATTGAGCAAAAAAGTGTGGAATATAGTACACAAGTAGGAGTGGCCTTAATTAAAAACAAAGACAATTAAACTAATAACTGGAGAGAATAAAGAGCTTTGGACACTGATATTGCTAGGATGGGTAGATGTAAGGATAGGAATTCTAGAGGTCTTCTCTGATTGCTTCTATTTTCTCAATGGAATAGGATGCAAGATCTAAAATTCTGACTGTATTAGTTTTCTATTGCTACTCTAACAAATTAACACAAACTTAGGGGCTGACATCACAAATTATATGATAGTTCTGTAGGTCAGAAGTCTGGCTCGGGTCTCAGAGGACTAAAATCAAGGCATCAGCAGGGCTGTGTCCCTTTTGCAGGAGAGGGGGAGAATCTGCTTCATTGGCAGGAGAGAGAGGGCTTGTTCAACAGACTCTTATGACTAGCTTGCACCTACCCAGATAATCCAAAATAAACTGTTCATCTCAACCTCTTAATTAAGCTGCAGTGTCACTTTTGCCATGTAAGATATGCACAGGTTCCAGGTTTTAGGGTGTTGTTTTAGTTTCCTAGTTGCTAAAGCAAAAACCATGCAATGGGTTAGCTTACAATGGGAATTTATTGACTCACGGTTTTGAGGCTAAGAGAAGTCCAAAATCAAGTCGTCATCAAGGCAATGCTTTCTTCCCAAAGACAGATGTTCTGGGGCTGGCTGCCAGTGATCCTTGGTCCTTGGCACCTCTGTCATATGTCAAGGCACATGTCAGCCTCTCCTGGCCTCTCCCTTCTGGGTTAAGTAGACATTCAGCTTCTGGTTGCTCCCTCTGGCTTTCCCTATATCTGAATTACAATAGACCCATCCTGATTCAGTTGGACCACATCTTAACTGAAGTAACCTCATCAAAAGATCCTGCTTACTAAGAACATGTTCTTCTGGGTAAATAGCTCCAAACCACCTCAGGCATGGACACCTTTTGGGGCCATTATTTTCTCTACCACAGAAAGTGAAGTTGGGGGAAAAAGTGTTGGAGGTTTAAGAATAAAGAAGGGGACTTGCGGGAAGGTGGTGGACTAGTAAGACACGGGAATCTCTTCTCCAGAAAAATAGCTAGAGGGCAAGCTGAAACAGCCCCGAAAAAGATCTTCTAGGGTTTAGGTCACCAGGTGAAGGCTGCACACCACCCAGAAGAGAGAGGGACAGAAGAGGGAAATCGCGACTACAGAACTGTGAGTTGCAAGTAGCAGCTTCTGCTGCTGCCGGCACCCTCCCCCACACTCTTCAGAATTCTCGGGCCGCTGGGCCTGCGACCACAGACAAAGGGGGCTTCAGGGATCTGCCACTCCCGGAAAGGGAAGAGAGAGGAACACAGCCTTAGGCTGACTCAGGTTCGGACCCGAAATTTGGGCTGCAGAGCCCCACGGACCCTTCCACACGGCGGATTGCCCTCGGAGCCTGGAAAGGACCCTTCCACACAGCGGTTTGCCCTGGGAGCCCGGAAAGGACTGGAGAAATCCGATCCTCACAACCTCCCTTTCTTCTAGCCTGGACTAATTGTTGAGGACACCACAGGAGAGGGGAGAGAGAGCCTGGGGCTGACCCTGCTTTGGATTCCCAGGTTTGGTCTGCCCTGTCCCAAGAGCCCTTCCAGGCTGGGTGGGGCTGTGCCATTGTTTGCCTTGGAGCCTGCAAGGGGCTAAAGATATACAAACCTCCCAATCTCATCCTCTACTAACAGGGACTGTTTGTTGAAGATTCAGAAGGGAGAGGAAATATTTCCTAGCTGGGAAAAGAGGGGCACTACAAGAGAAGTCTGGAGACCTGTCTCAGAAAGTTTGAATCACAGGGCTCCTAGCCCCCAGACAGGAAGCTATATCACATTGATCTGGTCTGTGTCACAACAAATACGCTCCGACCAGGCATTGAATTGAGAGCAGCCAACAAGCGCCATCTCCTGGCAGACCAAGGAAGTACACATAAGAAAATTAATAAGTAAGAGAGTCTTTTCCTGGCCTCTATAGCCTCCCTGCCCAAGGCCCTAGAAAACAACTCTACAACCAATTACTGGGTCCAGTGCCCAGTTTTGAGCAACCAGCAGAACAATCCGAACAATCAAGGTTGAGCCAAAAATCAAAGAGCGGTGGTAACTCACAGCCGCCTGCCACTAAAACCCCATAAAAGAGAAAGAGATAGAGCATCTAAGTAAAATACAAACTAACCAGATGCCTAAGCACCAACAAAAAATTGCGGACCATACTAAGAAAATAGAAGACATGGCCCAAGAAAAGGAATACAGCAAAGTCCCAGAAGAGATGCAGAATTTGAGAGAACTAATCAGTGAGATGAGCACACATTTCCAAAATCAAATTAATGAGATGAAAGAGAATATAGTTAAAGTGATCAATGACATCAAGAAGTCATTGCACAAACGTAAAGAAGAATTTGAAATCATGAACAGAAAAGTAATGGAGTTCATGGGAATGAAAGACACAATAGGTGAAGTAAAAAATACATTTGAAGCATACAACAGCAGACTCGAAATGATAGAAGAAAGAATAAGTGATACCGAAGATAGAGCAGCTAAAATTGAAGAGAGAAAAGAACAGAGAGAGAAAACAATGGAAAAAATTGAGCAGGGGCTCACAGAGTTGAATGACAACACAAAACGCAAGAACATACGTGTCATTGGAGTTCCAGAAGGAGAAGAGAAAGGAAAAGGGGCAGAAAGAGTATTTGAGGAAATAATAGCTGAAAATTTCCCAACTCTCACGAAAGAAATGAACTTTCATGTCCAAGAAGCACACCGTTCCCCAATAAGAATAAATCCAAATAGACCTACGCCAAGACACATATTATTCAGAATGTCAAATGTAAAAGATAAAGAGAAAATGCTCAGAGCAGCAAGAGAGAAGCAAACGATCACGTGCAAAGGACGTCCAGTAAGACTTTGTGCAGATTTCTCTTCAGAAACCATGGAGGCGAGAAGACAGTGGTATGATACAATTAGGAAACTGAAAGAGAAAAACTGCCAGCCGAGAATTCTTTACCCAGCAAAACTGTCCTTCAAATATGAAGGTGAGTATAAAGTACTCACAAACAAACAGAAACTAAGAGAGTTTGCAAAAAAGAATCCACCTTTGCAGGAAATATTAAAGGAAGCCTTAGAACCTGAAAGAAAAAGACAGGAGAGAGAGGCTTGGAGGAGAGTATAGAAGAAAGAATAGCAGAAAGGATAACCAAAAGAGTAAAAACAGAGACAAAACTAAGATGACATATGAAATCCAAAGAATACAATGGAGGAAATAAGTAGTGCATTTTCAGTAGTATCATTGAATGTGAATGGATTAAATTCCCCAATCTAAAGATACAGGCTGACAGAATGGATAAAAAAACATGAGCCATCCATATGCTGCTTACAAGAAACTCATCTCAGACACAAGGATACAAGCCAGCTGAAAGTAAAAGGTTGGAAAAAGATACTCCATGCGAATAGTAAACAGAAAAGAGCCGAAAAGAGCAGACAAAACTGACTTCAAATGCAAAAAAGTGATAAGGGATGCAGAAGGCCATTATATATTAATAAAAGGGACGATCATCCAGGAAGATATAACAGTCATAAATATCTATGCACCTAACCAGGGTGCCCCAAAATATATGAGACAAACTCTGGCAAAACTGAAGGGAAAAATAGACATTTCTACAATAATCGTCGGGGACGTCAACACCCCTCCCACATCATTAGATAGAACAACTAGACAGAAGATCAACAAGGAAACAGAGAACTTGAACAATATGATAAACAAGTTAGACCTAACAGACATATACAGAACACTGCATCCAAACTCAGCGGATTATACATTCTTCTCAAGTGCCCATGGATCTTTCTCCAGGATAGACCACATGTTAGGTCACAATACAGCTCTCAATCAATATAAAGAGATTGAAATTATACAAAGCACCTTCTCAGATCATAATGGAATGAAACTAGAAATCAATAACAGACAGGAAAAAAGGAAATTTGCAAATGTGTGGAGACTGAACAACACACTCCTAATTATTCAGTGGGTCAAAGAAGAAATTGCAAGTGAAATCAGTAAATATATTGAGACAAATGAAAATGAGAACACAACATATCAAAACTTATGGGATACAGCAAAGGCAGTCTTGAGGGGGAAATTTATAGCCCTAAATGCCTATATTAAGAAACAAGAAAGAGCTAAACTCAAAGATTTAACTGAACAACTTGAGAAACTAGAGAAATAACAGCAAACCAATCCCAAAGCAAAAAGAAGGAAAGAAATAATAAAGATTAGAGCAGAAATAAATGAAAATGAGAACAAATGAGGAATAGAGAAAAGCAACAAAACCAAAAGCTGGTTCTTTGAGAAGATGAATAAAATTGACAAACCCCTTGCTAGACTAACAAAGAAAAAAAGAGAGAAGATGCAAATAAATACAATCAGAAATGAAAGGGGGGAAATTACAAATGACCTCACAGAAATAAAAAGAATCATAAGAGGATATTATGAGAAACTATATGCCAACAAACTAGACAACCTGGATGAAATGGACAAATTTCTAGAAACTCATAACCAACCTACACTGACACAACAAGAAATACAAGAACTTAACAAACCAATCACAATTAAGGAGATTGAATCCGTCATCAAAAATCTCCCAGCAAAGAAAATTCCAGAACCAGATGGCTTCACAGGTGAGTTCTACGAAGCATTTCTAAAAGAATTAACACCAATCCTGTTTAAACTCTTCCAAAAAATTGAAGAGGAGGGAAAATTACCCCACATTTTATGAAGCCAACATCACCCTAATACCAAAGCCAGATAAAGATTCCACAAGAAAAGAAAATTACAGACCAAACTCTCTCATGAACATAGATGCAAAAATTCTCAAGAAAATACTTGCAAATCGAATCCAACAGCATATCAAAAGACTTATACATCACGACCAAGTGGGATTTATTCCTGGTATGCAAGGCTGGTTCAACATAAGAAAATCAATCAATGTAATACACCACATTAACAAATTGAAGGAAAAAAACCACATGATCATCTCAATAGATGCAGAAAAGGCATTCGACAAAATCCAACATCCTTTTTTGATAAAAATACTTCAAAAGAAAGGAATAAAAGGAAAATTCCTCAATATGATAAAAGGCATATATGAAAAACCCACAGCCAACATCATACTCAATGAAGAAAGGTTGAAAGCTTTCCCCCTAAGATCAGGAACAAGACAAGGATGCCCACTGTCACCATTGTTATTCAACATTGTACTCGAAGTTCTAGCTAGGGCAATTAGACAAGACAAAAAAATTATAGGCGTCCAAATAGGAAAAGAGGAAGTAAAACTCTCACTGTTTGCGGATGACATGATCCTGTATTTAGAAAATCCTGAAGTATCCACAACAAAGCTACTTGAACTAATAAATAAGTTCAGCAAAGTGGCAGGATATAAGATCAACACGCAAAAATCAGTAATGTTTTTGTACACTAGTACTGAACAATCTGAGGAGGAAATCAGGAAGAAAATTCCATTTTCAATAGCAACAAAAAGACTTAAATACCCAGGAGTTAATTTAACCAAGGAAGTACAGGACCTATATGCAGAAAACAACAAAACAATGCTAAAAGAAATTTAAAAAGACCTAAACAAATGGAAAGACATCCCGTGTTCATGGATTGGAAGAATAAATATCATGAAGATGTCAATCTTGCCCAAACTGATTTATAGATTCAATGCAATACCAATCAAAATCCCAACAGCTTACTTTACAGAATTAGAGAAGGCAATTACCAAATTCATCTGGATGGGTAAGTGCACCTGAATAGCCAAAAGTATTCTAAAAAAGAGGAGCAATGTGGGAGGAATTTCACTGCCTGACCTTGAAACATATTACAAAGCTACAGTGGTCAAAACAGCATGGTACTGGCATAAAGATAGACATATCGATCAGTGGAATAGAATTGAGAATCCAGAAATAAACCCTCACCTATACAGTCAACTGGTTTTTGACAAACCTACCAAGCCCACGCTGATGGGAAAAAACAGTCTCTTCAACAAATGGTGTTGGGAGAACTGCATATCTATAACCAAAAGAATGAAAGAGGACCCCTATCTCACCCCCTATACAAGAATCAACTCAAAATGGATCAAAGATCTAAATATAAAAGCCAGGACCATAAACCTACTAGAAGAAAATGTAGGGAAACATCTTCAAGACCTTGTAGTAGGTGGTGGTTTCTTGGACTTCACACCCAAAGCACGTGCAACAAAAGAAAAATTAGATAAATGGGACCTCCTCAAAATTAAACACTTTTGCACCTCACAGGACTTTGTCAGAAGCAGCCAACTCAATGGGAAAAAATATTTGGAAATCACATATCTGATAAGGGTTTAGTATCTAGGATATATAAAGAGATGTTACAACTCAACAATAAAAAGACAAATGACCCAATTAAAAAATGGGCCAAAGACTTGAATAGATATTTCTCCGAAGAAGAAATACAAATGGCAAAAAAACGCATGAAGAAATGCTCAACATCACTCATGATTAGGGAAATGCAAATCAAAACTACAATGAGATATCATTTCACACCTGTCAGAATGGCCACTATTAAAAAGACAAAGAACTGCAATTGTTGGAGAGGATGTGGAGAGATAGGAACACTTCTTCACTGTTGGTGGGAATGCAGGATGGTACAACCTCTATGGAGGACTGTTTGGCAGTTCCTAAAGAAGTTGAATATAGACTTGCCACCTGACCCTGCAATACCACTACTGGGTATATAACCAGAAGAACTGAGAGCAGTGACACGAACAGACATCTGCACACCGATGTTCATAGCCACATTATTCATCATTGCCAAAAGTTGGAAACAACCCAGGTGTCCATGAACAGATGAGTGGATAAACAAACTGTGGTCTAGTCACACGATGGAATATTATGCAGGTGTAAGAAGAAATGAAGTCGTAAAGCATATGGCAACATGGATGAATCTGGAGGACATTATGTTGAGTGAAGCAAGCCAGACACAAAAGGACAAATACTGTATGATTGCATTACTATGAACCAAATATATTGTGTAATATATTGTTTGATTCACACACACAAAAAAACAAAAAAAAACAAAAAACAGAACAACAAAAAATTTACGTTTCCATTACATTTAATTGAGAAATGTATATATTTATTCATCTGTGTTTACTTTTTAGTTTTTTATTGCTTATGTTTTCAATTATTAAATGTACAAAATAAAGTTAAAAGAAATTAAAAAAAAAAGTATAAAGAAGGTATGAAATCATTATCTAATCAGTAAGCATATGAAAAGATGTTCAGCATTATTGATCACTAGGGAAATAAAAATCAAAACCATAATGAGATACCATTTAACACCCACTAGGATGGTTAAAACAAAACAAAAAAAAAAACAAAAAAAAAAAACAGACAATAACAAGTTATGGCAAAAATGTGGAGAAATTGGAGCCCTCATACATTCCTGGTGGGATTCTAAAATGGTACAGCCACTTTGGAAAATAAGTTGGCAGTTCCTTAAAATGTTAAACATAGAGTTACAATGGGACTCAATAATTCCATTCCCAAGTATATACCCAAGAGAATTTAAAACATATCCACATAAAAACGTACATGGATTTTCATAGTAGAGTTATTCATAATATTCAAAAAGTGGACCAAATGTTCATCAACTCATGAGTGGATAAACAAAATGTGCGTGTGTGTGTGTGTGTGTGTGTGTATATATAAAATAATGATCATAACAATGTATTGTTATATTTGTCACATAAATAGAAGTAATATGTATAACAATAATAACACGAAAAGGGAGATGTAGCTGTTTGGCAATTTGATGTAATTATGAATTCCAAAAATATAATTGGATCATGCTTGTAAACTGATCTGTTAATCTGGGCATGATTAAGTTATGATTAGGGCATTGACTGGGCCATGTCAGTAGGGCGTTGAGCCTCACCCCTTGGTGGTTGGGGGAAGAAAATATAAAAGGCATCACAAGGAACAGAGATGCAGCAGTTTTGAGTAGCAGTTTTGATGTTGGAGAGAAGGCCCCAGGATAGAGACAAGCTGTTCGCTGAGAGTTTACAGCTGGCTTTGAGGAGAGAAGCAAAGCCTAGAGAGCCTCATAGTCTACAGCTGGCCTTGTGGAGGAAACAGAGGTGCTGAGCCTGGAGAGAAATGAAGCCCCAGGAAGAGAGGAACCCAAGAAGCCTGAACCATGGCAAACGTCGGCAACTGTCTTGCTCCAACATGTGACAATGGATTTTGGTGAGGGAAGAAGCTTATGGTTTATGGCCTGGTAACTGTGGACTTCTACCCCAAATAAATACCCTTTATAAAGACCAACCAATCTCTGGTATATTGCATTAGTGCCCCTTTTGGCTGACTAATACAGGAGACAAGAGAGTTGAGTTATAATGGAGTAGCATTCTTATATTTCACTGGAATTGGTAGTATAAATCTGAAGTGGATTTTGATAAATTAAGATGAATATGATAAGCCCTAGTGTGGCAATTAAAAAATAACTCAGAAAAATTTAGTGAAAAATCCTTAAAGGACGTAAAGTATTATACTAAAAAATATTCCCAGTAAAGGAGAAATAGAGAAACAAACAAAAAAAAGACATGAGACTGAATTGTTTGAGGTTACTCTTGGCAGTTTGTGTCTCCAACTTCTTTAGTTTTACATATTCCTGTATTTAAATAGTAGATTCAAAATAAATAGTGATAGGTATAAGTGACTTTTCCCTAAATTATCTTTTTTTTCTGGTGTGAAATTTTTAAATGAAGTTAATTATTAATAGACACAAAAAGATTTGCAAACAGGGAGTGTGATTGTGAAATTGGATTTTATGACTCTCTGCCAAACTTATCCTTATGTTTATAACTTATCCTAACTCTTTGTACGTCTGTCTGTGGCTTACTGTAAAAGACATTTCTCAAATTTAAAATTTTATTGAAGTATATTATTTGCTCTGAAGATAGATCAGCAAATCAGCAGTGCTGTCTATTGAATGTGAATATGCAAAGATCAAATTTTATGAAGGCATTGGCAAGCTTTCATGCGTTAACATTCAAAAACAGAAAATGTATTCATTCCTGCTACAGATCAATATGTAGGTATGTTTTCCATTTTAAAAATATATTAATGTAATTTAAAAGTATCAATTCATTGCTTTTTCCCTTGATTTTACTGAAATTTAATTGTTACTTTTAATAGTATGATTATATACAAGAAGTTCAATAAAAGAAAAAATTTCCCCTGGGGAAAGAAAGAAAGGAGTGAAGTACTGATACATGCTATAACATGGATGAATATTATCCTAAGTAAAAGAAGCCAGTCACAAAAGGCTACATATTATATGATTCCATTTATATGAACTATCCAGACTTGGCAAATACATAGGATCAGAAAGCTTAGTGGCTGTCAGGGGCTGGGGGAAGAGAGAAAATGGGAGTGACCACTAATGTGTACAGGGTTTCTTTTTGGAATGATGGAAATTCCAGAAATTAGAGTATAGTGGTATTTATACAACTCTGTGGATATTACTAAAAATCAATGAATGATATACTTTGAAAAGATTAATTTTATGGTATGTGAATTGTATTTCAAAGTTGTTATTAAAATAATCATCTAGGAGAATAGACTAGGAAGACATTGTATGAGTGCCAGGCAGCATTAAGGACACACTTGAATATTGTGGTCATGAATTTAAAATGAGAGCAGTATACATAGTTGTTTTTCTCAGTTATATTTTACTGTGCCAGCATAGGCATGAAGTAGGCAAAGAATTGGATTTTACTAAAATTAAGGTTTTTTTGGCAAGTAAAAGGAGGAAGGGATAACAAAGTTTAAGGTGTATGCAAGGGACTAATAATTAAAGGTTATGGAATTTGAGCTCAGTAGGGAGAGAAACAGGGGCCTGTTAGATTGTGAGGTATAGTAAAAAAGTGGTAAGATCAAATGGATTGTAGGTCCTGAAATAATTAAGGAATTGTTTGAGTCAAGGTACCAAAGACTTCCTCTACTACAAGGAATACCAAGAAAAGAAAAGAAAAAAAAAAAAAAAAGGGTACCAAAGACAGTAAACAAGGATGAATTATAGAAGGGAATACTTAAATTGGAGATGATGGAGGGACTGTGATTGGTGTTAATGTCAAAGTCTAGGGTATGACCATAACAATGAGTGACTGAGGTGTAGGGTAGTAGAAAAGATTATTGAAAGGAGGATATCAAGGAAATGAAGGGCTGGGTATTTGAAAGACCATATATGTGGATTTCCTGATGTGACTGATATATGGGATAATTGAAAAGGTTAGTTGTAGTGGGTAATTATAAAAAATGATAAATACCTTGAACTTTTTTCTTAACTCAAAAAATTATGAATGTACATTTGTTTACAGAATTTTGATATGGCTTCCACTATGAATATGAGTCTTCTGATTTGAGATCACAGCTCTGTTTTTATATAAACCTAACCCCTAATGCATTGTATGCAAGAATTTGAAAACAATTGTGACCCTAGAATTTTATGGCATTTCCTAGCCTTTTAAAATTGTCTTTAACACACCTAATTCATCACCAAAAAAATTTTGTCAGATTTATTAAGGGCTGATTTACATACAGTGATTTACTCTTTTAAGTGTGCAGTTCTGGGATTTGGCAAATGCATAAAATTGTGTATCCTCCACTATAATCAAGATACAGAACATTTCCATCATTCCCTACCACCCCTTAAATCATGTAGTCAGCCCTTCCCCCAATACCTTGGCAGTGATCTCTTTTCTGTCCCTATAGTTTTGCTTTTTCAAGAATGTCATTTAAATGGGATCATATAAACTATTTAGTATGCTGCTTTTACTTAACATAATATATTTGAAATTCATTCATAATATTGAGTATATCAATAGTTTGTTCCTTTTTATTGCATAATAGTTTGCATTGTGGGGGTATGTTACAGGTTATCCTTTCACCAGGTGAATGATATTCGATTGTTTCCAGTATTTAATGATTATGAATAAAGCTACTATAAACATTTGTGTACAAGTTTCTCTGTATTGATAAGTTTTTATTTATCTTTGTTAAAGTCTGTATTTAGCTTTGGAAAACAAATAACAGTTTCTTATAAAATGGCAGTACCATTTTGTATTCTCACCAACAATGTTTGAGAGTTCCAGTGGTCCTACATCCTCAACAGTGCTTGGTATTGTCAGTTAAAAACTTTTTAAAAGAAATTCTAATGGATATATAGTGTGTATTTGTTAGAGTTCTTTAGGAAAACAGAACCAACAGGAGGTTGGTAGGTAGGTAGGTAGTAAATATTATAAGATTTATGAAATTTATTATAGTAATTGGCTCCTGCAACTACAAGCGTAGTCACGTCTGAATTCCGTAGTGTAGGCAGCAAGCTGGGAACCCCAATAAAGGTTTTTGATGAATTTACCAGGAGAAGCTTGCTGGTTGAAGTAGAGATGGAAGTTCTTCCTTCAATTCATCCCTTCTCTGTTTCCTTCAGTCCAGGCTGGCAGTGGTTTTGCTCATAAATTTTACAAAAACCTCATCAGTTTTGCATACAGTTCACAGGGATCTAACTCATCCAATAATGCTTCCCACAGATCTTTCCTGCATAACTTGTATTTACAATCCTGACTTCTACTGAAATAGCTGACCAGTTCCATGCTAATTTAAACCCTCACATGGAGCCCTATCTCTGGGGACTCGCTTTCTGGAAGCTCAGGGAGGTTCCTAATAGAACTGCTTTTGACCTTAGCCATAGAGCACACTATCTGGATAGGCTCAGAATTTTCCAAACAATTTCTAGTTTCTTTGTGCTTAAGAATTCAGTTCTCAACTTATCTCTTTCCTCTCACATTTTTCTATAAGCTATAAGGAGAAATCAGACTGTACCTTCCACACTTAACTTGGAAATACTCTGTTAAATATCTTAGTTAATCACTTTCAGGTTCTGCCTTCCATCCAACATGAGAACTCAATCTCAACAAGTTCTCTACCATTTTATTTATTTATTTATTTATTTTAATTTTATTTTACCAGGAGGTCTCGGGGATCGCACCCAGGTCCTTCCATTTGGTAGACGGATGTCCAACCACTTGAGCCACATCCGCTTCCCTCTGCCACTTTAAAACAAGGATTGCTTTTCCTCTAATTTCTAATAAAATGCATTCATCATTTGCTTCTAAGTCCTCATCAGAACTACCATATTTCTACCATAGTCTCTTGAAAGCAATCTAGAACTTTTCTATCAAGCGCCTCACATTTCTTCCAGCCACTACCCATTACCCAATTCCAAAGCAGTGTCCACATTTTTTGTTATTTGCAAGAGCAGCACCCTACTTTCTGGTATGAAAAATGGTTATAGTTACCTCATTGCTAAAGCACATTCCATGCAAGATTTTGCCTTAAACGATGAGAATATATTGGCTCGCAATTTTCAGGCTACGAGAACTTTAAAATCAAGGCGTCATTAAGGTGATGCTTTCTTCTAGGAGACTGGAGTTCTGGGGCTGGCTGTTGATGGGTCTTTGGTCTTTGGTTTTTCTGTCACATGGTAGTGCCCATGGTTTTCATCAAGAAGGGGTGCTGGATTTTATCACATGCCTTTTCTGCATCCTTTGAAATGATTAAATGGTCTTTTTCCCTTTCTCTCATTAATGTGCATGACATTGATTTTCTTAGTTGAACACCCTTTGCATTCTTGTTATATATCCCACTTAATCATGATGTGTAAACCTTTTAATATGCAATTGCATTCAGTTTGCTAATATTTTGTTGAGGATATTTGTGTTTATATGCACAGTGGATATTGGTTGGTAATTTTCTTTACTTGTGATATCTTTATCTGGCTTGGTATTAGGATGATGCTGGCCTCATAGAATGATTTAGGAAGTGTTCCCTTCTCCAGAAAATTTTTGAACGAGTTTGAGAAGGATTAATTCTTCTTTGAGTGTTAATTTTTCTTTGAATATTTGGTAAATTCACCAGTGACGCCATCTTGTCCCAGGCTTTTCTGTTTTTGGGAGGTTTTCAATTATTGACTCAATCTCTTTACTTTTTATTGCTCTGATAAGATCTATTTCTTAACTCAGTTTAGGTAATTTGTGTGTTTCTAAGAATTTGTCCATTTTATTTAAGTTGTTTCATTTGATGGCATAGAATTGTTCATAGCATGTTCTTTTAATCCTTTCTGTAATTTCAATAGTAATACCCCCCATTTCATTCCTGATTTTTGTTATTTGCATCCTCTCTCTTTTGTTCTTTGTCAGTCTAGCTGAAGATTTGTCAATTTTATTAATCTTTTCAAAGAACCAACCTTCGCATTTTAAAATTTTCTCTATAGTTTTTCTATTCCCTATTTCATATACCTCCACTCTAATCTTTAGTAATTTCATTTGCTGTTCTTTTTTCTAGTTCCTCTACTTGAGAGATTAAGTCTCTGATTTGAGATCTTTATTCTTTTTTAAAAAATTTTAATTAATTTTTTTAATTAGAGAAGTTGTAGCTTTAAAAAAAAAATCATATAAAACTTAACAATGTTCCCTTATACCCCCTATTGTTGACACCTTGTATTAGTGTGGTACCTTTGTTACATTTGATGAAAAGATATTAAAATTGTACTATTAACCATGGTCCATAGTTTACATTAGGTGTATTTTCCCCCATTTATCACATTATTATTAACACCTTGTATTAATGTGGTACATTTGTTATAATTCATGAAAGAATACTTTTAACTTATACTATTAACTATATTCTATCATTACAGTAGGATTCACTGTGCTTTTCAGTCCTATATTTTATCTTTTAATTCTTATTCTAGTGTGTGTGTGTGTGTGTGTGTGTGTGTGTATACACACACACAATCTAAAATTTCCTCTTTTAACCATATTCATATATATAATTCAGTGTTGTTAGGTACATTTTGTTTATACATTCACTAGTTGATGGGCACTTGGGGTGCTTGCATCTTTTGACAATTGTGAATAATGCCAATATCAACATTGGTATGGAAATATCTGTTTGAGTCCTTGCTTTCAATTCTTCTGGGTATGTATGTAGAAATGGGATTGCCAGGTCATATGGTAATTTTATACTTAGCTGAGGAACTGCTTCCACAGAGGCTCCACTATTTTAAATTCCCACCAACAATGAATGAGTGTGCCTATTTCTCCACGTCCTCTCTAACACTTGTAATTTTCTGTTTTTTTTTTTTTTTTTTTTTTTTTTAATAGTAGCCATTCTCATGGGTGTGACATGATATCTCATTATGGTTTTGGTTTGTATTTCTCTAAAGGCTAGTGATGTTGAGCATCTTTTCATGTGTTTTTTAGCCATTAGTATATCCTCTTTAGAGATATGTCTATTCAAGTCTTTTGCCCATTTTTTAAATTGGATTGTTTGTCTTTTTATTGTTGAGTTGTAGGATCTTTATATATTCTGGATATTAAACCCTTATCAGATATGAGGTTTCCAAATATTTTCTCCCATTGAGTAGGTTGACTTTTCACTTTCATGATAAAGTCCTTTGATATGCAAAAGTTTTTAATTTTGATGTCTGATTTATCTATTTTTTCTTTTGTTGCTTGTGCTTTGGGTGTAAAGTCTAAGAAACCATTGCCTAACACAAAATCCTGAAGATTCTTCACTTCATTTTCTTCTAGAAGTTTTACAGTCCTAGTCTTTGATCCCTTATGAGTTAAATTTTGTATATAGTGGGTCATGGAGGTCCTCTTTTCATTCTTTTCCATATGGTTATCCAGTTCTCCCAGCACTTTCTGCTGATGAGACTATTTCCCTATTGAATGGACTTGGCAGTCTTGTCAGAAATCAATTAGTGCCCTCGTGGTCTGCCAGCTGCTCAGTGGCAGGCTCCACAAGTTCTTTCCTGTGTCAACACTGGGTGAGTCGGCTCCCCGGGAGCAAGCAAGCCAGTGTGACCTCTGCAGCTTGCTCCAGATGCACCTCCCTGGCCTCACTCTCGGAGTCCAGGGAAATAACCAGAGAAAGGAACAAAGATAGTAGAGGTTTTCAACTTAACCATTCATGAGAAGTGTCCAGCATCAAAGTTTGTCATCCAGATCCTCTGTCACCAGCCCCTTGGCCATCAACAAAAATTGCATTAGACCCTCTTGGTCCCTATTTGCTAAGCTGCAAATGCACTCCAATTCTCCTTCCCACTTATCAGGGACTCTCCAATTCACACATCTGCCTCCATCTTGGAGAAGACTGGGGAGGTGTTGGATGGTAAGGTCTCCATCTCTTGCTTTGATAGCTTATGGAAGCTTTCTAGCAGTTACCATGAACCAAGAAATAGTCACAGTCTATGTGAGCATAAGAGTGTGGGTCGGGTCCCTCTGGCTGTCGTGGAAGGTGTCTTCAGAGATGAATTGGGCACCTGCAAATTGAACTCCAGTCTTGAAGGCGTACAAAGCACAAACTCAGCACAGGGGGAAATCGCTTGCCCCCATCTCTGATCCATTTGATAACAATAATTAGATTTCATTTGTGGATCAGAGTGATTCTGTAGATAGCTCTCCATTCAAAGAGATAAAACCCCCAAGCCTCTCAGACTCACTTGTGAAGAAACCAGAGAGCACAGAAACAAGCTGTTAAAGAGATTTGAAAATTGTAAAACAATCACATGCTTATCACAAATTTTTTAATGGAAAATATTATTCTTCCTAAAAAAAACCACATTATTTGTGTTAACATTTAATGGATTTATCATTGTTATTGTTAAATGAATTAAAATACCTATTTTAATATTTCTTAGTTTTAATTTCTAATGTGGTAAATGTAATTAAATATAATCCACATATACAAAAGCTTTTTAGGTTCCTCAGTAACCTGAAACCAAAAGTTGGAGAATCCCTGATCTAGGAAGTCTGTTATTGAAGGTTGATTAAGAGCGTCTGTTTACTTTAACTACTTTTCCAAATATCAGAGAAAGCTGGCTTCAAAAAATATTAATATCAGTTCATAGTTAAATGAAAATTGGTTTTACATTTCTTTATTTTAATTTTTCATGTATTTGCTTTTATTAAAAATACAGTATAAAAATATAAAACTCGTGTCTTGCTAGACAGTGCTTATATTTTATAATATTAGGTAATTTCTGTTTACAAAGTCATTTTCCTAAACCTGGAAAGAAAGAATAATAGGTGGTGAAAGATAGAATACCCTAACATATTTTACTTGTTTTGAAGGTTGGTATTAGTCACAAAACTTTTCTTTCTTTATCTGTAATATCTCATTTGTTATATTTTGAAAGGAAAGTAAATATCATCATTTAAATCTCAGGCCATGAATTGATCTTTAATATTTACATTCTGTTTTCAGAATTATATGTTTGGTATTTTATATCTAGAATTTAAGATATCTTGAATTTGTGGACTATTTTGGATTTGAAGTTGCCGCATTAAAATTATGAAAAGGATTTGCTTCTGCAAATATAGGAAATTCCAATTTTTTCCTTCAAATAGCTCTTAATCTTTTATTTCCATGTATTTTATTTATAGAACACGAACTGGCTACATGTTTAAGCACTGCCAGTACTTCATGGCCTGGATTAAGTCACCTAAATTGTTCCTAGGCATTGAAATAAATGTCTTAAGCTTTTTTGGTACTCTAAAGTTTTATAATTCTGTGTGTTTTTCTATGTATTTTTATAACCATAATATGTAGAACATTGATGAATATCCATTTCACTGTTGACTTGCAAATGTAAATGTGTATTTGTAGGAGTTACTTGCTATTTATGACTGTAGAGACATGCAGACTGATGGCCCAGGTCACCAATTATGGAGGAGATTTCCTGAGCATGTTCGGGAAATACTGGAACCTCATCTAAATACCAGGTATGTAGTTACATTAAAACTATTTTCAAAAAAATTATTTTTAGTTTCATAAAAATAATGCTATTTTTGAGACAGTTTTTTAAAATAATTGAACTATGTTTATTATGTTCTATATGTATTTTCCACTAGGATTTATGTGTGTAATCATGTCAAAATGAGTGCAGTCTGCTCATTGGTTTAACTTCTATAACTTTAAATATTTAGTCAAATTATTATTATTATTTTTTTTTTTTAAAGATTTTATTTATTCATTTATCCCCCCCTTGCTGCTTGTGCTCGCTGGGTCAGCTAACCACGCCGTGAGGGCGGGCTTGCCTTCACCAGGAGGCCCCGGGAACCGAACTCGGGGCCTCCCATATGGTAAACGGGAGCCCTACTGATTAGCCACAGCCGCTTCCCAAGTCAAATTAATTGAAACTAAAAGAATTAATGTTTTTCATTTATTCAGCTGTCAGTAATACCTTGAAGGAATCTACTTTATGTTGAATAACTGGAAGCTAAAACAGGGATATTTTAGAAATTTGAGTTTAAAGGTAGTCCCAAAGCCTTTAGTAACCCCAATTAGAGAGCTTTTAGTCCCTTCCCAGCTTGTCTTCACAAATATATTTTCTCCTACTTTTTAAAAGAGAAAGTATTTTCTCAACCTCTTTCAATTTAAGTAACTTTGTTAGGGCTGATTGAAATCTATAAAATGATAGATTTATCTATAAACCACACTTCTGATAGAAATTAGGAGATTTATCTAGCTTGGTTCTGCTCATTAAAATTCTTACCTCATAAAAATAAGAGGTTGATGGAAGGCATTATCAATGATGTTGACACTCTTTTGTATGAAACACCAAGATACCGTGTTAGCCAATAGATAAGGAAATACAGTTTGAGCTGCCTGATACTTGCTCCAGTGAGCCTATAGGAAATAAAGAATTTCCTAAAAGGATTTCCATGTTACTGCCTTGAAGTTATAATCCTATAGTCTCCTTTAAATATTTTTTTAATTGAATTAGTTTTATATAAATATATAAAATCACTAATCCTGGGTTAAAGGATGGCCGATATTGGGGAAATTTAACTTTTAAAACTAAATAGATCAACTGTAGTTTGAAGATACCATAGAAATAATTTTAGGAGAAAACATCAGGATGTGACTAGGCAGAATCTAGTTTGTACTCCAGTATCAGTAGTTTTCTAGCTAAGTTTATTTTAAAACTTAAAATTTAAAACATTTAAAAACTTAAGATTTTGGGGCAACATAGAGAGTCCTTTGATACTGAAGACCAAAGAATTTATAATAGCACTAATCTCATAAGCATTTTAGTGACTTTCTTATATCAGTGTTCAGTGGCCTGAGTATCATTTTAGTGAAGGCAAACGTTTAAATTGATCTTGGTAAGGCAGTTGTCAGATAAGTGCAGCCATTAAAGATAACCGGGCAATGGAGTGGATAGAGGATATAATCCCTAAAGAGTGCATGAAGTGAAGGACCATAAAGACTCTTAGAGAATGAAAGCTTTTTAGAGAATGAAGTAAAGAGAGGAGGGCCTGATAGATTGGGAGAATACAGCAGAGTAGGAGACAGAGATCTCACTGAAATAGGACAGATATGTTAAACTGAAAATTTAGGAAACTGGCCATGGAGTAAAGTATCCAGCTGATTTTGGAAGTGAAGACGTTTCTTCATATTGTTAGGGATATCTGATAATAGAATAGAGGTGAAAGTCACTGAAACATTCTAAGGTTGATTAGGTGGTCCAGGCAGACATTGAAGTCATTCAGGATGATAAGACTTGGGGAAGAAAGGAAGACATTGAGGCATGTACTTAAGATATCACTGAGTTCATTTATCGACAGGTTTGGTAGATGCCCATAGTGAGGAGGCATAAAGAAAGGTATAATTAGGTGGCTTGAACATCAAAGTAACAGGTCTTTCTTACATAAGAATGGAGTTGGAAGGATCTGAAAGGAGAATTGATGAAGAAGAGGACACAGACTCATGAGCAAATCTTTTGAATTAGTTGGAGTGTGTGCAAGAACGATCTCCCACCCTACCTTAAGGATACAGAAATGTCTTTAACCAGACTACAGTTAAGGCAAGGCAGTAGTGGGGTAGGCAGTGAAGGAGTTACATAGTTTCTTACACTTTTTTAACTAAAGTTCTAAACTGATGGATATATATTTATATATTTTTTAATCAACAAATTTTCAAAATTACAGATATAAGAGTTCTCAGAAGTCAACAGATTGGTCTGGAGTAAAGAAACCAATTTACTTAAGTAAATTAGGTAATAACTTTGCAGAATGGTCGGCGTCCTGGGCAGGATATCTTATAACAAAGGTAAGAGAACTTTATTCAGAATTTGACAATTGAACAGAAATTCTAAAGGAAACCAGAGCATCTCTCTGAATGCATAGCACACACAAAACACCTTGACATATTTGTAATGTAGAAATAGAAAATTTTCTAGAAAAATTTTACTAACAGAGCAACAGCTCCTCTGTTGTTAGTATTAACAGTATCTGGGTGAGAAAGTAATTGTTTCATCAAGTAAAATAAAATGTCTATTAGTCTATTATATCATGTCTATTCATTTTACATTGTAAAATAATATTGTTTAAAAGGATATAAAAGTTATATCAGTTTTTCTACATAAGATTTTTATGTAATAAATATATATATTTTCCTTTAGTGGCTACTTCTAAAATAGAATATATTATATGAACCTCCTCAAAAAGAAAAATAAAATTTAAAAGAAAGGAAATTTCATGGAAACAACATAGACATATTTCTGATATTTCCCTAATGTGAAATTTTTGCATGTCTGACAAAAAGATATTCTGAGTTGAAAGAAAATATTTAATGCATTTTTAAAATTCACAGTTTTTCTCTTTAATTCACATTTCTGTTAATTTAAAAGATATTATTATTGTAATAATTTGTATCTGGCAGTTTCAAGAAGTTTTCTCTTAGATAATTTATGAATATGCTGAAAATATAATATATAAACTGTTGAATACTGGAAAATTACGGCATCTCTGCCATCTTTTATATAGTTGTTTCTTTTTTTTAATCAATTTTATTGATATATATTAATAAAGCTTACAATTCATCCAAAGTGTACAGTCAGTGATATGTGGTATAATCACATAGTTGTGCATTTATCATACCAATCATTATTAGAGCACTTTCATTATTTCAATAGTAATAATAATAAAAAAAGAAAAAACAGACAAACAAGAAAATTCTTCACCTCTCAATCTCTCTGTGTTTCCTCTGCTGTACATAGCTGCTATTTCTGGCTATTCTTGCATAATTATTTATTAAGCAGTTGTTTTTTTTCCAATATTTATTTATTTACTTTTATCCATTTTTTACACCACCACCCCCATTTTTACTGTTTTTTTGTCCATTCGCTGGGCAATTCTCTGTGTCTGTTTCCTGCTCTCTCTTCTCATCCTTCTCCTCCTGTCTTCACTGGGATTCGATCCTGGGGACCCCCAATGTGGAGGAGAGGCATCCTACTACCTGCACCACCTTAGTTCCTGTTTTTTTCGTCTTGGGTCCCCCTTGTGTCACTTTCCTGTTATGTCATCATCTTGCTGCGTGGCTTGGCGGCACATCTGTGCATGGGGCCTAGTGGCCTGCACGCCTTCTATATTTTTCTTTTTCTCCTTTACCGGGAGGTCCCGGAGATCGAACCCAGGTCCCTCCATATGGGAGACAGACACCCAGCCATTTAATAAAACCCCTTAAGCAGTTTTATTACGATATATTCACATACCAAACGATCGATCTAAAGTGTATAATCAATGGCTTTTAGTATAATCACAATATTGTGTATTCATCATCACAAAAGATTTTAGAATTATTTCATTACTACAAAAATAAAAACTCTACACCCCTTAGCATGCCTTCCCTAGCTCTACATATCCACTAATCAAATTCCATCTTCATAAATTGATTTATATTTACATTTTATATAAATGGAATCATACAGTATATTTAGTTCATAGTAACATGATCACATAGTATTTGTCCTTTTATGTCTGGCTTGCTTCACTCAACATAATGTCCTCCAGGTCCATCCATGTTGTCAAATGCTTTATGACTTCATTTCTTCTTATAGCTGCATAATATTCCATCGTATGAATACACTACAGTTTGTTTATCCAGTCATCTGTTGATGGACACCTGGGTTGTTTCTGACTTTTGGCAATCATGAATAACGCCACCATGAACATAGGTGTGCAGATGTCTATTCGTGTCACTGCTCTCAGTTCTTCTGGGTATATACCCAGTAGTAGTATTGCCTGGATATGTGGCAGATATATATTCAACTTCTTTAGAAAATGCCAAACAGTCCTCCACAGTGACTGTACCATTCTGCATTCTCACCAACAGTAAAGAAGTATTCTTATCTCTCTACATCCTCTCCAACACTTGTAGTTCTCTGTCTTTTTAATAGTGGCCATTCTAATATGTGTAAAATGATATCTCATTGTAGTTTTGATTTGATGTTGAACATTTTTTCATGTGTTATTTTGCCATTGTATTTCTTTTTTGGACAAATGTCTGTTCAAGTCTTTTGCCCATTTTTTAATTGGGTCGTTTGTTTTTTATCATTGGGTTGTAACATCTCTTTATATTTCCTGGATATTAAACCCTTATCAGATAAGTGATTTCCAAATATATTCTCCCATTGAGTCGGCTGCCTTTTCACCCTTTTGACAAAGTCCTTTGAGGTGCAAAAGTGTTTAATTTTGAGGAGGTTCCATTTATCTATTTTTTTTCTTTTGTTGCACGTGCTTTGGGTGTAAGGTCCAAGAAATCCCACCTACTAAAAGATCTTGAAGATGTTTCCCTATATTTTCTTCTAGTAATTTTATTGTCCTGGCTTTTATATTTTGATGTTTGAGCCATTTTGAGTTGATTCTTATATAGGGAGTGAGATAGGGGTCCTCTTTCATTCTTTTTTTTTTTTTTTAAGATTTATTTTTTTTATTTATAACCCCCACTCGTTGTTTTGCACTCACTATCTGCTCTCTGTGTTCATCTGTGTCTCCTTGTCTTCTCTTTAGGCGGCACCGGTAACCTATCCTGGGACCTTCTGGAGTGGGAGTGGAGAGGCACTCAATCTCTTGCGCCACCTCAGCTCCCTGGTCTGCTGCATCTCTTATTGTCTCTCATGTGTGTCTCTTTTTGTTGTATCATCTTTCTGTGCCAGCTGTCCGTGCAGGCCAGCACTCCCTGTGGGCCAGCACTCCTTGCGAGCCAGCACTCCCTGCAGGCCAGCACTCTTACACGGGCCAGCACTCCTGCATGGGCCAGCTCTCCATGTAGGCCAGCTCTCTGCATGGGCCAGCTGGCCTTTCACCCCGGAAATTGAACCCTGGACCTCCTATACGGTAGACAGGAGCCCAATCGCTTGAGCCACATCCATTTCCATTTTTTGGTTGTAGAGATCCAGTTCTCCCAGCACCATTTGTTGAAGAGACTATTTTGTCCTGTTAACATGGACTTGGTAGGTTTGCAAAAACCAGTTGACTGTAGAGGTAAGAGTTCACTTCTGGACTCTCAGTTCTATACCACTGATTGATGTGTCTCTCTTTATGCCAGTACCATGCTGTTTTGACCACTGTAAAGCTACATGTAATATGTGTCAAGGTCAGGCAGTGAAATTCCTCCCACGTTGCTCTTCATTTTTAGAATGTTTTTGGCTATTTGGATACATTTTCCTTTCCAAATGATTTTGGTAATTGCCTTTTCTATTTCTGTAAAATAGGCTGTTGGAATTTTGATTGGTATTGCATTGAATCTATAAATCAGTTTGGGTAAGATTGACGTCTTCACAATATTTAATCTTCCAATCCATGAACATGGAATGTCTTTCCCTTTGTTTAGGTGTTCTTTGATTTCTTTTAGTACTTTCTATAGTTTTCTGCATATAGGTCTTGTACTTCTTTGGTTAAATTGATTTCTAGGTATTTGAGATTTTTTATTGATATTGTAAATGGAATTTCCCCCTAATTTCCTCCTCAGATTGTTCAATACTAGTGTACAGAAACATTACTGATTTTTGCGTGTTGATCTTGTATCTTGCCACTTTGTTGAACTCATTTATTAGCTCAAGTAGCTTTGTTGTAGAATTTTCTAAATATCGGATGATGTTGTCTGCAAATAGTGAGAGTTTTGCTTCCTCTTTTCTTAGTTGGATGCCTTTAATATATTTTTCTTGTCTAATTGCTCTAGCTAGAACTTCTAGTACAATTTTGAATAACAATGGTGACAGTGGGCATCCTTGTCTTGTTCCTGATCTTCAAGGGAAAGCCTTCAACCTTTTCTCATGAATATGATGTTGGCTGTGGGTTTTTCATATATGCCTTTTATCATGTTGAGAAATTTTCCTTCTATTCCTATCTTTTGAAGTGTTTTTATCAAAAAAGGATGCTGGATTTTGTTGAATGCCTTTTCTGCATCAATTGAGACGATCATGTGATTTTTTTTCCCTTCAATTTGTTCATGTGGTATATTATGTTGATTGATTTTCTTATGTTGAACCAGCCTTGCATACCAGGAATAAATCCCACTTGGTCATGATGTGTAAGTCTTTTGATATGCTGTTGGATTTTATTTGCAACTATTTTGTTGGGAATTTTTGCTCTATGTTCATTAGATAGATTGGTCTGTAATTTTCTTTTCTTGTACTGTCTTTATCTAGCGTTAGTATTAGGGTGATGTTGGCACCATAAAATGTGTTCGGTAATTTTCCTTCCTCCTCAATTTTTTGGAAGAGTTTAAACAGGATTGATGTTAATTCTTTTTGAATACACCTGTGAAGCTATCTGATCCTGAACTTTTCTTTGTTGGGAGATTTTTGATGAGAGATTCAATCTCTTTAATTGTGATTGGTTTGTTAAGTTCTTGTATTTCTTGTAGCATCAGTGTAGGTTGTTTGTGCATTTCTAGGAATTTGTCCATTTCATCTAGGTTGTCTAGTTTGTTGGAATAAAATTTCTCATAATATCCTTTTATGATCCTTTTTTTTTCTGTGGAGTCAGTCATAATTTCCCCCCTTTCATTTCTGATTATATTTATTTGCATTTTCTCCATTTTATTCTTTGTTAGTCCAGCTAGGGGGTTGTCAATTTTATTGATCTTCTCAAAGAACCATCTTTTGGTTTTGTTGATTTTCTCTATTGTTTTTCTTTTTTTGTTTTGTTTTGTTCTCAGTTTAATTTATTTCTGCTCTACTCTTTATTATTTCTTTCCTTCTGCTTGATTTTTCTATTTTCTCTAGTTGTTCGGTTAAATCATTGAGTTTAGCTCTTTTTTCTTTTTAATAAAGGCATTTAGGGCTATAAATTTCCCTCTCAAGACTGCCTGCATTGTATGCAATAAGTTTTAGTAAGTTGTGTTCTCATTTTCATTTTTCTCAATATATTTACTGATTTCATTTTCAATTTCTTCTTTGACCTACTGATTATTTAGATGTGGGGTTTTTAGCCTCCACACATTTGCGAATTTATCTCTTTCCTGTCTATTATTGATTTCCGGTTTCATTCCATTATGATCTGAGAAGGTGCTTTGTATAATTTCAACCTTTTTATATTTATTGAGAGCTGTGTTGTACCCTAATATATGGCCTCTCCTGGAGATAGATCCATGGGCACTTGAAAAGAATGTATAACCCTCTAAGTTTGGATGCAACATTCTGTATATGTCTGTTAGGTCTAACTTGTTTATCATATTGTTCAAGTTATCTGTTACTTTGTTGATCTTCTATTTGTTCTACCTAATGATGTGAGTGGTGTGTTGAAATCTTCAATGATTATTTTAGAGATGTCTATTTCTCCCTTCAGTTTTGCAAGAGTTTGCCTCGTGTATTTGGGGGCACCCTGGTTAGATGCATAGATATTTATGACTGTTATATCCTCCTGGTGGATTGTCCCTTTTATTAATATATAATGGCCTTCTTTATCTCTTATAACTTTTTTGCATTTAAGTCTGTTTTGTCTGATGTTAGTATACTATCCCTACTCTTTTTTGGTTACTATTTGCACGGAGTATCGTTATCCAACCTTTCACTTTCAGCCAGTTTGTATCCCTGGGTCTCTTGTAAGCAATATGTGGATGGCTCTTGATTTTTTATCCATTCTGTCAGCCTATATCTTTTGATTGGGGAGTTTAATTCATTCACATTCAGTCATATTACTGTAAATGCATTATTTACTTCCACCGTTTTATTCTTTGGTTTTCATATGTCATATCATATATTTGTCTGTGTTTTTCCTCTTTTGTTTATCCTTCTGCTATCCTTTCTTCTATACTCTTCTCCAAGCCTCTCTCTCCTGTCTTTTTCTTTGAGGCCTAAGGCTTTCTTTAATATTTCCTGCAAAGGTAGATTCTCTTAGTTGTTTGTGAATATTTTATACTCACCTTCATTTTTGAAGGACAGTTTTACTGGATAAAGATTCTTGTTTGGCAGTTTTTCTCTTCCAGTATCCTAATTGTATCTTACCACTGTCTTCTCACCTCCATGGTTTCTGGTGAGAAATCCACACTAAGTCTAACTGTGCTCCTTGTATGTGATGGTTTGATTCTCCCTTCCTGTCTCAGAATTTTCTCGTTATCTTGACCTTTGACATTCTGCTTAGTATGTGTCTTGGAATAGATCTATTTGGATTTATTCTGATTGGGGTACCGTGCTCTTCCTGGACATGTAAGTTCATCTCTTTTGTGAGCGTTGGGAAATTTTCAGCTATTATTTCCTCAAATACTCTTTCTTCCTCTTTTTCCTTATTTTCTCCTTCTGGAACTCCAGTAACACGTATATTGTTGTATTTCATGTTGTCATTCAACTCCCTGAGTCCATGCTCAATTTTTTCCATTCTTTTCTCCTTGTGTTGTTTCCTTTCTTCAATTTCAGCTGTTCTGTCTTTGGTATCACTTATTCTTTTTTCTGTCATTTTGAGTCTGCTGTTGTATGCCTTTAATGTGTTTTTTTGATCTCACCTCTTTGTCTTTCATTCCCATGAGCTCTGTTACTTTTCTATTCAGGATTTCAAATTATTCTTTGTGTTTGCTCATTGTCTTTCGATGTCATTCATCTCTTTAGCCACATTGTCTTTCAATTCATTAATTTGATTTTTGAAAATTTGTGTGCATCTCATTAATTAGTTGTCTCAAAATCTGCTTTTGGGGCTTTGATATATTCCTTCTCTTTGGACATGTCTTCAATTTTCTTAGTGCGGCTTGTACTTTTTTGCTGATGTCTAGGCATCCATTAGGATGGTAGTTTACTCAGATACTCAATTTCTTTCTCTTTCATAGGGATTTAGTGGTAGATGGCTGTGTGTTACTGCTGTTCTTCAATTCTTGGTTCAACCTGGATCATTAGGATTATCCCTTTTAGTTGCTCAAACCTGAGCTCCGGACCTTATAATTGGTTGCAGACCCACTTCCTTGGACCTTGGGGAGTGAGGCTATAAAGGCTAGTTAAAAAGCCTCTCTTATTTATTTATTTATTTATTTATTTATTTATTTATTTATTTATTTA